>CM042994.1:2500-666511 GCA_023678885.1 Pogostemon cablin | reverse complement strand
GGGAGTATATAATACTTACAGAAATGTGCATCAGGGAACACCATGGTCACCTTCAATTCATTTAATGCCAAAGCTGCAGCACACTCCATTCCTATGTATCCACCACCAACAACAACTGCATTTCCACCTGGACAAGATCTCATTACGTTTACAAGTCTCTGTGCATCACCCAAGTCTCGTAAATAACACACGTTAGCAGCATCTGATCCATCTACACCAAATTCTTCAAGCTTCATGGCCTGTAAATGGCGTATCGTCAATGCAGTAATGGATAATATTTGTTAGTTAAATTATGCAACAATCTGCCAAAGCTATGTCCCATCAAATGAGGTTGTTAGAGTTTTATTGTTCATCATAAGCTCAATATATAATTAACCGGGAATGTCTTCCGGATCAATGAATAATGCCAAAGGCAACCTATGTGGGAAGAGCACATCTGCTCTTGGTTGTGCATCAAACATAGGCATCTGCTAAACTAACATGGGACTCAATGAACAAGATATTGTACCTATAGAAATCTTTAGGGTAGCCCTACTCCAAGGAAAATTCACAAAAATCAAATCCCAGAATTATCATTATCAAGAGACTACACATAAACTACTTCTCAAGCAAAAAATAACAGTTTGTGTCAAAATTTGGCTTAATACCCGAGCACCAGTTGCAACAATAAGATATTTGTAGCTTATAGTTTCCCCTACTGCAGTACGCAACGTCTTCTGCTTCACGTCAGCAGACAGAACACGAGTTCCAAGAATCAATTCAATACCTGATAATTCAAGACAAATGAGAAAAAATATACTGCATCCTAGGTTAAATTTTGGCTATGAAATAACATCCAAAATAATCAGATGTTATCAATTAAAAATAGTTTATTTAAAGCATTGTTACAGAATCGCTTCGTGGATACTATTGCATGCAGCCTCTTTCAACATATTCTAAAAATATATATCATCAGGAAAGAGAAGAATTCCTATCTTCCTGAGACTTATGTAAATATTGATTGAAGTAACTAGCTTAAATCAAGAAATATCCTTGTGTAAATATGTCTTCTGGTTGAGATATGCAATTAGAAGTATGGAATGAACAAGTCAGAAAATCCAGGAAGTTTTTGTACTTGGGGTTTTTGATATACCGCACATTAATAGATAGAGCAGATAAAATACGAGCTTTGTGGTATCAAGGCGCTATAACTTGGGGAATTTATAAATCAAGCTATTTCCAAACCATTCAATTTTAACAATTACAAATCAATGTATTACTATGAAAGTGAAAATACAAGAAAGATGTTTATACTTTTATTTTATTTGCCAACATATTTCTACAGTCTTCAATACAACCAGGTTATTAAATAATATGTGCAATTTACTCAAAGATCCACTTTGACCAAATGAAAAGCCCAGAACAATTTCTATATTTCTAACATAAATTACCATGTTCATTGTACCAACTTGGCATCAGCCTCTCATCATTGGTACCCACGCAGCAGTGAAACGAAGGGAGCCGGGCAGGATCTGCATGCAACAAAAGATTCATAGTGTAATAGTAGAGAACATAAAGTCTTCATTTTCTGATATTCAAACTATTAGAGGTGATTATAATTTATACCTTAACATGCACATAGACATTAAGAACGAGCAAGGGACTCACGTGTGTGAAAATTTTAAACTGAAACAGAAACATGCTTATTCTAGCATACATGCCAGTTGCTCAGTGGTTGAGAAAGTGAACCACAAGAAACAAAAGAAGATATGCAATCACTGTCTACCTAGGAATCCTGACGGAATAAGTACCTCGTGGAAGTAAGTAACCTTTGCTCAATGCAGGCCTTTCATAGGGTGCAACCTGCAAAGAGTGTACTATGATGAAGATCAACAAACTACGACAAATAAGGAATCCACCAAACTGTTATGAGTAAAGATAACATTTTGTCATTAGCCAAACATTCACCATATAAACAACACCACTGTCAAAAAGTTATTGCAGCTACTCATACTGAGAAATTTAAGAGATAATCTTTTTTTTTTCCCATTCTCTATGACAACTAATTGGCTGAGGATACAGTCCAAAGAGTGAATGCCAATTAGCCATTTTGATGGCTCACATAACCATCGTATCACACAAGATTAAAAGCATCACATTAGAAATAAATAAATAAATAAACTTGGAATGAATTTGATCTTCTAGCTCCAAATGTGTCTCTGAGCTGTGCCTGTCTCTTGTTCTTTCTAGTTTCTCAGACTTTCGAACATAATCACATTATATATGGATTTTAGTTGTGAAATTATTAAATCCTCGAAGATGTGAAGGATTAGGGGAATGTAGCAAGTTAGTAATTTTTTAGCTGTAAACAATTAAGTAATCAAAACATAAGCACTTGAAACCAGTCAGATAAATCTTACAAATCTGTGCCTCCACAGTCTCTTATAGGGCTTCAGAACTGGATTCGAAGCACATCCAACTCACACAATTTGTACATCCAAATTCTATTGAATTCACATCTATAAATCAGTATTCGAGTAAGCCAATCGCAATTAAACTCAATTTTACATCCAATCAGCAAATGCAAGACCAGTGCGACAAATATATGCATTCAATTGTAATTGTAGAGAGAGAGAGAGATGAAATTACAGTAGATTCAGAGATGATGCAGAGTTGACCCTGAGAAACGCCTCTCTTGACAAATTCATGGGCGGCGTATCCCGCCGCCACTCCTCCACCAACAATGACGTACACGAATTCTCTCGTCATTGCAATAACACGCCGTACCACCGCCGCTCCCCATTTTATACGAGCAGGGCAGTGAGCAGAATATATGCTAACTTTCTTCTTAAGAATTCACAATAGAATTTCTTCCTTTCTTCAAACTTCAGTCACTTTAACTACGATTCTTCCTTTACGTTTCTCTTCTCCTTTTTATATATATACTCCACTCTCTTGGAATTCATGCAAGTTTATCAGTTACCACTATCTCTGTCTATCCTATTCTATACATGAAGGATTTGAAAATTTTTTTTTCTCATTATATCCCTACTTTTTTTTTATTACATACTAACATTAACTAATTAAATACATTCACTATTACTTGCTTATTCATATTTTTTTTCTTTTTACTACTCACTTAATGTTAATTAATCATATCATCTGTACATGTATAAAAGCAAACTTGAATTTTCGCTTTTATTTTCAATTTTTTTAATATTACTTTATTTAAAAATAATTCAACTTTAATCTTAACCGTCCAATTTAATTTTAATCTTAACCGTTCAATTAATGATTTTAATAGATTATTATTATACTAATAATGAATTTTATTATTTAAATTTTAAATTTTTTATTGCATACTATAAATTTGATAAATATAGGAAATATTTTTTTCAAATTTGATTAATCTTAAATCAATATATGCTTAATTTCAATTAATATATCAATTTTATTTTTATTATAATCGTCTCTATAAATATTTATTTTTAATCACGATCGTTGATTATTTAAAATAATGTCATATAATTTTTTTCATTACTTAATCAAATTCTTACTCTATCACTCTTTTTTTCCTCATTAATGCATCTTCTTTTTCTTCTCTTTTACAGATTCTACTTTCATATTGTTCATAATATACTCTAATTTGTTTTGTTTTTTATACTTTTATTTGATCATATATGCAGGTTCAATCGTTCTCCTTAAAGAAATCATTATACTTTTTAATTTTTTTCTTTTGTTTTCTTTTTAATCCTCTTTTTGTTTTTTTCTCTAATACTTTTTTTTCTTCTCTTTTACAAATTCTACTTTCATATTATTTATAATTTACTTTAATTTGTTTTATCTTTTATACTTTTATTTGATCTTATATGCAAGTTCAATCATTCTCCATAAATGTATCATTATACTTTTTAATTTTTTGTTATCTTATTTTTTTTCTCTTCAACTTTTGTTTTTTTTTTTAATACTATAAATTTAATTTTTATAATTTAATTTATTTTATCTTCTTTTATACTTTTATTTGATATTATTTTTAGGTTTAATCATTCTCATAATTGATCTTATTTGTAGGTCCAATCATTATCTTTTGAGGTATTATTATTTTCTTTTGTCTATTTTTTTTCTTCAATTTTTGTGTTTTCTTTATAATAATTTTATGATCCTATTTTAATATTCTATCTTTTGTTCTTCTTTTTAATCATATTTTTATTTTTTTCCCTCTAATTCTTCTTCTTTTGCTTCTCTTTATAGATTCTACTTTCATATTATTTACTTATAATCTACTCTAATTTATTTTGTCTTTTATACTTTTATATGATTTTATATGTAGGTTCAATCATTCTTCTTAAAGGTATCATTATATTTTTTAATTTTTTGTTGTCTTATTTTTTTTCTCTTTGATTTTAGTGTTTTTTTAATAATTCTATAAACTCTATTTTGTAATTTAATTTATTTTATCTTCTTTTATACTTTTATTTGATTGATATTATTTTTAGGTTTAATTATTATCATATTTGATATTATTGGCAGGTCCAATCATTCTTATTTAAGGTATATTTTTTTTTTTTGTCTTTTTTCATTTATTTTTTGTGTTTGCTTTATAATAATTCTATTAACCTAATTTTTATATTTTAATATTCTTTCTTTTGTTTTTCTTTTTAATCATCTTTTTATTTTATTTTTTCTCTAATGTTTCTTCTTTTTCTTTTCTTTTATTTTGTCTTTTATATTTTTATATATGATCCTATATGTAGGTTCAACCATTCTCCTTACATGTATCATATAATTTTTAATTTTTTGTTATCTTATTTTTTCTTCAATTTTTGTATTTTTTTAATAATTCTATAAACTCTATTTTTATAATTTAGTTTATTCTATCCTTTTTAATACTTTTTTTATTGATATTATTTTTAGGTTTAATTATTATCATATTTGATCTTATTTGTAGGTCCAATCATTCTTATTTTATGTATATTCTTTCTTTTTTTGTCTATCTTTTTTCTCTTTAATTTTTGTGTTTTCTTTATAAAAATTTTATGAACCCTATTTTTATATTTTAATCACTTTTTTTTATTACAGATGTTATCATTTTTTCTATTCTAAAAATTGTTCATGAAATAGTTTAATTGGACATAATTATATTTTTTCATGATAAAATATCACTATTTATTTTAATATTTACCTTTTTATTTAAAATAATAAAATTAATATATTAAATAAGAATCTTAAAAATATATATTTTTATCATATTGAAAATATATTAAGATAAATATATTTATATTGGGTAGGTCTTGTGTGAGACCGTCTCACGTGAGACCATTTTACACTTTTTTAAATAATTATCACTTTCGCTATAAAATGTTATCACTTTTCATTTATACTATAAATTTGTGCATGAAATAACATTATCACTTCTCACTAATTTAGTGCCATTTTTCATTAAAAAAATTATAACTTTCTGACAGTCACACGTAAACCTTTACGTGAGACGATCACATATAAATCTTTGCCATTTATATTAACAAATAAACGAATAAGAGAATTACTATAAAAAAAATTAAGGTTAATTGAAAAAAACCACGAACTTTGCACCTATTACAAATTAATCCTCACTTTTGAAAAATAAAAAAAAAAAACCACCATCTTTTAGTATTGTTGCAAAATAAGCTCAATTTGTGATTAAAAGTAAGATTTTTTGGGTTTATTTTGCAACAATATTTAAAGGTGATGATTTTTTTTGTAATTTCACAAAAGAATTAATTTGCAATAGTTGAAAAGTTTGTGGTCTTTTTTACAATTAACCCAAAAAATTAAAAGAAAGTTACTCACTGTTTTTTAGAAAGAAAATTAAATGAAATGAATGAATAGCAATTACTCCTAGTTTGCTAAGCAGCGCATTAACTGTTAGCCCTTATTATCGTGCACGAAGACCGCAGAGCGCGCGTGTATTGATCTCATGAATATATGGGCTTGGATATATCCGTCTCACGAAATAAGATTCGTGAGACAGTCTCGTACAAGTCTTTGCTTTAAAAAAAATAGATTGAAATATGAATTAAAAAAATATTTGATTATAAAAATTAAATTTTTTTTCTCAAAAATGAAAGATATAAGTTCTCATCCTAAAAGTATATAGTAATATTTAATACTAAAAGTTACAACTTTTGAAAAACATGAGATTTGGCGGCACGATGTCTCCAGAAACACACAAGTTTTAGCCAATTTATAAAAGTAGAGTGATGCTTGATTAGAATATACACTAAAAAAAGAGAGTGATGTTCGATTATTAATTAATTTACTATTTATAATAATAAGTTTAATAATTTCGTGATATAATTGTAATAGAAAAAAATATTCATATTGTAGCAACTTTCCTTTTTACAAATTTACATATTTTAAGACCCTAATTGATAGAAAATTTTATTTGAGCCCTAAATTTATAGTTTATTCGTTTTTCAAGTTTTAAATTGAAAATATCTTATATATACTGGTAGCCCTTTTACAGGTAACAATATTGAGTAATTAAAATAGTGGGGTGAAATTGGTAAATATTATTTCACTGAATACGGTTACATCAAGTACTTACGCACGATGCGAATACAAAGTCTAACCAACCTATCCAACCTACTTAAGCAAAATGCTTAAGATGAATAAAGAGAATACATCAAGGATTCATGTACAAAGATACTATCTGAATTTTGACTTTGTCTGCAACATGAATCGGGGACAACATCCTCGTGCCAAAATAAAGAGCGTTCCTTTCCATCCAAACGTAGTAGATCATGGTAGCAAATGTGATGAAAATAAGTCTTCTTGCCTTTTTGTTGCTTTTGGTATCCTGCAGTATCTTACGGAATGGTCGGTGACTAATGATAGCCTTCGCCTTCTCCATCCAATCCATCCTCTTACTTCATTCCAAATGCATGTAGTATAAGGGCAATGAAAGAAGAGATGCGATGTGGTCTCCTGATCAAAGCAAAAACCACATCGTTTGTCTTCTCCCGTGCATCATACCCTGTCTTTCGTAGCCACTCTGTCCCTATGCACTAACCATAGTCTGAAGCTGAACTTCCTCACAATCCATTTGTGCCAAACCTGTTTATAGATAAAGCTTGAGTCCGCTGTGTATCTACTCCTCAGATGATCATACATGCGGCTGGCTTTGAATACTCCATTCTCACAACACTTCTCCATAATTCTAATCACTCATTCATCCCTTTCTGATTCATTCTCTATGGCATTCCTAATGGCAATGAGAACTCTCCATAAGTATATAGAATTACTACCTGGAGAGGTCACTGTCCACTGAGAAGCCGAAAGGTAGACAGAGTGGATTCATTTCACCCAGATAGATGAAGCTTCCCTGTGTACATCCCACAATACTCCTGCCAAAAGGTGTCTTATTCCAAGTTGTGATGTCCTTCAACCCTAGCCCTCCTGCATTCTTAAGTTGAAGGATGTCGTTCCAGCTCACTGGGCTCACCTTCGTACCCCACAAGAACCTTTAAATAATGGTCTCTACCTTCATGACCACTACACTTGGGATTTTAACAATGCCACACCAAAAAGATAGAACACCATATATCCCAGAAGTAATAAGTTCCAATCTACCCGTTAATGACAATAGCTTAGAAGACCAAGTTTTTAGCATATTGTTAATATCATTAAGAAGGGGTATAAAATCCTCCACTCCTATTCTCTTGCTACAAATAGGGATGCCCAAGTATTTGAAAGGAATGGAACCTGTACTAAAAGGAATAATCTGAGCAATCCTGCGTCTTGTACGAATCGAGACTCCCGAGGTAATGAGATTGGATTTCTGAGGATTTGCAGTTAGCCCAGAGATTTCAGAGAAATCTTTCAATATCCTTTCAATACTCTTTGCAGTTTCTACATCTCCGTAACCTACAATCAGAAGATCATCAGCGAAGATTAGGTGTGAGACATCTACACGCTTACAGATTCTAGAGTGGAACTTGTACTCGTGAAGATCTACTGCTCTCTCTACTCATCAATCTGCTAAAATACTCCATGCAAATAGCAAAGAGGAGCGAAGAAATCGGATCACCTTGTCGAAGACCCCTCTTGCCTTTGAAAAAATCCTCCGATTTACCATTGATGAGTAGGGAGTAGGAAGTAGTAGTAACACACTGCTTGATCCAAGTACGAAAAATAGGGGGAAAACCTAATCTCGTAAGCAAATCAAAGAGGTATTTCCAGCTAACAGAGTCATAAGCTTTGGAAATATCTACTTTGACTGCCATCCTAGGGGAAATAGTCCCTACTCTCCGACCAAAACCCCTGAAGATCTCCTCTGCAAGCATCACACAGTCTCTCATTTTTCTCCCTTTAATAAATCCAAACTGGGATTGATTTATTAAAGAAGGAAGACAATCTAGGAGTCGAGCGACCAAGATTTTAGAGATGATTTTGTAGACAGTGTTGCAACATGAAGTTGATCTAAAATCTTGGACTCTCGGCTCATGGTTTTTTTGGAACCAACGAGACAAATGTAGTATTCAACTGTTTGAGCAATTTTCCTTTTCGAAAGAATTCCTTCACTGTAGCCGCCATATCTCCACCAACCATATTCCATACACTCTAAAAGAAAGTTGAGGTGTAGCCATCGGGTTCAGGTGATTTATTTTTGTTGATTGACCACAATGCTTCCTTAATCTCTGCCTCCTCAACCGCTGCTTCCAACCTATAATTAAAATAGTGTACTGTGCCCTCTCTATTATTTCATGATTATTGATTTTTAAAACATACAACTGCATTAATTAATCACCTCATCTTTTTGACGATTTTATAATTACTACTACGCTCAATTATTTTATCAACATCATTTAATGCGCAGTCATATTATATACTCATATTATTTTATCTCTAATTTATTTTCGTAATTTATGTATTTGTACTTGTGAAAGGAAATAAATTTGTCGTAGCATAGAATAAAATGATGCATATACTAAGTACTGAAAATTAATGCTTTCACAAAGTTGTTTTTATTTCTAATCTCCTATATGTAACCCTTTTATATCCTTTTTTTTTTTAATATCAAGGGATAATTCCATGGAAAATCAACTTTTTGGGGATATTTTTTAATGTATAATCATAATTACATATAATTAAAACTTTATTTAATTTAATGTTCTAATTTTATAGTCACTTGCATGTATAACTTTGATAAAAAATCATAGAATTAATATTATATATATATATATATATATATATATATATATATATATATAAATAAGTATTATGGACATTTCTAATGTTATATCCTGGCAATTATTTAGGCTGACCTTGTATATAATATTTATTTATTTATATTAATTTGATCTATACTATATTGCCAAAATTTTAGTTAGACCTATGTATTAATAACATAACTGTAAAATGGACTATATATTAAAATTAGTTTGCCTACAGATATAATTATAAATAAATAAATGATTTTTATATAAATTTTAGTCGAGAAGAATATGATTGCATTGGATAGGCCTACTAGTACGATATTCAAAGGAGAAACTGAATAAAATTAAAAATAGGGCCTATTTAGGATCAATAAATGGATAATCGTTATATTAATTATGAGAAGATTTAGTGTATAGATTGAGGAGCCCAAAAGAATTGGCATGTGTCCATCAAAAAAATTCAATCTTACTTTAATTGCAATCACTAAAATTAATTGCATTATATAATACATATAAGTAAAATTGCTAATTTAAATCATTGGAAATTTCGATCACCATTCCAATTTCGTGCAGGTGAGTTTCAAATAACTAACGTGCATTAATTAATACTATGCGATAACATAATTAGAATACTAAAAATATTATATTATTCAAGGAAAAAAAAGAGTGTGGCACAAATAAAATTTCAAATAATTCCAATTGGTCTTTTTAACTATGTAAATTCAATTATAAATACACATGCATTAAATATAATAAAAAGAAAAAATCAAATTAAAATAGAAATAATAATTATAACCTCTAATGTTAAAATTAACCCGATAAATTAATAAAATATTACAACTTACAAATCAATTGTTATATAAAATAGAAGCTTGTCATTTAGGGAGAAAACTAATAAGCTAGCAATCGATTAAATTTTTATAATATTAGTAGATCAATTTTGTAAGTTAATTTGAGATTATTAAACAGAAAAGGTTTTATTCCAAAAATATCTATTCACAATTACACACTACTACTATATGTGATGGAAATGTTAATTCTAAATCCACAAGAAAGGTTGCTATTATAATTTGTAATAAATTTGACAAATTTCTCATCTAAATCTATATATATGAAATTTCATTTTCTTTAACTAAGTTGAAAGATATGGATTTGTGAATTGTGATGCCACTTATGTAATTTATTTCATCATAATTAAATTAAATAATATATGTATAATAAATTGATAAATATTTTCAACTATTGCTATTTTATATTCATAAATAAATCAACATCCAACTCTACTCTAAATATAAAAGATTAATCATAAATTATAAAGATAAAATTATAATATGATACCAATACATTCAGAGTATCAATTTAATTTGAATAAATTAACGTTAAAATTTTCTAAAATAAGGACACAACAAATCTAAAAATAAAAAATATAAAACCTTGAATCATAATACCCTCATGTCATTAGCTTTTCACATTTCTTTATCAATTTTAAAAAAAAAAATAGATATATATGATATAATAAATGAAATATGATGAATATTATAGAATCACTGGTAAGCTACCAAAAAAGAAAGTACATTAAGGAAAAAATAATACTGTGATGCTAATAAACAAAACAGTAGAGTGCTTAATTATGAAGCCTAACATGTGAATAGACAAAAATACCCCCTCCATAAAAAGTAATCAGCACGTCCCAGAAATGAGTGGAAGCAGTTATTTAAAACTTTCAATAATCAATTGGAAGCAAAGTAAAGGGGCATTTATGTCACACAACTCACACACTCACTCAATACTCCTCCAGTTGAACAAATTTCTCAGTATCTTTTCAATCCCTCTTATTAATTATATGCTTATATATATAGTTAATTAGAGAAGTATGAATAGTTGGTTAGTTTGATCGATGGGTCGTTCTCCCTGTTGTGATAAAATTGGATTGAAGAAAGGGCGATGGACAGTGAAGAAGATCGGAAACTCTTGGCTTATATTGAAGAACATGGCCATGGAAGCTGGAGGGCATTGCCTGCTAAAGCTGGTCACACCATTTTGGAACTCTTGTCTTTTTTCCTTTTTTTTTTAAATTATTTAATTAAATGTTGTGGAGTGTGGGTGAGTGCAGGGCTTCAGAGATGTGGAAAGAGTCGCAGATTGAGGTGGACTAACTACTTGAGACCAGATATTAAAAGAAGCAAATTCAGTTTACAGGAGGAGCAAACTATCATTCAACTGCATGCTCTTTTAGGAAATAGGTTTATTTACTTACTGTAACAATAATTTATGTATTTATAATAAAATAAACACAAAAAGGAATTACAAAAATAATCCAAAAGAATTTCACTTGAAAAATATGTAAAAGGATTACAATTTCAATCAATCATCTGATTCTTCTCTTGAACCAATTTGGTTTTGACTTTGACTTGTGTGTGTTGAGTACGCTGACTATGTTGACCGCGTATGTCGAGTTGAGTCGGATCTTCAATTGAAGTTTGTCCGGACTCGGATATAACGTCAATTCGGAGGGGTCGAGCATTTGTTCGAATTAAACGTTATTCTTGAAATATATAACGTTAATTCGGAGGGATCGAGCCTTTGTTCATATTAAAACTCTATTCTTGAAACTTATAACGTTAATCTGGAGGGATCGAGCCTTTGTTCGGATTAAAACGCTATTCTTGAAGCTTTCCGCGAAGAACGCCGAAGAACTTGCGTTAAATAACTCTGGATCAGAGAGGTTTAGAGCCTTGATCTCAGATCGAAAGCCGTTCTCGGCTTGAAGATGTTAATTTGAAGATCTCAAGCGAGCACTGTTCGTCTTCTTGATCTCTTCAAAAACAGTCTTCATGTGTTTTTGGTGTGTCTGGAATGAATGGAGGAGGACCCTTTATATAGGTGGAGGGTGAGGATGTCCCATAAATAACTCGCATTCTGATTGGTCCAGGGCTAATTTGACCTAATCCTGCGGGCTTGGGTCTTCCACTTGCTTAGGCCTCAAGTCAGACTTATTTGTCTTGGACTTGCCTTATTTAATTTAACACCCCATTTAATTTGTTGGGTTTTAAATTAATTATCAATTATTTATAAATTTATTTTAGGAATTTATTTATTTAAATTTCTTAATAAATAAATAATTAATTAATAATTATTGCATTAATTTACCACATATTTTCCTTTAATAGACAAAAAAATTCAAGTGCTTACAAATGCCCCCTCACATTTTGTTCACGAACACCTTTGTGTTGAAGTGAACAAATTGCGATAATCCATTCTTGATCAACATGATTGAATTTTATTGCTTGTCTCACCAACTTGATATGAATATCTCAAATTATGACTGAACTTAGCAAAGTGATAAGCTGCCTACGTACCTCTTTGAAGAGGATCAAGTCATAAAGTAGTTCAAAGGAACATGATTTGGTTTGAATAGGGGGTGCCGTACACATTTTATACTCATGTGGGCCAGAAGTAACATGTAGTTTAAGCTTGTGCATCAAGGAGCATTGGATTGAATTTGCTGACATTGAGTCTTGAATTTGAACTTGTAGACAGTTTACGCTCGTGTCAGGGAGCCTTGTGTGGACATTTTTTACTTATGTCAAAGAGTATTGAATATTGTGTGAACAATTTTTGCTCATGCCGAGAAGCTTTGTGTAGATAATTTAAGCTCGTATCAAGGAGCGTCATGTGTAGATAGGTTTAGCTCATATCAAGGAGCATCATGAGGACAGTTTTAGCTCGTGCCGAGGAGCTTTGCATTTGAGTTGGTCAATAGTTTATTGCCCCCAATCCTGGGATGCGCTGTTTTCTGTTGCTTCAACTTTATTTCTGTGAATCTTTATAGAAACTGCAGTCTTTATTTGCAGTTCATCTTCCACAGGCTTATCGAAGGACATGTCTTCAAACTTGTAAGAGTCTTGAATAAAAGACCATTCGATGTGATTTGATGTCAGGCTCAACTCCATGTCGTGAGCTCTTGTAACCTACTCTTCAAAAGTTTTAGGCTGAATTCCTTGGAATATGTAATGAAGATTCCACTGTATGCCTTGAATGCACACTTCAATAGCTGAAGTTTCTGACAACTTTGCAATTGAGGCTTAGGCTCCTCCATTTGTTGATGTAGTCGAAGACATATTCTTCATCACTTTGACCAGTATTTGTTAACTCCATCATGCTAACAGTTCTTGTGCTGTAGAAGCGATTGAGGAATTCCTTTTCCATTTGCCCCCAACTATCGATGAAATCTGCTTCCAAGTCAATGTACCAATCAAAGGCATTTCCTTTTAGAGATCGGACGAATTATCTCACCATATGATCTTCGTAGGTCCCAGCATCATTGCATGTCTCAACGAAGTGCGCCACATGTTATCTTGGATTGCCTTTGCCGTCGAATTGTTGAAACTTGGGAGGTTGGTAGTCAATTGACATCTTCAAGTTGTCAATCCTCTTTGTATATGGCTTGACGTAGGTTGGAGAAGATTTGGAGCTTCCTTCAAACTTGTCTTTTATTGTCTCTAACACGATGTTCTTTAGTTGGTTGATAGGAAGCATGTCGTCAGCTGAAACTTGCATATTTTCTTCAACTCGCTTCTTTTCAAGTGAATGATGTTTCGCGGAGTCCTCCTCCTCGTGCTCATCCTCAACTTGTTTCTTATTTGCATGGCTTGTCTCCACATTATCCATTTTCTTCATAAGTACGGAGATCTTTACGTCTTGAGCTTCCATGTGCTTGTTGAGTCCTTCAATAGCTATCATCATACTTGCGAGTTGATCCTCAATGGTCATAGCACTTGTCGTCATCATTGCAGCTTCAATTGAGGCAGGTGGTGAGTTTGGCGTGGAATGAGGAATTGAGCAGGCAGAATCATCTTCACTATTTTTGTCTCCGTGCAATGACTTATTAAGAGCAATCCCAATCACATGGTTTGTCTCTGAGGAGCCTTCGGGAATACTTCTTGTAGCGACTTCAAACTGAAAATAGTCCTTCGTATCACAATTTTTAGTGGAGTCGTTATTTGAGTTTTCACAGCCTGTAGCTCTAAAGGCTTTAAGGTAGATGACTGTCTTATCGCGATCCTAAAAGAAGTCATACTTTATATCTTTGAACTTGTTGAGAGAAGAGATGAGAGGTAGAGACTGTCCCACCGGACGTGCCAAAATTTGTAACAATAATTTGTGTATTTATAATAAAATAAACACAAAAATGAATTACAAAAATAATCCAAAAGGATTTCACTTGAAAAATATGTAAAAGAATTACAATCTCAATCAATCCTCTGATTCTTCTCTCGAACCAATGTGGCTTGACTTTACTTGTGTTTGTTGACTTTGACTTCTTTGCCGAAGTGTATGCTGACTATGTTGACAGCGTGTGTGTTGAGTTGGATCTTCGAATGAAGCTTGTCCGAGCTCGAGTGTGTTGTCTTGAATGTTGATCTGGAGGCTTTGAACCTTTGTTCGAATTGAACGTTGACTGGAGAGCTTTCCGTGAAGAACGCTTGATCTGGGGGACTTAGAGCCTTGATCCCGGATTAATAGTTATTCTTGACTTGAAGCTTGAAGATGCTTTGAAGATCTCGAGCTTGAAGCTTTGGAGGCTTGAAGACTTGAAGCTTTGTTGAAGATCTTGAGCTTGAAGCTTTAGAGGCTTGAAGAGTTGAAGATTTGTTGATCCTCGAAGGTCTTGAGCTTGAACACTTGAAGATTCGAAGATTGCTTGAAGACTCGCGCTTGAAGACTTGAAGATCCTTGAACGTTGTTCGCTTGGAGCTCCGAAGACTTGAAGATCACTTGAAGATCCTCGACGTGAAGCTTCGAAGAATAGAAGATTTGAGGGAGCGATGCTCGTGTTCTCGATCTCTTCAGGAGCTTCTCGTCTTCGAATGCTTGAATGTGTGTGTGTCCAAATGAATGGAGGATGACTCCTTATATAGGTGAGGGGTGAGAATGTCACATAAATAACTCGCAGTCTAATTGGTCCAGGGCTGATTTGACCTAATCCTGCGGGTTTTGACCTTCCACTCGCTTAGGCCTCAAGTCAGGCTTATTTCTCTTGGACTTGCCTTAATTAATTTAAAACTCCATTTAATTTGTTGGGTTTTAAATTAATTATCAATTATTTATAAATTTATTTTAGGAATTTATCTATTTAAATTTCTTAATAAATAAATAATTAATTGATAATTATTACATTAATTTACCATATATTTTTCTTTAATAGACAATAAAATTCAAGTGTTTACACGCCCAAATTTCATTCAACGTTTTGTTGTCAAATAGTAATTAACATTAATAAAAAAAAAAAAAAAAGAAAGTTGAAGGGTAATTGGTAATTATAATCCGACCCCCCATGTGACAGTTACCTCTTTTTCACGTGGTGCCTTTGCCCTTTATATTAATTTCACATTTGAAACACGTGGGAAAAATAACGAGTGGCTCTAATTTTAAGTATTTTTCTTATTTTTATTTATTTTGAGGAAAATGATTCGCACGAATATCTCTGTACAATTTATAGCTATATTTTCTTCTAAATAAATCCTAAGAATATATGTATTAATAATTCATATTCTTGGACGAGTTGATTCTGTAATTAAGAACTCGAATTTCATGTCCTCTAGATTTGGTAGTTCTAGAACTCATAAATAATTCTCTTTATTATTATAATATAATAATAAAAAATTGCCACCAATATTGATAATTAATTCCTTTCTTAAATCAATTTGTTATAGCCGATAATGTTTTAAGTGATCATGACACTTTAATAAATAGTTAAATTTATTTTTTAGTAGAAGATGATCCTCCACAAGAATTAAACCATTTTATTTTTCTTTAGAGATGAATATATAATTTTACTAAAATTAATTAAAAAAGAAAAAAACATAAATGGAGCATGTGAAGATTACCCAATAGAAGTTAAAGAGTTAGGCAGCAGTCCAATTTGAAATAGAGATGAGCATGATCAATTATAGTTATATATAGAAAGCAGATATTGAATTTTGCCAAAAATAGCTATGCGACCTTTACACGTGCCAATTTATCCTTAATTCAGTTCGGTATTTGTTTCCCGCATGATCCACTTCACCCCATGTAATAAATGTCCTAATCATCCCCATTATTTATTTACTTATCCCAATTTATTTATTTTTAATATCAAAACTAGCAATAATATTTTCAATCTACACGTATTTATACGATGCATGTATTGTACGTATTGAAGAGAGAGAGAGAGTGACACTCAAAGAAAACATAAACCGTGTTTGGGAAGAAAACCCTAGAAGAAATTAATCATGACACTTTTGGTCCAGTGATATTTTAGAAGACCCTAATCTGCATATAAAAGATAAGATCGACAAAAAAAGGGACAGCTTTCAATGTTCTGATTAAGACAATACTATTGGGTGGGAAAATAGTAATCAAATTGAAATGAAGTCTATGTCAAATGATCGATCAAAAAGGTTAAAATAATTAATTGATATTTAATCTAATTCGAAAACGACTAGGTAATTAGTCAACATTATATTAATTATGAAGACAAGTACCAACTAATCATTGTTTGGACAAGACTAACTGCGTCATTAGTACTAATCTACGATTTTGTTTATACTAGAATATGATTTAAAAGTACATAACCGACTTTAATTATTAATAAAGTTAATTCGACTATTTTCTCTCTTATCAACTATATTTAAATTAACAACACACTAATTTATATCATTGTAATTATCTATCATGTATATATTAATTTGTATCGTACTTAATTAATTTCATATTCATCTCATATATAAAACACCATATATATTTTTATATATATTACATGTCAACCACCCTTCAATCAAGAGCTACTAGAACAATAAGTAGTAGTACTAGAAAATTATCTAATTTAATAATTAACTTATATATATATATATACGTACTAGGGTCGTGTCGGTTGTCGTCTGTGATCCGCTACAGTTACTCAATCTCCGTTGAGTAACTGTAGGGACCAGAGATCCTCCATGCTCCAAAGATTTTCATTTGATTCAATGGGAAAAGGGCCTTGAAAATCTTCCATATTTCCGGTGAATGAAGGTGGTGAGTAGGACTCGACTGCATGATCCGCAGGGCAGGAACCAGACGCGTGACTTGTGCTAGCTCGGTCGATACTATTGTCGACAGTTTGTCCTGTACAATTCTCTGCTTGCTTGATATGCTTTTGGATTCGAGTTCTCCAATAGTTTTTTATTTCATTGTCTGTTCTTCCAGGCAAATGCTTTGCGATTTTCGACCACCTAAATGTAAATAAATTTTTTTTTTCATTTTAAAATATGTTGAAGAATAATCAAATACAAAAGAGACATTTCAACGCGTAATATGATCTATAGCTAGTTATAATAAAGGAAAGAAGTAAGATGTAGACGAATAAAACGAAATAAATATCGATTCGCGGGCCATGTAATTCAAAACTTCGCATCATAGAAATAAATTTGTTGTAGCATGCCATGTTCTATGGTTGAAACTAAAGGTTTGTTGCCACTCCCAAAATTATTTATAGGAAAGATGAGTGCATATATTGAAGGTTTCTCTCAATTCTCAACTTTGGAAAATACTAGAGTGGTGGTAGTAATATATATGTACATATACATACATATTTATATACAAATTCTCTCTCTCTTTCTCTCTCCCTCTCTATATCTCGCTTAAGCATTTGATACACACAGGCATGGCTGAGATCCACTTCAAGAAACCAAAAAATTCATTTTATTTGAAGAGTTTACTTTTGTTCGAAGAAAACAAGGATGAATCTTGGATGGTCGGAATCTCATCGTCTCTCAGGTTCGTTAATGTTTGCCTTTTTTATTTTAAATATATTAAATGTAAATAAATACTTATTAAAGATAGAGTAATTAACACTTCATTTTTAGTCTTTGATGAGTTGTAATTTTTTTTTTATTCAAAAGAAAGAAGAAAATAATATTTACTCTTCACGATCATGCATTCTTCTGAGTTATGACGTCATAATTTGTAAAATTTTCATGTTTTATTTACTACTTACAGAAAAATATATATAGAAATATAATTAATCCTCACGATAATCCATTTCCTACTAACCATGACATCATTTTTTGGTTTTATTCTGCAGAATATTCTCAAACACGAGTGTCCTAAAATTAATTACTAACGTACGTTATTATTACACAACTTTCATGGTAAATTAATTAATTTGCTAGGAGGTTTAACCAAATAATTAAGAGAAATTTTTTTTAAATAATAATTAAAAATATTTTTTTTTTGAAAAAAAGGGGCCCATTTGGTCGTAAGAAGGACAAAACAATATGGCAGATGTCATCTTCAACATAACTAGCGAGCAACTGGGAACTTCTCTTTCAAGTGATTGAAGGTGTTAACATGTGACTTATTGAAAAAGGTTCTTCTAAATATTGAAAATTCCATTTTCCAATTTCTTTTAGGTCCTCGTTCACAACGTGTTTCTGTTTCACCCTTTTTTTTCTTTTTTTTTAATTATTAATTATTGTGAAACTGGAAACCTCTTTATCAAAAAAACTAAAAAAGGAGTTGCATGTATTTTATGAAAAAACTTGTAAAATTAACTCGTGGAAATTAACTAATTAAAGGTAGATCAAGCTAAAAGAAACACTCTTTTTCTTTATTTTGAAATTAAGAAAAATCAAAGATTTAGAGTATAAAAATATATATGTGTTTCTTTTCATCTTTTAATTAGAAATATAGGGGAGATATTTCTTGATCAATCTTAACTTGAATTCCTCACGTTTGGAATTAGACCCTCAACCCTCACGTACAGGTGAAAAGAACCCCACCCCCCACTCTCTCTCTCTCTCCTCCAAATCTAGTTCTGATTTTACAACCGCACAAGCCGAAATTGTGACACAGCAGATCAGGACTCTCTCACTCAGCATCAAGATTGATACGGTCGTATATTTTAATTAACTGCCACTTCTCTTGCCCTTTTTTTATTATTTTTTTATTTTTATTATTGTTATTATTATTTTTATTTATACTATTTCTTTAAATTTTGAAGAATTATTAAATTACCAACCCTAAATAACAACAAAAGAAAAAAGGCAGACTGACCTGTTTCCCCACTTAGCATGCAGCTCCATAATCAAAAACTGCTCCTCCGGTGTAATATTTCCGCGCCTAACGTCCGGCCTCAGGTAATTAAGCCACCGTAGACGACAACTCTTTCCGGTGCGCTTCAGCCCTACAATGTAAACAGGGTTTTATTTTAGGGTTTCTTCACCAAACACAAAACCTTTTCTTTCTCTTTTTAAAATTAGGGTTTTCTCTTATGATCAGTATTGTAAAGAAGATATCCTCACCGGCAGATCGAGCTAGCGAGTTCCAAACGCCTTCTCCGTGATTCGCGATGTAGTTCATGAGAATCAGATCCTCTTCCATAGTCCATGGTCCTTTCCTCACTTCAACTTCTTGAGATTTGCATGGTTTCTTATCCATCTTGATAATCAAGAGAGAAGGGGGGGGGGGGGGGGAGGGAGAAGAGAGGAGAGAGAAGGGGGAGAGAGAGAGAGAGAGGATGTTTGGCAGATACTTGGAGAAGATAATATAGGTGGTGGTGAATTTATAGAGGTGGTGGAAGAGGATCTTTTGCCAGTTAATTAAGCTATTAATTGACATCTAAATGATTATCTTTTAACCTAACTTTGTTTGAAAGTGTATTATTACAACCTTAATCTGATTGCTTACACAAGTATGCATGGGGGTACATGACAAATTAAACACGGTTATGTTAGCATGCATGGGTCAACAATTATATGCCATATATGGCTACCCATATCTCAAACAACATATAGCTTTTCCGTTGTTAGAGTGACTTGATTAAGTATTAAATGATTCAATTCTCTATCAGCTTAATCTTTTAGATGAGGTGATCATTTAACATGGTATCAGAGCAAGGCCTAGCAAAGATCCAGGGTTCATGCCTCACCGTCACCCATTTATGAGAAAATTCCACATGCAAGGTTTGAAGCAAAAATTCCCCGCCATGTGAGGGGGCGTGTTAGAGGTGATTTGATTAAGTATTAAACGATTCAACTCGGTGGTCATTTAACACCTATCCACATTAGTTTTATTCAATAATGTATCTATGTGTATTTCTTAATGAATGTATTACTCATTTTTCATATTCAATTGCTCATTAAATAACTAACAGGAATTTTGTTAACAATTTGTATAAGTTTTTATTCAATGATACATGTATATATTAGTATTAATAAGTGTATATGAATTGAATGTGGGCGCAAGAACTGGTGCCCATGCACCTGATTGCATTGGATATTTTGCCTTATAATTACAATCCATGTACATAACATATATATATCTTCATATATAAAGTATTACACTTGTATATATAATAAGTGTGCGTATATTATAGTAATATGTAAGATAAAATTAAAGTATTTCTTATGTCATAAGCGCATTTCTTACACATTAGTTATAGATACATACAATTTACTCAATTGTACGTATGAATTAGTCTCATGCGCTAAGAATGTATTCATCAGCTCTTTTAGTTGAAATTATATATAAACGTAATAAGATAATAAAACTGTAAAGATTAATATTAAACTTACTTTAATAAGGGCAAATGAGTAAATAAAAGATTCGCTTTTACGAATTATCCTTAAACCCTAAAAGCCGTAATGTGTTAACTAGCTTAAATGCAAAAGAGTAGATGAAGCACTACGTTGTATGTTTAAAAAAACGTTGTACGTATAACTGTATTTATTTATATTATGCAACATAAGTACTCGACGAAATAATGAATGATCAAATAAAATACATAGTATATATATATAATAATATAAATACGTATATGTATATATGTGTTATTTAACTAGCGATAACGATCATACAATAGCATGATCGATCGATGGAGGACAGTTAAGCTTGATTAATTAGATATAAACAAACTTTGTATGTTTCTAAAATAATTATATGTATCCTTAGATGCCTCTATATATATAGTTACATTTCATCACAACTTTATCATGGCTTTTATCTTCTTATTATTACATTTCATCACAACTTTATCATGGCTTTTATCTTCTTATTATATTCTACCCTTATTCGATATTTGACTTGAATATTAGCTGGACTTATGTATAGCCTATCGACTCTACGTATTTGTTGTGAGCAGACCTGATAGTTCAAGGAAAAAAAATTTAATTAAGAGAAGGACACAAAATAATAAAAATATAAAGATTTAGAAAATGAGAATGTCTCACAGTATGTAACTTGTTGTGGCCTGTGGGTGAGCAATTTTTTTTTCTCAAAAAAAGGTTACATATAAATATATATACCTTTTAATTAAATCAAAAAATTATTTGTATAATTGAAAAAATGAAAGAAAATATTTGGAAGAGTAAAGCCATTATGTAATATTTTCACAGTATTGCATCTTCTATTACATATAAAATGAGTTACATGCAAGTCAGGGAGGAAAAATATGAATATAGTGTCTTTCCCCTATAATTTATATTTTCTTTTTAGGTTATAGATTTTATCTTTCTTCTATATATTATTCATTTAATAATTTACAATAAGAGACATAACATCAAAATATAAAAAGAAATCGGAATGCAAATCGATAGCCAATGATTTGCTAGCTAAGACAAATGTCTTCTATATATATATATTGAGATTGTGGCAACGTGCTTTGCATACTTCTTTTCCTATTTAATTTGATTGCACTATTCAAAGATTTCTTTATATGCAAAAGGAAATTTAATTATTGAGCTCCCCACATCCTCGATCCACTTTTTCTATTCTAACTGAGATTTCTACAATTATGATTTAAAAATTAAAAAATTAAAGTGTAATTAAATAAATATATATTTTAAAAAAAAATGCTGGCTTTATGATATGCACCGCGTTACAGTAAACAAGTTTGGTGCAATTATAATTTAGTTAAATTCATTACATTATTAATAATTAATTATGAGACATATAATCACACACCGTTGAAATCCAATTTTCACAAGTCAAAGTTTAATTCAAAGTTGTTCTAACACATTAAAAACTTTTTTTTATTGTGTACACGCAAAAAGGGTTTAAAACAAAAAAAAAGGATAATTAACTTTCGATAACTAATTTATTTTTCTTAATTTAATTGACAACCTCAATACTGTATACTCGTATATATAGTTTATTATTGACTAAGAATCAATTCCAGCATAGACTTGTACGGATTTTGAAATAGTATTGATTCGTTTTCATGATCTACGGAATTTTATAACATGCAATTACTTATGATGAAAGGTAGTATTAAATTAACTAGCGTTTAACCCGTGTGATGCACGGGAAGACGGTATGACAACGATATCAATGTATTATTTTCGAAAGTTTAAGTAATTCAAAATGATCGCACAGGAAGAGGTATGACAACGATATCAATGTATTGTTTTTGAAAGTTTAAGTAATTCAAAATGATTTATTTTTTTTTATTGCGGATTTTATTATTGGTGAAAGAAGACATGTACCATAATCAATTATGGTTACGAACCTCAAATTTCAAACTCTTTGAATTTTAATTATTAAGAGTTTTAACTCTACATGACAATGTAAATTAAATTTATATGAATAAGTAGGAAGGTGAAAGTTATTTAACTAATTTCAAAAGGAATTAAAGAAGTAAAAATGCACACATACATATGATTGATGAAATTTTAAATATTACTTTAATAATAATTAAATAAAAATTATATTAAGTGTTCTAAAATTTAAAAAATATTCATGGAATCAATATAATTTAACTTTTATTAACAAACATACATTTGCTTCCATTTTTGCAATGGATCAAAGTTGCATACAAAAATATGATCTACTTTATTATATTTTACAGCTAATATGGCATTTCAAGAACTAACAAAATGGATACACACCAAAATTAATAATTAACGAAACTATTTATTATTCATTTTCAAGACCAAAAAGATTGACATGATGTGTTGAACAAACTAAGCAGTATAATCATAATTAAGCACTATCATGTGTTCTGTAGTAAATGTTGCATGACATTAATGATCATTTGTTGTTTTGAAAAGCCAACCACAATCAATATTCACCAACAAAATAATTCCTGCAAACATGCAAATCACACGTTTATAAAAATTTCTCTAAAAACATAACTTTTACAAATACCTGATTCACTGCCTTCATCACTTTCCAACAAAATTTTCAGACCTGCCTTGGTGGTTGATCTTGAAACTGTCACGTACAACTGACCATGACTAAAAACTGGTCTTCTCAGAAATAATCCAACATTTCCAAGAGACTGTCCTTGGCTCTTGTTTATGGTCATAGCGTAGGACACTATGACAGGAAACTGCCTTCTTTGGAACCTGAAAGGAAGTGTAATATTTGTCGGTGTTAATGTAAATCTGGGTATGAGAACTTCTTCACCAACATTAGTTCCGCTTAATATCCTTGCATGAAGAACATGTTTCCAAGTTTTGTAACCAAAAGCCTTGTTCCGTTACACAAACCCCTCGAATGATCAATATTCCGCAAAAGCATTATCGGTGTCCCAACCTTGAGGTTAAGCTCGTGATTAGGTACTCCAGAACATCTCAATGTGTTTAGGAACTCGGGGGTGTGCACATCAAAGAGCATATTAGCATTAGCATCTGATTTGCAGGTGGAATCCGAGCTGAAGTACGATTTCAATTCATTGTCGTTCATTCCTATATGTAGTCATTAATTGAATCCATCACATCTAGAGTTGGTGCCAGGATTGCTCTATCCTGCAAATATTCTGGGTGATCAATCACATTTCCCAAGTCACGATAGATGTGGTTCACAATTGCACCAATAGCATCATCTTCGTACCTCAACAGAATATCGTATGGGATTTTAACATCACTTCCGTATTCAGTGTATGTACCCTCAGTTCCATCACCAATGTTGGCCACCCATTCAGAAAATTTCCTTATCTCATTTGTTTCTGAATTTTCTGGTATGTTCATCAGACGCATATTTTTTGTAAGTTTCAGGACCTTTATTTCATCCCATAGATAAGAAGAGTTGATGGTAGCACCAACAATAATCTATCTTGATCCTTTTGCGATTATTGGTAGAATTTGTCTAAAATCACCACCAAAAGCTACTGTCTTACCACCAAAAGGTTTGGAAGCAAAATCTGCATCTTTTACCAGCATGATATCTCTCATCGTCCTGTCAAGAGCCTCAATACAATATCTATTTACCATAGGAGCTTCATCCCAAATTATGAGTCGACACTTAGACAACAAATTTGTCAAATGACTCTCTTGTCTGACGTTACATGTTGACTCTTCATTAACGTTTATTGGTATTGCGAATCTTGAATGAGCCGTTCTTCCTCCAGGCAGCAGGAGCGATGCTATTCCGCTGGATGCAACGTTGAGCACAATCTGTCCCCTTGACCTTATTAATCCTGAAAGTGTTCTCCATAAGAAGGTTTTACCTATTCCACCATAACCATAAACAAAAAATACAGTTCCAGTAGCTTCAAGTACGAAGTTTGATATTGTGTCGTACACTGCTCGCTAGTCTGCATTAAGCTTCTTAATCAGCATATTGTGTTCCAGTTTCATCTCGTGTCTATTATAGCATAATTCATTGATTATCATTTTGTTCTCTAGATGTATCTCGTGATCAAATGTTGGAATGGGCATTCCATCATAGTCACTAAGTGACTTACCCATTACCTTTAATAGCTTATCAATTTCCAACAATGTTGCTTATGTAATCTCGTCTTCAGTCATTTCCAAACCTAATAAGCATTAGAGTAAGAAAGAGATGCAGCATAAATTAGTTGAATAAAAAGCAATTGGTGTGATTTTATAGATATGCACTACTCTGAGATAATTATCAATACATGTAAATTTAATATACGTAATCAGTTAACAGATCATGCTTTTAAAAGTAATTAATTTACATAATATCCATGAAGATTTAATCTTAAAGTTTTGTTTTAAACAGTGTATTATCAAGATAAAAATCTTGTACAATGAATTCACAACAAATAAACTAATACACATTTATTTCAATATGTATAGATGAGCGGTGAAAATTAATTTTTTTTTATTTGAGGAAAATTTGCAGCCAACATTTAATCAATACCAAAATCATAAACGAAAAAAATAAATCCGAACCTGGGAAATTCATAATAAGTCGTTGCCGGTATGTCCTCGGAAAGATGATGCAGACACCCTTTAAGGACGACCTCTGGACGATTCATTGTTCTAGAAATCAGAAGTGTTACAAACAACTGTCTCATTTGTGTCCCACTTGAAACAGTACTTGCTTCTTCAAAACAATCTATGTATTCCCTATCATCATCCAACAGACCTCTCACGTAGCATGCCTCTCTGTAAGTAGTACAGAGAAGACCATTATACCTTCTGAAATCTTCATAGCAAGTAGGTCCTTTAACAACTGTAAGAAGAATCATGAAATAATAATTGATTCTCGCACCAGACGGGACATAATGAATTCTGCCTAAAGACATGCCTCTTTGTCTCATCACCCATTCTTTTTTGTCTCTCTTGTAGACAAAATGCTGCGGAAATTCTATATATGTGAGATTTCTTGCCTTTGGATGTTTTTTATTTGCTTCAAACCAAGCAAGAAACATGCTCTCTTTCATCGTTGCCTTCTCTTCAATTTTTCCAAGTTGATCTGTATCTGAGAATATGATGTCTTCTAAATGAAAGCTGAGTCTTTCCATGGGTGGATATCGCTACTGAATTTCATAGCCAAAAATTCTCCACGCAGCTTCACAGGCTGAGATGTACCTGCAGTCGTAAAACATCTTTATTTCATCCACGTGCGCCACTCTTTCTTGGTCTTCAGCGCTCTGACAGAATGTTGTGGAGATCCTATCGTTTCCCTTATTAACATATTTGAACAAATACTTAATGAAATGCGACTGATTACCACTCAACATTTATATGAGCCTGATAACGCAACATGAGCTCTCTATTATGCGGAATGACATAACGATTGTCAAGCTCAATTCCACTCTTAGTGACTGTCCTACCATTGTCCATCATGCGATAGACGGGATAACCATCTTTGTCTATGGTTGTATCAGATACAAATCTTTTTGGAAAATGCTTACTACAAACATTATCAATCATGCACGGGGAAGTTGTCCTCACCTGTTCACACGGCCCATGTATCATATATTCACATACTGCATCGTAGAACTCCTTGTCTTCCCCCTCATTCGGTATTTCAGCTGATATAATAGAATCATTCTCTCCACCAATTTGACTATTCATAATTTTTTCAAGGAAGAGAAGAATATAAGCATGAGGCAACCCTCTTTTCTGAAACTCTACTGTGTAGACGACTGAAATGTAGAAAAAAAAATTTGTTATCTCACAAATTTAAAACTGCTGAAAGTTTAAGTCTTGTCCAGATATGTATTATATATAGTATAGATAATAACTCAACACATAAGATTAAAAAATAATATCTTTTATAAGCTTATTTTTTGCATGATAAACAACTAATGATCATGCAACAGAAAGAGAATACTAATGAATGCATTTTATTATTCAGATAATTTATTAAAATACACATATGCCTTTACTTTACCAAAGAGTTGATTTTTCCTCAGGTCCGCAATTAATGAGTCCAGCTTGACCTTGAATATACGTGCAATAATATATGGTCTGTCTTCAGTTCTAAGTCCACGGGACGAAACAAATCGCTGAATCTCTGGCCATTTCTGATTATATGTGAATGTAATGAATAAGTTTGGATAACCTGCCCATCTGCATATAGCCATCGAATCTTGATAATTCTGCACCATGTATCGCAGACCTCCAGTAAAAGTTGCAAGGAGAACAATTCTTCTGCCCTGTGTCCTCGGACTCTCTCACCACTTAAAATTGCGTCCTGAAGACCTCTGTACATCTCGCATATCAATATTTTCTGATTCATTCTTATCCAATTCAGACGTGTTGATTCTATCATCGTGTATGCATCAACAATAAATTGTTGGAGCAACCTTCTTGAATTCATTAGTGTTTTAGCCTCAGAATCTCTGTCCTGCAATCAGAATGAGATGAATTCCCTTAAAGTCATCCTACTTCGACCTTTTTTTCCACTCTCACTACTTTGATGATATGAAATATCTTCTCTATATCCGTCCTCGCCATAATCAAACAATAACGGGTATTGTAGAGCTAGATACGATGGGTTCAGTTCATTTATCCTACGCAATTTACCAGTGTTGGTTTCAACAATTATATCTCTTACACTCATTGCTTGATCAAAATCACCAACTATAAGTGCTGCAACTTCCGATGTAGAAGGCATGTTATATGTTCTCGCATCATTTCCACGTGTGCCTATGAGTTTTAACTTAATTTCAGAAGTTCCTTCACTTATTTTTTGACCAACCATTCTAAAAGCTTTAGCCAGTGCATTGTGTTCATTCAACATATCCTTTAACTCTTCGACGATGTCCTGGTGAATTGCGTTGTTTTGAGCTGAAATCCTGTATCAGTACAACTTTATAAGTTTTATTTCAGATAAGATAAGTTGATCAACTTTAGAATTAGAAAAAATATACTAAACTTAATCAAAAAGTACATACCCGACAACATGCATTCTGTTTGATACTTCGTTTTCCGTGTCATATATATAAAGTTGAGAGAATTTAGGTGTGTTCCCCTCACACAGAAGTAGACTACCAATCAAGTGGTAATTCTGACCACTTAATCTGAAGACTGGTGGTATTTTCCTTTGTTAAGTGATCTATCAATTTTTCCACTCATTGATGTAAATGCAAACATGCTGTTGTATGACCTTATCTTCTCTCTATACAATTTACTTCGTTCACTCTCTCCGTGAAGTAGCTCGTTCAGTATAAATGGAGGTTCCCTCATTAACGGTAAGACTACCTTTCCATGAATGCAGCACCCTCTATATTTCGGCTGCAGTTTAGTGGATATTATCTTGGTACGCTCAGCGAACCAAAATTTTGCAAAGCAGTACTGACACTTGTATTCTTGATCGCCACATTCAATGTACTTTTCACCTAAGGACAAAAAAAACAATATTACCTTTATTGAAACACAAATGCTATAATAAAAAATTTAATAAAATAATTGAGAATTTTTTTAAAAAATAATTTTACTAACCAACTGTGGTGACATTCACATTGTTATTATCATCTTCAAAAACATCAATTACTTCGGGAAAATCTTCATTAGGTTGCAAAATATCAGGTTCACATAAATTTTCAATCCGTTCCTCCTCAGTAATATTGTCGTGAATTGTAGAATTGAGGACAACATTCACAACACGACTTGTTTTTATAGTGCTTCTATTTTGATCTACTTCAGTGTTTGCTGTTGTTACGGAATGTAACAATGAATAATTAAAAAAAATTATAAACAATATATGCTAAATTTAGAATTAAATATTAGAAATATACTGTAAAATATTTTTAGGATATCTTAATAGAATACTTTTTGTATATTCATAAAATTTAAATTTTTAGTACGATATCTTAATAGTAATTTACTGAATCTTACTGCTTGTATCATCCACCATTGGAGTCACAGGTAAACTGCAATTAGTTAAAAGAGACGAAATGTTGTTGTACAAATGTGCACAATAGTCCTCGTCGGGTTGAATGTCCACATCCATCAATGAACCTATTGTGTTTGATAAAGAATAATACAAAAATTTACTAAATATTTAGAAAATGTATATATATTAAACTGCAGAATTTTAAAAGAAAAATATTGAGTAACCTATTGAGATGTTTGAGAATGAAGTGACAGGTGATTTCCCTTTATCAAATTGATCTGATTTTTCAGGATGAAATTTGTTCTAAACAAACTGACTTTGCGGCTCGCAACTAATCAGTAAATTTCTTCGGTTGTTCTGATCTGTATCATAGAATTGTGGTTACTGATATTAAAATTTAGACTGGGCTTGTACTATAGTGTAATTAAAAATGTCCTAATTTATAAGATGCAATAATACACCAGCTACTCTAATTTTATGTGATTATAGATTCATTATAATGTCTTGTAATGCAAAGCATAATTGATACAAAACTTTGTACATAAATGATGACAGTAAAGTATACACAAATTATGTTGAAATTGATTATATATTTTAAACATTTTAACTTCTTAAACTTAACGGTGTTGCAGCATATATTTATAATTTGCATATAATTTGTTTGAAAATGAATGAGGTTAGTTAAATATTTTAAATAATTAGAATTAGTCTTTAAAAAAAAGAAAAAAAATTACACCTTAGGTGTAATGATGGACCTGACTCTGTTAGAGTCAAGATTTCGTTTAATATAGGTTTAGAGTAGGACTCCTGAATCTGCCATACATTATTTTCACTGTCTTATCGCCAATTATGGGAGTGACATATAGAATAAACGTCCAACTAATTCTGTAATATATAAAGATATTATTTATGACAGAGCTAATTAAGGTAATTATATATGATGATAAGAGAAAACAATTAGTAAAAATAAATACGTAATGTTTTGAACTATAATTAATATGATGCATGACTTTATATTTTTATAAAATAAAATGAAAGCCTTATATATTCACATAGAGAACCTACTACTACTTACATAACACCAATAATTCATTTGCGAAAAACTAATATACGAAAATATTAATTTTTATTTACACAACTAATTTCACCGAACTTTAAGTTAATTAAATTCTTTTCAATTGAAATAATAATTACTTGCAAATACTTAACTCAAGAAATGGAGAATTTATGATAGTAGTTATTTGAATGATAGATTAGGATTTGTGTATTTTGTACAAAAATGGGTTAAATAAATGGATGGTGTAGATTTAATGGTAAAAATAAAGAGTGTGGATTAGTTCACAAAAGTTATCTTAGGTTAAAATAATTAATCTAAAGTGGTAAATTTGCATTGGGGGGAAAGATTTTATCTCAAATTAATGGTAAAATAGGTCTTTTTATATATATAAAGATTATTAATGTTATGATTTAGGTGGGGCTCCATATTATTGATTACTTATTATCCAATTCAACACTACCTCAATAATTAATTAAAGTCTCTGTCAAAAAAAAATTAATTAATGTCGCGTGAAATTTAGACTATTTTAAAAAAAATCCATATAATTAGCTAGGGATGTATATTATCTTAGGACCGAAATTGAGAAGTTTAATTTTATAAGGACCATTTCGAAATTCCATCTTAATTATCCACTAAAAAAAATATTTTTTAAACGTAATTTAATCAGTTGGTAATTATCAAAATGACATTTTTCTAATAGAGATAGAATATCAACGGATTTATTCTCTATTTTACCAACGGAATTCAATCCGTTGTTAATTACCAACGGATTACCAATGGAATCTTTATATAAATTACCAATGAAATTTTTAGCAACGGATTACCAACTGAATTGATTTTTCTTTGTTAAAAATTTATCAATCACCTCTTTACCAATGAATTCCGTTGGTAAACCAATTTAACAATAGAATTAAGACTTTTGCCAACGAAATATTCACTTTTTTATTAAAAATATCATCACTTTTATTTAAAATTATAAATTGTTCATAAAATAATTTATTACATCATTATAATTTTTTATTGCTCAAATATTACTATGTTTTATTAAATGTTAGGATGAATTAAGACTTTTGCCAACGAAATATTTACTTTTTTATTAAAAATATCATCACTTTTATTTAAATTATAAATTGTTCATAAAATAATTTATTACATCATTATAATTTTTTATTGCTCAAATATTACTATGTTTTATTAAATGTTAGGATGAATTAAGACTTTTGCCAACAAAATATTCATTTTTTATTAAAAATATCATCACTTTTATTTAAATTATAAATTGTTCATAAAATAATTTATATATTACATCATTATAATTTTTTATTGCTCAAATATTACTACTTTTTAGTTTTTATTAAATGTTAGGATCATTAATTTATTATCCAACTCACGAAACTGTAACAATATTTTAAACACTTGACAATTTCAAACAAGTGTCTGCAATCTGTACGGGCAACACTTTTATACATACATTAAAATATTTATTTATTGATAAAGTGTACCTTAAACTACATATATTAACCTCAAAAAAATTCATTTATTTTTTTAAAATAAATTGTGAAGTCTTATGACGGCAGGTCATCCATCCACATATCTGTACTATATACTTAAGTAATTTTGGTGGTAGGTCCTTAATTAAGAAAGCAACAACTTATAAAACTTTTTTTTAAAAGCCCTATAAAGTATAAATTGAACTGGGGGGCTTATATATATTTGACTTCTTCATTTATCAATTTAATTTAATATTTTCAAGATTATACGTACTGCAATTTATTTGCAGATAATTATTGTAAAAAATCTTCACATCCAGTATCGCAGATGATCAGTACTGATTATATATAAACAGTTCAATTGAAATATATTAGGAGTAATGGATTTTTTGAACTGCAGTTAGCTAATCATTGAAAAGATTTTGATGATATTTATTTTTTTGGAGTTAAAATTTTCACTTTCGCATCCATTTTAAGCTTCATAATTTTATTTTTATTATTTAGAAAGTGTATAATGACTTTTAAAATTAATCGACACTATATATATATATATATATATATATATATATATATATATATATATATATATATATATAGTGAAAAGTGACAAAAGAAGCTAGATTAAATTAATTTACACAGTATACACTAAAAGAAGTAAAAGGTTTGACTCCAAAATAAATCAGCACCAAATTTATTTCAGTTCAATGGACTTTGGTACTAATCTGAATTACATAAGGTAGTCTGTGAACTATGCTTAAAGAAATCATTTCTATAACATCAAAATCATATAATACTAACTTGTGTAAAATCATCCCACTGAAATTATTATGTGAGACGGGTATAAGAGAAAAATATTACATGTATTATTTTAAAAAAAAATGTTGTACAATATTACTTAGGAAACATGAATCTATAATTTCAATAAATTTGTTTGTTACTTTGATTGAGGTAAAAACTTTTTAACAATGGGGTGATTTGAAGTAGATCGATCATGCATATATGTAATACTCCAAAGTTTAAGAAAGCGAAAGATAGTTAGTGTTTGTCCTAATACGTTTAACATTCACTTCACGCATACATTAAAAAAATTAATCATCTTATTTATTTAAATAAATTGGCGGATGAGAGAAAATGGTGTTAGCTAGCTGTTTATTTAAAAGATCTTCGAGAAGACAAGATTTAATGAAGAGCATGTAGAATTAGGTTTTGAGTAAGCACTTCGTATCCACACAAAAAAAGACAGGAAAGGACAAATTCACTAGTAATAGATCGTGATTTAATGTCTACACTTAAATCTACTAACTCATTAATCAAGGATTTGAATGACTTATTCCTAACATACCCAATTAATTAATTTTATTTTATTTAATCCATTCATGATTTACTATATACTATATGTACGTAGTTCATTAAAAATTATCTTATAGTATTAATTATTCTCACATTGCGTTCATGCTTACTGCTCCTATCGATCTCAGAAATTAGATATATGTACTATTTTGAGTTTGATTTAAACTTGCTACAAAAGTTTCATAAAATTATACTATTATGAATTTTTTTTAAGCATTATTTATGGTTAATTTTGGTTTGTACAAGTGTGTAATTATTCTTGTACTTTGGTACAGCATTGTGCGTAATGAAAATACACGAATAAGAAGATATAACGGCACTAATATAAGGCATGATTAAGGTAAGTTGTATATACTTGATTTTCTCTAATTTAAGTATGTAATATGGACGTATTCCCCCACCCCCCAATTATTAATTAAATTTATTACATTTCCTCAACTGATATATATGGAGTAATATTTATTTTTGACTGAAAAATCCTCAACTATTGCAATATTTTAAAACTGTTCTGAGCGTGCGTTTTCAAATATTATTTGAACAAAGAATTTATTTTTTTTGTTTAAGCTATCATTTTTAATTTTTTAATTATATTTTACGACATGTTTTTGATTCAAAATCAAAACGGTCTCATATAAATTTAGTTTATTTAAAATAGTCCTAATAAATTTAATTTTTTTGAAATAGCCTTATAATTTTTAAATTTTCATTAAAAAAGATTTTTTTACTTAAAATTTTAATTTTTTCTAATTTTATAGGACATAACTATAGAAATGAATTTGTATTTACAAAAAAGTCATGAAACGAAATTAATGAAAAATATTATTTTGAGATGGAATCAGAATAAAACTAAAAAGTGTTAATTGAAAGAAATATTTTCTAACTATTTTAAAACTTAAAAAAAAAAGTTTATGTAGGTTTATATTTTAAACTCATGTTTTTAGGCATTTACTTATTTGTACTTATCTTTGGGTACGTAACGTGGATATAAATATATTGCTTCATAATAATCTTGCAATAACAAGTAATTAACAATTTAATATTGAATGCTACATGAATCGATAAATTAATTAGCAAAGTCCAAATTAAAGGGAGCTTTCAAATGGTGATTAACTAGCACCACTACTTATCATTGTAAGTGTTTGCCACATGTCATGTAGCCACGAAAGACAAACACTATGTTATCACCTTAATTTAATCAAATCTTTTAGATTACTAAATCCAGTAATCGCTTTTATGACTAAACTCGTATACAGTGTTTTCGAGCCGGAGGTCAAACCGGAGAGCCCAACGGTTCACGGTCGGATCGGTTGGACCGATGGTTCAATCAGAAAAATCGGAAATTCACTATTTTTAATAATATTTAATTATTTTATATATTATTAAATATTTTATTATTTTATATATGATTTAATATTTTTATATAACTTAATAATTTATTATTTATAGATAATTTTATATTAACATATTAATTTACATGTGAATATACATTTATTAAAAATAATGGATCAAAAAAATTAATTATGAATATTGAAATTGAAATAAAAATAAAATTAAAATGATTCATTCTAATATAAAAAGAAAATAATTAATTCTAATTTTAATCAACATTTATTAAAAAAATTATTTATTTTTTTTGTATACAAAGCAAATAAATTTATTTATTTCAAATTTAAACAAATAATTAGTTAGTACTAAATTACATGTAGTAAATATTTTGTTTAATAAAATTCTTCTCATCTTAATCAATATCTCACATTGGTTAATTATTGGAAAGAGAGAGCATTGAAATTCTATATAAAGACTAATGATTCCCCTATTTTTTCTTATCTCACATTGATTTCTTATTGAAGATAAGGAGTATTAGATCACATATAAAGATAAATACTTCCCATTCTTTACACTTGTATTGTTGAAATTGTTGGCTCTTAAATTAGTGACAAGTTTCAAAGTGAAAATTTTAAAAAACAAAAAATAAAAATTAAAAAAAAAAGTTGAAAATTAAAAAAAAAAAAAAAGAACCGCCGGTTACCGGTTTGACCGGTTCAGCCGGTTATTCCGGTTTGAGCCGGTTCAACCCGATTTTTCCCGATTTGACCTTAAAAGCAGTTTTTAGAGGGCTTTCGGACTGGTTCCGGCTCCAGTTCCCAGTTGAATCAATCGAATCGGCCGGTCCGGTCCGGTTTTGAAATCATTGCTCGTATACACACTTCCCTCAATTGAAGAAGAAGTAAAAAGTGATAATATCACTTTTTAACTTTTTTATTTAAGATGGCCTAATTACTTGTACTTATTGTAATGGACGACAAACTTCTATTAATAGATCTTAATTTATCACCTTTCTTCACTGCATAATAAATCATTTCATTACTCTTTCAATCTCGACTCGATTCTACTCGTTTACACGGATTGCTATTTTGTGGCCAATAGATTTAAGTGGGCTTGGACCATTATAGAGAAACCACAGCCACAAATCTTGGCAAACCCTAATTAATGATGGTTTATTAAAGTTGTTGTTTAAGTACTAATTTAGTAAGCTTTTCTCAAGACTTTTGCTTCTTAATTAAAGTCATTGTAAGCATATTAAGGAGTTTGAACGTGATTGACAACTGTTTTTTTTAGATTAATAAATATTTTATTTTTTAATGTACAAATATATGTATATTATATGTTATAAAATTAAATAAGTGCTAAAATACGTATAGTTCAAATTAATTTCACAACTCAAATAACGTAACACTTTCGTGCAATTTTTTCCTTTTTTATTTAGTTAATTTAATTCATTTTGCAGTTTCATGCTACATACGTAAGTTCTTCAACAAGTATATTTAATAATTTATTACGAATGAATTAATTAACCGTGCTCCTTTATTAACAATTAAGAATTTAAGACGATGCGACTAATATCCAAGATAATTGAATATTTCTTAGGAATTACTAATAATTATCAGGATAAGTTAATTACTACTCCATATTTTATAGTTGAGTACGTAAATATTTTATAAAGTTACAATCTCGTAATTTTTCGTATTTTTCGCTGCAAGAAATTAAGGGATGGAAGAAACCGATTTTTATTTTTATTTTTTTCATTCTGACGTATTATTATTTATTGGACAAAGGCCTCGAATTTTTGTTCCATATCAAATAAGCTTCTTTTATTTTAATAAATAAATTTTTTGTTTTTATATAATAGAACAATTATGCCTCTCTTTTATAATTATTTTGAAGCATTTTACAAATTAATTTTCAAACGATCCGACTATTAAAAATTTTCAAAATTTATATTAAAACGAACCTCTTCTTACAAACTTTTCCACTATACTTTTAGATTTTAAATTTATTAACAATTATTTTTAATTTTTTACGTTTTTTTGTATAAGTTCATCTGTAAATTGGACGACGAAATTCTAATAATTAGAAAGGTTACTTATAAAATAAAGCACAAAATTCCAAGATATTTTGCCTCCAAACTCAATAATTTATCTATTATTCTTGTAATTTCAGTCCCATAACTTTTACTAAATTTGATTTTCGTCCCAAATTATTTCAAAATTTTTATTTAATCTCGTAGCTATCTCAAAATTTAGATTTCATCACGTAACTATTTTTTTTTCGCAACTCGTCCCAAAATTTGGAACGATTTTCAAAAATTTTCAGGAGTTATGGTACAATTTGCGACGAAAAATTAATTACGTGATGAAATCTAAAATTTTGAGATAGCTACGGGACTAAAACAAAAATTTAAAATAATTTGGTACGAATACCGAATTTAGCAAAAGCTATGAGACTGAAAGTGCATTTAACTCATTATTATCCCTCCAATTCTAGACCAAATGCCGGCGGCATAGGTTCCGGAGTCGGAGATTGTGACTGTAATAAACAATCTTTCAATGAAGGGGTTACATTTTTATGTAGTTCTCCATATGCATGCAGACAGTAGGGCTTAGCCGGATTGTTGGACGTAGGTAGTATGTTAATATCGTCGAACTTTAGTTGGGTGCATGGAGTAAACTCGCTGCATGCAAGAGATACGGGTATGTTCGTATACGTCCCGTATATACTCGTATAAGTCACGTTGGATACGGCCACAGCATTTTTATCTCTTATCGGACAATTCTTGGGGCCTCCACAGTAATATTGATCTATCACCACTGGAATTTTAACGTTGGACATTGCAATATTCGAGAATGACACGTCACGCACCAAGCCGGACCCACTCTGCCATTTTCAATTTTAAAAAATAAATTAAATTACCATGGCAGTACTGCTGTAAAATACATGCATAAAATGGACATGTGTGGCTATAAGATTCAAGAGTGAAATATTATTTGCTTCAATAAGAACATATATACGGGTACATAGATTAATTTTATTTTTATTATTACATTTTCTTATAAATGCATAAAAAATAAGTGTTGGTCTATTTTGTCTCGAGTGCACAAATTGCATAAGAGTTTAATATTTTATTTTAAAAGTTACACACTTTACTTAATAAGGTTATAATTTTTTCATTGAAATATGAATAGTAGTATAAAGGTTTGATTTAAAATTTTTAATTTTTTTAAATCAGAAAATCAAGATATAAATTCTAATATTAAAAGACACAACTTTCATAAAATGTGAGATTTGGGTAGATGCAAGTTTAATAGAAGATGTAAAAAATTACCGGCCAAGTTTTGATTCGGACTCCATTAAGAGCGTCATGTACGTTGGAGTTACAAACGGAGACGTCAGAAACGTGGGCCTCCTCCTTATTTGGGCCAAGCCCACCAATGCTGAATCCATGACCCGGCCCACAGTTTACATCGTGTATCTTCACATCAGAGCACCCTTTTTGTATCGAAACGCAGTCGTCTCCTTTAAAATGTTAGAAATTTATATACTGAATCTTTTTTAAGTAGAAAGTGGAGAGATTAATTAATTTACCAGATGCAAGAGTGGTATTACTAATGATCACGTGCTGAATATTTGATAGGTGGATGCCATCTGTATTGGGGCTGTCTCCAGGAGAGGAAACGGTAAAATTGTAAATAGTGAGATTTTTACCGTCGGCAATAAAAATATGCATGCGAGGACTGTTTTGGATTGTTATTCCTGTTACCCTCACATCTGAACTTTTTACCACTCCCACTGCCTGCCATTTTACCAACAAATACTAATATTGATATGTAATTATAAATTAACTAATCTTGATCTGCTGAGTTGGGGTAGAGGGTAGTTACGTGTGGCCTAAAGGCTGAATCGTTGGATTCCCACCAGGAGGCTCCTCGTCCGTCGATTATGCCGTTTCCTTTAATTATCAAACCTTGATTAAACCCATTGAATACAATCCAGCATCCAATGTCATTGCTTCCCACCCAATCCTGTTTTTTTGGACCAACAATTTTCCCATCCATCTGCAATAAAATTATTAATTATAATAATAACAAAACATTAAATAGTAGAATTAACTTTTTTCGAAGAATTTTTAAAGTGAATATTTTGGATTGAGAGCCTTTTAAAATCCATTAAAAATTAATTAAGTATATATATATATATATAATTATTCATGGAGTTCGATAATCCGCTGACGACTATATATGATTTATCTCAATAATTAAAAATATAAACTTTATTAAATTAGTTATAAGATTATATACATCAATAATTTTACCTGCACTACGATGTTAGTATGACAGTTATTTCCATCAAAATCAATTTGTTGGAGTAAAAAGGTATATCCTGAGGGGATTAATACTACCCCTTCTTTAGACTTGCATGCTGCGTCTAGTGTTGCTTTAAACGCCTGTTAAAACAAGATTAACGGTTAAAATTTTTAGGGTAATGCAATACTAATCTATTTATTTAACATCTTAGATAATTAGTAACAGACTATCAATGAAAGAATATTGATAGTTATTTATCAAGTAAATTATTATAGCAATTACCAATAAAATTAATGGAAATTATAAGGTCAACCGATCAAATACAATATTTATTAGTACTATATATAGCGATTTGGATGATCTCCTATACATATACATTTTAGTATTATATCTTTTGATATAAAGTATTTGAAGAATTTTAAATAATTAACACATAAAAGAAAATAGAATCTATAACTTGAAAGAAAAACATAATTTTATGGAAAATGTTTAGATTCTCCTTCTTGTACACATGTTACTCATATAATAATACTCATATAATAATGGATGTAACATGAGATATAACATTAAAATATAAGGAATATTCAAAATCTTATAAAGTGTATAAATTAATCAGGGAGTACTCCATATTTTTTTATTACCTTAGCATCGTTGGTAATCCCATCACCTTTAGCACCATATTCCATCACATTAAATATGATAGAGTTAGTAGATTTATCACTTTTAATTGGCCGATTATTTTCATGACTTTCGTTCTTGATAAAATTATTATTTCCAGAAAATAATGAAATTAAACGCCCCATAAAATTCCCTTCGGGAGTGTGGCAAAATGCACTCTCTTGACAATAAAAGTATAATGAAATAAAAAATAAAAATTTTACATATATTTGATTAGTGGTCATTTTCATTGCTTTCTTAGTGTGTGGCTTGTGTGTATTTTTGTGGGCAAGGTTTGAAACTATATATATATAGCGAAGAAAATAAATGAAAATAAATTGTTTCATGAATATAATGTATATAAAATCTAATTACCCTTTATAATTTGGGATTAAGATTACTATTATTAATTATTAGTTATTATTGGGTAAAAGGTAATTTAGACGCATTTTTTTCTTCTTATACTTATGTAAAATATATACTTATATATATTAGAATTATTTTTGTAATTAAGATTAATAAATTAAGCATCAAATTTGGCATGTTGTTAGAGTGCATGTTTTCCACAGCAATTCGATTGTGGAAATATTGACTGTATAATTTTAATTGTGATAACTTTTTCCTTTTTTTACCAAAGCATGCATATTACAAATATTTTTAAAAAGTAAATATTTACATGATAAAAGGATTTATTAACACTTTAAAATTTTGTTTGATCATGCATTTATATGTGATCCGGGCGGTGTACACTCTTCACTCGTTAACAGAAACGAGCCGTTAAAATGTTTTACTAAAAATTATTTTATTGGCTTAATTTAATTAAAATTTAAAATTTCCAGCCTCAAGAAAATTGATATTGAAAATCATGCAACTAATCAGTTTTATTATTCATATATATTTGAACTAATAATAACCAAAATTGAAGATGAAATTTGTCTTATTATTTCTTAATAGTTAATACTACGTACACTTTTAGTGACAGCTCCATTGATTCCACGATGAAGACGTGATTTTGATGAATCAACAAGAAGCAGCATTACTGTTAGGTTGGAGTTTGGAATACGGGCTTCCCGTTAGCAAACAACTAACGGGAGGTGTCTGGAGTTGTCCGAACGCCTTCCAACAAAACGGGTTCCCGTTTCTTGTTTTTGTAGACGGAGCTAGGTTAATTGTCTACAGGGTTATCCCATCACACGGTGTCGAATCGCTACATGCTAAGTGAACAGGATTAGACGTATATGTTCCCTTTATGGACTGATAGGATACTTGAGAAACTGCCACTGCTGATGTTTTATTCGGACAATTATGCCCCTTGTTGCAAAAATACTGATCTATCATTATTGGAGTTTGCACCTCGGAAACTTGTATGTTTGAAAACATCACTCCTTGTACTGACCCTGGAGTGTCTTTAGTAAATTTTAGTTAAGTTTAAGGATCCTGGCCGGAAATTATACATATATATAGTGTACATACAGTTGGTCTAGTGTGTCCTTTGTTGTTCCACCAGATGGATCCCTGACCGTCGATCGTGCCTTCACCTCTGATTGTGATTCCTTTAATTAGTGTTGAAATTGAGGTTGAAATAAATAAGTGAAGATTTCATTGATCTTGTGTTGTTTTTTGTTATATTTACATATTCAAATACAATCCTATTTATAGGCATATGAGGAAACTAGACAGTACACATAAGGTAAAAAATAGCTGTTGGAACCTAGGAACTATAAGAACAATTAATAATGGAAGATGGAGGGTGAGAGAGAGCAATAAATTATTTCAACAATTAGCTTCGAAAAATTTAACCATTGTAACAACCCTGATCCATAATCTCCACCATTTTTTGATGCAATTATCTTTCCATCCAACTAATAATTTTGTTCCAAAAAAATCATATTAGTGCTATTATAATTCTATAAATCCTTTAACCAAATTGTTTCATACTTGTGTCTGAAAATGATTAATTATCGAATATATGTGGTTAATAATAGCCAGCACTCCTTAAAATTACCTGGAAGACAATGTTGGGTTGGCAAGGTCCCAAAAATGTGATCGGTTTAACGAGGAAAACCGACCCGAATGGAACGAGCATGATGGATCCTATGATTTGGCAAGAATCTGACCATGCTGATACAAATGCCTGTCGAAAATGTTACTGTAGTATCAATCAATCTACAAATTATTAATGCTAGCTACTTTTTCGAACTAATCAACGATGTGGTTATATATGTACCTTAGTGTCATCTGTAATTCCGTCGCCTTTAGCACCGTAGTGCAATACATTAATGGTGAAGGAAACGGTGGAGCCGGCTGGGGCTGGCGCCGGGGCTGTCGGTTTTCCGGCCTTCCGGTGTTTGGCTCCAATGCAGTTTAAATAACTCCCTGATAAAAGACACACGATATAAACTAGGAACATTATAGAATTCTTCATTTTGGAATGTAATAATGTTGAGTGGAATTAAGTGAATTATATTTGATCGTTTTGCTGGTGGAATACCAACCAGACGTATTTATATTATGACATACTTAGAAATGTGCATTCATAAGCTCAACAGTAATAATTTGTTGCTTTCTTACTACGTTGACTATTCTGTTTCGTGTGCAACGAGATAACTAATTTAACTACCAATTATCAATTACATAATTCACGTTTGAACTTTTCATGACATAGTTGTATTATCCTTAATCAAAAATTAATGTGGAGAAGAAAAGAGAGAGGGACAGCATCATCTTTGGAATGTTGGAGTCAAAGAATTATTGAGGATAGAAAATTAATTACGAGAGAATGTGACAGAGTATTATGTTTGTTGACTGCTGTTCTTGGCTCGCTGATTAAGTATGTAAAAGATTTAAGATTTTAATTAACGACACCAAGAACGAATACCATCAAATACAATAATCTATAAAATCGAGACAAATAAAGAGATTAAAGCTTATTCAAAACTCAAATTCCACCAAAGAACATCACGATTTTATTACTCTCCTTTTAGAACAACACTCGTTTTTCTCAAATTCTTACAAGTGTAATGTCTAAAGTGAGTGCTCATGTCCTGCCTCTCTCTTGCGAGAGAGGCTACTTATATCATCCCTAAAACCCTCCAGTTGGTCCAATCGCATTACGCCACAGAGATGAAGACAATTTGCCTTCAATGCGGTTGTCTGGTATGCCGACCGACTGCAGAGGGAACCTGGACGTCGTTTGTTGCACAGCAAGAGTTTTGCAGGGTGTCTCCATCCTTTGCTGGTCTCCCATTGGTTGTTGGAGTAGGACGTGTCAGTCCGTTGTTGTCTTCTAGTTAGGATTGCTATCCAAGACATCTCCTATTCCTGTTAGTGTTATACTTTAGCCTGTAGTACTTGTATTCTCTCATTATGATGCATATCCTTTATTATCTTGTTCTCGCCGTTCTCCTTCGGTCTTCGGATAGGTTGTTCTCGCCGCTGAGGAGCCCATCCGAGGTCTCGGCCAGGAGGGAGGATAACTGTCGAGGTGTTCCTCCGAAGCCGAGGTTCGCCTCCCAGTTACGTACTTGTTCAACAGGTTTGACCTTATTCATTATGGGCTGGGCTTTTGGACTGTTACGTTCCTTATTGGGCTGCCTTGATTCCCTTCAGTTTTCTGTCCTTCAATTGGGCCCCGAGGGGTTGGGCCTCCCTTTTCCCGCATCATGGGTCTATTGGGCCTCTTGGACCTGATAAATCATGAGGGATATATTACCCATAACAATGTTAATTTATGATAATTAATCAGATGATAAATTGTTAAATTCAGCAGAAGTATTATTCGCCTGCCACCAAGTTGAATAAGATCAGTATTATTTATTTGTTTATTTCAGTTCGGCATATATCGTGCGAAAAACATTTCTTTATTTTTTCAGAAAAATAAGAATTAAAATAATTAGACCCGCCTGTAACTCAAAGATTGGACAATTTACATGATGACGTGTTTACTTTTCGTTCATTAGTAAGACATTAGAAAATTGATAGTAATCTCCTATTACATATTAATGTTATATATTACATATAAGGATATAATAAAATTTATATACTAGAAAAATATTAATCCTATAAATAATGATTAAAATTTTCCTCCACATATATACATGTCATTCATATAATATCTGAAATGGGAGATGTAATACTAGAATCATCTAAAAATATCATTTAATTAAGTGCAGTAATATCACAAGACAAATAAAATTAGAATTAAACCATGTAGCTAGATAAAGATCTCATATTAAAACTATTTGATGAATAAATAAGTGTCTTCTTTTAAAATAATTATACAATGTTGTTCTAGTTTTGAAATGTGCATCTAATTTTGCAACAATGACTACAATTCTGAATGCAAATTTGCCACGACCATCTTTATATAAATCTTCACATAATTTATTCACTAATTTTGTAATTATCCTTTATAAATCCATGACATCATTAATTATTAATATGTACTACTATTTATAATAATTATTATTTAAAAAAAAAGAGGTGTGATAAATTAAGTGTTTTTCAACAAATATGAAAGCATAAGTCAATCTCACGTGAAAAGAAAAACCAGTAAACGCGCCATGTATACTGGTGGAGTGATTGACTACAGGGATATATATATATATATATATATATATACATATATATATATATATATATATATATATATATTAGTGGGAAATAGAAAAATTAAATCAAGCTTAAGTCGTTTAGAAATAGCACTTTAATTCTTCACGTGAAATAATGATTAGAGTTAACATGTGAGTGTCGTTTTCTTTGTTGATTACGGTAACCGTGTATCACAGTATTAGTAATTAAATTGATAGAGGATATAAATTAGAGGAAAAGAATTGCGTGATAAAATCTTTGCAAAAGTTATACTTTTATAATATAAAATGATATTAAATTAATAAAAAGTGATATGCTATTTTATGAACAAATTATAGTATTAATAAAAATAATATTCTCTCAATTCCCCATTTTACTATATTAGTGTCTCATTCAAAGATTCTCATTTCCAACTTTTAGTAAAAGGACCACACATAATGGCACATCACTCACTAATAATACAACTACGCACTATACATAAAATAATAATATTTCTTAATTCACGCGCAAAAAGAAAATGAGAACCTTTGGCCGGTTGGCCCGAACGAAAGAAGTAACATTTTATAGCGAAAGTGATAATTATAATTTTAAAAAGTATATAAAATATCACACGAGCCATAATTAAAACGGTGTATTAAAGATAGCACTGTCATCATTCAAATTAATAAATGATAATTATTGTATAAAACTTTTTTTCCCGCAATTTATGATTTATTTTGTTTTTATACTTTAATATTTACCACCCTTGAATTTAATACTATTAATTCTAAAAGGATAGTTGTATATTAGACTTGAAAACAAGTAGGGACTACAGATATGTTATATAAAACTAATTTGGGATGCTCACTTCAAAAAAATTTCAAAAGGTGAAAGATCATTAAAAAAAAATCTTAATATTATACACATTGATCAATGTGTAAAAACAAATAGTAGTACATAGATTGTGATAAAAGAATAAGTTTGACTGAAATCATCCTCTCATAAAACTGATAATAGAATATGTAATTTTCTTTTTTATAAAAGTATAATCATCCCATCTACCAATTCATAAGATGAAATATAAGATGAATTTACGATAAAGTTATATACGAAAAAACGGTATTTCAATATGCGGATGATTTACACTAATAATTTATGTTAGAGATTGTCCATTAGGCATGATTAATGTATATACCGGTATACCCTATTTATTATTTATCAGTTTAAAAAATAATATTCTTAAATAAACTCATGAAAATCACAGGATTAAGATATACCAGTATGTTTCCGTGTATTACACATGTTATATTTTTTATAATATAACTTTTTTAAATGATCTTTACTTTATTATGTTAATTTCGATATGTTTTGATGTAATGTTATTTTCGTTCTGTTTTTCATGTTCGTATATATTTATCTTTATTTATTGTAATTATGATGTTACCTTTAAATGATATATTATGTAACTGAATTGAAATAAATAAAAAGTGAAATATAATCATATTTATATTATCTGTAACATTAATTACTGTAAATTTCTAAAAACCTCACTAAACACAACATTAATTGTGTTGTTGCTTGCTTTCCCTTCTTCATCCAGACAAAGTATTTTTAGGCAAGTCCTACTCTTAACCCTGGAGAGCGCTACATATAACTGATCATGTGTAAATACATCTTTCGTTAGGAAAACCCTAACACTCGATAATGATTGTCCCTGACTCTTGTTTATAGTCATCGCAAAACACACCAACATTGGAAATTGTCTCGTTTGAAATATAAATGTAGTGTGTTGTCCGTTGGGCTCAAAATCATTCTAGGAATTAACACCAAGCTCTCTTTATTTTTGCCACCTAGTATCTTCGCTTTAATAACATGAATCCCCAATTTAGTTACTATCAATCTAATTTCATTGCCACTACAACAAAAAATGTCTTTAACCACATATTTTTTTATGTCATTTTAACATCAATGTCATAATAAGTATTGTATTGCTACATTATATTTTTCAGGGTGTTAATATGTGTTCTATAAAGACACGTAATAAAATGGTATGTTGATATTTATTCTATCACCACACTTCAAAAGGAACACTTATTTATTGATACACCTTTTTACTACACAAAAAAGGGTCCTTATATATATACTCTTTAGCAACACTTTTGCTACACTTTTTTTAACAAACAAAAAAAAGTGTCTTTATAAGTACTTTTTAGAGACAATTAAGAATACATGTGTAAGGAGTATATTGTTACTACACACGATCAAAGATTACAAATTATTACATTTTAATTTATTTTTTTTTATTTTTGTTTCGCTGTTAAAATATTAAAATAGAAACATTTTATTTTGTTAAAAAAATTAAGTTAATTTTTTTTAATTTTTTAAAATAAATAATTATTTTAATTAATTTAATGATTAAGAAAATAAAATTTTAAATTATTTTAGTAATAAAATCTTTTACTTTAAATTAATTATTTTTAAAATAATTAGTTATATATTTCTATATTATTATTATTTATCTTTAAAAAATTAAATTTTTATACTATAATTTAATTAATAATTTTTATTTTATTTTATTATACCTATTAAATTGATAATATAAAATTAATATTATAAAATAAACTTAATTATGTATTTTATGTATATATATTATTTTTAATAAAATATTACAAGAATTACTTGTAGCTTAATGGTTTTCTGACTTAAAATAAGGATTTAATACGGGTGATACATGTTCGAGCCAAATTAAAACATTTTTGATTTTATTTTATTGTGACATTTAAAAGTATATTAATAAGTCACTTATCTTCACACTTTAAAGTGTATTAATAAAAGTAAGTGTGATAATATGTCATAATTCTTCACACTTTAAAGTGTGGTGATAGGGTTACTGTCTATCCCATGGACCACACAAAAAATCAATGTGGTTATAGGTAAAATGTATTAATATATTACCTATTACAACACCTTTTAATGTATTTAAAAGTAATTTTTTTGTAGTGTGCATAATCCTGGACCACACAAAAAATCAATGTGGTTATAGGTAAAATGTATTAATATATTACCTTTTACAACACCTTTTAATGTATTTAAAAGCAATTTTTTTGTAGTGTGCATAATCCTGAAGCTGGATCAATGTTTCTGAGGAGCATTATTGGAACCCCTACCTTAAGTACCAAAACATGATTAGGGAGTTCAGAACACTTAAGAGAATTCAAAAAATCTTTCGAATATAGACTATTAGCGTTGGGTGATCTATCAATTAGACAGATTTTATCTGAACTAAGATATTCTCTTACTTTCCGAGGAAACATATTTAGCATGTGGTCATTGTCAGTCACTACCACTCTATGTGTAGGAGCTAAAATTGCTCTATTCTCAAAATATCCTGGTGTATTGCAATTTTTCAATAATGATGGATATATACTGTTAACAATAGCATTCACTGGGTTCTCGTCGTTCAATATTAGTAGGTCCGAAGGGATCTCAATTATGTACTCTCCATCATTACCTTCCCCAACATCACCATTACCAACATTCAATATCCAATAAGAGAACTCAGCAATATCATGTTCATTGTTTTCAAGATCATCTCTTTCAGAACGTAGCCTCATATTTTTTGTGAGTGTTAGCACCGTACAATCATCCCATATGCTCGAAGAGTTGATTGTTGCTGATATTATATCCTCGCGGGTGCCTTTTGTAACCACAGGCAAAATTTGTCTAAAATCTCCACCAAAAACATTTTCCCTCCAAATGGTTTTTCTTCTAGAATAGGGTTGATCAACCTCATAATGTCTCTCAAACTCCTATCAAGAGCCTCAAAACAATACCTCTTTACCATTGGCGCTTCATCCCATATAATGAGACTACTTTTTTGAAGCAATGTGCACAATTCAGTTCCAGACTTAATATTGCACGTGGAGTTTTCATTCACCTTCAAAGGCATTGCAAACTGGAGTGGGCGGTTCGTCCTCCTGGAAGAAGAAGTGCTGCTATTCCACTCGAAGCTACATTAATGACGATACGACCGTCTTTTCTCAAAGCAGCAGATAATGTGTTCCAAATAAAAGTTTTCCCTGTTTTCCCGAATCCATAAAGAAAGAATATTCCTCCGTTATTGCTGGTAACTGCTCTCATCACAGTTTCATACACGTTACGTTGCTCATCCATTAAAGATCCATATAATCTGTTATGGGTTTGATTTATCTCTGCTCTATCATAACATGTCTCTTCCAGAATGAGCTTATTTCGTCCATCCGCCGCGGCATTGAAATCTGGAAATGGCATACATCTAAACTTTTTTAGACTATTGCCATGTTTCAGCAATAGTTTTTCTAACTCAATCAAGGTGTAATTCTTCAATTGATCCTCTGAGATATGGAAATCTTCGAAGAAGGGAAAAAAGAGATTCTGTTAAAGATTGTGAATAATATTTTCTCAGCACTTTAAGCAATTGATATTTTTTGTTAAACTGATTTGTTTGCATTTTAACTTATGAATTTGTTGTAGATTATGATTCAAATATGGTTCTTATGTTTTTGTTAATATGCTATATGTGTAACTATCGAACATCAATGTATTACTTTAGTTCTCATAAAATATTATAGCCAAGTTATTATATCATAAAATAATTTTCAGTTTTTTGTCATTTGTCTTTATTTTTATAATATTTACAGCCAAAACTATGTGTAAGTTATGCAATAATTAATTTGCTCAAGTTAAAAGTTATAAAAATAAAATTAATACTAAATGATAATATGAAAAATGTAATAAGTTATAGGATGAAATTTACACTGCTAAATTGTATTAGATTTGCACTATTTATTTTGCTCAAGGACCAAATGAAAAAAAAGATTTAAAACTTATAGGAATAAAATTAATACTAAATGACAATATGAAAATGTAATAAGTTATAGGGTCAATATTTATTTTTATAAATTATGGGACTAAATTCTTATTTTCTTTTCTATATGTCTACAAAACTCATTAAACTAATAAATATTAGTTATATTTCTAATAATATTCAATTGCTTATAATTAAATATTTTAAATTTTCAAAGAAAAAAAATAAAATTTAATGTGGCATAGGCACTGATATGTCCTGCTTACGCTTCTCACAGTAAGAGACTCCAAATTTATCAATAACTTTCTTGGTGCATTTGTTACATCCATTATAGTATCATCCATATTGAGTTTGGATCCTTTGAGCATTTGCAAAAACAATGCAATAGCTTTCCAAATAATCCATGATGACATATAAATTAACATAAGCTATACAATAATTGTAATGCATTTTAATCTTTGTAAAAAAAATATTTTAAAACAAAAAAAAATTATAATGAAATATTTACATCTTTGATGTCTTGAATTTCTGCAAGATAGATCACTTCTACATCTGGTGTAAATTCTTCAAAGACGAAGCTTCTACCAATATGATTTATGTGAGACTATTCAGGCAAACTATCATGACCTATTAAACACATGCTACATTTTCAAATGCATAAATATTAAAATTTATAGATATATTTTTTTTAAAGAAATAATCACTAAATGTAATGTATAGATTGAGCGCGTACCTCTTTCGAAAATCATGACTTCTTTTATATCTTCATTAATTGTAATCCTTGTTGCATTCCAAGAATTTGATATGTTTTTTCCTATAGAATATTTTAAAGAAAGTATGATTTAAATTTTTATATAATAATTATTATTATTATTGTTAAAACATATCTAAGAATTTAGAGGACAAATAATATATGATTAATGGCTAAATATATTAGAATAAACATCTAATGACATCTAAATACATACAGAATTATACATAAATAAAATGAATTTAAAAAAAATGTACCTCTATATTTATTGTTGATTTTGGCATACTCAAAAACAATAATAAGTGTTTGGTTTGGATTGTTCCTCTTGTATTGCATCAATTGTCTTGCATATTCTCCCCATAATGTACAATTCATGATTGTGTGTCTTAAATTGATGTTAAATTTTTAATTAAAAAAATATTAAACATAAAAATTGAGTTAAAAAATATAAATAAATATTTTAAAAGAAAGTTACCGTTCATCTTCAAGCTCAATATCAATTTTATCTGTAGGCTTGCCCCTTGCACTAACACAAATTATATCTCCATTTTTCTACCAAAGCAATTATGTCTGTGGATATTGTCATTGTAAGAAAAAATAGAACCAATTTTTTAAAGTATAATTAGTTTCTATTAAAAATATAATAATAAACTTTTAAAACATACATATGAGTATTGTATCTCTAGTGTTGTCTTGAGAATTGATTGTATCAAAATCAATAAAATTCAAGCCAATTTTGTTGGTTTCCAATGGCGAAGTCAATCACACCAACGTGTAATTATCAGAATTGATTGAATTCATGATTTGTAATAAGGACCGACCCAATATTTTCAGCAACACGAAAATTTGATATAATATATATTGCCCCCTCACTTAACAATTTCTCAAATTTTGAGATGTGATTATGGTGAATTGTTACTTGAATCTTCGAACCCTACACATATAATATAACAATAATTAAATAAAAAACCTTATCATGTTAATAATCTAAAAGTTGTGAAAATATAAAATATACCACATACTTAAAAAATATTTAATCATTATAATCAACTAAAATTTATCTTTTCATCCATCATAATCATATCCAGGTATATTTTTTTATCTGTATTATCAAGGTATGATATCCAAAACCTCAAGCATTTAACTTTAATTCGTCAAGTCTCCTTTTGCATAGTAATTTCAGACACATGATCATAAATTGATGACATGATTTAATAAAGGAAAAAAGAAACTGTATAAAGATTGCAATGGAGGTAAAAAAAAATTCATTATAGATGAATATTGATCGATTGTATTATGTCATATACTTATATACAATGAATTTATATGATAAATATGGTAATAAATAATTTAAAATCAACACCAAAATTACTTTAAAAATATTAAATTTTAATAATATACTCCATCTTTCCTAAAATTATTAAAACTTAATTTAAATAATCAAACAACAACAAAAGTTTTTTGTTTCTTCATAAATTTACCAAAAATTTATAACTAATCGATTGTACTATGCCTTAATTAATATTTATATGCTAAATATGGAAATAAATAATTTAAAATTCAATGAAAATAAATAATTTAAAATACACACAAAATTTACAGATTAAATCAAAAATATTTAAAGTATTAAATTTAATTACTTACATAAACTTTTATAAGAAAATTACTTAAAATAATATTAAGAAAATTACATAAAATAATATTATTACATAATACTATAAATTTACCAAAACTTTATAATTAATTGATTCGAAAACTTTATAATTAATTGATTCGATTGTACTATGCTTTAATTAAAATTTATATGCTAAATATGGAAATAAATAATTTAAAATACACACCAAATTTACAGATTAAATCAAAAATATTTAAAGTATTAAATTTAACTACTTACATAAACTTTTATAAGAAAATTACTTGAAATAATATTATTACATAATACTATAAATTTACCAAAACTTTATAATGATTGTACTATACCTTAATTAAAATGTATATGCTAAATATGAAAATAAATAATTTAAAATCAAATAAAAATAAATAATTTACCAAAATTTTATAACTAATCGATTGTACATACCTCAATTAAAATGTATATGCTAAATATGAAAATAAATAATTTAAAATCCAATGAAAATAAATAATTTAAAATTCACACAAAATTTATGGATTAAATAAAAAAATATTTAAAATATTAAATTAAATTACTTATATAAACTTAAAATAATATTATTATGTATTAATAGTAGGATATAAAAAAATATTTAAAGTATTAAATTAAATTTCTTATATAAACTTAAAATAATATTATTATTATGTATTAATGGTAAGATTATTAAATATTTAAATTAAGATGTATTAATGGTAGGATTACAAAATATTAATTATTTTAAATTAAATTAAATTAAATATACATTAATTGCAGGATCAACGTGGCACCGCTACCTCACAATTTAAAAAATTTTGGCAAGCACTTGTAAATTAATAGTATTAATGATTATGAATAATAATAAAAAATTATATTATATCATATGAAATAAAATGTCATTAATCATAATAATAATATAATTATATATTAAAAGAATTAATATTAAAATCTAAAAATAAACATTACTACTTACTTATCTTAATATATATAAAAGTAGAATAAATCAAATCTTGACCATTTATTTCTAAAACAAATCTCAGCCACCCATTAAAATAATTAAATAATTGTAATTATGACCTTTTCAAATTATGAAATAAGATATTATTTACATCTATTTCTAAAATAAATCTCAGACATCCATTAAAATAATTAAATAATTATAATTATGACCTTTTTCAAATTAGAAAATAAGATTTTATTATTAAAACTTTAATAATATTAAAAATATTATTTGAAATATAAAAGCAGAATAAATCTAATCCTAACCATCTATTTTTAAAACAAATCTCAGTCACCCATTAAAATAATTAAATAATTATAATTATGACCTTTTCAAATTAGAAAATAAGATATAATTTATTAAAACTTTAATAATATTAATATATTATTTGAATATGTTCAAAATTTTCAAATAAATCTAAGTCACCCATTAAAATAATTAAATAATTATAATTATTACTTTTTAACATTTTTAAAACAGAAAATAAGATAATATTTATTAAAAATTGAACAATATTAAATATATTTGTAAGCAAATAAAATTCACAGTCCAATTAAATGGCAACACGTGAATTTTTATAATTAAAATATCAATTTTAATTTATTATATTTTATTTTTAATTTAAATGAGGCTTACAAGCTTGCAGAATAGAGGTCAAATCAAATATTGATCAATCAAATTGCAGGGATTCAAAGATCAAAGCCCGCAGAATTAGGTCAAATCAGCAATTGACCAATCAAATTGCAAGTTATATATGGGGCTTCCTCACCCTTAATCTATATAAGGAGTCCTCCTCCATTCATTCTAGACACACCGAGAGTGGTTCTCTACAAAGATCAAAGACTTCAGAGTTGTTTGAATAGTTATTCGAATTCTTCAACGAGAATCAACTAAAGAACGGAATACATTGGGATTCAGGTTCTAAACCGCCCAGATTAACCGTTCTACAGTCAAGTTCTTAAAATCTGGGATTCAGGTGTTAAACCGTCCGGATTTAAGAGTTCTAAGTCAAGTTCTTCAGTGAACGACCTATAATCTGAATAATCTGGGATTCAGGTGCTAAACTGCTCGGATTTAAGTCTGCTTAAGTCAAAGTTCTTCCAAGAACGGATTCAAGTGGTAATCTCAATCACCCATTAAAATAATTAAATATTTATAATTATAACAATTCCAAGGAAATAATTTAGTCAAAATTCTAACCATCTATTTCTCAATCAAATTTCAACCACCTATTAAAATAATTAAATAATCATAATTATGATCTTTTCAAATTCGGAAATAAGATATTATATATTAAAACTTTAATAATATTAAATATATTATTTGAATATATTCAAATTTTTCAAATAAATCTAAGCCACCCATTATAATAATAAAATATTTATAATTATGACTTTTTCAAATTAAGAAATAAAATATTATTAAAGCGTAATAAATCCAATCCTGACCATCTATTTCTTAAACAAATCTCAGTCACCCATTAAAATAATTAAATAATTAAAATTATGAATTTAGGGTTTGGAGTTTTAGGGTTTTAGGGTTTTGGGTTTTCTGTAATTATTTCCGTGCAAAACACATATGAGATAATTAAAAAACATAAATAAAGAAATAATACGACAATAAAATTCAAACCACACCAAAATCGAATGAGAGAAGCTCAAACAAATCTCAGCCACCCATTATTAAGCCACCCATTAAATAATTATAATTATGATTTTAGGGTTTTAGGGTTTTCTGTAATTATTTCCTTGCAAAACACATATGAGATAATTAAAATAAATAAATAAAGAAATAATACGACAACAAAATTCAAACCACACCAAAACCGGATGAGAGAAACTCAAACAAATCTCAACCACCCATTAAAATAATTAAATAATTATAATTATAACTTTTTCAAATTAGGAAATAAGATATTATTAAAGCAGAATAACTGACCATCTATTTCTTAAACAAATCTCAAACACCCAATAAAATAATTAAATAATTATAATTATGAATTCAGTTTATTCTTTTAACTCACGTACACGAAGATTAATATATTTACAGAACTTACTTAATTAATTAATTTATTTTTTTAAATAAAAGTAAAGAAACGCGATCATAAAAAAGCTGCATGAGTTCCGGGATAGCTGAAATTAAAGGGCAAAATAGTTAAAAAGTAATAATATTTTAATTAAAAGTGATATTAAAATGATAATAGTGTATTGAATTAGTATTTCATTAAATAAAAAGCATGACATTTTAAATTTAAGTGATAATATTAAAAGAATATACTTCTTCCTTCCCATCTAAAGAGTCAATTTTTTTCCATTTTTGGCGTCTCACCTAAAGAGTCTCATTTCCTTTTTCACACACGTAGGACCCAAACACACCCACTAATATAATTAAAATATAGGACTCGCACTCCTACTAATACAACTACCTACTGCATATTAAATAATACTAATATTTTTTTAATTCATGTGAAAAAGTAAAAACAATTATTTGCATGCCACGAGGGAATATATATTTAAAAGATGTAAAACGAGCTCACCCCACTGTTCTACTCCTTATTTTTTGTTCCGTCGATTTATAACCATGATTTATTTCTAAGATTATTTTGAAAAAAAAAATTAAATAAATAAACTTAAATGATTTCTTATAAGTCCTCTAAACTAATTGGTTTGAACTTGACAAAATTTGATATGGGTTTATGAGGTGGGCCTTTAGCCTGGATCACCTGATACGGGCCTTTTAATTGGCCCATATTGAAGATGGGCCTGTATACTTGTTCAATGAATAGGCTTAAGCGATGTAGTCTTTAAACCTTTATTTAGGCCAGGATTAATATTATCATGTCTGAATTTTCTAAACTGGACCATTAATACCATATTTATATTATCATTACATTAAATTATTTAAAATATTTAATTTAATTATATAAATCAAATATAATGTAACAAATATTAACTTCTACTCTATATTTGAATCATATAGTCAGTCATATATACGTTGCAGATATAACAATTATTTTACCATGATCATATTTCATAGAGTTGATGGGTAATTTTTCTGATAAGAAATTTACAGATTTAAAATTGGTTTGCCCATTTAAATAGGTTAGCTTAAACTTTTATAAAATTTAATGTTCTCTACTTCTTTATTTATTTATTTATTACTATTTTTTAATAAATGGAAAACTTAGTCCAATTATGACAATGCAGATAAAGCACAAATCAAATGCTTTCACTTATGGAAGAACTGAAGCATAATGATTATGACATTGAAAAAATTATTGAAGATTTTTATTCTAAAATGAAACGTGGGGTTAAATTAACTATATCATAAATTTTCTCTCCAATAAAATAAAACAAATTCCTCAAAATTTAATTATACTAATTACGAAATATAATGTAATAAAATATTATTTAATCTTTATCCCGAGTTTTCTCCGGTTGGTATTAGTAAGCAAAGCTCGTTAGTGACCTCCTCACCTACGCTTCTGGTTTCGGAAGCGTAGATCACTTTCTCTCTCTAAACTACGCGCTTTTACGACTATATTTGTGAAATTTGTTCGAGAGAGAGGAGAGAAGAGAGAGAGAGAGAGGGACTTCTTCGCAGTGGAGCAGCGTTTCTGTTCGCATCGATTTTTATTATCTAGAAAACGACTTTCTGCGGTACATTCTTTGTCGTTGCCCTAATGTTTTATTGTGAATTGATTTGTTGAGAATTTGTGCGTGTTTCTGGATCTAGATGAGCGCATGAGAATTTGCTTGTTAATTCGATGAGATTATGTAGTATCTACTTTTTAGGGTTTCAAATAAGGATTTTGCTGAGAATGTTTAACGCGTTTTTTTTTTTTTTTGTTGGTTATGCTATATGTTGCTTGCTGTTTATATTTTTACTTTTGGATGAAGATTCCTGTTTGATGGTCTCACGAGCTGTGAATTAAGTCGAGTGTTTTGCAATGGGCGGAAGATGGTATTTTTGGAAGGCGTTTTGGTGTATAGGGAGGTCTGAGTAAGATATGAAATGGTTTTAATGAAAATAAGCAGAAAGTCGCCTTTCAGTCTATTTACAATATTTGATTTAGGAAGGTTGTGCCATTTGTTTCTGTTTGATGTTTGCTTCAAATGTGCTGTGTGTTATACTCCATTCTTTTCTAGTATACAAGTTTGTTAACTTGAACTGTTCTGATCTTTTTTTTACTGGTACTTTTTGATACTAGTAAATTTTATAGGAATCTTTGACATGGCAACCACCGCCGCTGCACCTGGTATACATTATGCGCCTGAAGATCCCACCCTTCCAAAACCATGGAAGGGTTTGGTTGATGGTAAGACTGGATATCTTTACTACTGGAATCCAGATACCAATATAACCCAGTATGAGAGACCTGTGGCCTCTATGCATGAAAGCTCTGCCCCATCACACAAATTGTTGAGTTCTTCAGTTCAAAAGACGCCCCAAGTGCCGCATAATGCTCACGATGATGATGAAAATAGATTTGCTAAAGCTAGCAATGGATTCACAAAGGCTAATGCAGCAGGAAATTATCAGGTATCTTGGTGGTGCTTTTACTAATTATATTTTATGTTAATCATATTAATGTATTCGACCTTACTTTCAAGCCTCAGGTCAATAATACTGTATTCACCTGACCCTTCCGCATTTCTTTTATTAGGCTGCCCGAAGCAGACAAGATTATCCGCGAAGCGATGCAGAGATTAAGACCAGTTTTGGACATGGTTCGCATGCTTCCAACGGTGGAGAAAGTAGTCTATCGGCTGAATCCTATCGACGAAGACATGAAATAACTGTTACTGTGAGTATCGGTATAACTTATGCAATTGAATGTCAGTGATCTGCTAGCTTCAGTATTTTGACCTAGATCAAATTTTCATGTTTACTTGCTTTTTAAAAAATTCTGTTAAGTCATGTAAAGCTTAACATGTGATTATAATCAAATATCATGGAAACTGAAAGCCGCAGTGTTAGATAAGCGATAGGATAAATTCTAATAATGTTGGCTTTGGCACTTTCTTGTTGAATGTTGATTGGATTTCATTACTTTAAGCTATGGAATTCCTTCTTCTTTTTTTCTTTCCTATTACTCTTCTATTCTTGAACTTTGTTTTCTAGTAAAAGTTAATTTTTTATTTATCTTTTTCCTATACCGTCCTTGTGTGTGTAATATTATCTTTGTTCCTTATAATTCTGATTGGTTTCTTTCTCTGAATTGTTTAGGGAGACAATGTTCCTCAGCCTTTTGCCTCATTTGAAGCCACTGGGTTTTCTCCTGAGATTTTAAGGGAGGTACAGAATTGATATTTGTCTACTGTTTTAATTGTTAGACCCCTTGTCTGTCTTAAATTTAATTGGAGTCAATTAGTTTTCGTCATTTTTTGAAATACTACTAGCGGCCCAATGTGGAGGGACTCATGCTCAACTTTTCCATCTGTACTTTTGTCGCAGGTGCGATATTTGCTCCAGGAGGAGTTAAATGTCGTACTCTGTGCCGCTCTCCTGCGGGGGACTTGCATGTATTTGGAGCACCCTTCAATGATGGACCAATTTATTTGAGGGGCTTTCCGAATCATCCAAGCTTGGCTGGGACTTCTATTGTCAGTCTGCCCCTTGGTCTGAATTGAAGAAGAGGCGTCCTCCGACTATTGCTTGCTCAGCAAGCAGTTCCTGACGCGTTGGGGGATTATGCTTCTTCTTTACTTGGCCACTTCCTTAAAACCAAAAGAGACCAGCCAGAAATTATTTATGCACAAAAATATGCTTATGAAGGTGCGTGTTGTTTCATTTTTACAGGTACATCATGCTGGTTTTTCTGCTCCTACTCCAATACAGGCACAGTCATGGCCAATTGCTATAAAAGGTCGGGATATTGTAGCCATTGCCAAGACAGGCTCAGGGAAGACTTTGGGTTACTTGATACCTGGCTTTATTCATCTGAAACATAGGCGCAATAATCCAAAATTAGGTCCAACAGTTTTGGTGCTATCTCCAACCAGAGAGTTGGCGACTCAAATTCAAGATGAAGCAGTGAAGTTTGGAAGATCGTCGAAGATATCTTGCACTGTATGGTTTTTTCTTATAGCTATCATAGAATTGAAATTCATCCAATGAAATTCCCTGTTACTGCTTAACTTACCAATTAATGAGAACTTATTCTGTCTGCTATACGTTAGTTTAGAAAAAGCCACGAAGGTATTGGTTTATATTGTTTAAGTATTTATTTTCCATTTATTGAAGGTGAGTACGTTCATGTTAATACGTGTCAGCTTCTAAATATTATATGACTTTTATTTTCCCAACTACTAATATGATATCCTTGTATCTGGTCTACACCTACGAATTACATTATTGTGGCAGTGTTGTCCTACTCATTTATTTATTTCTGAATGGTACTGATCTTCCTATTTATCTTTATCTATTGAAGTGTTTATATGGTGGTGCGCCTAAGGGACCTCAGTTAAAAGACATAGATAGAGGTGTTGATGTGGTGGTGGCCACACCTGGTCGATTGAATGATATTCTGGAGATGAAAAGAATTAGCCTCCGTCAAGTATCGTATTTGGTGTTGGATGAAGCTGACAGGATGCTTGACATGGGTTTCGAACCCCAGATTAGGAAAATTGTGAAGGAAGTTCCTACTCGTAGACAAACCCTGATGTACACAGCTACGTGGCCGAAAGAGGTGCGCAAAATTGCTGCTGATTTATTGGTTAATCCTGTCCAGGTTAACATAGGAAATGTTGATGAGCTTGTTGCAAACAAGGCAATTACTCAGGTAAGTGTAAGCTGACTATTATTTATAGTTTTTTTAATTTATTTAGGGCACTTTGATGTTTTTTGATACTCTATTACTTTAAAGTAGTATAGAGTAGTCTTTTACATGTTTGTAAGGACTTAACATGCACAGATCATATGATGCCTGGTATTACTATTATTTTGAAAATTGCTGACTGATTACATGATACGAATTCTTGGGGAACTGTTGTGATTGAAATAACCAGCACTTGGAAATAAATTATATGGTACCCATAATGAAATTCAGTTACAATATCCCATTGTTCTAAGTTGCAATCCCTTATAGTCAACTTATAACCAAAAATGATTGTGAACGTTTGTTGGTTTTGCTTTGATAACTTAGCTGTTTATCTGTTTGACCACAGTATGTTGAAGTTTTGTCACCAATGGATAAGCGCAAGCGCCTGGAACAGATATTGAGATCTCAAGAACCAGGATCAAAAATAATAATTTTTTGCTCTACAAAGAAAATGTGCGACCAACTTGCTGGTTACTTATCCCGACAGTTTGGAGCTGTTGCTATTCATGGAGACAAATCCCAGGGCGAGAGGGATCATGTGTTGAATCAGTTTCGCAATGGGAAGTCTCCAGTGCTTGTAGCTACGGATGTTGCTGCTCGTGGTCTGGACATTAAGGATATCAGGTTCGTGCCTGACAGAATCACACTTTTAGACTGTAACAATTGGGTGATTAGATTATAATAGAAACACTTGATTTTGTTCTCTGTGACCCTTTTCTTTTCCTTTATTTAATGTTATTTGTAGGACATAAAAACTTTGTTAGTTTGATAATTATGTTGGTCCTCTCCTTATTGCTTGAGTTGTGAAGATGTGTTTTGGATCATTGTACTCGTCACATCGTTGTATGAGAACATGGATATGAATTTGTTTTGTTGGCAGCTTTTCTTGGCGTAGAAGTTGTTCATATTCTAAATGCTCCCTTATATTCTGAGTGGTCCATTTCTATTGTTATATTTAAATATGATGATAACGTATTTGCCACAGGGTTGTTATAAATTATGACTTCCCTACTGGAGTAGAGGACTATGTTCACAGAATTGGAAGAACTGGACGGGCTGGTGCAACTGGAGTTGCATATACGTTCTTTTGTGATCAGGATGCAAAACATGCATCAGATCTCATCAAACTTTTGGAAGGAGCCAATCAGCGTGTTCCTAATGAAGTTCGTAACCTGGCTTCACGTGGTGGTGGTATGGGACGGGCAAGACGTCAGTGGGGAGGCCCTGGTGGCCGTGATGGGGGTCGTGGAGGAAAGTATGATTCTTCATATAATGGCCGAGATGTGGGAATCAGCCGTGGATATGATCGCGAGCAGCGTGATAGGTACCGCTCTAGCCTCTATGTTTTACCCTCCTTAAATTAATCATTTAGTAACTCTTAATTCTGTGCAGTTAACTAATTTACATGGAACCCTACAATTTTGACACTTCTGGGATTTTTGCTAAAACTCCCAGCAAAAATATATGGTTTTGGTTTAAGTTGTGGTCGAATTGCATGAAATTGGGGTACTATATTTTTACCTCAGAATATTGGGGATAATAAATAACAAGATCAAAATTTCAAATTCCCCTTTTATGTCTCGACTAGATTGGTCTAAAAGATTGTGGTTTTTATGCATTCTATGATAGACCTGTTTTGGGATCCTTCAACGGATATGGGGCAAATACCCCTGGAAGCTTCCATGAGAGCATGACGGCTTCAAAAAACAGAGGTAGAAGTCGCAGTCGTAGCAGAAGCCCTAGAAAGAATTCGGGATGGGGCGACAGACCTCGTAGCCGTAGTAACGAGAGATTTCATGGAGGTGCTTATCCTAAATGAATTTACCATGAATGTGTCACGTTTTGTGATGTGGAAGAGGACTGTGTTACTGACTCAGGTGGTTGTGCAAAATTGACGAGTCGACGTCCACATTAGGTGCGGTGCTTCTGTCTTTGTTCGTCAATTGAATTGCATATGCCTTTCAATGTTGTAGCTGGTGATGGGGGTCACATATCTTGTTAGTGAATACATACCATATATTTTTTTAATTGTGTTTTTTAGTGTTTACCCCCGTAAAGCAATATCTAGCAATACTTAGGGTGGCCAATTTTGCCCTTTTGTGATGTCTAGACTGTACTGTTGATTCTGATTTTATGGAAAATGTGAAATTTAGACACTTTTTTTTTTTTCATAGTTTTCGCAGTAGCATTTCATGAATCACATTCCAAACTCAGTTATCCATCCAAATATGTATTTTTGCAATTCATTGTGATTGAGTTATTTTGACTGCCTAATGCTCTCTTGGTGGATTTATGGAAATATTTCATGTTCTTTTCATCAGGTTTTGTTAAGCCAAAATAGCTGTGAATGCTCAAGGTATACTCATTACTTCGTTACAATTCAAAAAACAAAAGAAATTGTTAATTTAAGCATTCGGACATATGAATCATGAATAAATGTTATACAAATAAGTTTTTTTTCCCTTAAATAATCTTAAAAATAAGACAATTTAGCCATAACCATTGCAAAATTTTGTCCGCTTGACGAGATTTGAATGTCTTGAAGAAATTTTTGCCCACGGCGATTTTTTTTTAAATTTGAAATTCATCAAGACGTGAAACCGTTAATAACATGAATAATTTAACAGTCATTTTGCTTGTAAAATTATATGTGCTTGGCTAAACAATGATTTAACAGTCTTTAAGCCAATAATTTAACAGTCATTTTGCTTTGAACTCGCAAAATTCAGTTTAGTCAATTTGGTAATGAAATTTAGTATGATCATAATAACGTACATTCATTGATGAGAAAATAAATAATTAAAACATGTGAAATAAAGAAAATGAAAATGCACGTCTACAATCGGCATGCCAATCCAAGTGGACTAGTTAGGCGATTATAACCCTCAAAGTCATGGCAAAAAAGTTAACTATAATGGTATTTTTCATTTAACATTATAATTTTTATGTAAATTAGCGACTATATTTCAATTAAATGCTTGATATTTAAATGAAATTCTTGTTCAACACACTTCATACTAATCGAATGGTGAGACGAGTTAATTAGTCTATTTTCAGTAATATACAAACTATTTCTATTATCTTCATTAGAATAATTTCTTGAAAAAAGGGGTCAAAGGAACCCATAACTCATGAATCAATAATTATCTTAAATGCTATATTTCAAGAGTCAAAAACTCAATTTAAGCACTCATTTTTGAATTATGAATAATTATGTAAAATACTTGAATAGAATTTATAGACAACATTGAATACAATTTAGAGTGCCAACTCACGTATTATGTTATTAATCTTTTCCTTAGCCGAAATGAAGAATTTTGGAGAATTATCTTATTTAATTGCAGAACCATCTATATACATAATCCACAAAGCATTTTATCGAACTACAAAAACTTTTAATTTTTTTCAAAAATAATTTAAAAATTATAACATAAACTATATATCATTTATAACATAAATATTAGATATAAAATTCAACCGTATAATTTTTTTTTTTTTAAAGGAAAACAATTAACAACTTTGAAACTCAATGAATACCATTTTATAAATTAAAATACCCTATATTAACAACTATTAAAATACTCTTTATGTCCTAGTAATTTGTGCACACTTTTTTTTATAAATTATAAAGGGATTGTGAACAAATTACGGATTACATTTTAAAAAAACCCATCTGCCATTTTATGAGAATATATAATCAAGTTATTTTTGTTTTATCAACTCAAACAATACCCTCTATTAATAAAAGCATATTATTTTATTATTATAAAGTCGACAAATAATAACCGACTCATAAAATTCATCACATCACAACAAATCACTACAAAACTTTAAATGAGAGTGAAAAAATTCCTTAAATAAATAAATATATATATATATATATATAAAGAGTGAGGTGGCATCAAAGTATACAATTAGTAAAAGTCACAAAATAGAAAATTGTACCTTCATCATATTTCCTCAATTTCATTTGCATTATATTTGGATGATAATAATTCTTGAAGCTTAATAGTCACTCCAAATTAGCCCTCATTATTAAGGGTCATTTAATTCCATCAAAACCCTCTCCTTTACATTAATAAATTCATTACACTGCACATTTCTCTCATTCTCTAACCCCATTTCTCCCTCACTTTCCTTCTCCTCTCTCTCTCTCTCTAATTTGTATGTGCTCTCTGCATGGATTTCGATAATTCTATTCACATGAGAGATAATTTCGCTTTGTACACAAAGCCTTATCAAGAAAGTCCATATATACCAACCATGGAGGAGGGTTTCTCCTCTTCATCTTCTTCTTCAAGAATTTCCACCAACAATCTTGATCATTTCATGCTAGAGAGTCCACTCTACTACTCGTCTTTCTATGATCCGTTCGATCCGTTTCAAGAGAAACTCAACCAAGAATTCTCCACTTTCGGGCTGGATATAGCCACTGCTTCGAATTCCTACATGTATGGCTGTCAAAGTAGGAGGTTGTTGGATGGTGATTCGTCGCGATTAGCCGGTCATTTTCAGACAGTGGATCATCAGTATGATGGGATGAGTGAGAGGTTTGAGAATTATGATTTCTTGGATAAGGATTCTAATTGCTTGATGAATGATGAATCCAATCAGAACACTGTAGATAATGTTGAAGCTGCAAAGGTTCAAAGCAAAAGAAAAAGAATCATAGATAAGAAATCTGAAATCATTAAAGGACAATGGACTCCAGAAGAAGATGGGTACTTTTGTTTTATATATCATCTTTTTTTTAATTGTTTATTTATGTTTGATTTATAATTTATGTTGTTGTTTTATATGAACTTCTCTCTCTCTATAGATTGCTTGTGGAGTTGGTGGAGAAGCATGGGATAAGAAAATGGTCTTCCATTGCTCAAATGCTTCCAGGGAGAATTGGGAAGCAATGTAGAGAAAGATGGCACAACCATTTAAAACCTAACATTAAGGTTTTTAATTTCTTGCATTTTTATGCATTATTTTCTTCCTTTTAGGTCATTTGATGTTCTATGTATGTATAGTTCTACATTAATAAGGAATGGCAATAGGCTGAATTTAGGATTCATTAATAAAAATAAAAATAAAATAACAAGACACTCATAGACTCGTAGTGAAGGATTGATTAAATAATAAAAAGCTCCATAATATCATTTGAAAAGCAAAAGAAAAAGTTATTGTTCAAGAGATTGTAGTAATATGATTCTTGAAAGTGTGCGATTTCAATTATTTTAATCGGCGAGTACATTGCGTGTCGAACTGATTAAATTCGTCTGGTCAACGACAGTTTCGAATCGATATCTTTAAGAATTGGTACTATTATCGATGTAAGGAAATCCTTTTATTGCCATACTTCATATTGACATGTGTGTTGCATGCACCTTGGTAGAAGATTTATTAAAATGTTAGATTTTTTTTATTTTTTTAATTATCTACTCATTTTATGCCTATGAATCTCACAATTTATAATTTCTTCTTTAGTCTTATCTATATTAAATGTCATTCAACACTAGAAGGGAAAATATCTCAAGAAAGTTGTTCCATTCAAAAGGGGTAGTAGAAATCACAAAACTTAACTTGTTTAGACACTAATAGGCATAGCTATGTTTATCTGCCAAAAAGGCTGAGGTAGCACTAGAAAGCTCTGACGTGTCATACACTTTGACCAACCTGCATGAATGCTCTCCACATCATCCTCTTCATTTTATTATAATTTCTTTTAATAAAATTTAAACATTACCACACATGATACGCACGTGCCATTCACATGCAGAACAAAATGCATGGCTGTGATCTAATACACTACTATTTCACATCTTATGCAGTAATAATTAGCTATGATTTACACTTAGTGCTATACATTATACTATACCCTATGAAAGAAAAACACACACAGTAAACCCTAAACAAAGACATAGAATGCATGATTATGAAACATGATTTGCATGCAGAAAGATCGATGGTCGGAGGAAGAAGACAGGATACTAATCAAAGCCCACCAGAAACTCGGAAACAAATGGGCAGAAATAGCGCGAAGCTTGCCGGGGAGGAGCGAAAACACGATCAAGAACCACTGGAACGCCACCAAAAGAAGGCAGCTCTCGTCCAGGAAGAACGGCGGAACCGCCTCCTCCACCTCCAAGTCCAACACGCCGTTGCAGAACTACATCAAGAGTGTCATTAATCATGACCACAAGGGCAGTTTCGACAATTCACTTTCGCCGGCTGATCACACCATGGCCAAACAAGCGGACATCATCAGTTTGATCAAACCTAAGATTGAGGGCTGCGATGATGGGATGAAGCTGCAGACGACGTCGTTGGAGAATCAAATGCATGTCCAGTTGGATATTCAGAAAGAGATGGATTTCATGGAGATGCTCTCCTATGGCTACATTTGACCTGCATTAATATTGGTTTATTACTTGATTAATTCCTGCTTTTATTTCTTCTAAACATAATTTTTTGTTTTTATTTTTGGAATTTATGACATAATTAATATCATTTAAGTTTTTTTTTTAGGAATAATACGGAGTATTATATAGTTCATTATTCTTCTGTGATTATTTAGTCATAGTGGTGAATTAAGGTGGTAATCATATTAGTTCATAATCCTATATTTCTGCTTTTTCAAAAAATAAATTCTCATAAAAATTAATAATTAATCACAAAGAATCGTCCCTTCGTAATTTTTTTCTGACCCTAAAAAATATTTATTTTATAATTAATTACATAATTGGTCACATTATAATTAGAAGTATGGGTTAAATTCTAATCACTGAAATTTAGTAGACTAACCCCAACAAGAAATATGGCCCATTGTCAAGCCCAATAATAAATAAATAATGCTCATTTGGGTTTGGCCCGATAATAATAAAAAATAAATTTATTAAAATCATTTAAAAATCTTACACATGTTCTAGAAGGGATAAGAATTAGATAGGCCCAAATTTATTAAAACTACGACCTAACTCATTAATTCGTGTAACTTTTAAATTATTTTAACAATACTGAGATCGGACACTGAGACACATTGGGACACTTAAAAAAAATTAAATTAAATAATTAAAGATTATGTAGGATATTGATCACGCTATGGTGTCCGCTCAGAATTTTCTAAACAAGGTTAAGTTAATGATATATCTTATTTTCAAAAAATAAATAAATTAATTAATAAATTAAAAAAAATAGAGAGAGAGTTCTGGACAAGTTCCAGAAGAAGTAAATTCAAAGTAGAGTTGGGAGATGGGACCAATCTCTACAATGGCACAATTTCCACGAGAACCAATACAAATCACACGTCTACATTAATTTTATTAATTGATTTATCAAAATATTAAAATGTTGCAATAATATTTGTGAACTGAAGATAACCTTTTGGGTTGGTTCAATTTTTTCAATCTTGTTACAAAAAATATACCATATGAAATACCGGTTATGAAAGAATATTAAATTGGTCTTTTGATATGATTAGTCTAGGTACAAGATTGTTTAGCTAGTAAATGCTAGGTCTTAAACTTTTGATATAAATAGTGTAATTGATTAACTAGTCAAAATTTCATTTCATTTTATAAATGATTGGTCCAAGTCCAAATAGTTTTGCAGTTTTTTGTAATTATTTGTGGTAAAGAGTTATAATTTGATTAAATATATACGTTAGGATGTCATATTTAAATTTAAAAATAAAAAACTCCTATCATCTTAAAAGATAGTTAATTTTTCCTTTATAATTAGTTCAATTTCAATAGGGAGATCACATTTATCTCTATATAAAAAAAGTGGTTTTTACTTCAAACGAGTACATTGATATTACAACATACACCTCTTTTTCGGTATAAAAATTTATAAAAAAAAAATAATTTTAGGTGGGTTAAATAAAGTGATTTTTTTTATTTTAATCATATGGAGCTTACCAGGTTATAAGAAAGCCACGAAGAATTCTTGACCTAACTAACTACTAATAATTAATATTTATCGATAAAATAAAAAGGTAAAGTGATTTTTTAAAATTATATATATATAGAGAAAAATTATTTGACTTTTTCTCTTTTCAACAACAATTTTTGTTGGAATACTCAAAATAAAAATAATGAAGATTATACTAGTGACAATTATGAAAATAATATGTTTGTTTTATATACAAGTGGTCATCCGCCAATTACATGTTTAGATAATAATAACTACTGCCTTGTTTATTTTTTAATAGGATTATTCATTTTTTTAAAAAAAAAAAGAGAGGTCACAATTTTTCTCACTTCACTAAATAAATCGAACAAGAGAACTCAACAGTCTCCATTCATTTCAACGCACGTGTTTCGTCAACCTTATTTATCTTTATCTTTTTTTTTAATTATTATTAAAAATTATAGTTGTATTTTATTTTCCCACTACAAGATTAGAGAAATAAACTGGATTTTGTATTCTCGATCTCACTCGACCTTCCTTCTCGCATTCTCCAATTCCCATTGCATAAGCGGAATAAATTTCTGCCCCATTTGATTTATCATACTTTTTATTAATTTCTAGCCCTGTAAGTTGTTCTCGTTCTGCAGTTTAGTTGGATACTCCATTTGTAATTTGTTGAATGCATAGGATTTGATTCATGTCTTCGTGATGTTTGTCAATATGCCTAAATGCCTGTTTCCATTTGTTTATGTTGTGGGGGGTGTATATTTTAGGCGCAGTTGATATGTATTGTTGGATGTATCATGTTTGAATTTGGGTAATGGATTTTCGGTTGGTTTGATGGTGTTTTGTCTATGTGGTTGTTTGTCTGAGCTGTTAGTGTTCTCAGTGGCTTGTTTTCAGTTTCTCTTGCAATATCAAGATCGGGGCTTTGCTGGAGGTCTTATAGATGCCATACTTTGTGATTATTAGCCAATGTAATATCTGTTGTCCATTTTTATAAATATATTAGAGAATTGATTTCCTCCAAATAGGATTATGCTTTAGCCTGCTAGATTTTTAAGATGATGAAGCGGCAGAGAAAATTGAAAATCGAAAGGCGACAGCGTTCCATTCGCAGCTGCTGATAAGCTGTTGTAGGGGTGGACAAGAGATGGAAATTAGATTATTAGGAAGAAAATCATGAAACTCGCTTAGTGACGATATATTTGTACCCAAACTGTTGATGTGTTTAGCCACTGAGTGAGATATGGAGTTGGAGTTCTGCTGTTTTATCTGCTGAAAATATCGTAACTATTGTTGTGGAACTGAAATAACAAAGGTAGACATTATCATAGAACCATGATTTCAGTAACCAATTATACCATCATATGTGCCCATGATGGCAACTGTCGGTTTAATATGGAGGTCCATACTTTGAGTGTGTGTGATGCAATCAGAAATAGCAGCACTAAGTTGATGCAGATTTCCGTGTGACTGTGTGCATGCATGTATGTGATTTCTATAGCTGAATCTGTTTTGTAAATCTCCATGCTTTGTCTAGTGTATGTATGCATAGTGCAGTGTAAACTAATCTTTTTCTTTTGGTCTGATTTTGACATGCCTTTGTTGTTCTTTATATTTCTTTTTTACTTATTTACAATCATGTAAGCTGTTGATTTTTCTCTCTTTGTTTCATGGTCTTGAATGAACCATTTTAACATTGACATTCAGTGCTTGTAACAGGATGCAGCTTTTAGTGGCTGATGATCCCAGTACCTTGAGTTATTGGTTGAATTGGAGAGTGTTTCTGTGTGCAATATGGGTGGTTGCACCTATGGTCCTTGCATCATTTTTAATTTGGACATATGAAGGTTCAAATAATTTAGAATCCAATGGGAGGACTCAGTATGAGAGATCATGCGTCTACAATGATGTATCTTGGAAACCTTGTCTAAAACAAATTCACCCCATCTTTTTGATGATCTTTCGGATGGTTGCTTTTACTCTGCTTTTGGTTGCGCTGAGTTTTGATCTCGCAATTCACGGAGCTGAATTATTTTATTACTATACCCAGTAAGTCCCGTGGGATCACCATGTTTGTAACTCCTTCACCAAAAACAGCTGAAAATTCTTATCCTTTTCATTTCTTATTCTTACAGATGGACTTTTACTTTAGCCACCATCTATTTTGCGGTATGTTTTTCGTGATTTCTGTTCAGACATAAAGAAAAGAGTCCATAATAAGATGTTACTGCCTTGAACATTGTTATACTCACCCTACCCTCTAAAGACACTAACTTATTTAATTAGTGATGATTGTCTCATCATGCCTTACATTCTCTAGTTCTTGTGCAGCTTGCATCATTGCTTTCTATACGTGGATATTTCAACTTTCTACAAAAAAGCAGCAATGGGTGCCATACATCAGAGGATATGGAAAAGGGCTCATATATGCCCCTCGGAAATGAAGTGAACAAAAATGGAGAAAAGTTAATTGAAAATATGGATCATCCTGGAAAACTCCATGCTCTACTGGCTTCTGGGTTTTGGGACCATCTATTTCAAATTTTATACCAGGTAATGTTTTTTTCTAGAAGAGAGGACACAGCTGCGAAACTTTCCTCTGGAATGCGGCATGCCTGCTAGAACATGATTTGTTCATTGGTTATCTTGAACTTCTTGAAATTTATTTGATCATTGCTTTTCAGTTTATTTTCTAATGTGTTTTTTTCCAATTAAATTACTTTAGTTGTAGAATATTCTTCCCTACCCTTATATTACCCTCTAGCTTGATATTCATGTCAAAATTCACTTTGTAAAACTAGTCTGTTAAATTCGTCCTGGTGAGCTCAGTTTCTCTCAAATTCATTGGTGATGTCGAAAAATTTTGTTGTTGTCTTCTACTTATGGATACGAATTTAATTGAATTGATGCTGGGAAAATTTTTTGACTTCATTAGACAGATTATACTCGTAATGTTGTTATAGATATACAGCATTTATGAGTTTTACATATTAACACTTCCACAATTCTGTGATTTTTTATTTTTATTTTTTGCTTGGGCAGATGACAGCAGGGGCAGTAACTCTGACTGATGTTGTCTACTGGTGTGTGATATTTCCATTTATGGCTCTGAAAGATTATGAAATGAATTTTGTAAGTACTTACCTGATAAATAGTCCCTTGTGCGGCTGTGCTTCTCCCTCCTGACTCACCTTTCCTCCTATGAATGAAGGCTATGTGACTTCATAAAATGTTTACGTAAACATTATTCATGATCTTATTTTTCTTGTACATTGTTACTTTTACATATGTCTAGAAATACTACTTACCTACCTGGCTTGTCTATTTTCTCTTTTACCCCATTAAATTCAAGATTGCCCCTTTTGTCCTACGATTGTCAGATGCATGAGCATAGATTTTTTTTTTGTTTCCTATGAGCAGTGATCTAGCGAAGTTACATTGATTGATAACTTCCCATCAATTTCTCGTAGCTTCAAGAAATCCATATTTAGCATATTCTATCACTTATCCAACTTTTGCCACTTGCTCCGAAATCACTTTGAAAATTTCAAATTTTAATCTTTTGGTGCTGCTATACTGCATTTTTTGGTTGAAACCTTTCCTTTTACCAGCGCATCTAATAATCTATAACAACTTCTACATCAAATCCATAATGTTTTCACTTACAAATCTTGGGATTGTTCTAGATATTGCATATTTCCAGTATCTCCTGTCTCTAATTCCTGCTTCACATAGTTATATATTTTGTTATATTCCATTCTAAGAATTCAAATTCTAATCTCCTGCATATCTAATTATTTTTTAAGATTTGGTATATCACATCTTAATTTCAAGAAATATATCCGCTTTTTTTGTTAGCTGACAGTTATAACACACTCACTTAATGGTATCTTGCTCCTTGGGGATACAGCTATGAATAGCATGGTGAGCTGCTGGATATCCCCTATCTCTTTTTTTTTTAACTGTAATTTGATCATAATTTTTATATTATGTGGTTTTACAACAATCTCGGATTTATTTTTCTCTCAGCCATTCCCATGGTTCCGGTTTTCTTACTTCGTCATGTGGACTGGAATCTACGTCTTATTCCAGTGGATTGTTCATGCTTGTGTCTCAATCTGGTAATTACACTACCTATTATCTTTATTTCCTATGAAGGAGATCTTGCCGATGACATTTCGTCATTGTTTGTTCTGTTCAGGTGGCCTTATCCTTTTCTTGATTTGGCCGTACCAAATGCTGCACTCTGGTAAGTACACCTTTTAATCAACGAACACGGATTATTTACATATTCGAAGAAATTTTGAAACCCCAAATGATATGTGGATGAGTCCATGGTAGTCCAACAGAAAGAGAAATGAAAATAACGAAGCAAACCCAAATCATTTTCATTACATTCTTGATTTCAACATTTATATATGTGGAGATACATGTATGTATCTGAGCTACATTGTTTTGATATGCAGGTATTTGGTTGTAGCAGTAATGCATGTTCCCTGCTACTCAGCCTATCTATTGGTTGTGAGAGTAAAACATTTCATACTTTCCAGATACTTCCCACATTCATATCAATTATAGAGAGCAAGCAACATTATTTCAAGAAAATCATAGGGTTTCTTGGAGAATTTCTGCTAAATGGCAATTAACATTCATGTTGGTTTTGTCTCTGGAGGAAGTTGGTTAGGACATGTTTGGAAGGATCAAGAAATTCCTTCCTTTCCGACACAAGCAGAAGTGGAAAACATGTGAAAATATCAAATTGAATTCATGAATTTGATTATTAAATGTGTAGTATGAAAGTTTCATTTTTGGAGTATTGCTACATTTCCCTGGTGAATCTTAGATATTGAATCACTGTCCTTTCAAGTTGATGAATTCATGTGCAGGATCATGTCAAGAGCCTACATCTTTCTTTCTTTTTTTTTTTAAGAAAATAATTATATGGTTCATTCATTCAAAAAATTTGTTCTCATTTCCTCTTTTATTCATTTAAAAAAGTTGTTCACATTCTGAACATGGAAACAACACTCAACTAATTGGTCCATTAAAACATCTTATCTTAAAAATGCCATCTTTGCCTAATACATGCAAGCAAATTTTACACTATTTTTAAAATACCTAAGAAGACTATTATTTTTTTAAAAAAAAGTGTTAATAAGTAAGCAAGCAAAGTCTATTTTTTTTCTTATATGAGATTTTTGTTCCGTAAACGGGTGCAATTTGTAAATCACAATTTCTATTGAATCTCTCTAGTAAATTCGTAAAATTATATCATCTCGAAGGGTATCGAGTGACGGAAGAAAAGTAAAAGTATGAGGACCAAATTAAGTGCGAATGCAATTTTTTTCCAATAATAAATAAATTGTAATTCCCGGTTTGCACGTGTTGGCTGATAACATAACTAATTGAAAGGAGGCTTTTAAAATCGCATTTCATATCATTATACTCCCTCCTTCCCAGGTCTTTATCGCTTTTTGAACGTGAATCGAAGAGCGTTATTGTTATTATTTAATGTGTAGTGGGTAGTTTTATTATAGGGAGTGTGGACCCCATATCCTATTTTAATTATATTAGTGGATGTGTAGATCTTGTATGTAAAAAAAAAAAGAAAGGTAACTTATGAATGAGATACCTAAAATAGAAAAAAGTAACATTTTGGATGTGAGTATCAGGAATTGGAAGACAGCTGTGAATTCCGGGAGAAATCTCATCTCTAATCCAGTGTCATAAATGGCGAGTAAAAGATAAAAAAACATTTACTTCAGCTTGCCTCACTCAAGTACTCCTACCCAACAACATGTGTAGTCATGTAGCTGGAACATTAAATTCAGTAAGGCATGGTTTTAAATGTAAATACTAATTAAGCAACCGCAGTTGAGAGTGCAGTAGTAGTAATGGCTATAGTTTCATTCACACAAGGTTTAGTTTTCAAGAATTGGAACAACTCCTCAAGGTTTCCCTTCTTCAGTTCAGATGCTACTCCATCTTCATTCTGGACCAGATCATCATGTCGGAGAGATGCCCCGTCTTTATTCGGGGCTCGGTTGTCTCTCCGACATGATTTTCGACGCGCTGCTCTTAACCTCCCCATGTCTTCCCCTATAGAGGTCCCCTCTCCCTCCCTATAATGGAGTTCAATCTTTGAGCAAACTCCTTTATTTAATATGTTTTTCTGTCATTGGCAGTTAATGGAGCGCCTTTTGAACAAGGAGAACTTGAGTGAAGAGGAAGCAGAGGGATCACTGGCTTTCTTGCTAGCAAATGGGAGTGAAGCTTTGATCAGTGCTTTTCTTGTTCTCCTCAGAGCCAAAGGAGAAACATTTGAAGAAGTAATTTCTCTTCCTTCTCTCTTTCTTCAAATGTATTCTTGTTTACAACACTTATTTTTTGGCAAATTAGATTGTGGGCTTGGCTAGGGGTATGATAAGATGCAGTGAGAAGGTACAAGGGTTGGAGAATGGTGTGGATATAGTTGGGACAGGTGGTGATGGAGCAAACACTGTGAATATCTCAACTGGTGCTGCTATTCTTGCAGCAGCTTCTGGTGCTAAAGTTGCTAAGGTGAGTTCTTCTCATCAAATCTCTCGCATGCGAAAGATGTTGACAAGTTTAGCTTCTTAACAGCAAGGGAACAGGTCGAGTTCATCAGCCTGTGGAAGCGCAGACGTATTGGAAGCCCTAGGAGTGGGCATTGACGTCGGGCCTGAGGTTGGTTGTCGGAAGGACAAATCACTGTATTTGCTTTATTTGACATTTGAAACTAAGGACACCTCTGTTTTGTCCAACAAATTAGGGAGTGAGGGCATGCTATGAAGAAGTGGGAATCGGGTTCATGATGTCTCCAAACTATCATCCTGCGATGAAGACTTTTGCGCCTGTCAGGAGAAAGCTTAGAATCAAGACAGTGTTTAACACACTGGGTCCGTTGTTAAATCCAGCTCGTGTTTCGTTTTCTGTGGTTGGGGTTTACAGAGAAGACATGGTAAATATGCATCAAAATCTGACAAATCAATTCACATGCATCTTAGTATCTAGAAAATTATGATAAATGGCACACCCTTTACTGGATAGGTAAGTAAGATGGCTAAAGCACTGCAACGATATGGAATGAAAAGAGTATTGGTAGTTCATTCGGAGGGCTTAGATGAAATGAGTCCACTTGGTAACTTTCCCTGTAATCTTTAGACAACTTACATTTGTCTACTAGCTCTTATCAGTCATATCATTTCTCTGATTCTTTCAGGCCCTGGGGTAGTGCTTGATGTCACACCAGATAACATCGAGAAATTTTCTTTCGACCCATGTAAGAACTTTGTAAATCCTTAATTGCCATAAATTACTGTCTAGCATGCAACTATTATATAAGAAGTTTATATGTGTAGTCCCTAAGCACCAAGTGGTGAATCTGAAATTATGTGTGTATACTATGTTGAAGTCCTTCATGTACTTGTAGTGGATTTTGGTATTCCTCGGTGCACCTTACAAGATTTACAAGGGGGACATCCAAAATATAATGCTGAGGTACTAAGGAGAGTGCTGTCTGGTGAAAAAGGGGCCATTGCTGATGCATTTGTAAGTTGCTATACAATATCTATTTCCACAATTGAAGCCTACGCATCACGTCATTATTAAATAATTAGATCAAAATAATGATACTCCTAAATGCAAATCCCAGTCTCAGTGCATATTTGTTTTTCAGATCTTAAATGCAGGTGCAGCATTGCTGGTCAGTGGGTATGCGTGCAACCTGGGTGAAGGGATAGCCCTAGCGCGTGAGACACATCTATCGGGGAAAGCTCTGAATACTCTAAACCGATGGATTGATGTCTCGAACTGTAAGTTTAAAGTCACTTAGTTTATCTACTTCTTCAACTAAAATAGCATTCAATCTTATTTTCTTCTTCTACAACTGTTACAGAATGTGAAAGAAGCTATGGTAGTTGCGAACTGATCATAGAAGGTGTGAGAAAGTCTACAGCCACACAAGCAGATTACTTATGATTTATTTGATCATCCTTTCATCTAGAGATGACATGTAATCAATGTAATCAGCAAATAATCTTACCATAAATTATTGAATTTGCAAACAGTAAAACACCGATCACATAAAGTTATGTCATAACTTATATCTTCACGTCACAGCTAAGAAGGCAATATCTCTGCATTCTAAGTAGCACACAATTACCCAAGTCCTAAAAATGCAGTTATTTAGCAAAACAGTAATAGTTCATGTGTACTCTAAGTGGAAGCTTTGACAAGAGCTCCAGCTTCCGTGATTAGCTTAACGAGCTCTCCTCGCTGGTGCAACGCAGTTGTTGCTGCAAAATATGTATGTGCATACGATCAACCGAACCAATCCAGTAAGGAAATGTACAACAGACTATAACTGTAGTAGATTCATACCATCACATCCACCGATATGATTCCCACCAATGAACACATTAGGCACAGTTCTCTGTCCAGTCCATTCAGCCAGAGCAGATTGAATCTCACTTCCATCATCTAACGAAAGAAAAAACCAAATAAAATTGCAATATTTAGAGAATAAGCATCAGAAACACGAGAAATTTTTTTATTGTATTCCATAGGCGATTCATGAATATGGACACAGAGGCAGTCCAGATACAGAGTTTTCAAAACACGATTGTATTTATAACAAGCGAGAGAAGGAAGAATACATATACCCTCCGTATTCAATTCAATGGTCTTGAAGGAGGCGCCGACCTGGTTCAGCAATTTCTTCACGGTATCGCAGAAAGGACAGTAGGTTTTGCTGCCATCGCTCAACAATAAGATCCATTATACACCAAATAATTCAATTCTAAACATAAATTCAAAATTCAATTAATATCCAGAATGGCTGAGTAGCAGTGCGGAAGGAAGGGAGACCTGAAGACGACGACGGGTGTCGTAGAAACAATTTCCTTGGCCTTTGCAAGCGCCATATCGCTCTTTCCTGTTACAAACTGAATTGTACTGTGAAGTGTGAACCCTCAAACGAAGACGATGGAAAATCACAATCACCCAACATCTAACGATTTATTTAGAGCGCAAAATGTCATCAATGCCCCTGTAAATATTTTATCTTCTGTTATAATCCTTTTTTTCTTTTCTGTTTTTTTTTTTTTTTGGATGTAATAAGGTGATCAAAACCTAAATAACAATAACGCTGATGAATTTGAAACTACGCAAAATGAGGATTTGGTTTGTGAATATGGTAGACGAGTTAATAATCATTTGTTTTTACAAAAGTGCATCCATAAATCATGAATGTATTTAGCATTTAAACACTTGTTGGTTGACAAGGGTGAAGGACATCAACTAATGTTTTTCATCGTCTTCTCAATGACTCAATCCCTAATCTTGTTACATATAAACCCGAATAAATCTATGTAGCATCCACACGAGCAAGCTAAACAGCTACAGGAGCATGAAGCCTCGACTGAAGGTTTTCGGCGACAGCATCAATAAATTCTTCGGTGCTCAAGTAAAAATCTCTTGAAACCCTGCATAAATGTGCTTAGAATCTGCAAAATTGGAGAGCATCTCCATCCACAACTATAAGAACAATCCACCAGTGGGTAAAAGCAGCACTTACTTTGGGCCATGAATTAAAATGGCAAGATCTTTAGTCATCTTTCCAGCTTCCACAGTCTCAATGCATGCTTCTTCTAACTTGTGGGAGAACGCTAAAAGCTTTACATTTCCATCAAGTTTGGCCCTGATACAAGATTTAAAGATACAATTCATACTCGGATTTTTATATTTTTAGTGCACTGCTGGTTTCCAGAAGCAGAAGAATTCAGATACAAATCAGAAGGTGTTCATCAGCAAAGTTAAAAATTACCCCCACATCATTATATGAACAGTTATTACTTACCTATGTTCTAATCCTCGTGTCCATGCAAATATAGAAGCAATACTATTAGTGCTGGTTTCTTGCCCCTTCTGATGCAGTCTAAAGTGACGGGTTACAGTCCCATGAGCCGCCTCTGCTTCTAATGTTTTACCATCACCCGATAACTGCCAAGCCATACAATAGTCAGAATACAAAAAGGCATCATGAGATAGACAAAAACAATGACAGAGCAAGTAGCCTTACCAAAACAGATGCCATGAGTCCAAGAGAACCGAAACCTGCACAGTGAAAAGGAGTATCAGTCAAGCTTAGTTTTAACTGAAACTAAACCAGAAAACCATCAAATGGTTGCTTAATATTTGGCCAAGCTCAGATTTGTGTATAAAGTCGTGTAAATTGAGAAATCATGTCAATACAAAGTAAGATTTCTTTTATATAGGAACTTACACTGGTGCAACTTGTAAAATCATAATCAAAGTTTAAAAGGTGGAACACATATTTGAGATTACATTGAGATGATTTGTTCTCTTAGAGAATTTGGAGTATTATCCGATTATTTGCTATCAATTAAAATTTCCAAAGAAATCACCTTGAGCAAGTAAATCACTCTGTACATCTCCATCATAATTTTTACAAGCCCATACATATCCACCTTCACTCTTCAGCGCGTATGCTACCATGTCATCAATCAATCGATGCTCATACCTAACAACAAGAGGAAAATTAAGCGATCATATAATAGAAAGTTGTAATTAGCATATAGAACTACTGTGCATCACAGTATAAGCATTACCATATCGAATGTTCTTCAAATCTTTCCTTCCACTTTGCATCGTATACCTCCTGAAATATATCCTTAAACCTGAATTGTTAAAAGGGGGATGCAAATTCTGTGAGGCATTCAATCTATGTTACAAGTACAATAAAAACTCTGCATAATTTATAGGAAATATATGATGAGTACCTGCCATCATACTTCTTAAGAATTGTATTCTTTGTACTCAGGTATAGAGGCCAACGTTTCCCAAATGCCATTGCCATTGATGACTCCGCAAATGCTCGAATAGACTGATATAAACATAATGGTGTTTTATATGGGCAAAAAATGGTTTTTCACTCACTAAAAGAAAATTGGGAAAATGAGAAACCTGATCAACATTATACATGGCAAGAGCGACTCCTGGACCTTTATAATCGTATACATCCAATTCCAAAGATGGATCCCCATTTGCAGGTTCTAAGATGCAAAACCAATATAAAACCCCATAAGCATTTATATTATATAAATGTAGTCAAATTTAATTGGGCTAATCAGCTCACCAAAAACCATTTTAAGTTTTCCAGGTCCATTTATAACTGTGTCAGTGGCACGATATTGATCACCAAAGGCATGTCTGCCTATACATATGGGTTTCTTCCAGCCTATGAAATGAAACAATAGCTAAATGTGACTCAAATTTTTACTTCCAAGTTCAATCGACAAAATAAAAGGCAGGAGATTACCAGGAACTATTCTGGGAACATTTCTACACAAAATTGGTTCACGGAAAACAGTTCCTACAAGCAAGATTGCATTGCAATATAATCAGTGAATAATAACAGAATTGGGAAGACAAACAACAGAATCCACATACTATGGAAACACAAGTTGGAGAACACAGACCATTTAGTATATTTCTGATTGTGCCATTGGGGCTTCTCCACATAGCTTTTAATCCAAATTCTTTAACTCTGGTTTCATCTGAAACAAAAAATTCTTATTTATCTTCCAACCACCTTAAATTTAAATCATCTATATCAGCACAAGATTGGGAACAACTAACCTGGTGTTATTGTAGCACATTTTATCGCAACATTGTACCTGAAGTGAGTAAATGTGATAGACTAAGAAAATTAACGACACAAAGAAAGTTGACACATGTTATAGTAACATTTTATAATATTATATAATTGAAAGTCTCAGTGGTTCTCGAAACAAATCACACAGAGTTCCCATCAGTGATCAGTACCTCTATACTGATAGACATCAACATATAGCTATTAGCAACAGAATCTCCAAGTATAATTACTTCTTAGCTGGAAATGGAAGCAACACTCAACCAACAAGTAAAAAATAAATTAAAAAGATGACAGTCTCACAGATTACAAAACTTCACACAATCCTGTGTCACGAGAAAGCATCACTCGATGAAAGTCAAAGAACAGAATCCAAAACAAACAAGAATCAGCAGACTTACTCTAGTGCAGCTTCTGCACTCTCAACCGTAACTTTATCATCAGTAGCATCACGATTCAATATCCCCAAATCGAAATACTTTATATCCAACTCCAGAAACGGAAATATTAACTGCACCCAAGTTGAACCAATTTTCGTAAACACACAGCAACACGAAAAAATATTGGAAACTATGAAAGATATAAATGCTCAGACCTTGTCTTTAATCATACTCCATATGATTCTCGTCATCTCGTCTCCTAAACTCGTCAAACAAACAAAAAAAAATAAGAAAAAAGAGTAATAAATCAGGTGAACTTGGAAAAATAAGAAGAACAGATACCGTCCATTTCGGCAACGGGGTTCTGCACTCGAATTTTATCAGCAGCGACGGCGGAGGCGGCGAAGCATCGAACTGAAGCATTGAGTAGGCGAGAAGAGAGACGACTGGTTGCATAAAAAGACTGATTAACAACTTTCGGATAGTGAGGGATTAATATTCTAGGGTTCCTGAGGGAGACAAATGGGGATGAATTCAGAGTTGAAGTGGCGATCGTCATAACGGTGGGCCGGAGACCGTTGAGTAATGCGAGCATTAGATTTAACGGAGGGGTTTAGGATTTATAACGGTGATCAGGGTTTAGCAGAATGGAGCTCTGCGGAGTTAACTAAACTCCTTCTACGCCGTTGCGCTCTGTAAACGGCGTTTCGTCGCACACCACGCACGATTAGGCTGTCTTGAGCTCTACTCTAATGCAGAATTAACACGCTCGAAATTTGTACCAACCATTTTGTCAAGTTAAGTTTAAATTAGTATATACTCCATACGTATGTGCTGATGATAAAAATAATATTTAATATGAAGTATGCATTGTATGTAAATCTACTTGAAATAATTAATTGTTTTATGTGACTCAAAACAAAAAATAAAACATTAATCATAATCTGGAACATACCAAAATAAAAAACGTAAATCTCAACGCGGAAGGAAGGTGGTAGTACTCCATAATCTATCCATCCCAAATGCTTCGTGTTTAATGTTCTACATTATTTAAGAAAAATTACATATTTTGATCAATTTTATTGAGTTTGGAGAGTATTGTAATATTTTTAGGTAATAAAAAATTACTTCATAAAATAATGGTATGTGTGTGAAAAATATATAATCATTTTGAAATTAAATTAACTTTTGTGGTTGTTGTATAAAGATTTTCTTTTAAGGTTGTTTGATAAAGTAATTTTTTTTAGTATAAAGTGTTTTGCGGGACAAACAAATAAAATTAAAATGTGAAAAGTTTTATGGTACATTTGAATTTAAAAAAATATTCCCAACCCTAAAAGTTAACCTTAAATTTGCCCCATTCAATTTAGTTTGCTAAGCTTACTTAAAACTAGTACTAAGCCCACTTAAATACAGTAAAACTACTATAAATTACTCCTATTAGGCTAATTATATTGTGCATCATAAAATATGGTGCACTCACTCTCAAAAATGTATACAAATATAAACAAAAACATATATTACAATTATGAAAAAAAGGTATACAATTTAATTGTTAGTTTTTTTAATGAAAATTTGAGTGTAAAAATATACAAATTATTAAAGAACATGTATACATTGTTGAATAAAAAATTATACATATATAGATGCTAGTTTTTTTTAAATAAAAAAATAGTGTGAAAAAAATATACAATTATTAAGAAACACGTATACAAAATAAAATAGCATGTATACAAAATAGAATAAAATATTATACACATATGAGTGCACCCTTGCACCGAGTGCACCTAATATCAACTCAAATTATTATTGTTGGGACCGGATAATTTTACTAATTTAAAGAGATATTATATAATCGATAATTTGATGGTTTATTAATTTATATAGGTTATATACATCAGGAATGTTATTAAAAAATTATTGATTAAAATATATAAGTATATAATATTTTAAGAGATTCATAATTAGCCTATTAACATTAAAAAGTTAATTGTATTATTTGATACTAATTACTGAATATATCTATAAATATATCGACGAGAAGATGAAAAAGATTCAATAAAAAATATAATTAAATATTTTAATAATTTGTAAAATGTGAATCTCTTGAATTTATAATTTTTCAATAATTATTAATTTATAGTTTGTTATGACGTTGAGTACTCATAATTCACATATTAACCGTAGAAAGTTAATTGTATTATTTGATTCTCATTATTGAGTATATCTATAAATATAAATAAATTGATGGAAAGATGAGAAAGATACCATAAAAATATAATTAAATGTTTTAATTATGTGTAAATTGTGAATTCTTTAAAAATTTTCCACCTTTATTGTTATATGTTATTTAAAAAAAGTTATATTTTTTTATAAATTTTATTGATTTTGGAGGGTATTGTAATATTTTAGGCAATAAAAAAATATAAAGTAATGATATGTGTGTGAAAAAAGAGTGACAAATTTGAAATTAAAGTAACTTTTGAGGTTTTTGGATAAAGTGGTGTTTCATTTTTTTAGGTGAAATGTTTTGTGGGACAAACAAATAAGGAAAGCGAGAAAATTATTATGGGACGGAGGGAGTAATAATTATTAATTTATACTTTTAATAATTTGTTTATTATAATACACGTATCCATTCAAACTTAATATTTATTTAAATATGATTAATGGTTGAGATTAAATATATAGATTGTCAGAATTAAAATTGAATGATTTTTAAATCAAGTAATAAAATTGTTTCAAAAAAAAAAAATCAAGTAATAAAATTAAAAATATAGAGAAAAATTAAAGATAAAAAATAGGATTTCAAGTTTGTTTTTATATATGTATATCGATCGATGGATAGATTTATATTTTTTTATAGTTAAAATAAATATAATAAAAAATTTACATTATTATTAATTAAATATATAATATAAATATTTTAAATAAATATATAAAAGATCTTATAATATATACTCTGTATATAAATTACATAATGTATATAAATTTTGAGTTTAACTGCGGTGCACCTGGGGCACCCCTAAATAATCTTAGCTGTTAGATCGAATTCATATTTAATCATCACCACTAAATAAAATAAAATAAAAAACTACCCCTCCACCATATTTTTAGCCCATAAACTACCAAGTGCACCTGTGCACTACAGAATAACCCAAAAATTTTATTTATAAAAATATACTCCATATAAATGGTTACCCACTAATATTGAGTCATTACAGTATTCTTTCGAACCCTAGTAAAATGGAGTAGTAGTATCATGCTTTCAATTAGAAATGTTAAACGGGTTGAACCTGAATCTACATAACCAGACCTATAGGGCTACGGGTTACACCGGGTCACGGGTTAAGCGGTCCATGTTAAACGGGCCGTCATTTATGCGAACCTAACCATAACCCTAGCGGGCCTCAGACTAAACGGGTTCACTAACAGACTGGTGAATAAAAAATATTAATTTAATTTGAAACATAATTAAAAGTACATAAAATGTTGTTCTAACATTAATAATGAACTATAAATTTATAAGTTTATACGTAAAAAATAAAAAAGAATTTTGAAATTTCAAATACGTTAATATTATTTGTGAATTAAGATAGTTTATTTTCAATATTACTTTTTAAAATGTATCACAAACTTTATTATTTAATTATTTTATTTTAATAAAATGACAAACCAACAAAAATATAGTAAGTTAGAGAGTATTAAATTACTATTAGATATAATTATCAATAAAAATTATTTGTTAACATAAAAAATTATTATTAATTTTAATGATTTAAGTATATTATTAATTAATTTTTTATTATAAAAAATTAATCGGGCTAGCCCTATTAACCTACGGGCTAGTCCTATATGACCACATGTTAATCGGTTCGGACAAAAAAATACCTGATTTAAACGGGTCACTACTTATACAAATCTAAACCTATATTTTTTCGGGTTAAATGGGCAAGACATTCGGTCCCGGACCGTATTAACATCTCTACTTCCAATGCGGAATATTTTGATTAAAAATAAAATTAAATTGCAATTCAAAGAAAAATTTATTTCGAAATCGCGCGATTCACCAGATCCCAACCCTCCACTCTTAACACGCAACATTTCCCTCCATATGCTCAGAAGTCAGAACCTCTTAAACCCTAAACCCTTTCCCTCCATATGGCACCGGTAGCGAGTAAAGCCAAGCCTCTACTCTCAACTGTACCATGGCGGCGAATCGGACTCCGCGCTTTATCCGGTGGTCGCATTGCTCGGGCTCCGTCATCATCGATTGCCCAATCACGCCCCGCGGACGCCGAAGCTATAGTTGCCGGCAAGAAATTTCTTGAGACGTTCACTGAAGAATTCGAGATTGGATCGCGGAAAATCACTCTGGAAACTGGTAAAGTGGCCCGTTTTGCAAACGGCTCAGTCGTCTTGGCTATGGAAGAGACTAAAGTACTGTCCACTGTAGCTTCAGCTAAGAGTGACGGTTCACGTGATTTTTTGCCCCTCACTGTAGGTGTTTTTAAATAACAGTGCACTAAGGTCTTTAGTGTTTTTTGGTTGGTGGAATGCTGATGCATTTTATGGTAGAGTGCTGTTCATTATCCAGTGAAGTGTTAAAAATTTGTTAGAATGACTTTGTTTTGAAGTCCAGAATGTCTATTTTATAATTGAGCATTTTTAACCTGAGCCATTAATATGTTTAAGAAGTTATTGATTAACCTAAATATAAGCTAGGGACAGAACAAAATATGGTTTCTGTTTCTTTACGCAGTTGTGTTATGGAGTTAACTGTCCTTTGCTTTGTATGATTACTGAGCTGAATAAAATGTCAGTGTTGTTGCTGTATATTGTTCATTCAGCTTACCAGTGCACATTTGAACAATAACATGAGTTTCATTATGCCGTTTGCAAGCACAATCTAATTGTTAGCTGAAACTATTCAGATCCGTATGTACTTTAGTAAAGGAAGAACTCTGTGTTTTATTTTATGGGTACTAATATTTTGTGACTACCTGGTGCCCAAGCTTTCGGAGTACAAAGGATTAGGGCATATATTTTACTCTGATGAAAAAATTACCATATTTTATATTTTGCTAGGTTGACTATCAGGAGAAACGGTGTGCTCAGAGTATGATTCCAAACACATTTATGCGAAGAGAGGGTGCTCCGAAAGAGCGTGAGCTCTTATGCGGTCGTCTAATTGATCGGCCTATACGACCCCTTTTTCCAGCTGGCTTTTACCATGAAGTCCAGGTAACATTGCTTTGTACGGGTTCTGTTTATCCTGTTCCCCTTCTGTTTTATGATCTCAATTCTTGTTTCCCAGATTTTGTCAAGTGTCCTCTCATCTGATGGGAAACAAGATCCAGACGTAATGGCAGCCAATGCTGCATCTGCTGCTCTGATGTTATCTGATATCCCTTGGGGTGGTCCTATTGGAGTTATTCGTATTGGGAGGATTTCTGGTCAATTCATTGTTAATCCCAGCATGGACGAGGTAATTGGTTATTGCCTCCTACTTGTTCATTGCTCTTTTTAATTTTAATAGTCAGTTTGGTGTCCAGAATTTGATGCTGGGTGTAAAATTTTCGTATTGTGTTGATAATCTGTGGATTGATCTTGTGTATATCTGCAGCTCAGCCTCAGCGATCTTAACTTAGTTTATGCATGCACAAGAGACAAAACATTGATGATAGATGTCCAAGCACGTGAGATATCTGAAAGAGACTTAGAAGCTGCTTTAAGACTTGCTCATCCTGAAGTGAGATTTTGTGCACTTATTTAATTAATACTGCTTATTTTGTGAGCTTACCTTTGATTCTTCAGGCAGTTAAATATCTTGAACCTCAAACGAGGCTGGCAGCCAGGGCAGGTAAACAGAAGAAGGAATATAAATTATACATGGTGTCCGAGAATACATATGAAAAAATAAGGAGTTTGGCTGAAGCTCCCATTGAAGCTGTGTTTTCTGACCCTTCATATGGCAAGGTTAACTTTATACACAGAAATCACTAATATTTATGTAAAGAAGTTGTATTAAAAATGCTGCTACAGAATCTTATGTTCATGTGGCACTTTATTAATGTCTCTGCAGTTTGAAAGGGGTGAAGCCTTAGATAATATAGCACAGGATGTAAAGAAAACGCTTGAGGAAGAGTGCGATGAAGAAGGTCTCAAAGTTCTATCAAAAACAGTAGATAATGTGCGGAAAAAGGTATATCCATCAATCTCTGGCCTTCAACACTAGAGGTGGAATGATGTGTTCATATGTAACACTTGAGGGGTTGTGAATACACACTTTTTATCCCGAAATTTCAAGATGTTATTATTGACCTTTTACAACGATATTTACATTTAATTGCTCAAATCTCCGAATGCTTGTTCATCAGAAGAGATTTATGTTGTTAAAGATGGAAAATCACTCTCTTTTTAGTTCAATATACAGGTTTAAAAATTAGGGATGAGATCCTTCTCTTCATTTTTGCCTTGCCAGGTTGTTCGCAGAAGGATAATTCGTGAAGGAATTAGAGTTGATGGAAGACGAATTGATGAAGTCCGACCTCTGTACTGTGAGGCTGGTCATTTGCCTGTACTACACGGTTCATCTATCTTTTCTCGTGGTGAAACTCAGGTATGTATTTTTTATGACATCCAATTTTCTAGATACTTCCTATCTGAGATGCTTGCTGTTGTTGGGATATGTAATATGATTGTTGCAGGTTCTTTGTACTGTGACCCTTGGAGCACCTGGAGAAGCTCAAGTTCTAGATGCATTGGTTGGCCCCTCATCCAAGAGATTCATGCTTCACTATAGTTTTCCTCCATTTTGCACCAATGAAGTCGGTAAACGGCTAGGCCTGAATAGACGTGAAGTTGGTCATGGTAAGCCTTTAGTCCATTAAGGAGTTCTTTCTCATATTTGTCTTCTTTTTCCAAATGCTTGTCTTACAAACATAATCAACTCCCCCCCCCCCCCCCTCCACTCAAAATTGAAATCTGTTTTTTCAGGTACCCTTGCTGAGAAATCTCTACTTGCTATATTACCTCAAGAAGAAAATTGTCCATACACTGTCCGTATCAGTTCAGAAGTCATGGCATCCGATGGATCAACATCAATGGCATCTGTTTGTGCAGGTTAGTATTTTCTGCATCAAATTACCAGGAGCTTGAGTCCTGAGTGATGAAGTCCCTGGCTAGAGCATTGCGTCCATAAAATTGCAATTATTTCCTCCAAGACTTTAATTCCCCGAGTAATGTTTGATATACATAACTTTGTAGGTAGCATGGCCTTGATGGATGCTGGCATTCCATTGAAGGAACATGTAGCGGGTTTGTCTGTGGGCCTTGTTAGTGAAACTGATCCCTCAACTGGTGAAATCACGGATTATAGAATATTAACTGATATCCTGGTAAGGATTACTACTGGCCTGAGCGGCTTCTCTTCTCGAAAGGAGCATTCACTTTCATTTCGCTTTTATGCATCTTGTCCGGTTGAAAAAATGCTTAGTTATCTTCTTCATTTTTATTTATTTATTTATTTTTTTCTGGTGAGTTTAGTAGTTTCTTTATTTTCAAAACATCAGGCAACATCATATCTCTCAAAAGAATGTCCAGTTTGTTTTTTATCCAATTACAAACCTACACCTTGTGTTTAAATTACAGAGATTATTTGTATTAAATACAGTGTAATACTTGCTCTTTTTTTTATGTTTGTTGTACTTGATACAAGATTTCCATAGTGTTCAGGTTGCATTCTGCATGATTTCTCAATCAGAATTTGTTTTATTTTATATGTTTATTTCTTTCATCAAAAGGGTTTAGAAGATCATCTGGGGGATATGGACTTCAAAATTGCTGGAACCCGAGATGGAATTACTGCAATTCAGCTGGACATAAAACCTGCAGGAATCCCTTTAGATATAATATGTGAATCTTTAGAGCATGCACGTAAAGGACGGTTTCAAATCCTTGATCATATGGAGCAAGAGATAAATGTACCACGTACTCAGGATGGCAGAAACTCACCGCGGATATGTAAGAGTATTACCCTTATGTTTATTCCTTTTCTTTTCTTTGAAGATGAGTGGTCAAAGCTTATCTTTAACAATCTCTTTATTCTTTGTGACTTTTGTCATTAAAAAGGACCTCTTCTTTGTAAGAAGCCATTGGATTTTTTTTTTTTTTTTTTATATGTAACCTACCTCATTGGTATGGGAACTGATGCAGTGAACTTGAAGTACAGCAATGATGCAATCCGCCGGTTAATTGGTCCTCTTGGTGCATTAAAGAGAAAAATTGAAGAAGAAACAGGTTTCTTTTAATCCACTGGCTATCAGTGTGAAAGGCTTCTATAGGATGCGTGCAACCTGTTATTTTAGTAATCTTTATTTCTAGTATTTATTTCTATAGGATGCGTGCAACCTGTTATTTTAGTAATCTTTGAATGTTCTGTTACTCTCAAAGTTTTTATGATAATTAGTAATGAGGTGTGGAACACTGCTTTGGGTCAAGTACTTTTCTGTGTTTATACTTGTTGAATAAAATGAAAATATGTTGTCCATCATTTTATTGATATTTGTTTTGTGTTTGTCTCTGCATCCGTTGACTTTCTGCGAAAAGTTCTTATTTTTTTAGTTTTTCACTTGCATAGATTTATGGGTGAGTGCTTATATATGCGTGTGTGTTTGATTGTGTTTGCCCCTCACGCGTGCATTTACATTCTCTGGTTTTACTTGGTGTATAAAGCATGCTTCACTGTGAAAATACTATAATAGTTCTGTCGCCCTTGATCTGTGAAATGTCAAATCTTCTCACCTATAAATGCAAGTTCTCCCTTAACCTAGGCAATGTTCTGGAATTGCTGGTACTCATCAGTGTTTTTTACAATGATAATTTTTTTTTTTTGATTTTTTTTTTGGTGGTATCCTTGTTGATCTTGTCATTTCTGAAGAAATCAATCTGATGAAACTCTGCGATGAGTTTTTTAGCTTGCACAATTATATATTATCAGGCATGCACTCTGAGACCCAATCTGTTCTACAGGTGGGAAGATTTCGGTGAATGACGGCTCTCTAACCATAGTGGCTAGAAATCAACTAATAATGGATAAAGTGATGGAAAAGGTAAATGTTTTGCATTCCTTACAAGCTCTTGGTAACATGTGCTGTTGTTTGGCTGTCACTCGATCTGTGTATGTGTTACTATTCATGTCATAATTCAATTAATCTCATTGGTGTTGTTTCTTAGTTTTGAAATTACAAGGAAAAATTCTTTGTATATTTAAGCAGAATGTGCATTTTTAAAGTTCCTACACTTGTCACCTTCATTATTTTTTCCTATATCTGCATAATTACTTCTCCTTAGTATGTGCATGATATGTTATCTGTATCTATTTGTGAACAATGATTCTCTCTATCTCTCTCTTATGCATTATGGTCTTAATATATCATCAATAATATATGTGGGCAGCATCTGAATTGTTATCCACCATATATGTATATTTTTTTCAATATGGTATCAAGAAATCAAGATATGGCATTTATTTTCTTTTGCACCTTAATGACTAGTTTTACTTTGTTACTTTCAGATTGATTTCATAGTGGGTCGAGAGATTGAAAAGGGAGGTGTGTATAAAGGTGTTGTAACTTCAATTAAGGAATACGGTGCTTTTGTGGAGATCAATGGAGGCCAACAAGGTCTCTTGCACATTTCTGAGTTATCACATGAACCGGTCTGTTAATCTTGCTATGATTTCCTTTTCTCTAATAAGTGGGCTCTTACAGTTGCTTATTAGATATGTTCATTCTATCAGGTGTCACGAGTTTCTGATGTCATATCAGTAGGCCAAGTACTAAATTTAATGTGCATTGGTCTAGATGTGCGTGGTAATATAAATTTATCTCTTAAAGCCACTTTGTCTAAACCTAAGACAAAAACAACTCCAGAGGGAGAATCTACTGTTTCTGTGCAACATACACCTAAAGCCCAGAAGCCTGCTAACATTGTGCAAGACAAGCAAGAAAATAAGGCTTCTCGATCTGTGGGTACTATGGAAAGCTTATCATCAATTGTGGTTCGAAGTGTTGCTGAGTGTGATGAGCAGGAAAAATCTTCAAAAACGACTCCAGATGGAAAATCTACTGTTTCCATGCAACACACACCTAAAGTCAAGAAGCCTGTTAACAATGTACTTGACAACAAAGAAAGTAAAGCTGCTCGGTCTCTGGGTAGTGTGGAAAGCTTATCATCAATTGTGATTGAAAGTGCTTCTGAGTGTGATGAGGAAGAAAAATCTTCCAAAACAACTCAAGGGGGAAAATCTACTGTTTCTGTTCAACACAAACCTAAAGTCAAGAAGCCGGTTAACAATGTGAAGGCTGCCCAGTCTCTGGGTAGCATGGAAAGCTTATCATCAATTGTGATTAGAAGTGCTGCTGAGTGTGATGAGGAGGAAAAATCTTCAAGTCTTAATCTCCTCTCAAAAGGTAGCATAATTCTGCCTTGTCAATGATCTTACATAACACAAGTAACTTGTATCCTTGATATAATATGAATGTTTTGGTGTTTGCTCTACACCATTTTGTATTTCTGAGTGCATATGAATCTGCAGCTGAGACTCCACTTGATGCGAAGAAATTGAAGATTGGAATGGAATTGACTGCTAAAGTGCATCAAATTCGTGCTCGTGGGCTAGTCCTTGATTTGGGAAATGGTATTCATGGAATGTATCGGTTTGAGGTAAATAACACCTTTTCTCAGGTGGTCCTTACTTTGGAGATTCTGCTGGATAATACAAAATTTTATGTTGAGGACTTAATTCTCTTATTCAAAATAGCTTTCACCGCTAAATGATGAATATCCTAACTTATTATGAGATCCCTCCGAGTTAATAGATTATATTAGAATTTGAGATATGCCCTCGAGATAGAATTAAACAATATACTATTTGGGCCTTCAGTAAAATTCCTAAAAAATTAACGTATGTACCAAGTCTTGCAGATATTAAGGTTAGAACCGGAAAGGTTCTGGATGACTCAGTTCTCAGACTCGCACTAATATCTGTGGAAAGTGAGACTACTTACTCTTTATTGAGTTGTGTTATGGTTCCAGCTGTATGAAATTCATCATACAACTTGGTCTTCTCAATTTCAAAACACTTCTCTCTCTTTCTACCTTTTGAGGATAAAGAAGAATCTTATTGAAATGCAGGATATGAATAAGTGGATTACAAGCACTATCAACTTACAGTTGGTTTCAAATCCGCCAAATTACTCAAAGTAGTTCTAAATGAGTCTGATAATTTAATATTATTATACTTAAATCGTTGTATCCGAACAACCACCAATGAAATTTTGATTGTGGATTTCAATCCTTTAATCCATATGCAGGTTTAAGACCATGCCTTTTTTTGTCCCCAGTTAAAACAATGTTAAATTTTGTCTCTCTGCCTGCCTTGCAGACTGGTGCGAGTACAGACTTCGAGGTTGGGGATGAGCTTCGAGTAAAATGCAGTAGTTTCTCCAGCAAGGGGATCCCTGTAATGTCTTTGGTGCAGTAGAGGGCTAATGTTCAAACTTCATATTAAGGTACAATATTCGATAACTCCTCAGATGTTGATATTAAAGAAAAATCAACCTCTTGCCCTTAGTCAAATGTCTATAAACCACCAACCATGACCGAAAGTTTATCATCATCAAGTGCACAAAGGATTGCATCACAAGGTTCATTTTTGCCATTTCTCTCCAAGGAGTAACGGTTAGTATGATAGGAAAACCTGCAGAGATGATTGACTTATATAATGCAATGATTTTGATTGGTTCGTTAGGTACCCAATTCATCGGTGTACAAGTGGTGTCAAATTAACGATCGTTTTGTCGATGTATCATTGAGTAGCTTTTTTGCTAGGAAGAAAGGTTCATTTTTGGTGTTGGACATATTGCTTATTCAGGCTAATAAATCCCTACATTGTTACTGGTGTCTTGGTCAACTCATCTGTGTTTAACTGGTCAACTCATATGTGTTTATGTTAAATAATTTAGGTCTCTATATCTAACTATGTGTTTCTTTTGATCCTTGTACTACTGGTTTGTTGGATTCTTTAATGACCTTGTCTGATAATAAAAATGTCAATAGATTTTATTTAAATAATTCTAGTTTGAATATTTAAATGAAAACTTGTATGCTTGTTGAGTCGTAATGGCATTACATTGACTGTTTGTGGGTGGGTGGTTACCATTTTGCTCCTGAAATATTTACTAGTTCTATCAATGTCATCTTTATTGACAATAAACAAGCATGATAGTTATTTTAGATCATCAATTAGGCTGTAATTATGTGGAAAATTTGGACAAGTCGACTAATCTATTAAATGACTAGTGAAATTGTAGACTTATGTTGGCCTACTGAGATAATGAGAACTGAATGTATGTGGATAGATTTATTGGAAATAATGCTACAAGTAGCTGTGGAAATAGAAATAAATTACAGAAGTATATAGTAGGTTCAATGATATGTATTGCCACTTCTGGATCATATACATATTTTAATTGGAATAAATTCTTATAAATAGTTAACGTACATGTTGGAAGATTTAAATTAATTGTTACCAATAATTTTTTAACTTCAATCAAGATGTTAAAAAGAAGAAAAATTGTATGAGGTGTTTTCACATAATTTGGGGTTTTATTTTCTGTAGGGTACGATAAGAATTCGAATTATGGGGTGTTAATTCAAGAAAAAGACATTTTTATCTTGAAATTAATATAAATCTATAATCTAGCTATATATTTCGAAATTATTTTACACATCCAAATCATGGAGTTTCGTTTTATTTTAGTACTTATTTATAACCATTCTTCTATAGATAAATCAAGTTTGTTCATCCAAATTTATGTAATCATTAATTACTTGATATTTACTGACTACCAATTTTATCAAGCATTCTAGAAACTTGTCATTTATGGTCGTGTGTGCTACAAGTTTCAATAATAACTCCCCTGTTCATCTTATTGCTATTTTCCACATCAACCAATCATGATCTTCACAACTATATGGATAGAGGTAGGATTATTTTATGGAATAATAAATCATAATATAAGATATATGAGATGTAAAAGAATGATAATTTTGAAATTAAAATATTACTATTGAGTTGTTTTTTATTTTTTGAGGGTATACAACATAAAAAGTGGTAAATATAAATTTATTTATGAAATGGAGTGAGTATATATTTATATAATAATTAAAAAAAATAAAGACCTATTTACTATAATAATCGTAAATGAACTAAGACATCCAACATTCCTCTTTCCTATTGCATATGTTTTCTAATTATAGTTAAAAAGAAAATATCGTATTCTAAATATTCTTGTGGGTTCATTTTAATTATTTTGACAGCGTTGATTCAGTCGTCCGCTTGATATTTGACTTGGGTGTATAGCAGATACAGAGTTGACTTGAACATTATAATAATATTAATTAATTTTAGGAATTTAAATAACATAATTTCCATAAATTTATAAATTGTAATTAATTTTAGAAATTTAAATTAAAAATTTTCGATGCAACATGTGTGTAGCCGTTTCTTTTGACATTTACTTTGTCCTCTTTACCAACCCACCGAAAGCTCCGTGATAATGCGACTATTTTCTGGAATTTCAAACAAAATTTACTAAATAATGCGACTATTTTCCATTTAAAATCAAAATTTCTAATTAAATTATGGTGTATTTTGAAAATTTTAGTGTATAAAAATCGTTACCTAATTCATTTTTCACTCTTCAAACAAAATTTAATAATAATTATATGTGGAATCAATTTGTAAACGCTTAAGCATATTAACTGAATATTGAATAATATAGCTTTTTTACTTCTATTTATGGAAGAAAAATAATAGTGGGACATTTACACAAAATGGTATATATATACACACATAATTAATCAAGTGTTGTATTTTCTAGTTGGAGGCAATTCCATAGAAATTTAAAGAACCAGTAATAAACGAATAGTAATTAAAATTCAATTCAAAGTAAGCAAACACGAGCTTCCAGAATGTCTGATTATTATCTTCTTTTTGAAAATTTTATTTTATAATGATTAATTGAAGAGAATGTTGGATTAGTGGTCGTCTCTCAAATTTTGATTTTAATTGTCACCAAATTAACTCTTTTATTATTACTATTTTTTGTTTGAAAATCTAAGTATTACATTTCTCGAAAAATTATCCTTAATCTGAATAATATTACTCTTTATATTAAATAATAATTTCTTAGAATAAAAAGTGGGACTCCATCATAAAGAAAAATAGTGAATGAGGGTACAGTAACTTTTGCGGTGAGTTATACAAGTATTTGGACTAAAGATATACTGTAGTATTATTTTATCTTAAATTAATTTTCTTCAAATGATCATTTGGAATATTCTAACTTCTAAATCATCCCAAGTCATTTAGCCAAGAAAATTTAAAGATTGAACAATTCTTGAACAAATCTACAAGAAACGTCTGGATTAATTAACACCTTAGTCTTAACTTTGGACAAAAGAAAAATATTGCGTTAACAAAATATTAAGTGTATACAAGAATGATTTAATCTTTCATTCCACTTTGTTCTTAAAATCTCTAATGCACTTGTGAAAATAGATTTATAAAAGCACGCAGAAATCATTCAACAATCAAATCAATAATCATAACGACACATTCAACATAAATTCATCGTCGATGATACATGAAAAAAAATCCTAAAAACAATAGTTAAATTTCTATCTACACTTGAGTGTATAAGAAGATATATACGAATGGTTACTCTTTGTCCAATAAATATCAATATTCTATTGAATATTTGGTAAGATTAAAATGCACAAAGTAATTTATTTATTTATTTTTGGTTTTTGGTGCTCAAGTCAAATAATTCATTATTCAATGAGTTGATCTTACGTGTCCGGACACACTCTATGTCTTTAGAATTTAGTATTATAAGTAAGAGCATATTATTTTATTCTAAAATGTAACACTTTAATTAATAAGACTACATCATTTTATTCTAAGAGTATACACTTTTTATTAATATTTTTTTATTTTTCTTAAGAAAATAAATGGTACACATGTTTATGCTAAAGGGACATAAAATTTTAAAGACGGACGAAGTGTGCTATGTGCGATCGAGTGCAGTTTTTGCCTTATTCAATTGTTAAAAAGATAGAAAGAAAATACTACTCCATAACCATGTTTTTCTCCTTAAGAATAAATAAATACGAAAATGTGTTATAGAGTGCCCCAATAATGGCATACATTATGTTTTTATAATACTTTCGTGATTTTGTAAAGTGAATATTACTAGTATAAACTTTTCAAACAATTAATATCACTTATTTATTTTATTAATAAATGCAAAACAGTGAGAATTCTGCCAACAAGAGTCTGCTCTGCTGTAGTCCCTACAACTCCCATTCACAATCGAATCAATTATCAATTCATAAACATCTACTCTGTTTTTTTCAACAATTCCAACCTTTTCTACACTCTAATCTCCATTGATTTGCCTCAAGATTTCTGTTATACCGTATCCCAGAAAGCTGCAGCAGACCCTCTTTCTCTCACATGCATTTATCACTTCCTCACCTACCATGGATCACCATCTTCACCCTCTCCACCATCCATTTTTTCCCGTTTTCTCTGTGCGACCCCCGAATTTACGAGGCCGGTTTAACCTGCGGCCGTGAACGGGTGCCGCCGAACTCTGGTTTTATCCCTCTGTTCGTGAGCGCAATGGAACGTCTGTCGGAGCGCGTCACCTCCGACGATTGGGGTTATCAGGCGTCGAATTCAAATAACATCTCCCTATACAGTTTAGCTCAATGCTACGGCGATTTATCGCACAACGATTGCCTCCAGTGCTACGCCGCTAGCCGTACGCGCCTCCCGCGGTGCCTCACTTCCGTCGCCGGCCGCATTTACTTCGACGGATGCTTCCTCCGCTACGATAAATACGATTTTGCCAACGAAACCGTCGATTCGGCTATGGATACGGTGAATTGCAATAGCACGGTGGGGGAGGGGACTGCGGTCGACTCGGAATTTCAGAAAAATGTTGGTGAGTTGATTGATAATTTGACTGCTAGTGCGGTGGCGAATGGGAGGTACGCCGTGAGGGGGAGTAAGGGCGTGTTTGGATTGGCGGAATGTTGGAATACTGTGAACAGGGAGGGGTGTAGGGCGTGTTTGGGTAACGCGAGTAGTCAGATTAGAAGCTGTTTACCGAGTAGGGAAGGCAGAGCTTTATACACTGGTTGCTATTTGAGATACTCCACTGAGAAATTCTATTCCAATCAGACTCAGACTGGTCAAGATTCCGGTGAGTTTATTGTCATTAATAATTCAGCAGATTATCTGGGGTGATTATATCAATCTCAAGTTTTCACTGTGTTAATTTGATGTTAAATCTCATTTAATGATGTGTCTCTGTTGCCTTTACTGTTTCCACATCTTCTGCTTGCTTTTGATCTGTAACACACATGCTAGTTTCTTTGTTTATCAACTTTCGGTTGATAATTATAGTAACATGTACGTATCTTTTTCCATCCTTTATTGTATTTCCCTATGCATAATAATTATGATCATTTGTATCTTCTTCATATAGAAAGAAAGAACGCTGTTTGATTCTGAAATTGTTTAGGGGTGTCTAGAAGAGGTGTTATCGTGGCCGTCGTTTTATCGGTGGTGGCTTTTTGTATGCTCTCTCTGTTTGGTGGCTATTCTATCTACAAACGACGGCGGAAACGCAAACAAGGTAAGGAAATCGAAGAAGAAAGCTGATTGTTTTACCACATGAAAGGGAAGTTTGTTCTGATTTTCAAATACATGCAATGCAGAACGTATTAATCTTGGCAAGATTTCATATTCATACCACAAATCCAGTTTGAATTTCAAGTATGAAACTCTGGAGAAGGCAACCAATTACTTTGATCCTTCAAGAAAGCTAGGCCAAGGAGGGGCTGGTTCCGTGTATCGCGGAACCTTGGCAAACGGGAACACCGTGGCTGTGAAGAGGTTGTTCTTCAGCACTAGGCAATGGGTAGATGAGTTCTTCAATGAGATCAACCTCATCAGTGGAATTGAGCACAAGAATCTTGTGAAGCTTCTCGGCTGCAGCATTGAAGGTCCTGAAAGCCTGCTGGTTTATGAATATGTGCCCAACAAAAGCCTTGAACAGTCCCTCTTCGGTATGCTTTCGTCTTCAAATGCCTCCCCGTTTTCGTTTCGTGTGTTCATGATTGATCTTTCCTTGTGATCATGCAGATAAGTACAGGCTTAAAATTCTAAACTGGAAGGAGCGGTACAATATTATCCTTGGAACAGCTGAAGGGATTGCTTTCCTTCATGGAGGTTGTGAGCATCGAATCATCCATAGGGACATCAAGTGTAGCAATATTCTCCTCGATGATAATTTCCACCCCAAGATAGCCGATTTCGGCCTTGCAAGATGCTTTGCAGCCGATAAGACTCATCTCAGCACGGGAATTGCAGGCACATTGTAAGAAAACCATCCTGCAAAATCCATGTTTTTAATAACTCATTTCCATGTAATTTGACAAGCAATCCTCCTTTCTTGGCAGAGGATACATGGCTCCCGAGTACCTAGTAAAAGGGCAGCTCACCGAGAAGGCTGATGTATATAGCTACGGCGTGCTGGTTCTTGAAATCGTCTGCGGTAGGAAGAACAACGCATTTGTGGATGACTCAGGATCTCTTCTGCAAACAGTAACACCCCATATCCAATCTCTTTAAGTCCTATATAACTATGATTCACATAGCTGATGCCTGATCTTGTTGTCGTGGCTTCAGGTTTGGAAGCTCTTCAAGACAGGTAGATTGACAGAAGCAGTTGATCCTAGTATAAAAGGCGACTTCCCACCGACGGAAGCCTCAAAGGTGTTAAAAATCGGGCTGTTGTGCGCGCAGGCATCCGTATCGAAGAGACCATCAATGGAGGATGTAGTAGGGATGCTCATGGATGAAAGCTATGAAATCCCGGATCCAAAACAGCCCCCATTTCTAAACACTAGCTCCCTCACACCTGTATCCACCAGATCATCATACAGTTTCACATCCAATGCTGTTACACGACCTGAAACATCGTACCCCTCTACGGAGTCTTTCAGCATCCAGAGTTCCGATGAACACCATTCCAGGAGTGAAGAGCTGCACAGGTTAAAGTAGAAAACTCTGCCCTACTTTATTTTTTTTGATATACTTGAATGAGGTTGTGTGGAAAAATAGCTTCATTTTTTGCCTTCAAAGAGAGTAGAAGTTTATACTGGAACAGGGCCAGCCAGAGTACATTTTTTGTATAGTTATTAAATTTATTTTAAAGATAGGAAATTTTGCTGAAAACTGTTGTGTAAGATGTGTAGCAATAGTGAAGGAATTTAACTTGATGAATATTTTATGGAGATATCGAATTTAAGGGTTATTCATAGTACACCGGTGCAACTAGGGTTTTTAGGCTATTTTTAAGGGCATGATCTTTTTTATTTTTTAAAATTTTAATCATTTTATTTTGATCCAAATGTGGTTATTAAATAGTATCTCAATCTAATGGATCATATTAACTAAGTGCATCGATGCATCCGGTGCACCCTAGTTCAACTCCGAATTTATTTTTGAAAACAAAATAAACTTACATTACATGGCTCATTCTGATAGAGAAAGGAGGATGAAGGGTTACATTCTTGGTAATGAAAATTTATTTCTCCCTTCGTCTCAAAGCATTCAATCTCTATTTTCGTTTATTCCAATACATTGTGGACAATCTAAAAATATAAAATCATTCAACACTATAACTTTACTATAAATTTTAGGGAAAATAGATTTTTTCGTCCGTTAATTTTGTCCAATTTTGAATTTAGTTCATAAGTTTTTCACTTTTTGAAAATCGTCCATTATATTTGCAAAATTTTGAAAATCGTCCATTATATTTGCAAAATTTTGAAAATGGTCCATCATGTTTACCAAGTTCAACAAAATCGTCCGTTTCAACAGGTCATTAGCAGATTATTCTAAAAGATAAAAATAAAAAATATGTAATATATATATATATATATATATATATATATATATATATATATATATATATATATATACTATTTTCCAAAAAAAAAAGCCCCCACTAAGAATTTATATTATACTCCATCCGTCCTTCCGAAGATGACATTTTGCTTTTGTGCACGTTGATTAAGAAGTATTATTATTTAATATGTAGTGGGTAGTTGTATTAGTGGGAGTGTGGATCCCATATTTTAATTGTATTAGTGAGTGTGTGTGGATCTCATCTGTGTAAAAAATGAAGTGACTCTCTTTGAAACGGACGACCAAAATGGAAAAAAGACCTTCTTTCGAGCGGATAGAGGAAGTATCAATATTTAGTTAAATTTGCTCTACTTTAGTATTGAGATTAATATTATTTGTTTGATATACAGAAGTGAAAAATGAAAAGTGAGATAAAATTGGTTAAATAAAAATATGATATAAATTAATTGGAGTGAAAATATTCAAATGACCTACCATAGCAGGTCAAAGGACCAAAATGTTGAATTTTATGAAATTAATGGACTAATTTCAAAATTGTTATAAAATTAACGGACTAATTTCAAAATTAAAAAAGTTAATGGACTAATTTCAAAATGAGTTATAACGGACAAAAAAAAAATCTATTTTCCCTAAATTTTAATTTCAAAATTGTTATCAATAATTAACACATATAAAATATTTTTTATTTTTTATTAACTAACTACTCTACAAAAGCCAATAGAATTAATCAAAAAGTGCATTCTCTTAATCTTCAAAGTCAATTATCCAGGATTGATGGGGACGAGGGAAATAACTAGTTTAGAGGTTGGATGATATATGTAATATTGGATAGAGGTTGGTTGTCAAATTTGGTACCACAAGTTGGATAGAGTAGGTAAATGTGGGCGGTTACCCGGACCCATTTGCTTTAAACGTTCTTTTTCATGCATTTATTGGGTGCCTAAAAGATTAATCTATCTTCAATTCTTCACCCATGTCATAGCTCGAGTTTAAAGGGAGAGTGGAAAGGCCTTCCAGCTGAGTTTAGTTGCTGCAGGGTGAGGGTTCAAATCCTGTCTTTGGCATAGATTTGACTCATTGCAAGCACAAGTTTAACAGTGAGCCCTTCCTATAAGCCACTTGAAGCACATCATGCGATTTACCTCCTCCACCAATCTCTTAATGGTGGGGTACACCATTTATCTTCAATTCTTTATTATATTTATTGGATAGGGTCCAATTTATAATTTTGAATAATTTGATTAGGTCTTTTGAATGGCTAACCCTATGGGTAATAGTTTATTTGTTTGAAATTGGGTTGATTTAAACCGGTGAATCAGTGTTTACACACTATACTATAATAATATGTAATCACACGTCAATGCTTAGTTTAATTTTAATCTTATTGTAGAGATATATCGCCATCAATGTGTTGCAATTAAAAATAGTAGTAAAGAGTTAGAGCAGTAGCAGCCAACAATTAAATTTGTCTCTGTTTAGTTCCAACTCTCAACTGTTTCAGTACTCCTGTACTGTCAGCGACATAGCTACGGAAATGGATAAAAGGAAAAATTACTCCCTCCATTCCGGAAAAATCGATACATTTACATTTTTTTTCACATAGATTAAGGAGTATATTAGAGATGTATGTGGTACCATGAATACAAATTAATTGTTTTTGAGTGAGTCTCATGTATTAAAAATGAAATGTATTAACTTTTATGGACAAACAAAAAATGAAAGTATGTCAACTCTATGAGATAGAGGGAGTATATCGTACTCCACTACTTGATGAAACAACAATTGTACGAAAAAATATTCTATTTTAGTTTTCTTAATTAATTAATTTTTTTTAAATTAAAATATTTTATCACATTTATTCATATTACAAATTCTTCATAAAAATTTTTAATTAAGCAACGAAGTATCAATTTTAAATTACATATTGATGTTCCAACACAAGTGTTTGTTTTTTATGTGATGGGATGGGAAATCCATGTGAGTTGGAGGTGGTGGAATTATGTTTGTCGGACTCTCAATCCGACGTGTGTTAGGGTAGGAATAAGAAGGAAAGTTATGGTGAGATGTAGAAAGGCAGAAAGTGAATATGGTTGGTATTAATCAATTTGATGAACCTACTGCTTAGCCGTACAATTGGAGTTGGAGAGAGAGAGAGGTGTTGGAAGAAAAGAATCCCAAAGAAACAGGATTGATTCTATTCTATGTATCCATCAAATCACCTTCAACTCTTCTCATGCCCCTTTTACACATTTCAAACAAGGCAAAAGTTCTAAGCCGCTGGACACAGGGATACTATGTCTCTACGTGAATACAACTCTTTCCTTTCTTATTCTATTTAAATTTATATATTGCTAGAAATTAAATTGTAAAGATTCACGGATTTAGATCTGTGTGACCGGGCGCACAAAAGACTCACTCTTCAAACAATTCCATATTAAAAGACATAATCATTCAATTCCAACCTAAGGTTGTGTTTAAATTAAGTCATTTCAAATCCAATGGATTTGAAAATGAATGAATTTAAAATCAATTTATTTGAATTTCACTGTTTTGATGAATTATGGACTTTTGAAAGGATTTCAAAATCCATGATTCAAAAATTATTTTTAAAATAGAATTTTATAAATGATAAATAAAAATAATAAAATTTTATTATATTAAATATAAAATCTAAAATTTTATTTAAAATAATTTTTTTTGGGGAACTTTACCACCCAACCCACCCCTTCCACCCCACCAAATTTTTTTTATAAAATTTAAATTTTTAACATTTAAATAATAAAAATATTACCACTCAACCCTACCCCCTACCCACCCCCTCACCCAACACCAACCCTATCCCAAATAAAAATTTTATATAAAATTTTAGATTTTAATATTTAAATAATAAAAATATTACTGCCAAATCCTACCACTCAATCCATCCATCCACCCCACCCCACCCCACTCCACCCCACCCCCACTCACCACCCACCAAATTTTTTTAAAAAAAATTAAAATTTAATATTTAAAAAATAAAATCTAAATTTTATTTTTAAATATTTTTTTTGGGGAGGGGAGGGGAGGGTAGGGTAGGGTAGGGTGGGGTGGGGGTGTGGAGGGATAGGTTGGCTGGGTTGGGTGGTAATAATTTTATTATTTAAATATTAAAATCTAAAATTTTATAAAAAAAAATTTTTGGGGAGTTGAGTAAGGTAGATTAGGTGGTAATATTTTTATTATTTAAATATTCGAATCTAAAATTTTATAAAAAAAATTTTTTGGCATGGGGTGAAGGGTGGGTGGGTAGGGGATTGAGTGGTAATATTTTTATTATTTAAATATTAAAAATCTAAAATTTTATTTAAAAAATTTTTTGAGGTGGGGGTTGGGTGGGGGTGAGTAGGAGTAGGCTGAATAGTAGAGTTTAAAATATAATATATATATATATATATATATATATATATATATATATATATATATATATAATTTATTAATTTTTTATACTATTTTTATATATTCTCAATTACACAACAACGAAAGGATTTCAAATGACACGGTTTGAGTAAGGATTTGAAATCCATTCAAAAATAACTCAAAAAAATTTAAAATCAAATCCATGATTTGAAACTCATTAATTTAAAATCTTGAATTTATAAATCTGTTGATTTCAAGTGACATCCGAACATGATGGATTCCTCAAATTCATCCAAACACAGACTTAAATCATTTGCTTGCTTCATCAATCAAAACAAATGAAAATGCCAACTAAACAGGATAGAGCCATTCGCCCCTTCTTTCCACTTGCAATACAAATGAAATAATCAAGACGACAAAGGATTTCTCTTAATGCTTTCTATGATCTGTTCGCATGACAGGTTTGTTCACCTAAAGATAACTAAGTTTTCGTAAAATACCATGAATCACATCGCCCTAAAGGAAGCAATTTTGGAACTCACAGAGTGCCCTAGATCAATACATAGAATATTTATGCGGTCATTAGTCAAGAAAAATACAGGTGCATAGACTACTGATATATTAGACATTACAAGCTGTGTATATATCAAAAGCTTTGAACCTAAGCTGCAATCTCAATGAAGGCCCCCCAAAACGAAACGTATTGCCTTAATTATAGAGCTGACATTTTCCTGTTCCGACACATACAGAGCACTCATCTACCTCACCAGCAACACGGCTCAAGCAATAAGTGATTCTTTCATTCACCACATCCTATATCACCACTCATTAGTATGTGTATATATACTGTAAGTAACCTTGCAAACTCTATCATACTATTTTTGTTGTCAAATTATTCAGAAAATTCGTTTCGGTAAAAAAAGGCAAGCATTGATAAGAAACCGGATAAATTCATACCACTAGCAGTTCGTGCAAACCAAGTGGTGCAGTAACCATATAAGGAACCCCGGGATGCTCCTTCGCTGCTTCAGCTGTTAGAGAAGGAATATCCTGTAAAAATTGCACCAGTCGGTGTTATTGTTACTTCATCTCTGAGAGTCTTTCACCTGCTGCTATTTTCATGCATAATATTCCATCATTCTGTAATAGAATCAAGGAAACACTTACCTGTTGCCAATGCCTTCCGGGAAACAAGAAAAATGGGCTTACTATAACACGTCTCGCACCTTGTTGAACACATAAATTGAAAGCATCCTTAATAGATGGCTCAGCCAGTTCCTTATAACAACAGAAGAAAATGAAACAAATCAACATCTTTTTGCCCATAATGCAGAATCATGTTACTAGCAAAAGGCATCAGCTTGGAATAGAACATTAAGTTGAAATAGGGGACTTGAGTTATTATATCAGAATTATGCAGTGTGCTTGTATATGTGAAGGATACCATGTGAGCAGGCTCCACGATAGGATATTTCGTTTTATCTCTAAACATGTCGACAAACTGATCTGAACAAACACCACAAAAACTAGATTGTATCAATAAAATACCAGCATTCACAATATTAAACTAGAAACATCCATAATCATGTTGGATAAACCACAAATTAATCTCTCATACAATCAAAATTTTGAAGATTCTCCATGGTTTTTCTACACAAAATCCTTTCAAACGCAGAATTTTTTAAATGCACTTAAATAATAAATTAACAAATGGCAGATGATTCCTTAGGAGTATTTACTAAAACATCAACTCATATTCAAAATTTTAGATCACGCATCAATAATACTGAATCATACAAAGAAAATCTTACTCAACATGAGATTGGACTCTTTGCGACGCGAACCATGGTCGACAATGATGATGCCATCACCTTCAACGACCCCTTTAACCGTCTTCCTGAAGCCACCACCATTTGCAGAGGCCAAACACAACCTCGAGGGTAAATATTTGAATTTCAAGGGGCTTTGACGCAATTTCAGAAAATCAGGCATTGCCCAACCAGGGCTTCTCCCCAATTCTATCCTAATTATGGAGTTCAATTCAGAGAAAAAAGCAATAACGAATTGCAGTAGAAGTTCTAAATCAGACTTCCATAAGTACCATGAAATTCAACATTAAAAAACGAATAAACACTTTAAAATCAAGCAGAATCAAATCAAATTACCTGCTGCAACTGAGTGAAGAAGATGATACCTCCATTTTGCTTGGCTGCTTGCTCCAGCTCTTAAGCCATCTCTCTCTCTCTTTTACTCTTAAAATTGGTGGGCCAAGTGCAAATGATAGGCCCATTTATAAGATTCAAAGAAGTAAATTGGTTTTTTAAATAAAAAAAGGTTCGGCCTGATATCGAAAAGGCCCATTTTCTTGCCCGAAAAGTTGAGGTGATTGGCTTCTTAATCGGTCCAAATACGTCAATGGTTCGGCCCAATCTTGAAAAGTCCATTTAACTTTTTTCTTTTCTTTTTTATTTATTTCAAATTTCAAATTAAAAATAATATTATATGTACTCTCTTAGTTATTTAGTCAACCATTAAATTAGTGTCATGCTTTACAGATGAAATGGTTAACCATGTAGACTAAAACTCAACTTGTGACTTTATTGCACATGATCATCAGTATAATTAACTGATTAATTGACCTAATTAATCCAACTAATCAAACTCAAGCTAAAATGGTTTGCAATTTAAAATTATTAGATTTAGGTGTATATGAATCCATAATATACTATTATGCACACATTTATAATTTAAATTTAACAAACCAGTCTTATTAAATTAAAGCTATACAAACAACCAATTTGGTAGTATTACCAAACCATGTGTTGAAGGCTACTTTCCACCTCCCCCCAACCCCACCCCCCCCCCCCCCCCCCCCCCCATTTTATCACATCTTGAAACTATATAGGAGTATTTTTTTTTTCATTTTCATCTTGTATTTTATCTCTGCAATTAGAGTACTGTATTATATAACCCAAACAGCTTCTCAATTAGCAATAAATAAATAAATAAATAATAATAAAAATAATAATATATAAATATTATCTCTTTTTTTTTAAAGTATATTTTTACACATTCTTGGAAAAGTTTATAATCTTATATTCTATTTGATGAACTATTATTAGCTTACAATATAAGTAGAATTTGCTTAATTTTTTATTTATTATTTATTTTTTTCCTTATAACACAAAGTACATATTTATACTTAATTCGAAGGAATATTAGTTAAGGAGTACCTACCATAAACGAGAAAAAGTACATCTGCATCAAGACATCCTCACTATGGTTCGTTGCAGAATTCCTTTCAATCTTCATTAAATTTTCAACTTTGGAGTTTAATTAGTTTTTTTTTTTCTTCATTTCATATGATAATATTATATACATTTCGAGCATAATTAAATTTAATTTTTTTTAGAAATAGCTCGACAAAGAAACAACCCTTCGAGCACCTATTATTTGCATTTTTTTTTCTTTCTTAAATAGTAGTTATTGGGAGTGTTACTTACGTTTTAATCTTGTTAATAAAAAATAGTTTTACACTATATTATTGGAATTATTCATAATGAATAATTATTTGTAGCTTTCCTTTAACGTATGCATTGAAATTGAACTAATCGGTAGTTACGTGATTCCCTTTTGATGACATTTCATTTTCACCACTAAGGAATCATGATAATGTATATTTTCATCATGTCTAGTATAAGACTTAGTTATACCTATCTCAATTAAACTGATAAGAAACATTAATTTGTCTATACGCATTAAACTAATCAACAATTAATATTTATTTTATTTAGTGATGATTTAGGTGCGAGTATACATTCAAACTCATGACCTTGTATCTGGAAATTTCCGGGGTTTAACTATTATGCTACGTATAAACTTTTTGTATTTATTTTGGATGGAATAAAGTATTACACATATTATTTTGTTTTATGGTGGAAATTAAATTAAAACTTAATATAATGATTAAGATCGTTTAAGTGCATTATATTTGAACTATTTTCAGTTCGATTTCTCTTGGTCATTTTGGTACATCTTTTATTATGCGACATCGTTTAATAGACAACACGTATAAGAGTGAGGAAAATTATACCTAAATACGAAAGCTTAAATCCTACGAGGAATGATTAGAATTCTTTTTCCTTTTACATGTTAATAACTTAAGCGCAGAATATCCGATGCGTAACATTTTAACATTTCTTCTCTTATTTCAAATGTTGAAAGAATGAATAACATTGATACATAAAAATGAAAATATAAAATTCATACTCCATTTTTTGTTCTAATATTGTTCATTTATACGTGTATAACTAAGTAAAATGCACCAGGAAATATGTAGTATGTGCGGAGAAAAAGATCTCCGCTAAACACCCAACGAAGGAGATCTTCACTACTCTCTAGTCTTCTAGTTCTAGTTCTTCTCAATCATATGCTCTCACTGTCGAAGCCACTCCCACCTCTCTCTCTCTCTCTCTCTCTCTCCTTTTGCTTAATTTCCACAACTGGACCAAGGGAGCTTCACATTCACGTGAATCTCGAAGAGATCATACCACCTTCTGATTTTGCTTCCATCCTATAATCTCGTAACTCGTGAACTGATCACTCATCTCTCAATCTGTTGCTGTTTCACGGAATTCTAGTATTTATGCTCACTTTTTAAGTCTTCGTCTGTTTGCGGATCTGTTTGTTTTTTGTGAGACTATTGTCAGTATGAATTTAGTTTATGGAGATGAGCAAATGCTAGTGTGTAATTATAGTCGATGAACAACTGAAATGCAGTGTGAGTGTGGAGAGATTGATCTGTGTTGTAAATGTTGTAATTTCTTTGCGAGAGATATACAAGGTTTGAAATGCTTAGCCCTAAATTCGGACCTCATTTAGAAAGGATGAAGCGGAGGTCGAATTCGATGAAATTACACCATAGATGGAAGAGGAAGTTCCTGACTTTGCTTTTACTGGTATTCTGTTTCGCAACCTTTCTGTTGATGGAACCTGAGTACAGTAAAATTAAAATGATGTCCTTGATAACTCCGCCTTTACAAAAGCCGAAAATTGCTTTTCTTTTTATTGCTCGGAATCGGATTCCGCTCGACATTCTTTGGGATGTGTATTTTCAGGTAATTATTTGCTTTCTCCTACTATTTTTGTTTATTACCTTTATTAGAACTGATCTTAATTAGGTTATTGCATTTAGTGTTACTTTGCCTACACCACAGGGTGTTTGCTACAGTGACAGAATATAATTTAATTTCCTGATTTGTTGCCTTCAAAGATTAGGAAAAAATTACTGCTTAATTCTTTTTCGCAAATTTAAGTAGGATTTAGATTTCTCTGAATCGTAAAGAAGGAACACTCCATCTCCATTGTGATATGGAAGAAACAAATATACAAAAAAAGCTGAATAAGATGCAGCTATGAGTCATAGATTCATAGTTATAATTTATGATGGTCTTTGAATTTTTTAAAAATGAGTTGAACAATATAGATTCATAGATCATTAGAATCATACATGCACCTTTTGTAACTACTGACAACTAACCAAACCAAATTTCTGCCAGTACAAACATATGGCTATATAATTCGTCAGTAAAACTTCTATAAATAGTTTATTGATATTATTCCAATTTTGTAAACTTTGTTGTTTTGAATTCTTCTGAAATCATGTTGAGTAATGGAAATTTAAGGACCACACATTTATTCTGGAGTTCAAGATGCCAAAATAGTATTAAAGCAATTGTTGGGAGAATCTTAAGTGCAGTTTTGCTTTTACTGATCCCAGCATTTACTGGTCTTGAGCAACTTCCACGATAATGTGATCTAATTGGAAGTTAGTTTTGTTAATCCTGTTCTTGCATATGACATGAGAAACAGTAGTGGTACTTTAACACAGTGTCCCATCATCCTTTGCTAGTTTGTGCGTCTGCTAGATGCTTCAGTCTTAGTGTCAACATCATCAAAATGTAATCTGAACGTTATAATGATTTTGTTATCTGCACTTATTAAATTTATATTATTGAGGCCTTTCATTTTAATCTGGGGAACTTTGATTTTGTTTTTCAGGGTGATGTAGAAAATAGATTTTCCATTTATGTTCATTCAAGACCTGGTTTCTTGTTGAACACAGCAACAACGAGATCATCATTCTTCTTAAATCGTCAAATAAATGATAGCATCCAGGTCTGATCCCTTTTAAAGAATGATTTTTCTGTCAATGTTTTGGATTAACCATTTGATGCACCCATCCATTTAAAGATTGAGCTTGATCGAGTTTGAAAATATTAAATGTTAGTTATTAGATGTTATGGTTTTTTAACATGGTATTAGTTCTAGCTCGAAGGTTTGTGAGAATTCACTGCCACCCGCAGGCAAGGCTTTAATAAAAATAATCTGCATTTTGGTGAAAAGGTTAAGATATCAAATTAAAAGTGAAAATGGTTATTCAATTATATAATGAAATTAAATGAAAATGAGGCATGTAATATTTTTTCGGAGCTGTTTTGACCTATATAGAAAAAGAAATTAATGCATTAAAAAAAGAGTAGGGTAGCTCCAAATGATAGAAAATTGGAGAACGTCATTTTGGACATGTTTATTGGAGGCCTTTCCATGCTCATTTTACTACGAGTAGTGAACTGAGAACCATTAATTCGAATTTAAGAAATAAAAGAAGCGCTAAAACCTATTGGAATGAAACCACCAAAGAAAACAAATTATACTCAAATATAAGTGAAAACATATGTCTTAGACCAAACACAATGCTGATAAATGACCTGCATAGCCCGCCCGACATCGTGAGATAATCGCTTAATTTGTTGTTAATGATCTTTATGTCAGAAGCAGGACGTCTGTGTGTTATTTTACATTCCAAGTGATATTAAGCAATTGATGCCTTATTAGGTAGATTGGGGAGAAGCAAGCATGATCCAGGCAGAGCGTCTTTTGCTTCAAAATGCACTTTTGGATCCTCTGAATGAGTGGTTTCTCTTCCTCTCGGACAGGTAAAAAATCATAATTTGTGCAGTGAGATAATTTGTCTTTTGAATTTGATCAATTTTCAGCTTATCTTTTCTGGAATTTATAAAACTATTGCCTTCAACATTTCATGGAATATTTGTGTTGTGTAACTTATGTGCTTTATTGCAGCTGTATACCTCTATATAATTTCAGCTACACATATGACTATATAAAATCAGCTGGAACTAGCTTCGTAGACAGGTATGCAGTTTTTTTCAATGACCACTGTGTATACCCTTGAAAGATTTTAAAATTATCATTTCCAGATATGTGGTTTTTTGTCCTTTTTTTGAAGTCATATTTATCTGTCTTTCCTTTTGTTATCTCTCCTACGTTTCCCTAAGATAATGGCAAAATTAGTTAAAACGTGTATAAATGTGCTCAATTTTAACAGCTTATGAGAACTTAGTAGTTTTTAATCTTTGTTGCAGCTTTGCTGATACAAAAGAAAGTCGTTACAATCCTAAAATGGACCCTGTTATTCCTATTAACAATTGGAGAAAAGGATCTCAGGTGACACATGTGACATGTCTATGTGTGGAGTATGTTATTTGAAAAATTAATTGACAGCAGGGAATATTACCTGTATTTCTTATCTATAGCTTGTTATCTTTGTCTTCCATTCTTGTAGTGGGTTGTTCTGACCAGAAAGCATGCTAGGATTGTAGTTGAAGATGACACTGTATTTCCTATGTTTCAGTTGCATTGCAAGGTAATCATCGTAATCCATTCTATAGTTTTCTGATTGAAAAGATGAATGTCTTTGCAATGCCATAATGTTTTTCATACAATATACTGCACTTATTGCTTGGAACCTTTATGCTGCTTGGTTTGAATGTCTTCATAATGCAACTACGACATAGATGTTTCATGTTTAACTAGTCATTATAAGACTTACTGCACTAATACAATATACTGTACTTATTACTTGGAACCTTTATGCTACTTGGTTTGAATGTCTTCATAATGCAACTACGACAGAGATGTTTCATATTTGACTAGTCATTATAAGACTTAACACACTAAAGCATAGATGATAAAGTAGAACGCATTACGGATATTATAATCCTCAACTGAGGAAAACTAAATACCTTTGACTTTATAGAGTCAAAATGCTGCAGTATGACTTATGAACTGAAGACTGGTTTCTCCATGAGCATCCTTAGGAACTAATCCTTGCTTCTTCTTTTTTTATTGTCTTCTCCTTCCCTTTAACACTCTCAGTTGGTTTTCAGATCGCTAATGAGCATCAGTTTATTTGATATTATAGTAACATGTTCTTTTTCTTCCTATTTTCGCACACAGAGAAGATCTTTACCTGAGTTTTGGCGAGACCAGCCCTTTGTAAGTCTTCTCTCTGTTTATTTGTTTCCATGCCTCCTTATGTTCATGGGATATTTTTATGAAAATAAGTTGCTAAAGTTGTAGGTTTTTTGTTCATGATCATAATCTTGATTTCTTATTAATGTATAGTCGTTGATAAAAGTATAAAAGAAAAAAGTTAACCCTGTGGCCTATCATGTTATGCAGCCTACTGATGCATCTGCTGAACATAACTGTATACCTGATGAACATTATGTTCAGACATTGCTTACTGTAAGTTGATCATTTTCTTATCAACCTTAGCAAATCACTCCATGTTAGTTGTGATATTGTCAATTTCCTCTGATTATCTTTGCTGTATCAGCAAAAAGGCCTGGAAGGAGAAATCACTAGAAGGTCGCTGTCTCACAGTTCTTGGGATCTCTCATCTTCTAGAGATCCTAAACGGCAAGGTTGGCATCCCATGACGTACAAGTTGGCTGATGCTACTCCCATTCTTATCCAGTCCATCAAGGTAATTTTCCCGTTTGATTGCTACAAGTTACTCTTCCCTTGGGCACTTAAACATGCATGAAGCCTGCACGTACATTTGCATCTCTTGGTGTATACCGCCATTGGAAGTCAACAAAATTGAAGCCTTCTCCTTGATTCCCACTTTGTAGTTTCACTTACTCTCTTTAGAAGTGCTAATGAAGTTGAGATGAAAACCTTTTTGATTCTTTAATTTCAATGGGCATTCTAAACTGCCCAATATAGATGCTAGCCTAGTCTGGCACCTCGCCTTTTTTCTAATTGGCCTTGTCTGTGCCGACTTTATGACCCCAGTGTAACCACCTAATTGGCGCCCAGTACCTCTAAGAACATTAGTTCCAACTTGGCAACCAAAAAAGGAATCTTTCTAGTTTCCTTAAAGGATGTTGTAAAAGAGAGACTAGTGTCTTAAGAGTGATAAAGGGTTGTATAGCAAAAATGCTTACCATAGCTGAAGATATTTCTCTTACTGTGTTGGAAAATCACATTTTTTAAATTCAGAATAAAAGCAATAGGAAATTAAGTATGTTGGACTTATACTCGATATGATCTTCAGGCCATAGATAACATCTATTTCGAGACAGAGTACAGAAGAGAATGGTGCACCAGCAAGGGGAAGCCCTCTGGATGCTTTCTTTTCGCCAGAAAATTTACTCGGCCTGCTGCATTACGTCTACTTAATATGGTGAGTTCATTTTATTTTCAATCTGCGTACTTATTTTTCTCCATCCAGACTTATTCTCTTACCCTAACACTAAAAAAACTAATCGATTGTGAGGTCCAAAAATGTCAATAGGTCAAATGTGAAGTAGTAAGTTGTTTTTCTTGAATTAAAAAAAATAATAATAAAATGCATTGGTGGTGGGTGCAGTCTGCTTTGGAAATTTCAGAGAAGCAAGCAGTAGAGGCTGAGTAATATAAGGGCGTAGAAGATCGAGTAGGGAGCAGATTTTGTACAAGTGTGTGAATAACCTAGAAAGTCATCTATACCTGGTAAAATTAATATTGAAAATATTATGTTTGTTGTAATAAAGGCTTTGATCATTTGTTGATATTAGGTTATTAATTTCTATGGCTCAAAAATATATACTATTATAGAAAAACTGCTTGTAGTCATCACTCTGGTTATTATTCTTTTTTTTTTTTTTTTACTTATCATCAATCATCACAATTCACATATATTCAAAATTGTAGAATATGAGTTGAGCTTTATTCCCTTCCATCGTTGTGGGCCTGAATTTGGGCCAAGATTCTGGATCAAGTTTTCTTGGTGAAGGAATTGTTCACTTGCACACACGTACGCAAGAAAGTGGCCACATTTAAGAAAATTCTCGTGAAATTGACATTATGTCGTGAATAAGAATATTTCTTTCAGCTTGTTGGTTATATTGACAGGAAGTAACTTATAGTTTATTTATAAATTAAAATCATTTGTAATGTAATATGCTTGTAAAATAAATATGATTCATTTAGAGCTAAGATCATAAAAGAGATTAAATTTATAGGTAGTGAGGCGTGTAATTTCGACTACTCCTCTAGCTAGGTTATTCAAAGATTTAATGTAGGATAATAAATAAATGCGAGCATCACAAAATTCTAGTATTTAAGTTTTAGGGTTAATCGCAAAAAAGACCACGAAATTTACTTTTATTGTGAATTAATCTCCACTTTAAAAAGTAGCAAAAAAAAAAACATCACCTTTAAATATTGTTACAAAATGTATAAAGAAAACTTTTACTTTTAATCTCAAAATTTGGATGTGTTTTGCAAAAATACTTAAATGTGATGATTCTTTTTGCAATTTCTCAAATTGGGTATTAATTTGCATTATGAGTAAAATTCATAAAAAAAAAATTTCAATTAAACCAAAGTCTTATGATATACTCCATATTACAAGTTTCATGTGCCATCATTTAATTAAGACTGCGTGGGGTGGCACCTAGAATGAGGTGCAAGCCCTAATTGTTTGTGATAATAAGTAAATCTTACTTTTAAGTGTGATGAAATTGAGAAGCTTATTTTTTCATTTATATCACTACCTTTTTTTTTTTAATTACACATCATTACTCTTTCATCTATTAATGATGTATACTCTATATTTAATAACTTAATTTATATTTATTATGTTAAATAAATAATGACTCTTCATATTCATCATAATTATTTTAGTATTTTCAATTTTATACTTATTTAATATTTATCTAATTAATTTAAATACATGTTTTTAATCTTCAAACTTTTAATATTTGAAGTATTCAATTCTTGACTTTAATATGTGGCTTTTGATCTATAAGTTGTTAGTAATGAAACATGCAACTCTTACATAAGTATTTCAAATATTAACAGTCAAATAATAAGTTACCTGGGGTCCAGGATCAATGATTTGATTCTCACATTCGACTTTTGTGAAGTGAGGGTATAAATTAAGGTACAAATGAAGAGTTTTTGAGAGCTTAACCCAATTATGAAATTTTCATACTGAAGCTCTAGAGTCTAATTTTTATCAATCATATAGTCTCAACCCTCGTGCTTCTATCTTTAACCATCATTCATGCTGGATATAATATTTCTTCCTTAGATCATGACAATGTCTTCATATAAACTAACATTAGCCAGCAATGATGTAATTTGATTTTTTTTTCCCCTTCAGATGTCTCATCTATATTCTATTATTAATGTGCATAGTCTGAAAGCTGGAATCCCATGAATTGGTGCTGATTTTTTTAAAGTTTTCTAAAAAATGCTAGCTAAAGACATTAGGTAAGCATTTTCAAGGTTGAGCAATAGCCATTTTAAATAATAATTAAATTCTTCTCACCTAACAATGGGAGAGGTTACTTCACCTGTAATACGATCAAGTATATGGCAAAGAGTGCTTGGATACGACCTTCAAGATCAATTACTGCTTCACATTCAATCGAGAGTGCACTCTCAATCTCAAATGGTATTTTAACCGTGTATTCCTTGCTATATTTCTATAAGTGAACAAAGAAAAAAGAATATTATAAAAAAATCAGGGCAGGATAAAGAAAAGATCATGTGTTCACCAATAGTTTGAAAAATGAGTGTCAGCTAGATTATTAAGTACTCCCTCAATTCTAAAACAAGAAATAGATCATAAATTGCAATAATGCGAAAATATGTGAAAGATTCAATCATCAAAATGATGAAATTGAGTGACTTACAACATCACCTTATTCCCGGCAACTGAAAGTAGAAGTGCGGGCCAATGAAAAATCGCAATATCAGAAGCAAATAATCATTAAAAATATGAGTCCGACTAGGGTGCACCAGGACAATTGTAGTCGTTAGATTACTTTATCATTCATTCTCCACCATTGATTAAAATAAAATAATTAATTTTATTTTTGGAAAAAAAAACCCACTCTCCCATTTCACCTATAAACTTGGGGGTGCACCGGTGCATCAGGTGCACCCCAGAATGACCCTAAAAGTATACTCCCTCCGCCCATTTCAATATTTATATATTTTTATTTTGGGCGTCTCATTTAAATATTTACGTTTTCTTTTTTGGTATATAGGACCCACCTAAAATAATTAATATATCACAATGGGGCTCACATTCAACACTAATACACATACCCACTTTACATTAAATATTAATAACTTTTCACACACTATCTATTAAAATATTATACTCCTTAATCAACGTGCAAAAAAACAAACGTAAACATTGTAATAATTAAATTATCTGTATGGTACACGGGTTCTCCGTTCTAGTAATAAAATTACTCCAAGTCGCGAAAATGGGCAATAAGCGCCAATAATATGGCTTCAACAAAAAATTTCAAAGTTTTGCCGCTCCACCAGTTGCCCTGCCCCTCACGCCAAACTTAATCCTCACAAAACACCCATTTCACACACCTCATCACTCCAATGCTACCTCAAAACCCTAATCCCAATTTCTAATTCTGTTCATTCTTCATTTTATTTTGTAAAAATGTCGGCTATCGTCCGTGGCAAGAGGCCATTCTTCGATGACATGGAGACATCTGCGACGTCTGTATCGCCTCCAGCTTACAAGAAGTTCCGATGTTCTTCATCGACGTCGCCGGTCCGATTCACGTATTCACCACCGGTTCAAACGGGTCACGTTCATAAGCTCAAGGATTTGTTTCCTGAATTGGAAACTCAGGTGGATTTTGAACTCATTATATGGAGATTTTTTGCTGGTTTAGGATTTCTTTGATACCAGAGTTTGTTAGATCTGAAAATGATTGGTTTTTAGTTTTAACTTAAAATTTGAATAAAATGTTATTTAACGCTTCTGTTTAGCTATTTACGATGAGAAATTACTTCCTGGTTAGTCTAAATGGAATATATTCGCAAGATGAAACTCAATTGAATTTGTTTGTTCGAATTCCTATGTAATAAAAAATTACAAGCTTCTAAGTGGTCACTGATTAGCAAGGATTTTATTTAATTACCTGAATTGATGAAGAATCATAGTATATTACTGCTGTAACACTTAATGCCTAATTGACCTAATTGGCGCTGTGGCGGTAGAGCACTTAGGGGAGCCATCACCTCCAATGGCTCTGTCGTTCTGCCAGGTAATTTCCCGTTATCACGTGTGTGTAAATCTAAATCTCAGCTGAATGGTTGCGTTAACCAATTTATTATTGTGTCCTTCAGACAAACTTGTTTGACATTTCCTGCAAACCAAATATAATCATGCGTTTACTTTGCAACGAAACCGCAGAAGAGTGCTTAGTCCCAACTGGGCCATAAAGCCCATTTAATTAAACTTCAATTTCTTTTTGGACGTCTCTTATACACAATCAGAGAAGGTGTATCAGTGGTGTTTGCAAACTCTATTTGGGCAGTAGAATCACATTTTTCTTTAAGCTCACTTCTCTCAGCTCTTAATTTTTAGAACCACTTTTCACTATTTTTTCAGTGATTGCAAAAACACACTAAACTTCCTTTCTGTTTTAAGATATCCCTCACACACTACATTCAACTTGCACTTGGGGTTAGGAAGGGTTGATGTTGCTTCCTTCCAATTGTAAAATCACATATTTATTTTCATTTATTACTTTGTTATCTTTTCTTGGGGTGGCCTTGGGTCTTGATTTTGGGTTGGTAGATAATTTACCTGATTTTCCCTGATGTTGGCAACTGCTTGGGTATTCAACTTATTGATTTGAGTTTCTACTATTTCTTGCCCATATATATTGATAGTAGAGGGTAATGACTTTTCATTATTGGGTGTCTTATTCAATTCCCACAAAATGGGGTATCATAACACTACCCATTTCCTTCCCACTTCATTATTTCAGTCCTATTTGGGTCACCTTTATGTTCATATTGCACTCAAATCTTACTTACCTGTATGTCTAATAACCGTTGTTTACTTGTATATGTAGGAAACAGGGAAAACACTTGAGGTGTTGAGGCTTCAGTTGCCAGTGATCAATTTTTCTTCAATAAAAGTTATTTTTGAGGATCATCGAACATATGCATCTTCTTCTGCTGTAAGTTAGTTCATGGTTCCTATCCTTATGCTTGTGCAATATATATGATGAGATTATGCAAACTATGATTTAATAATCTTGCCAATGTTGATTGAGGAAATACTATTCTATGATAGATTGTTTACAATCAATATCATTTCGGTTCCACAGATGGATATCTGTTTATGCTTCCTTTCATATTTACTGTGTTACAGGCCAGTGTTGGAGAAAGATTGTGGCAATCTTTGGAGGAAGACATGATTCCATCACTGTCAGTAATGAAGAGTAATTGGCTGGAGTTGCAACCAAAGATTTTACCAAAGAAGTACAACGAATCTAAAGTTTGCATTGCAAGAGGTAGGAAGGTGATATTACATTATGATTGAAAAATCATTGGATAATTCGGTGGTTATGAAGTTCATATGCGTGGCTATTTCATGATTTTTATAGATCTTTAAACATTGGAGGTTTATATTCGAAGAAAAGTAACTAGGACAAAGTTCATATAACAACCAACCATAATTAAATGTCACGAACACTTCCACTTTATTGTTAATTGATTCTTCAGTCCGTGAAATTGAGAAATTTTCTTAGCTCATTATAATTAACACTTTGAATTTGGTATTTCTATCACTAACAATGTCTGTGCTCAGCGCTTGCCTATAATTTTCTTTCTTATATTTCAGAGGCAATCAAGGTGGAAGTTAGTTTCAAAAACTATCTTCAAATTCCTATAACGATCTCAAATGTTTCCCTAATTTGCAAGCATTCAGCAGAATTTAATCAACCGGGGTCAGGTATATTTCTGTTTCCTGTTTCTGTTCATTCTTTAATTGATCATGCATTTGTTCCTAAAATTAGATTAGATGCTTGTAGCAAGCATGCGGTAAATATAGCTTTTATTTTAAGTTTTTACTTGATTAAATTTGATACTAATCCAGCATTAACTTCAGAAAACTGTTCTTATAATACAGATATAAATTGGTCTGTGGTTGAATATCAGAACAACAAAGAATTGAAGAATCTGTCAAAAATATATGTGAAGGTATACTCTTTTTTTACTTCATTTTTATTTTCATTTTATGTTTTCTAATAACTTGCAGTTTGTACGTTAAATCAGAATACTTATCTTATTTGTTTTCTTTTGATCTTAGACCCTCACCGGCAAGATCATCACTCTTGTGGTTGAGGGCTCTGATACAATTTACACCATCAAGTCTAAAATCCATTTCAAGGAAGGGATTCCTCCAAACCAGCAGATTATTATCTTTGAAGGAAATCAACTGTGTGATGCTCAAACCCTGATAGATTACCATATCCAGATGGAATCTACTCTCTACCTAGTCCTACGACTCCGGGATGGAATGCAGATTGTCGTTAAAACTCTTACAGGAAAAACCATTCATTTGGAAGTCGAGAGTTCTGACACCATTGACAATGTTAAAATAAAAATTTAGGACAAGGAAGGCATTCCCCCTAATCAACAGAGCTTGATGTATGAGGTAAAGGAACTTAAAGATGGCCAAACTTTGGCTAAGTATTACATTCACAAGGAGTCTACCCTCCAGCTGGAGCCATCTCAGGATGCGTCTCCTGGTTCAGCTGGTATGGAAAAATCTGAACCAGTGTGTACATCACTGAAAAGGGTACGCGATGAATCGGAGATGATTGAATCAAATCGATTAGGAAAGAAACTTGTTGGTGAGCCCTCTACCCTTGATAGGGTTGCTGAATTGGAGGATGGGGTTGCTGAATTGGACGATGTTGCTGAATTGGAGGATGATGTTTTGTTATGATGTGGGCTTGTCTCACATCGGTTCCTCATATGGGTGGGGAGCTGTATTTAAGTTGGAGGTCAATCCTCCCCTCTTGACCATGGTTTTGAGGAGGAGTTAGGGCTTCAGGCTTGGATACGTAACATTGGTATCAGAGCTGGGGGTTGGATCGCTGCGAGAAAAGGGCTATCTCGTGAAGAGTTCGGAAAGGGCTATCCTTTGGGAGTGAAGCCGTTGGTGAGCTTGATAAGAGAGTGCAGCCGTCCGTGGGCGTCCGGCTTTCCAGGGAGGGGCTATTGTTATGATGTGGGCTTGTCCCACATCGGTTCCTCATATGGGTGGGGAGCTGTATTTAAGTTGGAGGTCAATCTTCCTCCTCTTGACCATGGTTTTGAGGAGGAGTTAGGGCTTCTGGCTAGTTGGAGGTCAATCCTCCTCTTGACCATGGTTTTGAGGAGGAGTTAGGGCTTCTGGCTTGGATACATAACATGTTTTCAGAAGTTATTTCAAATTCTTGAATAAGGCTAAGGAGTAAGTGTGCGTTTTAATTGTAAAAAAATTGAACAATTGTGACATTGTGTGCCCGCTAACGTTTTTCTTGTGTATTGCAGGAAATCATTGAAACGAATGAAGAATATTGGGGAGCTGAGAGCGAATGAAATATTGGAATTACAAAAAGAATCTGCTCAACCTTTCAAATCTATGGACGATTTGAAGTTGATAGGTTTTTCAGAAAAAAAGGTTTGTTAATCTACAGATTGACAACTTACTTAGAAATGATTTATTATAATATTAACTTTCGTTCTAATCTGCAGATAAAAAAGTTCCAGGATGAGGTTCTTGAGTTTTTTCAGTAGGAACCATGGGTACTTTCTAATGATTTGATTTTATTTCAACTTGTAATTGAAAAAAGCAGTTCAATGTAATTTCCAGCAATTTCCAGTAGGCAACCAATTCCAGGACAGGACTAAAATTGGAACTTGGCATTAGGAGGTGTGTTTCCTAAGAGAAAGAAGAAAAAGAAAAAAAAAAGACCAATTATATTTTGTTATAAGATTACATTTGAAAATTAAAAATATGCTATATTAGAGTATTAAATACTCCCTCTATTTCGGCAATTATATTTTGTCATATGATTACATTTGAAAATTGAAAATATACTAGAGTATTAAATACCCTCTGTTTCGGAATAAGTTGTATGTTTGCATTTTAATGTGTTTCCTAAAATGAAGCTGATTATGTGGCTCCCTTTTGGAATGATACCAAGTATCCTTTTGGAATGATACCAAGTATAATTAAATTATTACACTCTAATTTCATCATGCATATAAGTATAACTTATGTCTTTAAGCCCCAATACTCATTCATATGAATACTGTAAAAATTGGTGTTTGTGGATGCTAAAATTGTGAAAAGTATGATTGAACCGCTTGTATTATAAGTGAATGACCATTAAAGACATCATATGTAGTAGTAGATTTAGGATGTTGGGACATCACATCCTAAACAAATCATGCATAACACCAACATCGTCATTTATTATTGATTCATCATTATGTAATTGTTGTTAATCGATCAAAGAAAGAAAATAAAAAAATGAAGAACACCAAAGAATTATAGTGGTTTGGTAAATTGACTATATCTACTTTTAAGGGAGAAGAGATCTTATATATAAACTGTCATATCTTGTCTTATATGGGATCTTTAACTTGCTGAGCAAGTTAACTTGCATAGCAAACTATTCTCAACATTCAAGCCCATTAACCTTGGCGGCTCATTCTTACAACAACACTCGATTATAGCCTTTGATCTTGTATGATGATCATCCAACCTATCTTCCATGTGTTATATTGCTGATTTAACAAATGCAAGGGTCTACACTCAATAATAATAATGTGAGAAAAGAAAATACACTTCATTCATTGGATAAAGGGCCAGTCACCATGTTAAGAATATGACTTTCGTATTGGAAGTGTCAAGAACGAAGATCCCAACACTCTAAGTTGTGAAGATAGAAGAAGAAGTGCTCACAAAAGATGATTGGTAGTGTGTGATTCAACGAATGAAAGAGATGTGGATTTAAGTGGTTCGATCGAAAGACCTACGTCCACTGTAGAGTATAGAGCTTCTTTATTGATCAGTTTTAATCTGAAAGAAAAGTACATCTCAATGAGCAAGATAGACGAGCTTATATATACACACTCATATGATAACTGCCAAAGTTACTGGACCAATCCGCTGAAGCATCTTTGAGCCTTCAGTTGGAGTATCAAACGGTTACCAAACTGACTGAAACCGATCCCAACTAACAGCTGATGTGTCAAGATTTCTAGCCATGTGCTCAACCGCTCCTAACTCATCCTTTTAGCCATCCAAATCCCCTCACAAACAGACCCTGCTCCATGCATACACCTGTTGTGTAGACTTGCTGTCAACTTGATGATTAAACCAACTGATACATCTGATTCTTCTATACATCATGTCCCAACACTTCAATGTGATGCATTAAGGTTTACATCTTACAATCTCCACTTTAAACTTAATGCAAGCGTAGCAACTCTCTACTCCATTCCACTGCTTTGTAACAAGTGCAGCAAACTTCACACTAATTTGAAGAGAGTAGCAGAACTCAACACTATTCTTTAACGAGTATAGCAAAACTCCATTTTCTGATTTAATGTCAAGGATCAGCAACCTTGTCCACTGTTCTTTAAGGGAACAGCAACCCCTTCCATCCTTGAAAAAATTCAACAAACACTCACTAAGTTCAAGCATGGCTTAAACTTAGCAATGGACTCAACTTTGCTGGAGCTTTCTTCTTTCCTTTTGTTGCAAGGCTTTTTCCTCCACTTGACCGTATATAATTTCACAGTAGCATACAACCTTTTACACTTGAATTTGAAGTTCTTTTTACAGCTTTCAACATGAAGAGCCTCCACCTCAAGTGCTAATTCATGATCAAATGATTTATGCTCCAACTTATCAACCTTTCTCTCTTTCTTAGCAAGCTCCACCTCAAGTGTTGTAACCTCAGAAATCTCCACTTCTGATCCTAGACCTTCATCTTGAACCCAATCAGCCTGTTTATCTTCGGTAAGACTATCATAAACTTCAAGCTTCGAGACGTTACCATTATCGAGTGGACTGTGCTTCACTTGATTATGCAGCCCCTTCACTGTCTTACCATTAAGAAAATATAAACCATTCCTCCTTAAACCTTGAAGTGCTATTCTCCCATTCTTTGAAACGGTAAGAACTCCACCTTGAGACTTAAAATCGTAACCGAAAGACTCAAGCGTTCCAAGAGAAATAAGATTTCTCCTAAGCTCAGGAACATACCTTACATCTGATAATTTGACAGCACCATTAGACAACTCTATCAACACTGATCCTTTACCTTTAATGCTGCAAATCTGATCGTTCCCAAGACGAACTGAGCCTTCATCTTCCTTGAACTCACAGAACCAATCCCTTCTTGACGTCACATGATAAGTACTACCCGAATCTAAAATCCAATTAGTTGAGTTCCTAGATGCTGCAACAGACAATACCTCCACACAATCAAAATCAGCAACTCCATGTCTATCCACAACTTGATTTGCTTGATTATTCCGACCCCCTCTTGCATTTTCAGATCTTCTAACCTTCACAGCCTTCAACTTTGAACAATTTCTCTTGAAATGACCAGAGTCATGACAGTAGTAACATTTCCTAACCTCAGATTCTTCCTGTGAATCACTATCTTCATCATCTTGCTTCATTGAACTCGAATTCCTCTTTTTGTGATCAGCACCTCTCCCTTTATTGAACTTCTTGTTCTGATTTCGGCCTCCCTTTGCAAACAACCCTTCTCCACCTGAATTTGTAATGTTGTCAGCCTCCATCTCTAAATCTTTGGACCTAAGAGCTGATAGAACATCTTCTAATTGAATGGTGCCCTTTCCCCCATAGAGTAGTGAATCCTTGAAGTGCCTATGAGATCTTGGCAATACTGATAACAACATGACTGCCTTATCTTCGCTCACCAGTTTGAAATCCACAATCTCAAGCTCATCTGTAATCTTGCAGAACTCATCAGCTTGATCCATCAAAGGCCTTTCATCATTCATCTTAAAGGCATGAAGTCTTTGCCTCAAATATAACCTGTTTGCATTCGATTTTACCATGAACAATTATTCCAGCTTGTTCCATACTCCAATGGCAGTTGTTTCCTTTTGAACCTCTCTAAGTACTTTATCACCAAGACATAAAAAAATAGCACTTAGAGCCTTTTCTTGAAGCTTCACTTCAGCCGCTGCAGCTTGAGCATCAACCTCTGCAGCTTCATTGACCGGAGTTTCTTTAATGGCAGCACCGAGACCTTGCTGTACCAAGATGGATCTCATCTTGATTTTTCACAGCCCGAAATCTGATTTCTCAATAAATCGCTCGATATCGAACTTGGTAACCGCCATGATGTTTCATGTCTTCAATCACCTTCCTGCTTCTCCTTCCTTTCTTGATTGATCTGCGTTTCCCTTCTCTTGGTCTATGGCGATGATTCCCACAGACGGCGCCAATTGTCAAGAACAAAGATCCCAACACTCTAAGTTGTGAAGATAGAAGAAGAATTGCTCACAAAAGATGATTGTGTAGTGTGTGATTCAACGAATGAAAGAGACGTGGATTTAAGTGGTTCGATCGAAAGACCTACGTCCACTGTAGAGTATAGAGCTTCTTTATTGATCAGTTTTAATCTGAAAGAAAAATACATCTCAATAAGCAAGATAGACGAGCTTATATATACACACTCATATGATAACTGCCAAAGTTACTGGACCAATCCGCTGAAGCATCTTTGAGCCTTCAGTTGGAGTATCAAACGGTTACCAAACTAACTGAAACCGATCCCAACTAACAGCTGATGTGTCAAACTTTCTAGCCATGTGCTCAACCGCTCCTAACTCATCCTTTTAGCCATCCAAAACCCTTCACAAACAGACCCTGCTCCATGCATACACCTGTTGTGTAGACTTGCTGTCAACTTGATGATTAAACCAACTGATACATCTGATTCTTCTATACATCATGTCCCAACACTTCAATGTGATGCATTAAGGTTTACAGAAGAACGAGCTATACCACCTCTCCGTTTTCACCACGTCCTCCACTCCACCTAAACCCACAATTTAAAACTCTTGTTTTAGTTTATGTAAAATCACAATAGTTGATGTAAAAATTATACTTCTATTATTAGGATTTTTTTATTACTCCGTATTTAATTTTAATTTTCTTTTTAATGGGACTTGGCTAATAAGTACTTATCGCATTGCTCATTTATCACCTCCCCATAAATCCTACTCGTAAAATGCCGTTAATTGACTTTTGTTAATTTTATTTTTTTATTTTTTTTATTGGGGGTGGGTTTCACATTCTGTATTGACATATTAGAGTATATATTGGGTGCACCCATATGTGTATGTCTTTTTATTCTATTTTGTATACGTGTTTTGTAATAATTGTATACTTTTTTCACATTAAGTTTTCATTAAAAAAACTAACATTCATATGTGTATAACTTTTTATTGAATATTATATACAAAATTTCATTAAAAAATTAACAATTAAATTGTATATATTTTTACTCTTAATTGTATATGTTTTTATTTATATTTGTATATGAGTGCACCCTATCTTTAGGTGCACCCGGGTGTACACTATAAATTGCCAACATATTATACCTATTTCTCATTTTTAATATATTAGGATTATAATCACATAAAAATATTATCCTTCTTTTAATTTTTTTTAAACTGAAGAAAAGAATGAAACGTTGCATTTATAGTGCTCCAATATAACTTATGTATGAGTTTTATTACAAAGAAAAGAGAAATAAAGAAACAGAGTATTAAGGTCTTCACCGACATACATGTCTACTTTTCTTGTGTTATTAAGGCACCCCTCTAATTCCAACCGACACCACCACCATAATAGTTGAATTAACTACTTTCTAACCATTTTTTGCCACGTCTTCTCTTATTTTTTCTCCACTACCTCCCATTCAACACTCTTAGTCTTAGATAAGTATTTTTTTCTAAATAATATAGCACAGCTAAACATAAATCGCTCCATTGCGAATCCAAGTCCATATTGAAGGCTGCAAGTAATATCTTATTTAGTACTCCCTTCGGAGCGTATTTTTAGTCATTTGTACATGTATGTAAATTAAGAAGTGTTGTTATTTTAAAATACTAGTATTATGTAAGAAAAAGTAGGGATAAATTGGTACTATTAAGAGTAAGTAATAAAGTTGTTGGGAATGAAGAATAAAGTGTAAAAAAATAAATAAAATTGTTGGAATTGATGAATAAAATGTAAAAAGTAGATAAGATATGTAGTGCATTTTTACTATTAATGGAATTGGTAAGAATACATAGGACACTCAAAAATGGAAAGTGGGTAAAAATACATGGGACGGAAGAAGTATATACTCTCTCCGTCCAGGCATAAGAGGGGCTATTGTTTTTTTTGCACGTAAATTAAGGAGTATTATAATTTAATATGTAATGAGTAGTTGTATTAGTGGGAGTGTGAACTCCATATTTTAATTGTATTAGAGGGGGTGTGTGGGTCCATGTGTGTAAAAAAGAGAAGGATAACCTTTGGTGGGACGATCAAAATAGAAAAAAACCCTCTTTGAATGAGACGGAGAGTATGTTTTTTAATTAGTAAGAATATTATTTTTTATTCTGTTAATACAGATGTATGCATAGATTCGAACAAGACTAATGAATACAGAATTCATCAAAATGCGGTTAAATAATCAAGTGTTGCTGGTTCAAATGAAGTGAAGTCAAGAATTTGCTTAACCAAATCCGCATCCAATAAAATGGAAATAGTGAGAAACGTGTGCAGAGCACGTGTGCTCACTCCATTGGCACATTTGTTCGAGAAAAAAAATTAAATTAAAAATAAATGGGTGGTTGAGGATGAAGGACTGATGGACTAGTGTCAGCTAGAATTAGTTAGTCCTATGTTTGAATCTCAACATTACTTCTCCCGTAAGCACTCCGGTGGGCGGTGGGTGGGACCCGCCACCGCGATCAGGGCTTCTTATGGGACCCATGCCATCCAAAAAGCACACACGCTTTTCCATACAGAAAGCGCGAATTCACAAAAGCGCCTTTTTTTATTCTGCATCTCTCTACAGTTCTATTCACCAATTAATTTATTTTTTGCATTATAAAATGTTTATCTTAATTTCTCTGTCGTTCCTTTTTTTATTTTTTCCTTCTACGAATTAAGTTGAATTTAATCACAAAATATATACATATTATTAAAATTATAGATGTATATTAAGTCTTAGAAATCATCATGATATAACAATTATAAAAATACAATCCTAATTTTTAAACTCCCTTTAAATATATATTTTTAAATAATGTTAACTCTCACTTTATTCCCATTTTATTTGGATTTTAGTGGAAATGATAAGTGAGGGGTAAGGGGGTGAGTATCTAACTTCTCACACGTTTTTTGCAAAATGATTGAAGGTATCAATTCTTCGTAACATCACTAAGTTTCCGATCGAGTGAAATGTTATCTTCTGAATTATTTGTATTCTTACAATATATAAAATAAATTTATTTTAGGGTTATTTGTATAGCAGCTGTTTTATTAATTGGTAACTTAACAAGATCCACAAAAGTACGTAGTAATGTAATTTTCATGGTTTTTATGTAAATTAAGTAAATCCTTATTTTGGTCGCAATCGAATTTTATTTCCACTTATTAAAAGATAATATTCGAAACAGAATACTATGATAATGCTGGTTTGTATGTTTTGTTTAGAGAGATTTAATAAAAAATAAGCATATAAATTTGAAATGGAGGTATAGATGAGTTATTGAAAGGAAGAATAAAATGATACGAAAAGAAAAAAATAGATTCTAAAAAGTTATGATGATCGATCGCTATATATACAGAATAATATATATATATATATATATATATATATATATATATATATATATATATATATATATATATATATATATATATATATATATATATATATATATATATATATATATACACTAGCTATTTGCATATTAACATCACACCAACCTTTCATCAATCTCACCCACATATATAAACCTTAATCATTCGGGGGATATATCTTGGTTTTAGGTTCTAAATTTTGTCTTAGATTCCCACAATTTTATTTTGAGATTAATTTATTTTTTCAAGATTCTATGAATATTACAAGTTATAGTACTATAGTACTCACATAATAATTAAATAAAGAAAATGTATTATGTACAACCCCAAATAGAACTCATTCTTTATGTATATTTGTTTACAAGAAGAAGGTATGGGATACAAAGTTATTTAGCCCTTTAAATAAATATTAGTATTTACCATAATGATAAATACAAAGTTATAAGCAAGGCAAAGACTTGTATTTGAGATCGTCTTAAATGACTTTGTAAAATGGATAAGAAGTGATAACCTTTATGATGAAAAATAATAATGATGTAGTTTAGGTGATCCATCTATTAAAAAAAAGAGAAAAGTAACAATTAAATATACTCCATTATGAAGTTGTGATATTTAGCTAATTGAAGTACTGTAATATTAAAATCATCATACACCTTCTTCTCTCTCTCTTCTTTTTTTTTTTTTAATTTAATATAAAATTTTGGAAGGGTGAAGCTAGAGGTGCCATAAGGCAGAATATTTGATAAAAAAGTTGGTCTTTATGTAAAGAAACCTTTCTCTACAATTTGCATGCAAAATAATAAAATATTAATAGTCATAATATGACACAAATACATTCCAGCATTCGCATATTCTTTACAAATTAATTCCATACATCATTTTTTCATAACCTCCTGATTGAATAACCCTAGCTAGTCTAAATTAAATAAATTTAACTGTATTACTATCTTTTATTTTATTTATGGTCTAGCTCAAATAAAGAGAGTAATTCACATTCACAACTATTTAAATTTAAAGGTATTAAAACTAGTTTAATAGTTAATTTGGACAAATGATCTTGTGACCGAAGTTTGGCCTCAGTTTATTTATTTACCATGATCTATTGTTCGATATTTGAAATACATACTGGATTTATTAATTAATATACTACCAAAACAAGAATTCATAACAAAAACAGCATAAATATTAGCGATGTAGAAAGGTTACCATATGCCTTTCATCCAATCTGGTTAATTAAAGATCATAAATAGAGTTATACTATATGAGTATATTATTATAAAGAGTATAAACTTTTAAAATATCTTAATATAAGCTCTCAATCCGAATTTTCTGGTAAAATATTTAGCAGAAATCTAAATTTTTTTTTATAAGAATATAATTAACTGAGAATATATATTACTATTTCAAGTTGTCTTACTCGCTAAATACTAGTCTTTTCGGACAAGATATTCATTATAATTAAGATAGGTATATAAATTTATTTTAGATATAATTATTTATTATTTTAAAATTTTATTATCCTTATATATAAATCAATAAAATTACTCCCTCCGTCCCAAAATTGATTGCACTGTTACTGTAGATACGGAGTTTAAGAAATGTTGACTTTTTAGGGGTATTGTGATATTTTTAGGTAATAAATAAATTATAAAGTATGTTATATGTGTTAGGTGAGTGTGGTAAAATTGTAATTAAGATGAATTTTTAGGAGTGGGTATTCATGTGATATTTTCTTTTTTGAAAAAGTATCATCTATTTTGAGACAGATAAATATAAAAAATGTACGATCAATTTTAGTACGGAGGGAATAATTTATAATGCGATAGACCTATTAACTGAGATACGAAATTTCTAGTGTAGTAGTAGTCATACACACTTAACTCCGAAATTACACTTGTCATCATCTGCTTAATTGCTACAAATTAGGAAGAAATAATCTAGAGATAGTGACATTTTGGATAATATATATTTTTAATTAAATTATAACCTACACTCTGCCATCTCTCTCTTACACACACAAAATCCTTTAAAGTACAAATTTTTATGGCAAATAACCAACCGCCCATCTCACCTTCCTTTGAACCATCTTCATTTCCATATTACTCTGCAATCTTTGCCTATAAATAAATTCTTCTAATCTAGTTTCAAGGATCCAAATAACTCTCTTTTCATAAAAGATATCAGAATCCAGAGCAAAATTACTTGCAGAATTATATTCCTTTCTATATCTATATAAACCCATCCCACCTCTCATTCTTTTCCACCAAAGCCTTGATAGTTTTCTTCTCTCTCATTCTAGATTTTGTTTCTTCTTTTTTGTTTAGAGTTTCATATTCGCCGGAAAACTATGGCACCAAGCTTGAACAAAGGTGGTTCTAATGCCGCCATTGTCGTTGATGGATTCACCAATTCTTTAATAACACTGGATGAATCCAACTTCACTGTTAATGATTACGTCATTCTGTCTCAAGTTCCGCCAAACATCACTGCTGCTCCGTCTCCTTACGCCACCGGAGAGAAGGCCGCGCCGCCGCACTCCGTCACCTCTCCGGGTTGCTTTGTGGGGTTCGACGCCGAAGAGGCGAGAAGCCATCATGTTGTCACGATTGGGAAGCTTAAAAACATTAAATTCATGTCAATTTTCAGGTTCAAAGTTTGGTGGACTACCCACTGGATCGGGGATAAAGGGTCGGATCTTGAACGGGAAACCCAAATCGTGGTTCTTGATAAATCCGACGACAGCAAAAGACCCTACGTTGTGCTACTCCCACTCATCGACGGCAAGTTTCGGGCCTCCCTTCAGCCCGGTGTTGATGATTTTATAGACATCTGCGTCGAGAGCGGGTCGACAAAGGTCACCGAGTCCTCCTTTCGGGCCTCGCTGTACATGCATGCCGGTGATGACCCTTTTACCCTCGTGAAAGACGCCATCAAGGTGGCACGCCACCACCTCGGCACGTTCAAGCTGTTGGAGGAGAAAACTCCACCGGGGATCGTCGACAAATTCGGGTGGTGCACGTGGGATGCTTTCTACCTCACCGTCCAACCCCACGGCGTCATGGAGGGCGTCAAGGGGCTGGTCGACGGCGGATGTCCACCGGGGCTGGTGCTGATCGACGACGGGTGGCAGTCCATCTGCCACGACGAGGATCCGCTCACGACGGAGGGGATGAACAGGACCTCCGCCGGAGAGCAAATGCCGTGCAGGCTGATCAAGTTCGAGGAGAACTACAAGTTCAGGGATTACCAGAGCCCGAATAAGACCGGGCCGGGCCCCACCACCGGGATGGCTGCCTTCATCCGCGACATGAAGGAGAACTTCAAGAGTGTGGACTACGTGTACGTGTGGCATGCTCTGTGTGGCTACTGGGGTGGGCTCAGGCCCAATGTTCCGGGCCTGCCCGAGGCGGAAGTAATTGAGCCCAAATTGACTCCTGGGCTTGAGACCACCATGGAAGATCTAGCAGTTGATAAGATCGTCAACAATGGAGTGGGCCTGGTCCCACCAGAGATTGCTGATCAAATGTATGAAGGATTACACTCCCACCTTGAATCTGTGGGGATTGATGGTGTCAAAGTGGACGTCATCCATGTACGTTTCTTGTTACTAACTCTCTCTTAATTAATAATAGTTAAATTAATTACTTTCTCCCAAATCAAACAGTTGCTGGAAATGCTGTGTGAAGACTATGGGGGGAGAGTGGAGTTAGCAAAAGCCTATTACAAGGCCCTATCGAACTCAGTAAACAACCACTTCAAAGGGAACGGTGTAATCGCAAGTATGGAGCACTGTAACGATTTCATGTTCCTCGGAACAGAGGCTATTTCCCTCGGTCGTGTTGGTTCGTATTTCATCTCTGTATCTATGTATGTATCTATCTTATTAGGTCCTCATTTGCGTGAAATGAAAAACTTACAGGGGATGATTTCTGGTGCACTGATCCATCTGGTGATCCCAATGGTACCTTCTGGTTGCAAGGCTGCCACATGGTGCACTGCGCCTACAACAGCATATGGATGGGCAATTTCATCCACCCTGATTGGGATATGTTCCAGTCCACCCACCCCTGCGCCGAGTTCCACGCCGCCTCACGAGCCATCTCCGGCGGACCAATCTACGTCAGCGACTCCGTCGGCAAGCACAACTTCCCGCTCCTTAAGAGCCTCGTTCTGCCCGACGGCTCCATCCTACGGAGCGATTACTACGCCCTACCCACTCGCGACTGCCTCTTCGAGGATCCACTCCACAATGGCAAAACTATGCTCAAAATTTGGAATCTCAACAAGGTTTGATTTCAGCTCCACTAACTAATTAATTAATTGTTTAGGAAATTCTGCAATTCATGTTTAATTTTTAATTGAATTAAAACAGTTCACCGGAGTCGTCGGAGCCTTCAACTGCCAAGGAGGCGGGTGGAGCCGTGAAGAACGCCGGAACAAGTGCGCCGCCGAGTACTCTCGCGTCGTCTCCTCCAGCACCGGCCCTAGCGACATAGAGTGGAACCAAGGCACAAATCCGATCGCCGTCGACGGCGTCCAAACATTCGCGATGTACCTATTCCACGAGAAGAAGCTCGTCCTCTCCAAGCCCTCAGGGAAGATCGACCTCTCGCTCAAGCCGTTCGAATTCGAGCTAATCACCGTCTCTCCGGTCAAAACCCTAGGCAACACCGCCGTCCAATTCGCTCCGATTGGTCTGGTTAACATGCTCAACACCGGTGGCGCGATCCAGTCGGTGGAGTTCAACGATCGCTCGAAGTCGGTGCGGATCGGAGTGAAGGGAACCGGAGAGATGAAGGTATATGCTTCTCAGAAGCCGGTGGCGTGTAAGGTGAACGGCGGGAGTGTGAGATTCGGGTATGAAGATCAACTGGTTGTGATTTCAGTGCCATGGGAGAAATCTTCTGGAGTTTCCGTCATTGACTACTTCTTTTGATTTGTAATGAGATGAAAGCCCAATTTGTTATACAATTGGTGCATTTTTTTTTTTTTTCAACCTGATTTGGAGACGTATTAGTTCCAACCAAGGATATATATTTCCTTCCAATTAAATGGAAGATGAATAAGTTTTCTGCTAACGCTGTGTTTTTATATTTATCAACTTGATATTATTGATTTTATGAAATTGAAATATAATATCATTATTAATATTGTGTACACAAATTAGTACGGCTAAATTAATCCAGTTGCTTGAAGGCTCCACCCAAGATTCGAGCTCCGTTGGACTTGTGACAACTTGAACTGGAGTTCTATTCAATAATATACTAATAATAATAATTATTAATATAATAATTATTAAATATAATCACAAACATAAATATACATTCTCTCCGTTAATAGTATTATTTATAGTGGGTAGTTGTACTAGTATTGTGTGTAGGTCCCATAATGATAAAGTAATTTATTTATGTGGGTTTCATTTACTTAAAAAAAAAATGTAATTCTTGTGACGGGAGTGAGAGAATATTAATTGAAAACATGCTTGATAAGTTCGATAAAGCTCAGTTTGATTTGCTTAATGAATTAGAGCTGAGCTCGAGTAATTTTCGAGTTAAGTCAAGTTGCTCGTAAGCTTGTTAACAAATTAAGTTGAGCTCGAATATCAAACTTGCTCAGTTTGTTTAACAATCCTAATTAATGAAATCTAAATTTAAACTAGTGAAATTGTAAATTGGGCTCGATGATTATAAGAAAGAGAGGGCTTGAGGGACATGGATCAAGGAGTTGATAAGATTTATAACTCGATAAATTTCATTAGTTTTAGATTGAAATTATTATTAAAATTTAAAACACCAATTTATTCCTTCATGTTAATTTATTTATTTTTTAAATTTGGACATTGTTTCATATTAACTTTCTTATTTATTTAAAATTGGACCTTGTTTAATGAGAAGGTTTATGTATAATTTATAAACAATTAACTCAATGAGTTCAATTCAACAACTTATGAGTTGTAATGGGTGGCTGCAAAAATTGTACCTAAAATGCGTTGCAAGGCTTAGGTGGATGACTTGTTATTTGGAAAAATTTTCGCATTTTACGTATTTTTTACTCACAATCTTCTAAATTCTCTTTATCTTTATTGTTATAATGTCAATATTGTAGTAATTCATTAAACATTTTCTTTTAAAATCAACTATTGGTAAATAGATTTGTAAATAAACTTATCTACGCCTACTCTTGTTAGCTTTCTAATTTTTTAATATAGTATATTAATTTTCTTTTTGAAAAAATATCACTCGATCTTCGAGTATTGAAATGATTCAATTTAAATAAATAAATAGAAATTTTTTGTTATTTTTTGAATACATTTGCCCATGTATCTTTGCTCAATTGTTATTCACTTGTTTGCTTTTTTTAGGTAAAATACAATTGATCAATTATTAAGTCACTTAATTTTTCACTTCATAAATAACGTATTATAAAAAATTATTGGGCCTTTTTTTGTCAAAAAAATAAAAATTAAAAATTATTGGGCCTTTTATTCCTCTGGGCTAGATTAGACTTGGGCCCGTACATGAGCTCTACACTGTTTTTCTATAGGCTCGTAAAAGGCCCTTAACATGGCCTATATAGGACTACCCAGTGGGCCAAAGTTACTTAATACCATCAACTCCCCTCTTCGGTTCACCTTTCTCCAGTTTTCTCCGGTTTAAGTTTAAAAGCGTCCCCCTAGAAAGATCTCGCTAATTATTAGGTTTCCATCTAGCGACTTTAGCTCAAATTCTCGTGACCCTCACCTACAAGTTAATGAGACGACTTCTACTCCACACTCAATTACCTTTTTTGCATCAATCCATGCCTGAAATCAAAGTATAAATAACCAAGCATCTATACCCAATCCTCTGAAAACCCTAACTCGATTACCAATTGTCTATACAAATATATACACATTCAACAGTTTGCTGAATTCGTTTTGAGTGTTCAGATGAATCACAATACGACGTCGCAGTACATGGATAAGCAGATCATGGATCTATCGAATTCTCAGAGCTCTGCAGCTGCCAACAACAACAATAGCAACAGTAATTCTGACTTCATCGATTTCATGAATCGTCCGGCGGAGAAGAAAGAGGAAATCGTTCCGAGTTACGATTTTATGCCGATTCGACCCGGTGTCGGATCGTCATCGCCGAAAGCCGGTCGCTCTGTGAATTTCGATTCCGATAACGAAGATACTCCTCTCAGGACGTGGAACTCTTTAGATTCCAAAACCAATTCCGCTCCTGTTAGAGTATTTTGCTAAACCTCTTCATTTCTGCATCTGTTATTTTGTTTATTTTTTCATGGGAATTATGTGATCTTAGGTTTTATTATTGGTTTTGATGATTTCAGAAGAAGAAGGCGACTAGTGTTTGATTAGGTTCCCATGGCTTTGGGTAGTGTTTTAGTATCTAGATATTGTGCTCATTTAAATGCTCGGAGGTAGTATGTTATTGCTTTCACTGTTCTTTCCGGTGAATATTGTTCTTAAATTCTGTTTTGAGCCAGTGTTAGTTTTTGTGGCAACAGATTAGGTTACTTTAAGAGGGAAAATAATGTGCACTATATTTGATCAAATAAACGTGATCTAGATGAGGAATCAAAATTTATCTGAGATTTGCCAGTTTATTGATTTGATGCGTATCTTACAAGATTTTGTTCTCCAATTTTTTTAGAATTACAGCTCTCTTGATGCTGATGAACCTGCAAAGTTTGTTTTGGGGAAGAATCACAAGACGAGCAATGTGCCTACCGAGGGGAATTTGGTTTCTGACATTGATAGGATGTTGAAAAAGCATATGGACAATCTGATGCATGCCATGGATAATATGAGTTCACGGCTTTCACAGTTGGAAACAAGGACTAGGAACCTTGAGCATTCCATTGATGATCTAAAGATGTCTGTTGGGAACAATCATGGTGCTGTTGATGGAAAAATGAGACTGTTGGAGAATATTCTTAGTGAGGTAACCTTATTGTTTTCCATCGTATGTAAAGACAAATTGGTGATGTGTTTTCAGTGTCACTATTTAAATTGAAATTTTGGAATTGTTAAACCGAATCTGGAAGTTTGTGATCTTACGACCCTTCACTTTCAACATCCCTTTGCATAATAGAATGATTGAGTTTGGCATTCTAAAACAAAGGTGGTTAGTCGGTAGAATTGTGACTCAGTTTGAAATTCAGAGTTATTTAATCTCCACATGATTTTTTCATAACTGCTTGAATTCACCTGGTGCATGTTTCCTGTATTTTTATTTGCCTGCAGGTGCAATCAGGTGTTAAGGTCATTAGCGATAAACAAGAAATTGTCGAAGCTCAACTTCAGATTTCTAAACTGCAGCTTCCAAGGGTGGAACAAGTTGAGAGCAAGATAAATGCTCACCCTGATCCTACCCAAACTGGAGTGTCTGCTCACCAGCAGTTCTCTAGTGTCTCTCTTACCCAACCACCTCCAGCTGTCCCTCCGCCGAATGCTCCTCCACCACCTCCACAACAGATCATGCAACCTCAAGTTCAGCTTCCTAATCAGTTCTCTCAAAATCAAATACCTTCTGTCCCTCAACGAGACTCATACTTCCCTCCTCCTACCCAAACTCCAGAAAACCAAAACCAGCAGTATCAGTTACCTGCGCAGCAGCACTCCGCCCCACCACCTCCGCAGCACCAATATCCACCACAGCACACTGCATCGCCACCACAGCAGTACTCTCAGCCACCGCCTCCTCCTCCTCCTCATTCACTCGCCTTATATTCTCCTGTTAACCCTTCTCTACCTCAGTCACATGTGGGACATCGCCCAGAAGAAACACTGCATGTGCCCCCTCAAGCTTACTCGGTTCGCCCACCTCCCTCTCAGCCACCTGCTGGAGTTCCTCCCCCTTCCTCACAACAGTACTATGGGGCTCCTCCTAATGTTTATGAGCCTCCACCCAACAGGCCTAGTTCAGGATACCCTGGTCCTTTTGGTCCATCATCAGGTCATGGTGAATCGTACCCCCCTTACAGTGGCTCTCCCTCACAGTATGGTAGTGGTTCCCCTGTGAAGCCACAACAGCAATCTCCAGGTATTGGCCAGGGTGGTGGAAGTGGCTACCCGCAGCTGCCTACTGCACGAATACTACCTCAAGCACTGCCAACCGCGTCTGCAGTGGGTGGTGGGTCAGGGGGTTCGGGTGGTACTGGAAACCGGGTCCCCATTGATGACGTGGTGGATAGAGTTACAAACATGGGATTCCCCAGAGACCAAGTGAGGGCAACTGTCCGAAAGTTGACAGAAAATGGACAAGCAGTCGATTTGAACATAGTCCTGGACAAGCTGATGAATGATGGGGACGGACAAGGGCCGCGAGGTTGGTTTGGGCGGTAGTAGTGAGACTGAGGTTGTCTAGTTCATAATTTGTAAAGTTTACATCTCTAAGATTAACTCTGCTGGACCAAAATAATTTGTTGTGTTTTCATCATTTTCTTTCTTGTAATTGGCTTTGAAATTCTTTTTTGTTGATAGAGGCTTTTATGAAATCTTTCTTCTTGTGTGGTATTGTGATTGCTACCGGACTTTCATTCACTCTCATTGTTGTTTGACTTACCCCCAATGATTTTGTAGTATTTAGTGTTCCAGATTTCAAATATATTTTCCTTTTCTAAATTAAATGAATTCAATCATTTCTATAATAAGGAGAAATAAAATTAATTTGATCATTACATTAATTTATTATCAACGTTTTTTTCTGTTCCTTTGAGAAATCCATTTGTCACAGCAACTCAAAATCAGATGAAGAGAAGAAAGAAGAATCAAGCAAGCGTTCGAGGATGAAGAAAGAGCAAGTTTGCTTCATCAATCCACACATTTGAAAACTAGTGCTAAACAAATGACTTTGAAAATTGAAGAAAACACACAGAGCTCAAAGGCCCTTGATTCGGAGAACGTCAGGCTGAGAATGCATGCTGAAGAGCTTAAAAACAGACTGAAAATCCAGGTTGAAGAGTTAAAAAACAAGCTTGAGATGCTTCAACGAATGCAGCTCTCTTACAAAATCAATGAAGATGATGCTAGAGTATTGATGGATCTATTGCAAGATCCTTTACTCAAAATCATGACTGGATCTACTTTGTTACAAGTATTTAATTTCATCAAGTAAATATTAATTCATGTTTTCACAATTTGAAGTTATTTTTATGTTTTTTAGTGATCTGTTTTATTGCTAGTATTTAATTTTATCATATAAATATTAATTTATGTTTTCTCAATTTGAAATTATTTTTATTTATTTTAGTTATCTGTGACCATTTAGTTTTGATGCAATAATTTAAATTTTAATAATCATAATGTATTTTATTTCTACACATGAGTCTTTTATTTAAGATTGATTCTTTCATAGTTCCCCTCTGAAAACGTTGAGAGTGAAATAAATTAAGGTTCCATTCATAATTAATTGGTATTTGTTTTATTATTGAAAAAAAATATTTATGCGACCAATTTTATTTAGAACGATATATTTATGCAGTCCTTTATCAGGGTTTTGTATCTTGTAATTAAATTTTCAATCCTTTTGGTTTAAGTGCAATTTAGTAGTTGTCCTTTTTTTGTTAAGCCATTGAGTTCCAAATTGCAAGACATCAAACAGTACTTCCTCCGTCCCACTATAAGAGTCACGAAACCTTTATGCACGTAGATTAAGTGATATACTACTAGTATTTAATGAGTAGTTGAGGGTAGTTGAAGTGAGAGAAATAATATTTTAATGTATAGTGGGTAGGTGTATTAGTATGGTGTAGGTTCCATGGACATATAAGTAATAGTTTTGTGTGTGTCTCATTTACTAAAAGGGAAATACACTTTTTGTGTTGAGACAGACGAAAATAGTAAAATGCACTTCTTGTGGTGAGACGGAGGGAGTAATAGTTATAATTGATATTTTTGGACGGAATTATAATTGATATTTTAATCGTATTAATTGAGTAAGATTTATTAATTTGGTACTTATTCTAAATAAAGGACTGCGCCTTAATTATGAGGATAAAATAGTAAAATCAAATGTGTTTTCATCAACAAACAAAAATATTAAGATGGGAACAATTTGTACTATCACATAAAACGAAACACGTAATTGCAAATACTTCCCAAGAGCCGTCATACACTTTTTTATACAACAATGGGGGTATATTTCTCATATTTATTTTAAAATAAGGGGCCTAGTTATATTTTTTCCTATCCAATCCCTCCTTCGTAAAACCCCCAATTTCAGCTTTTTATCTCTCCTCCATTGCAGAGAGAGAAAACTGACAAAATTGCTAAGAACACAACTAAACGCGATAGGCAGTGTGCAGGTATATTAAAAAAAGGTATAGAAATTGAGGTGAATCTTTCAGGTTTGCTATTAATTAAATCACCAGCGATGTAAATATATGCAGAGCAATACATTCTTGCGAATTGAAGAAACAAAAATCAAAACCCTAGCGAAATCCTATTTTAACAGGTTTGCTAAAGCTGCCTCTTATTTTTAGTATTCAATTTGTTTCCGCGTGTATGAGAAATTTCTATATGTGGATTTTATCTATGCTATGGATTTGCCTTGTTGATGCGTGATTGATTCTGTCCAGTATTTTGTAGAAAAATGAAGAAAAAAAAGTATATTATTGGAGTAGCTGTTTTCGCCTCTCTTGCTCTGAATTTTTGTTTTTTCATCATTTTGATACAGGAGGTCTGAAATGTGTAATGTTTTAGTACTGTCATGTAACTAGAATACTATATTTTTTTCCCAGTTTGAAAGTGTATTTACGGCTTCTCTGAAGCTTTCGATGATTTTGCTTGTCATTGAGTTGCTGCATTCTGCCTAAGGCCTAATTGTGTCTGAGATCATATGTGGATTACATGGAGCTCGTTCGGATTAGTGTTTCTTCTAAAATCTTTACTAGTCCACTTGCATATGTTTTTGTAATTTATTCCTATTTCTGGTACCTTAACAAGAATGCCTACGTTTTAAGTATTTCTATCCATAGGATTCAACTGACAGTTTTGAGTTCTGTGACCTTAGGGTGAATTTTGTTCTTATTAGATAAGATGCAACGCTTGTTCCTTGTCAGCTATACTGTATTTTAGCTTTTCTGATCGTTCTGATAATGAATCAATGACCTACATGTGTGAGTTGAGGAAAGTATTGTGCTTCTGCTGATGATTGTAAGTGGACAGCCTAGAAATAATTGATGACCTGCTCTTCCAGGATTGTGCCTCCTTCAGTCTCTGAAGTTGTCGTGGATTGATTATGCAAATGAATTTGTCCATCTTCTGGAGCTATAGAAGGATAGGGATTTTGTCTAAGACACCGGAAAGCTGATATATCCTGTTGCTGAAAAGAATCCATGGAGCTGAAGGTATCTCCTGAGAAACCAGGATTTTCATCCTCTGATGTCGCCAGCGATACCGAGGAGAAAGAAATCAGTGAAGGTGAAGATGAAGATGATGACCGTAACCATAAGCATCGCAGACGAGAGACTCGTTCTCAATCTCTGGAAGGGGATTCTCTTGATCAACGCCTGCAAAGACCGTATAGAAAGAGAAATCGACCTTTAGAAAATGGGTACTCTTACAGGGAAGGGGACCCCCAATCAGGTGAAACCTGGAAAAATTATAATAATGCTTCGGACAGAGAGTTCCCCTCCAGGTTTGATAGGAGGCGTTTAAACCAGGCCTCTGTTTCCAAAGCTCCTCCAGAATTAAACCAAAGGATCAGGGGAAACCAAATTCTGCCAGGTGAAGTTGGACATGTTAGGGGTAGGGGAAGGGAACCTATTCCCTGGAGCATTCGTGATCCCAGGTTTGGCTTGGTTGATGTTGCATCTCAAATTGTTCAACCTGGACCTGTACCTTCTGCAATGTTTGCTGGGAGGGGCATGTCAAATGTTTCTAATGCTCAGGTTACATCTTGGAATGCATTTGGGCTGATTCCAGGCATGCCAAATGGTGGGCTCGACTCACTTCACCCCCTAAGTTTGCCAGGGGTACTAAGACCGTCTATTAGTTCACCAATGAACATTGGGCTTCCACGGCAACGATGTAGAGATTTTGAGGAGCGTGGCTTTTGTTTAAGAGGAGACATGTGCCCAATGGAACATGGTCTTAATCGTATAGTCATTGAAGATGTCCAGGTATGCTAACTATCAAATTAATATATTTCTTATCTTGTGTTCGTTTTGTCATTTGGAACTGTTTAGGTATAGAAAAGTATCTACTTAACTCCCTACATAAGTAATGCTCAATTAGTTCTATGGGTTTCTTACAGTGATTGCTTTGCTAAAAAATATTTCAACTTTCTTCATTGCATGTGATGCCTTTCTACCATACCTCAATCCCTTAAATGTTTACTTTGTACCTGTAAAAAATCAATTGACTGTGAATGCAAAAGTCATGAAGAGATCAGAAGATATAAGTTTGAGCATGCCTATATGGAATGTGTGTTTAGAAGGACTTTTGCTGCTGATTATGTGGACTGTGAATGGCTATATGGACTGTGAATGCAAAAGTCATTCTCAATAAAACATGTACTCTATATTATGTCTCATATTTCTAGGAAAAAGCTTTTTCATTTTCTTTCTTCCTAAAATTCAAGTTCGTTGTCATTGTCCATAATTCAGAGTTTTTTTTTGAGTTTAGAACATTTGGTTGTCCATACTCAAGGCTAGCTATTGGTTAGTTGTCTCTTGCAGCTATAATGCGAAATCAAATGTCTTGACCAGGATAATATGTTCAGTTTTTCTTTATCATCAAATAAAATTTACTCCCTCCGTCCCACAGAAGTTGACACACTTTCCTTTTTGGTTTGTCCCACTAAAGTTGACACATTTCCTTTTTAATACATGGGACCCACACCAAAACAATTAATTTATTCTCATGGAGCCCACATACCACATCTAATACAACTACCCACTACACATTAAATATTATTTCTCTCACCTCACTTTACTTCACTTTACATTAAATTATTATACTCCTTAATCTCCGTGCCCAAAAAAAAATGTGCTAACTTCTCCGGGACGGAGGGAGTAAATATTTAAAATGAACAACTCCTGGTAATGAATAATCAAGTCTCATGAAGCAATATTGTGTGCTTTTTGGTGAATGTCTGAATGATATATTGACAATTTTATATTTCAATCACCTGTAGAACAATTATTCAACAACTTCTCTGTTTCTGAGTTGGAAACAGATTGGAGTATAGCTGTGTGATCTGTCTTGAATGCACTTCAACTGAAGTTCACGTCCTTATTGATATTATTTGTAAAATTTCTATGTTCTTTAAAAAAAAAGAAAAAAAAACAACAGTAACTATGTGTATATGCATATATATATATATATATTTGCTAGCAATTCAGTCATACTTATCTTTTCTTGTTGGCTATCCTCATAAGAAATATTTGATTAAATATGTTGTCTGGAAATTTCAGGGCCTTTCGCAGTTCAATCTTCCTGTTTCAATGCCCGGCTCACAGATTCTGGGACCATCTTCTGGACAAGGAGCTTTATCTGTAAATATGAAATCTTTTCATGCGTCAAGTAGCAAGCCTGGAATGGCCGAAGATGGTTTTGGTCTGAATGGTGGTGTTATAGGAGATTCAGTGGCTGGGGCATCAGATGTGTATGATCCAGATCAACCTTTATGGACAAATGACAACCCTGAGACATCAGCAGCACTAATAGCAATCAATCAACCAAATGCTGATGAAACTGAGCCTTTTCTGGATTTACCCCTTTCAGAACGACAGAATAATGAATCAGTTGAAGGTTTTAATGAGGAGCGTCCACTTAGAAATGCCACTATGGCTGGATCTCAGAGTACATCTGTGTGGGGAAGAATAGGTAATTCAAAGCGAAATGTAGGAGTAAAGGAAAATATAGACTCTGTTGGAACATCCTCTAGCTATCTTGAACGGGATAGCAAAAGTGAGAAGGCACCAAACATGGGTCATCTTGATGTTCCTAATCAAGGAAAGTGGACAAATGTTGATGTAAATGGTCAACTTGTTAAGGGATCATCTCTCAAGAAGCATAGTGATTCCACTCGAGATATTCGAAAACCAGCTCAGAAGGCACTTCGTACCCTATTTGTCTATGGTGTTCCTTTGAAAGATAATAAAAGGGAAGCTCTTCTTTCACATTTTCAGAAATTTGGTGAGGTCATTGATATTTATATTCCTGCAAATGGTGAAAAGGCTTTTGTTCAATTTTCAAAAAGGGAAGAAGCAGAAGCGGCGTTGAAGGCGCCTGATGCAGTTATGGGCAATCGTTTTATCAAGCTTTGGTGGGCAAATCGAGATAATATTCCTGACAATGGGATAAGTCCCTTTCCCTTTTTTGTTGATAAAGGGAAAGAAAATCCTCATTCTGCAGGTGGCAAAGATGGCAATTCCCATGTTTCTATTTCTCAACCACCAGTCCATGATCATCCTAAGCCTATTGTTGCAAACGGTCTCAAAGCTCCTCCTCCACAACAAAAGAAGTTGGAGAATTTAGAGCTTTTAAAGGAAGAACTCCGTAAGAAGCAAGAGATGCTTGACCAGAAACGAAATGAATTTCGGCGTCAGTTAGACAAACTCGAAAAACAAGTAATTCTTGCATTTTTCTTATTTGAAGTAGGCTTGTGAGTGAAAAAAAATCAACTAGGTTGATATGCAATTCATCATGTAACTTGTGCATATTTGCTCTCTTCTCCAAAAAAATTCTTATTTTTAGCTGTAAACGGCATATTTTTTTATTTTGAATTTAAGCAGCATAATTTATCTGTCTTGCGTCACTGTATCGGAGATTGTAATATGCCAGGGTGTGAGTAGTAAACATAGGATATTGAAATAAGTGATAGGTGGACATGAAAGTTTGGATTTTAGTTGCCTCCTGATTGAGTGAGGGTTATCTGTGGGATAAAGAGAATATAAGTTCTTTTTTTTTTCCCCATCTCTAGTTTTTTCTTCTTGCTTACGTCTTTGTTTTTCGGCACTCATCCTTTCATTCTCTAGCAGGCTGTAAGCGTCAAGGATGTGATAGCATCAGATTTGACCCCTAAGAGACTTAAAAGTGACGTACCACCTATTCATACAACAAAAGCTGAAACTTCGAAGTCATCACCTAGACATACAATGACTGGTTCTGTTGAGCATGCTCTGCCACGTACTTCCAGTGCAAATCCAACAGTGCCTGTGAAGGAACTCTTGAAACCATCTTTTCATCCACAAGGACCTCCAGGGGCACCTTTTGCAGTAAACAGATTCAGGCTGGACAATAGACCCACAGCATTCAGAATAGTTTCACCATTGCCATCTGGCCTTTCCAATGTAAGTTTTGCTTTCTTGTGTTAACCTTTTCATGCACATCATATTTATCTCTTGGAATGAAACTTCCTCTTCCTCCTATTATGGTGAGATTTACCCAATTAATGGATACTGAAGGCACATGCCTCTGTTGTAATGGATTGCATTAAATTATGTACATTGCATTGATTGTGAATGCGTAAAGATTAAAGATGATAATGAATCAAATAAAGGAACCATCTTCCAAAATTAAATAAATGAGTATTTTCTTATTTTTATTCTCAATTGGTACCCATGAAGTAGTAATACAAGTCAAGCCTGATCTGAAAATAAAGGAATAATTACAAAACTACCCTTGATAGTGAGTCTGATGTATTTTTCTTTCAAACACCATCATGTATTTGTGCAATTTGTATGGAAGCAATTTTTTTTTGTTTTCTATTAGCCTATTTTTTTTGTAATAAAAAAAAATAAAAAATAAATCCTTAATTAACTTGGCAATTCAACTTTTCGTCTTCAATTATTTTACACTGCATTATCATCTTTTTGTTGGAGAAATAGGGGTTGAGGTCAGTTCTTAATATGTAATTCAATTGGGTGCGATATTCCCCTCTCAGTTTTGCCTGACTGGTGCATTTGGATATCTGACTAGATGCCCTTGAATCACTATCATGAGAATTTTTTTGGTATTACCCAGTTCTTATGTCCTGTTTTAATTAGGCTGTTGCATTGGAGGAGCACTTTTCTGCTTATGGTGATCTTTCTTCAGTGGTACTGGACGGGTCTGAGCTTCAGGAGTCTAATGATGCTCTGGTATCATCTGATGTTTCAGCTCGTGTTACTTTCACAACACGACATTCTGCTGAGAAGGCATTCTTGCATGGCAAAACGTGGCAAGGTCACAAATTGCAGTTTGTGTGGCTCACAGGCAAAGAGGTTGGTGGTTCTGGAAGTCCTCCATCTGCTTCTAAGGTGTTGTCGAACACTAATGTTGAACCTAGAGGGGACGATGCATCCACCAGTCATCAGAAAATTGTAGAAGCTAAAGCAGATTCTGTTGAACAGAATAAGGACAGAGAATCAAAGTCCAGCTCAAGCTCATCTTCAAGTGATTCTGTTAAAATCTCTTGTTCCTGATACTGCTTCAGTTGTACAGTGAGGTAAAAATTAAGATGCAATTCAATGGTTTAGCTGCAGCTTATTTTTCTCATTTTTGGGATGTGGAGAAATATCATGATTTTAACTGTTTTAGGCACTTGGCCTTGAGTGGAGGCAACTTGTAATGCATTGTGTTTTGTTATAGATATAACTTTGACAGCGTTTTACAATTGCAAAAATCGCTTTGAACAACACTGTACAACATTTAACCTTCTCTTTCAAGCTCACTCTCATTTTTTCCCCTCTTCAAATTGTGCTAAAAAAACCTGTTAATGCGGTTTGCCGAAGGTTCCATGACACAAATCAATTTTTATCATTTTTTGTTATTATTATATTTTATCAATATTCCATTAAAAATGTACCTGTGGTTGACCAAACATGCATACGAATTTACATTGACCTGCTATTATTGACAGTTCTTGAATGTGGCGAATGCTTTAATGGATTATGAACAAGAATCCATGCATGATTTCATATGCACCATTTGCTCACTAGAACGTCATGTTATAGATTATGCCATTTCTGTCGTTCAATAAATTGCCATGTTATCTATCAATAATTGTCTAAATGTTTATGTAGGATCATCCTTCAGTCGCCTTGAATTGAAACCAAATCAATCTAAAGATTTTCTTTACGTACGCCCATTTAACAGATTTTAATTCTTATCATGGTAAAAAAAAAAATTTTCTTGTTATCTTGCTTACCGCAAGACGATCAAATATGTCGACAAAATTATTAAATAATTGAACATCTGCTGACCCTTCAGTCATGTCAATTTATATTACTTGTAAATTTATAATCGGTCGAAGTGAAGCTCAAGGAAATAAGTTTTACATAAAACCTCATAATTTCACTTTTATCCACATGAAACTCAGTGAATGGGGAACATAGATCATAATTTTAACTTTGGGGGAAAAAAAAAAGGGAAGGAGAAGAAGATTAGTTGATAGTAGAACTGCTCTCCTCAATCATAAACTGAGTGGAGATGCATTTTGCTCTAGACGAGAAAACTCAGCTTATGGGTACACTAACATAACCACGCAACCACCATGCTAGCAAGTCTCAGCAGTTTATCGACAGGTAAATGCTCTTTCAGGGAAACACACGTCAGATGCATCACTTGTAGTAAGAAAAGAGCCATCTCATTCTCCGTCTCGTCAACAGGTTGAGAGTTGGGTAAGTAATCCCCATTCTCTACATGTATCACCCAATCATGAATTCGTTCGGTTGCTTTAACAAGACATGATGCTACGGATTCTGCAACTAACACCCATCTACTGTCCTCAAGGAGAGATGAAAGTCATAGGAAGGTCACTCAACACGCTTAATTTATCAGCAGCCAAAATAGGCATATATTTGCAACAGCTACCAGATAACAGGCCTAAAAACCGCAGAGCCTGATACAAGAAGAAATAACTGCATGTTAAAATGATTGCTATACCGAAGTGAATAACCCACGATATGGGGAGAAAATAAACTTATTGGATGACTATTTAATATTTACTTCTAAACAATATATCATACAAGTACATTTTTAATAAAAAAAATTGAAATAAAAAATCTTACCGTTGAAGGGTAACTTGTCACACACAAAATTTCCACTGTGTCAGCAAGCCATTGTCTTCTAACACTTTCATCATAGTGGAGCAAAGTTAGAGCAACGTCCACTAGAATGTTCCAGATAACTACACATATTAATTAGTCGAGTGTGCTGTTAGTTTAAGCCAAGAAATTTCAATCCTGTGCAATACAAAATTTGCATACTAACCTTCTGAATCAGTGTGCAACATGAACACTTTCAATTTGGCAAGTTCCACCAAGGGGATGGAACCCATTCGAACTAGTGCAGCTTTAGCTTTAGCTTTTTTCAAAGTGTCAAAGGTCTGGTAGCGTTCATCTTTAAAATTTGTATCTGGAATCTGTGCGGCAAGAGATAACAAGTCTCCCAACAGTTCAAATTTAATGTTGGCATGTACGATATAAACAATAGAGACAATTATATCAACTTCAAAGATAGCAGCAAAATAGCATGCAGACTTTCAGAGTTCCAGTTTACAGTCACCAGTAGTTGGACTCTCCTAATAATTCAGATTTATAACAAACTTCAATATCTTGGATATTCCATCTAGTCAAACATACTTGCAGCTGCCCGTTGCGCGAAGAGATGTCATATAATATCTAGTCTAATGAAGATTCAAGGGCATGGAACAGAACCGTACATAGTACTAATAATACTTATTAGTCCCACCGTTTATAGCCAAAGACATCAAGTATCGAGTATGGTTACAAATTTACCCTCAAAGGTACTGATGCCACATCACCATTACTCTAGTGAGAGTATTTATGGGAATAGTTTTCCTTCCATCAAAGTCTTATGTATTGACACTAGAGAAAAGAAAACAGGAGTCTTTATATATAAAAGAACTCAACTATAAGGACATAGCATTAAGATCTAAGTAGCATACAAACTAAATCTTAAATTTTAGACGGATCACATTCTAGGGGGCAAGATCAATGCAATTTAAGTCCCAGAACGCGCAAAATCAGGTGGTATGATACATACCAGTAGAAAATTTGATAGCCATCCTTGCCGAGCTTTCCCAAGACATTTGATCGCTTCATCCCATTCCTTGTTTGAATTCTTCTGATACAATTCCACAGTGACACGTGAATGAGACCATGGCAACATTGTAAACAAAACCTCCATGCACCGTTCCAAATTATATAAATAATCTTGTGTCTCAAGGGCAGTAGATTCAGTCAAACAAGTCTGTAAACCCTTCCAACATGAAATCCGCATCCAGATTTGATGTTCATGGTTGTATTTATCAGAAGAATAAAACCAATGCAATAAGTCAACGACATCATCAAAAAGCTTGACAACTCTAGAAGTAGAGAATGATTTTAAAAGATCTGCCAGTTTCAAGAGCACTAGTGACAGCAGATTTGACTCAAGTGTCTTTAACCTTGATATATCAGTTAGCTCATCAAGGAATCCGAGAAGTGATTCAACTTGGTTTGCATGAGAACAAGAACAGAAAGCATTCTTCTCTAAGAGTTCCTCTTCTGAGAGATATCTTGGGGGGGACAATCAGAAACTTGATGGCCATATTTCATGAACTGTCTCACAACTGGTACCCAATCCCAACCTTGGAGCTTGAGAGAGGCATCATAAAGCAAAAGCAAGATTTTTTATGCTTATGCTGCTACCGAGCTGAAATTAATGGAAAGAAAAGGTAGATCAGAAGTGCTTTGTATGAAAGAGTTGGGACTCCAGACACAGGATAATAATGAATTTGCTAAATTGTGTACAAAAGACTCGAAGAGAAATAAATAAATAAATAAAAATAATCAAACATCAAGTATATCAAATTGCACGAAGATGTCATAAAAAAAACATGATTTTCATTCATAAGCAGTCTCAACCTATAATTTGGAATCAAAACATAGCAAACTTACCTCAGAATAATTAATCTGCGTAAGCCACATGGAAAGTTTCATGACAACAGTATCTTCAGAAAATCCCTGAGAAAGAACCTTAGGAGCACCAGAATCATTATGCCCACCAGTCTCTTCATTCACGCGACCTCCAGTAAACACAGAATGCCTGAGAAATGAAACTGCCCATGCTGCGTAGTTTTGTGATTGAGGATCATTAGAGTCTTGAGCAACAAGAAATATCTCTTGAATCATGGATGTTGACTCTGCCTCCAAAATATGATTTGGAGATAGAGAACTCAATACAGGAGATGGTTCCTGCTAGAATACATCTGAATCAAACCCCACCCCAAAAAAAATGCAGCAAATATAATTTTTTTCTGTTCTGTGAATGTCATTTATCTCACACCTTTGTCATTTTAAATCAGCAAGATAATGAAACACTTACTGATCCTGCATAACACATAGTAATGATCACCTTGGTAACATGGTAAAAATATATTCTCTCATTTATGCTTTTATTCCTCAATTTAAACTTCTCAGCACACTAGCAACACAAGTATTTGCAATTTAAATGGCAACATCAAATGTAACTCGAATATTCAACCTTTTGATTGAAGATGGCGCTTGAGGAGGAGGGGAAATGAATTTGTTGAATCAACATCCCACAACATGCCCCCAATGCATTTACAACACCAAGCATTCCTCCAAGATGAACAAATGGTGGGTGAGGACTTGAGTAGGTTCTTCTACATAATTCCAGAAAACCTTTAACATTCTCCTCCTCTAATGAGAGCAACCTTGAATTTGAAATAATAGATAGGAGGGTTCCAGCTCCAACACAGGATGCCATCAACAAATTCTGGTGGAAGGTATCAGATTGATCAGCAGATAGCAGATCAGAAATGAGCTTCATGAAACCACTCAGAATATTATCCAACTCAATATTATCAATTAGTTCTACCCTAAGGCAGAAAGACACAACAGTCGGTATCGCAAGGCATGCTCCTAGTGCAAACATTGGCAAACATGTTTCACCAGCAGAATGTTTAGAGAAAAAATGTTTACACTTGGAATCCATGAAATAATCAAAGATTTTATAAAAAGAACCAGTTCATGAAGCCCAGCTCTGTATATTGCCCCAAGAGAATTCCCTAAACCAATGATAGGTCCAGCAGCACCCCAGAAATCCTCCTCCTGAAGAAGATCCATATCTTCAGTCAGAAACTCGACTCCAGGTGAGGATGAATTATCAGTTCCCAAAGGGAAACAAACTTCTAGCTTCTCCAGAATACCATCTGAAGATCCACCGAACTGATATATCATCTGGATTAAGGTCCGGATAATTTTTCTTAATAATTCAGTTTCCTGCATCCTGAATGTTTCTTTTTTAGATTGCTTAGTAGCTCCAGAATCCACCCTAGTTAGAAGATCTTGATATGAAAAACCTAGTCCAATCCCACAAGCTCCTATCACAAGGGTGCACTTGCTGACACATGCTACCTGTTTAAGAATGGATCACATGTAATTAGATCTCTTCAAAAATAAAAACATACGATGATCATATGGAAGAGCAATATTGCAGATGCCAACAATTTTTTACGAGATTCTTCCAACTTAACAAATCATGCAGCGAGTTACCTAAAAGTTCAGAAGTTCAGGGAAGCAAATAAAGTTTTCAGTAAGGAAAGGGTAAAATAACACCAGTTTCAACAGCACAACTGAATGACAAAAAAATTAGAAAAACTTTTTATATGAAAAGGAGCATCAATTTGAACAATAACTTTGTGATATATATTCTCCAACTCAGACACCCACATATCAAGAAAAATATTGCAAACGCATAAAATCGTGATATAGCAATACCATACATGTTTGTTTTAAAGTTAGACCACAGACAAACAACTAAGTCACCCCTGTGCCACCAGTCTCATAGAAGAGTAATATGAGTCAGCCCTTTGTCTGGAAGAGGTTTTGGATTTAATTTACAATGACCCCATTCCCCCTCCATAAGAAAAACTAAAATGACTAAGCCTCTCACATATTGAATGTTTTTAAAAAATCACTATTACAACCCCAAACCTCAAGGAGAGCATTTATATTCTTGAACTTCTGCTCATGATCCGTCACATGCAGGCAACTTGAGATCAACCCAACAGAAATTGCTGCTGACCACTGGCGGTATTCAAGCTCGTACTGTGATAACCAATTTAGCAAGAACTTTGAAGCCATTGTTTGGACAGCATATGCAGATGCAGGTAATACCTACACAAGGGAATACCCAAAGAGCAATTCATGAAATATGTTTTACAGAGACAGAGAAGCATTTATTCTCATTATTTAACATTCATACCCTTAAATAAAATGGCAGGATTTTAATTTAGAAGAGTTAAAATAATATCTTAAACTACATTAATAAGTGTGTGTATTCAAATGTTCTAACTTCTAAAGTAACACTTATTTGTCATGTTGTATAATATCAGGACTAATGGAATATAAGGTACAAACTCTTTGAGAAAGATTAACTGCTACATATTACACCAAAGTTAAAATTAAAAAATATAGCAGCACCAGAAAAGCTCCAAGTACAGTCTTTCAGCATCACTTCTTTAGAATTAAACAGCGAGTACTACAAAAAACAGAATTTGAAAATGCATATGCGGTCACAAATATAATCACAATTAGATGGTAGAAGGTAAGGGCAATATTCTCAGCAGATCGAGGAATCGCTGCTTCTGCCAACCTTGTTAAAATCTGGAGATTATATGCAACCAATAACAAAAAATTCAGATAACAAAAACACTGATGCGTCAGAAAACATTAAAGAAGGTAAAATGAACCTCCAGAATACCACTAGCAGCCTTCAAAGCTTTGACTAACACAGTGCTATGTGCCTTTGACTCGAGCACAATGATGGACGACCTCAACCATCTCTGCATGAAAGGTTTCCATGATTGCAAACAGAGAAGGGCAAGCAATATATATCTGGACAATGGAAGAGATGCAGAAATTTCCAGAGCAGCATCCTCGTATTTAGTGTGTATATCCTGCAATCCCTGTTGAGACGTGGACTAATGTAAAAATATCAACAATCACTAGAAACCATTATTAAAAGTACAAAGACAGCTCTCACTTTTGATGGTCCCACATTCCTCATATCTTTGCGAGTAGAAAAGCAAAACAAAGATGCACCAGGAAATTCTTTAATCCTGTGGCTACTTCCTGCAAAGTAAATGCATAAATAAGCAAGGTGCTTAAATTCAATTTGGACAAACAGGCATACAATTAAGGATAAGGTTTTCAATAATGATATTTTAAAAGCAGTATCTCTAACTTCAAGGTTGGTTTCCTAATATGCAGGCAGATGACAATCAAATAGAAAAATTATTAGCAACCAAACCTATGAACCAGTAAAAAAGAATTCATCTGAAATAAATGTGTCAAGCAGTGACTAATATGAATAAAAATATGTCATTTCTATGTTATTTGCTGATACTAACATTTAAAGAACCAAAAGGTTTGCACCTGAACTGAAAATAACCTCAGGAAAAACATCTAACAACTTGACAATCTTGCTTCCAGACCCAGTGACTTTTTTCTGCTTCACAAACCTCCGTCTTGTACTGCAGTAACAAACAAGGATCAGCAAAATGAGCTCTTTCAACAGTTTCTTTCACAGTAAAATGTAAATCCCAAAATCATTGTCTAACATGTGCTCATAATTTATAATTTTGACTTCAAACTCTTCCATTGTTGCCGGTAAATCAGGAATTGCCTGAGAAATAAAAAATTCGAAGTTCCTGGTGCTGAAATCTTGTATGCTTCTATGAATATGCACCACCTGAGAAAAGGTGAGGTGGGATAGAAAGAAAATACCATTAAAATAGTACTGAAATTGGAGTGTCAGGATAGATTACTCATCCAATGGAAGTTAAATGAAGTTGTAAGAGAAAACTGTTTTAAATTTAACATGCTCAATTCAAAGCTGAAGTATGTCCCATCATTCCCTGGATCACTATCACCAGATTTTAGTGGCCATAATAATATTTGATACGCGGAATGAAATACTTGCAGAAATAAAGAAGGCATCTACAACCCCTACCTCATACTGCAACAAACCTTTAAAGGCAGCTTCTTGAGCTCTTTTCCACAAAGAACTTTGAATAACTTCTCTGCGGGTTCCAATATCCCACAATATGTTCAAAACATTTGTAGCAGCTTCTGGATATGCTTCAGCATCCATTGCCCCCCCATCTGAGAAAAAGAGACAGCCTATTAGCAGCAAAAAAAAAAAAGACTTGAATGTCAGAAAGCATTTCCAGTATAAGGGGAGGAAAATTCAGGCAGTACGAATCTTATATAAATCAAACTACAGGAGATAAAGATAGTCATGCAAGTAAAAAAGTTGGAGCAGAAGAAAAAGCAAGTAAATATTCACCCATGAGCAACAACGGCATTTCCAATGTTCTGCACATCTTTTCCAACCACATCCCAGGCAGTATAAAAATCTGGAACAAGAGAACGACAAGATCAATCAGTTCCGCTTATTTTGTCTTGGTGAGGCATAGAAACTGAAGACTATGAATTATGGGAAAGTAGTATTTTGACACATTAAATGTATCAAACTCCGATTACCTATCACATCAGCTTCACAAAGATGTGCAAGGCTTTGTAATCCAAGAGACTGAACCATAGGGTCATGGTTTTCTATGCACGCCTAACATTTAAATAGATTAGTAGGGGAGCTTAACATTGCAAGTTTATTAAGTCCAAGACAAGAAAGTAGAGCATACCGCAACAGACAAAATAATGTCCACCCCCCTGTCAGGGTTTCTTTTGCAAACATCTTGAATAGAAACAGCGATACTCAAACAGATACCTTCTCCAGCTTCATACTGTGGCAATTCATTAGGATGCAACAGTCCCTATAATCCACAAGGAGAAAAAAAGAAAAAAGAAATTAATCCTAGATTAACTGCCTGGCTGGAATTTCCCAGGATATATTTTCGTATGGGCAGAGAATAAGGAAAATAATTATGGTTGACCATTATGCCATTCTAATATAATAGAAGAAAGAAAACACTATGCATCATAGTGAAGAAATCAGGACTTCCCCAGAGTCCATATTTTGTCAATGAACTAGCTTAAAGTAAGTCGACTTCCCAATTTTCTCAATGACATTAGCATACAAACCATCCAATTCTCTTTTATCGTTTGGCTATATGGCACAACATTAGTTTAGTCAGCAAACATATGCAAATTTTATTCCCTTGCTATTTCAACAGGGTTCATTTGGCACTCCCAAAGACACGATCATTGATCTCCCAAGTCTTACAAATCAAGCGGATGGCAGAAATTTACAATTTAAAGACAGCACATTATAACAAGATAGCATCTGAACCGAATTTAGAAGTATGAGCACATTTGCCAGACTTCATATACCCACCTCAAAACAAATCAGATAAAGAAAATTTAGAACTCCAAAAGGTTGTAAGAATGGTTATGGGAGTGCAGTCAGCATCAAGTGCCAAGCAGTAAACAAAGTTAGAGAACGCGCGCGCGCGCACACACACACACATATATATGAATAGTTGCAGATGACTTACGAATTCACATCCTTGTGGAGCATTGGCAGAAGAATCTGAATTACCAGAGGTATCATAGCAGAATGTGAAGCAACTGATGGAAGCAAACCCAAGAGTTTAAGCTGCGTTAGAAAAGGAACAACAAATATTCTTGTGATGTAAATGGAGGATCATAATTTAGTTCACATAAACACACACAACGACACAACCCCAAAGAGGTGAGTTCCAGTTCCAGGAAAATATCCAACACTCACCAGCTTATCATGAAAGTCTTCGTTATACTTTTCTGCGCTCGAGCATATGTGGTTGTAAAATAGAATTGTTAGCAACAATGAAACACCAAGATTAGGTTCTATACTACTGCCAATAGCAAACAGATTGATGGTGAAGTCTGTTTGTTAATGCAAGAAGAAGACACTGGCAACCGAGCAAAGTATCAGAGGCATTTCTACAAAATGTCAAAAACAAAGAGGACAAAACTTGAGTTACTGAAAAATATTATACTTACGCCACTGGGAAACTTTAAACAACAAAATATGCATTTTGATCAGGCTAGTTTATTCGTAACAGAATCTCAGGTTCCCGCCTTCCATAATTAGAAAGTCCTCCACTTTAAATTTACGGTGTTTCCAAAAAAATTATCTTCTTGTTTGGATTTCAGAGAGAACTGAATTGTTATAATTTTATTTCTGTCATTCAAGATGGTAATCAAGAGGGAGCCAACAGGGAGATAGAAACAGTGGTCAATATCAGAGACCTAAAATAGGCAAAGAAACTTAATCATATATATTCATTATTCAGAAAACACAGCAGCTAAAAGCAAAGACACTTAGGTTGATCACTTGCCAAATGCAAGATGGTCAATTCATGAAATCCAATATAATTGAGAAAACTTAAAAGACAGTGAGACATGAGGGGAGAATTGGAGTATTTTAGAAGAGAGTATGTGTTATTGAGGATACGAAACATTTACCTGTAATAAAGCATTCTTCAGACTGAGAGAACATTGAAGCAGATTTGCGCTTTTTGGTGAATCCCAAAGAATACTCTTTTAATGAAGAAAGCCAAGTTTTCATTTCAGAATTCCCATAAGCACAGGCTTCACCAGAAAAACTATTGATATAAAAAAAACCACCCGATGACAGTTGATTCTGCAAAAGACCCACCAAAAAATTTAGGCTTATTTTTAATCAAGAAGGAATGCTGCAAGTGCAAACAAAGAAAATTTTAATATTTTCTCCAAGTTCATCAATAATTTATAGACTTCATCTTCAATCTATTTAAAACCTTAATGAAACTAAAAAAGAGCAGAGGCCATTCACGCCAGCAATCCTCTACCAGGATCCTGATCAAGAAATAAAATGATAAAACCTTAATTCAGACATATTCACAACAAACTCTATGTTTTGCAGGAGAGATAATAAATCTATACCTCAATCCACCGATTTCTCAAAAATCTAAAAACAATGTGTCCAGGAGTATGGTTTGTTGGGTGTTTCTCTTCTACCACTAGTTTTTCCTTTGGTGCTATCAGTAAAGCAGTAGCAGTCCTTCCTAATACAGAAAGTAAATCAATGGCAGTGTGTTTAATAGATTTGGATGGGGAGGAAACAAGTGCAAGAACAGGAAAAATGAAAAGAAGCTCTTCAGTCAATTCACTTGAAGAAGCACCAATCCTGTACTCTGAAAAAAAGCAGGCGAAATTATGATTAGAGTAATGTAGTGTACATGGTCAATAAAGCACAAAAGTATAATAAGGGTATCCATGCAAATACATATTTTATATATATATATATATATATATATATATATATATATATATATATATATATATATATATATATATATATATATATATATATATATATACATAAATAAAAAAAAAAACATTAAATGCAAAAAGGGCCATGCTTAAACAGTGGCAGAAGATAAGTGTACCCATTTCATCTTTCCATCTTAAGATAAACAAAGCAAGTTTGAGTATAGAATATTGTTCATGCTCAAGCTCCGAATGTGTAAGAATTGAGAACAAGGATATCATCACTGACGAAAAGCCAGTGCAGTAATTAAGGCCAAGCTCTTTCTGGATAGTCAATAAATGGCTTGCAGCATCTAAAATTTTCTCAACCCCACCAGGGTACTTGCTTAAGTCCCTGTGTTGGGATAAAATTGCATCCAAAAGTTCCAAGCCGCACAATTGAGCTTCATGAACAAGCTGACAAAATTGAGAAAGTTGAACTAGTAAGTTTTTCTGACAAAATGAAATGCATAAAAGAAGGAAGCATGAGCACTTAAGCAATCCAAAACCAAATTAAAAGCAGATATCCAATATAATATAAGATTTCAGAAGACTAGCTTACTAACCCCATTCCAGCCAACTGCCTCAAGACCACCTCATATGCATCCACCAAACATTCAAAGGTACAAGAGATATTTGCAGCTTCCTACAGAAAAGTAACACAGCAACAAGGAAAAACATTATACATTAGAATTGTATTCTAATCTAGTTCCTCAGAAGTACTTTGAGACAATGCTGCATACCAAACGATAATCAAGAGAAGACTAATGGACAATATTTATAGATCATACAAACTTACTTCGGCATTCTTACATGGAAAATATTTTAGGCGCCCCATCAATAGCTTAATTATGGGAATTGCCTCCTGGGGACAAGAGCAACAGAATGCCGCCACTGAGGATACTAAGTTCCTCATAAAGGTAGAATCAGAACATGAAATTGGGGCCTTTATAATTATAACGGAATAATTCAAGAAAGGGCGCAAGAAGTCACAGACCGCCTCCATTCCTATAGATATACACTTCATGATGAACATAGCTACTTGTCTCACAAGCTCGCCTTGAACTTGAGCCCACAAGAAAGTATCTGCAGCCGCAATCAACAATATTACATTCACGAACTAACGAGCATAAGTGATCAAGTATATTTAATAGAATGTTCAACCTCTAGTAGTATTGAAAATATATACTTTCTCAATGCCAATTGCCAAATGCGCTTATGACTAGATACAAAATAGTATGAACTTTATCGACATTATAAGATCAACCACTGTGACTCCTTATATAATTTTATGTATTTTTTTATGTAGCGACTACGTCTGCTACTAGACATGCAACTCCATATACAGTTTTTTCATGCGATGTGACTATATGTGCAACGACAATACAAAAGGCTTGTTTTGCTAACATGCAATGTGAAACGCTGCACGCTGCAACATGACTACATGTGCTAGATGGTATTTTTCAAAGAAAATATACATGTGGTGTCATTTTTCAAAATCAACTATTACCTCCCGTCCTAATAAGCTCTTCAGATGTAAATAGCTTATTGAGAGTATTAATTGGGGCATTTTTCAAAATCCATCCTGTGGAATTTTAAGAAATTCTCGAAATTTTGAAAGTCCAAGGCTGGAGATTTACATAAAACAAAAATCCTAATTTACACACAATGCACCATACGACTCAGGATCCAAACAATGGACTCACCTTGACGAATTGATGGTTTTCAGACGAGTTAAACCGGAAGGAAGATTGTTTTTCTTCGAAACCAAGTCTAGTGAGTAAATCAATGGCTTTAATGTATACAGTGGTGAATTGCAGATTGGATGACTCTTCAAGCGCGGATTGCAGCTCCAGAAACCCGGTAAAAATATCGAATTTGGCGTCCTTAACGAGGCGGCAGAGTTCTCGAGTTGACTGATCGACAACCGCCGGAGAGGCGGAGCGGAGGCAGCGACTAATAGCATCTTGACCGGTATCGGACGGCGGCGCAGAGCGGAACTTTTCAAATATGGAGATGACGGCTAGTTTCTGGAGTGAGGGTTGGGGAACCGAGTTTTTTCCAGTAGTGGAGCGTAGGAATCCATTCGAAACGATAAGTAGCAACCGTTGCAGAAAAATTAAATACTCGTATGAAGGGTTTTGCCAAAAATTTTAATAATTGGAGGAATTGTACTGCAGAGATTTTAAATTTTCCAATTCCCATAAATAGTATTAAGATTTTAAAAATTAATTCCTTAAATCATAATAAATTAATAACGGTCATTATTATTATTATTATTAAGAAGTAAATGACAAAGTCTAGTTAAGGTCCACGTGAAAGTGTTAAAATATGTCTATTATATAGTAGATAAAATATGCTTAATTATTGTTAAAATATGTTTTGTAAAGTATGTAATAGATAAAGCAGGTATAATTGTTTTTAATATATATTTTCTAAAGTATATTGAATTATATATTAAGGTATAATTTAAGTATGTTACAAAATGGTTTATAAAACTTTATGGATACCCTAACATACTTTAGTGTAAGTATACTTTCGTCTCAACAACAAGCATAGTGATGGAATGACCTGTCTCACAGTGAAAGCATAGTGATGAAATGACCCGTCCATAATAAGCCTACATAAATGATGGATTGACCCGTCTCTCAACAATCAACAATCATATTTAAATGATGGATCGACCCAAGTGTAAATATTCCTGTTGAAAAATTTAGGTGAATAGAAAAGTAACCTTAAAATGGTATCTATTATATTAAAGTGTGCTTATGAATAAGTGCGAATAAAGGTTGTGATTATTGAATAAGTTGTGTTTTTCATTAAAAGACATATGAATTTGAATTTAAAATTAAATCCAACGATCGTATCGATTCACAAAAAGACGCCTTGAAATCTATAAATAGACTATTTAATTCCATAATCCATCACTTGATAAATTGAATTAGACTTAATCATATATTATAAAATATTTCCGTACTTATAGTCTTGGTCTCTGATATTTTTAAAGTCATTCTACTCCTAAAATGAATTCATAATATCGATTGGTTCGCCGTATATTGTAATTTGTAGTGCTACTAATATCATAAGATGTGAGTCGTATCTTGGAGATGATTGTCATCTGTAAGCACCAGAGCAGGGCAACTTCGTCTTAAGAAGAAATAATGTAACGCTTGACTCGACTCAAATTCCGTTCTTATTTTTTTGTCATATTTTTCTACTCAACATTTTGTACCGAAACCCAAATATACCAAATAATTCCTTCGTCTCACTGTCTCACAACAAGCATACTTTAATGAATTGACCAAAGTGTAAGTATACTTTCACAACAAGCATACTTGAATGAATGGACCAAAGTGCAAGTAATACTTGATTGAATGGACCAAAGTGCAAGTATACTTGCGTCTCACCTATCTCACAACAAGCACAATTTAATGAATTGACCCTATCTCACAAATATATATATAGATGAATTGATCGTCTCACTAATTTTAATCACAAATATAAATGAATTGACCCGTCTCACTAATTTTAATGAATTGACTCTCACAAATGAGACATAGATTAATTGACATATGTAACTTCAATCCGTGGTCAATTTTTAGATTATGAAGTGGAGTATTATGTAAATTTAATTTGTTGTCAACATTTAGGATTTTGTCATGCATGAATGATTATCCTAGAACATAACATTTTTAAATATTAATTTCTCAAATATAAAACAATATTCAATTATGCCCAACAAAACAACTGGATTTTTTGTTAAAAACAAAATAATAAAAAATTGAGAACTATTTGTGCAAATATTTATAAACGCGTAGTAGTATTTTAGAGGTAGAGGTAACATATTTAAAAAGAAAATGCTTAATATCAATACGCCGCATTAACTTGTACAAACATTCTCACAGTCAACACACACACACACACACACCAACTGCTTAATTACACACACTGCATAGCATAGCATAGAATTAAAAGCACAAAATAAACTGCATTACAAACAAATAAAAATCTAAAGAAACAAGTGCATTCCATAATTATTATTCAAATAAACTTCCGGCATAGAGGTCCATCATCAAGTCCGGCCACCACCAACGCCGCCTTCCGCTTTACTCTTAATCGTCTCCCCAGCCTGCTTCGTCTTCTCTCCCACATACATAGTCCCTTCCTGCACGCGCCGCTTCGCGTACTCCAACGGTTCCTGCCCGGTGGACTGCCGGAACGAATTCAGCACCCACGAAAGCGACGACAGCCCCGTCAGACCGAACGCGCCGGAGGTTATGAACGCCGTCACTGCTCCGGCCAATACGATGGCGGCGGGGACGAGAACAGGGCTGAAAATGACAAAGAGTGGGGTGGCGACGGCGAGGCCGATTAGGGTTCCGACGAGTGTGATTCCGGCGAGGCCGAGGAGGGCGCCGCCGATGGGGATTAGGGTAACGAGGGCGATGACTTGGGTGGTGGAGGGGCCTTTTTGGGGGAGAAGGCTTTTGACGCCGCCTTCGTAGCGGGACTGCTGTTGGGGGTGGACTTGGATCTGGTGTGGCTGTTGACGGTAGTCACCTCGGTCGGCCATCGGAATGTTGAATAGAATAGAATGACTGTTGTGGGGGGCGGTGGAGGTGTATATAAAGAAGAGAGAGAAGTGCGACGTGTTGCAGGGGAATCACACACTGCTTGCATGACATACAAGTTTCACTCTCATTTTGCCACATTTTCTTTTTCTTTTTTAATATAATAATTAATTATGATTATGAAGACAGTTAATGGGCTGGGCTTTTATTTTACAGGGCCTCTGACTAGTATGGTTATATTGGGCCGACATTGGTGTGTGATGTTTCGGCCCAACCCATTCCATATTTCGATTTCCAATTATGTTTTGCAGTTCGATCTTTTAGTATTTGGTTATGTGGATGAATCTTACATGTCTTCATCAAAGATATAAATTCACAGTGGCGGATCCAGGGACAAGAGCTACATCTGTATCCCTAAATTGAAAAATTATGACCATATATATCTGGAATAATACCAATATTCACTCATAGTCTGATGATTAAGGATGATCTTTGTACCCTCAAGTCAAGAGATCAAACTTTAATTTCTACACTTTCTTTCTTTTTAATTAAAGCCCATCAGCCAATTAGCGGCTGATTCTTCTCCATTTCTTTATAATTACTCCTATTTCTTTCGCCTTTTTTTCTTGTTTCTTTTAATCATTTTATTTTATATTATTTCTTTGTGTTTTTCATTTTTATAAATGTATTTTTTCTAATATTATACTATAATTTTTCTTATAATTTTTTTATTTTATTTTAAACCTTGTGTATTTTAAATAAACACACAAAAATATTATTAATTTAAAAACTTCAATAAAGTTTATTAATTTTAAATAAATTTACACTTAATTCACATATTATATTTATAAATTTATGATAATAATGTTTTATTGCTTTCTAAAATGAAAATTTGATTAATTATAATTTATGTGTTTTGATTTATTTATAGTAGATTTTTAAATAATAAAAAAATATTTTTATAACCACATATCATACCCCATTTTCATTATTCTAGATCCGCCACTGTAAATTCACAAGTACTCATGCCATGCATATATAAAATTTGTTTTGATCCCACCTTAAGTTTGATGTGATTCTTAGCTGACCACGAGTTATCAATGACCATCTACGCATTGCATGTTTCATGTGAGAGAGTCATCGGTGACCCGTGGTTGCCCAAGTAAACCTCTGAATTTTAGTCTAATAATAAGTTACTTCTCACATTTATTATTAACTTAAAATGTTTTAATGAATTATAGATATATTAATCTTGATAGAACTTGTAATAAATTTAGAGTTTCAAATTCATTTAAATTGACTTAATTAATTTCAACTTTTAAATTTTATAAAAAATTAAAACTCTGTTCGATAGTAAATTAAACATAATTTTACTCAAACAGCGGTGGATATTTTAATCTACGACTATAAATATAAATTAATTTATGTAGTTTAAGAAAAGACAATAGCTGATCACATCAACTTCATGTGATTGAAAATTATTAGATGAGATCCCACTTTATTTAGTTGATATAGTCCATCTAATGATGGCTCTTGATTAATGAGATTGATTAACTTGAATAATTTGACTCAACACATCTTTTACTCTTTTCAATTTGAAAACAATGTGGGTAGATCGATTATTCCTTACCTTTGTAGTAGATAATGTTATTCCAACCATGTGTGATTTATTTATTTTTCTTTCAATTTAGTATTCATTCTTAAGTACATAATTGTATTTTTATTACCGTGGTTCATGTATTGTTTTATGAATAAATTTTTATGGGAGAATTACTACTACGTAAAAAAAAACCTTTAATTACTATGAGATACAAACATACAAAAATATTACTACTAACTACAAAAATATATAGTGATATTACAATATTACCCCTACAATGTGCTGCACATAAATGTTATGTGCACCAAAAGTTCGTGCGCACCAAAAGTGTGTGCAGTAAAAAAAATGTGTGCAGTAAAAAAAATGTGTGCAGCAAAAAAGTGGGGTGGTCCGGCGAAGCTCCGCGGCGGTCCGGCGACCGGCCGGCAGCGGTCAGACGGAATTCCGGCCGGCAGCCGGCGGTGGTCCGGCGACCACCACCGGCGGTGGGTGAGGGTTTAGGGTTTGTGGTTTAAGTGTATGAGTTTGGGGTTATATTTGGTATTTTACTTTAATATTTTGTATGTGAGAATAATTATTTTAAATCAATGTATCTACTAGTAATTAGGGATATAAAGTGTGTACCTATTAATAATTATTCTAATTTTTATTTTATTTTAGTATTTATCATTAATTCAATTGTTCTTTCAAATATTCATATTCTTATAAATGTATGAAGAAGTGTGCACGTACAACAGATACAATTTGCATGGAAATAAATAAATAAATTATACATATAGAAATAATTTAAAAAGAATAAAAAAAATTCTAATCATATAAAACACAAACATTTTCATGCAATCAGTTGCATGAGAATGTTGGCTGCATCATTATTATTTGTAGTGTATTTTATTATTTCAACTATATATGGCTTATTATTTTAATTTAGAATTTAATATAATTATTATGATATAATTGTAATTTTTCTTTGAAGTTCATGGTGTATTTCACACTCATAGTTCATATCATATTTTACTCACAAATTTATAATATATAATTCATATTTACTCATATGGACTAGTGTGAATTCCATATAATTTTTAGAATTTTATAAAATAAAAACAAAAACAATTGTAATGGTTGCATCATGGTAGCTATTCTCCTTTATTAAAGTTTAATTTAATGCATGACTTGTTCTTTGATTTACTCCTTAATTATCTGTATAAATAAATAAATATACTGTGGTGGCCCATTAAATTCATGCAAAACCCAGTAAAGTTGAAGTAATTGGGTTGTTATCAGGCTTTTAGCCCATCAAATCAATCATGAAAGTGGATTGGTGAATTTGGCAAAATATTGGAGTTGGGCTGTAGGGGGCGCATTAAATTGGGTCACATTTGAGACTAATTTGTTTAGATGGCCCACTCGTTGAAAATGACACACAGAGAATATTGTTTATTATTAAGTATTTGAAAACTAATTTACCTTAATTCAATTTTAAATTATACTGTCTCTTGACTTAAATATTCCCAATTTTCTTAGTGCCAACTAATAATTTCACATATTCTTCCTGATCATTTTAAAATAACGATAAGAATAGTTGATATACATATATAACATATATATTGAAATTATGAAGTATGCTGACAATTTAATTAATTTTAATTTTAATTTTGGGTGATTATGTGGTGCACCATTGTACCCGGTAGCTAAAAGGGTAAAAGTGAGGGTGTAATGGGTAGTTTTTAAATTTATTTTTAATTATTTTATTGAATGATAAAGATTAAATAAAAACTTGATTTAACGAATGATATTATACGAGTGCAATAACAGTCTTAAATTTGAAGAGATAAATATGTCAATACACTATACTTTAAATTGATGATCTTGTTTTCAATTGGAAGGGATAATTTTAAAAAATTATATAAATATAAATGAATAAAAATGTATATTAAACAATAAAATTGCATTTGATTGATTGTACTTACTAATATATACTCCCTCTGTCCGCATCTAAAATATTCATTTTACTATTTTTTACGTTCGCTTTAAAGGTATCTATTTCCCCTATTTAGTAAAAAAGTACACAATATGACCATCACTTCCCTTTAATACAACTACCTACTTTACATATAACAATAATACTCCTTAATTTACGGTGCAAAAAATAAATGGATACCTTATAAGCTGAGGAATTAGTATATCTTGAGTGAAAATAAATATTAAAGTATTAATCTCTGCAGTATTATATTTGAAAATGATGTACAAGAAAAAATCTTTTGAAGATGTGTTTCTTTGGAGTGAGACATCAAAATCACAAATGAAAAAGTTAATGAACTTTTACTTCCAATTTTCCCAACAAAGAACCAAAATCTTAATAAAAAAGTAAATAAATTTTTTACTTTCATATTTACACCACGCGTGAACTACTTTAATTTGAGAAAAGATAAGCGATGATATTTATTGTTGTAATATTTGTTATTAATTTAATGTATTGGTGTTGGGGCATCACTCTTCAATCATTTTCACAACATAACATACATCAAATTAAGTACCATCATACTCCCCCCTCCACTACCCTACCACACTAAGGGGGGCCCTAATTAATTGCTTAACATCAATATTATTATTATTTTTCAATAAATTAATTTTAAATCTTACATTTACATATTCCCACCCTAGCTCAACATTTTATGCACCATTTCGTCTTCATTCATCCCAATATTTTATGTATGACCAAAAATAAGGAAATGACATTAATTAATATTATAATTTCGTAATACATTTTATTTTTAAAATTATAATAATATACGTATATCATACTTTACCATTTATTTATTTATTAAATAAAAAGGTTAATTACCAACACTACAATTAAAGTAATAAAATAAGTCATGCAAAAAAAATAGTTTTCAATTACCGTATTTAAATAAACGTTCACAAAATATCGGAATGAAAAGAGTGTAAACCACTAGTTAATTATTTCCTTATCTTATTATCGAAATGAAAAGAGTGTAAACCACTAGTTAATGTATTTTCTTCATCTTATTATCCCATAAAGAAGAGTGTATTATATGTTTAATTAGTCATTGAAATAATATAACTTTGTTATCTCAAGCATTTTGTGTAGGTTCCTTGGCTCACATGGGTAGAAAGCAAATTAAGAAACCTTGTCCGGACAATCATGTAGAGGATTTTTATATTTAAACTAATGGATTGATGATATTTAAATTGAATTGTATAATATATATATATATATATATATATATATATATATATATATAATTAAATAAAAAAAGGAAAAAATCTTAGAACGAAAAAGTCAAATTTATTCCAGTGTTAATTTTGGTCGAGTGCAAATTGGAAATATGCGACCTAAATACTAGCGAATATTTCAATTTATGTATGGTAAAGTTTTGTTTGGGATGATACCAATGAGAAGTTATAATATTTTGATGAAAATGATATTTAATGGATAAAAAATGATTGAATTATTTTATGAAGAATTTATGATATTATAAATGAAAAGTGTCTATATTTGAATGAATGAAGAGTGATAATATCTTACATAAAATAAAGTGATAATCAATTAATTAACATCTTTATGTATTATTTGTTATTGATACATTGTAGACTTGTTCTTTTAGAAAGGGCAAGACTCATGCCCGAATGAAATATAATTCATTTTTCCTAAATATAGTTCCAAATTAATATTTTTGTCACTTAATTTGATGTGTCTTTCAATTAATAAAACAAAATTAAAAATAAAAATACACGTAGCGTTTAATTAAAATGCCGACAAGGATCTTGGATGTCCTGTTACATTTTGGTGTTACATTTCCTGTTACACGCGTTAGATGAGTAACACGTATGTGGAGAGGAAAATCTCAACCTTTCCCCTTAGAGTTGATTGTTAGGGTATATAATAGTTTATCATACGTGTCAATCATCCAACAATTTGTAACAGGAGATGTAACACTAAAAGATCCGAATCGGCCTACATGATAACATCATTAATACTCGTGTGTTTATTTGTATTTAATGCGACACATTAAATTAATAGTTTAAAATGAACTTGTGTGTGTTGTTATAATTAAGCAGTATATATTATATTCTTTCGATCTAACAAATAAAAAATATGTAATTAAACGGTTTTATTACATCATATCCTGTATCAAATGGCCTTGAGCCAATAGTATGTCTGCAGGAAGAGGCCCCAGATAACTGGGATCCAAAGTTTTGAAGTTTTTAACTACATTGGTTATCACATATTTGTAAATTAAAAAATATAAATGTTACATTTTTTTTGGACATTTGACAAAATTCTCGATTTTTTAAAAATAAATAATAATAATAAAATTGTCATTTGATTAATTAACTATGACAACTTAATTTGAAGTGAGGAAAAAATATTCTTTTTTGTAACATTAATTTTCGTAAAAGCAAGTTGAATCTTAACAATCTACTAATTAAATATTATTGATTTATATTAACTATATATATATGATTATAATTATACTAGTATTTAAATTCTAAACTTGGAGCTTATAATAATTCAAGTCTATCTTGTTAGATAACTTAAAAGCCTATATTATATTTTATAATATCATTATAGATATAATTAACTTAATTACTCAATATAGCACATTGATATATTAATTTGGAACGAGACAAGACATCGTGATAAATTATGCTGTTAGTCCACACCATGCATTGTAAACAAATGACGCATAGTTAAATAATTATAATATTATATTCTGAATTCCAATTTTTCACACATCTCAACTAATTTAACAAAAAATAAATATATTTATAATTATATATGGACTATGTAGTTTGCCGGTATGGGCAGCTCAAATGATTAATGAGCGTGACAATTTGCCCAAAGATTAAGGATGAAATTGGAATCTCACTTTCATAGTGTGGGAGCAACATCTCTTAAAATGAAGGGGCTCTTTATATTCAATTGATAGTGATCTAATTCTTGTTGATCAGTTGAGTCACCGTAATTTATCTTTCCGCCATTTTAGCAATCGGAATATAGTCAATTGAATCATTATGATTTTCTCTCCACCACCCTGTCGAGTTGGAGTGGTGGGAGCGCCTAAGGTGTGCGTTCCCCTTTTTGCCCAAGGTGTATATGGAGTTTGTTAAGGTAAGCTCATGAATGATGATTAATCCCATCATAATGTGACTTTGATATTATGATTTTTGATTTATATATGGGCATACATGTAAGATAAGAACGTTTTTCTCCGGTTCTTTGAATCAATCCACAATCTTTTTTGCTTCGATTAATTATATATCAGCATTCTTGATTAGATATAAAATTGTGCTCTTCTTTTCCATTAACTTATGTTTCTTCCTTTGTCGGGAGCTCATATTTCTCATCAAACCTATATTTTTAATTATTTATTTCAACTAATCAACAATAATAAGTTTATTACCTCTCCATTTCAATGAAATTTCTCAAGATTCCTAGCTAACTGATATCATTGCTAATCCATCTTTCATAAGTACTTAATTTCATCAAAATAGGTTTAGTATTTTTGGGCTCGAATTCTCTGTACCCCTAAATCCTAAACCCTATGGGTAATGGTTGGATTTATTTTTCCTCTTATGTGTCAATGATTTAACGTATAAGATGATGCACAAAAATGACGCCGTTGTGAGTATTTTCAATCCATATGTCCCACAAATATATCAATTAAAGGCATGAAATGGAAGAAATGAAAACATAACTAACTAATCTGATCTGATTAGAGAAAATGATCATGCTCATTTAATTTATATATAGCCAAAAGTTTGATTTTACACATGGCCATTAATACTCATATCTAGCTACATAGATAGATAGGGAGAGAATGGAGAAGAGAGAGGCACACATACATATATACATGTCACCTTAGATTGCATGATCATCATCTTGACCCGGTGGAAAAGACAAACTACCAGTAGTAGTGGTACTCCAGGAGCAAGAGTAGGGTGTGTTCGGGTCAAAATCAGGACCCGACCCGTGATCAGGGGTCCGACGATTGTTGCGGGTGTAACGCATGAGATCAGCGTTAGTAGCTTCCAGCTCTTTCTGGAGGCTGAAAATCTGGCTTTGAAGAACAGAAATGGCGCCGACGCAGCCGTAGACGGGGTCTTTGAGGCGAGCTTCGGCTTCGTAAGCCAGAGAGTTGACGGCGTCCTCTCTCTGGTGGGCTGGAATTTCGCTTAGCAGCTTGCTTACGTTACTGGAGCCGAAGATCTTGTGCACGTTCACGAACTTTGTCGGCTCCTCGGGGGGAAAATACGGGGCGAATACGCAGCTGGATACGCACTTTCTACGGAGTAACTTGCAGGCTGCACATGGAGGGCTTGAATACACGGTTGAAGAAGCCATTCTATTTCGATCGCTTATTCTATCAATATCATCATCATCCAATTAATTCATGAAATTATATGGAATATGCCCCACGTACTAAAACATTAATTGAATCTAGACGATTAATTTCAAGAATTAATTTTGTGTTGATTAATGCAGTAAATACGATAATTAATAATTAAAGCTCAAAACTCATCACTACTTAGTTAAAGCTATATTTATACTGATCATCAGCTAAAGAAAATTAAAGTTAAGGCAAAATCGATTCATCTAATGACCAAAATGGGGTGAGGACTGGTGAAAGAAGAGAATAAATGGATGGAGTAATTAGAAATTATCCAAATTATTTTATATAAACATTATTGAGTTAATATCAAAAAATGAAATTAGTGAGGAGGCAGCTTGCACCTAATCGATCTGTCTTTTAGCAAAAGAGATGGAATTGAAGTGATCAATATATATCTAATATTAATATTTCAAAGTTGAAATAAAAGAACCTGGTGGTGTTATAATCAGGAAACTGGAGTTGTTGATTCTTTATTAAAATTCTGAAAGAAATCAAGCAAGGGTTTTACAGAATTGTTTGTCTGAAGAGAGACAGCAAGCTAGCCATACATATCTGGATCCTCACTCTTTTGTTGTAGCCGATCCCGATCACAATGTAAATGTGTGTGAGTACTATAATATGTATCTATCTATATATGTATAGGAGAGAGATGAGTGTTAGATGGGAAACCCTAAATTTTAAACTACTCCAATTGAGAGAGAGAGAGAGAGAGAGAGAGAGAGAGAGAGAGAGAGAGCATTTGAGTGAATGAGGAGGTGGTAGCTAGGTGAAAGGAACATATATGAAAGCAAAAGCTTAAAGAATGATGATGTTGATTAGCTATAATAATATGTCAATACACACAATGTGACCCCCCCACCCCCAACTAAAAAAAAAAAAAAAAAGATTTTTAAAAAAAGTTAATTAAGGGCATTTTACCAGTAAGAATTTATGGGGAGGTGATAAAGTACTTATGTAGCCAAGTCGCATAAAAAAGAAAATTAAATAATGATAATAAAAATCTACACTTAGAAAAAAAAATTATAGTATTCTTCCGGAATTACCTTCTAATTTTACTCAACAATTAGTTACCTCTTGCTAGATTTAACAAATGAATTATAGTCCTAAGAATTAGATTAAACAATTATGCCAAAAGAGCCATAATTGTGTGCGTGGCTCAATGGTAATTACATCCTTTCTTAATTATGGATTAAAAAAAATGCTCATATAACAAATGAATATGTCATGAATTATAAAAAATTATAAACATAAAATATATCATAAATCACATAGTTAATTACAATCATATTCTAAATTTTATCAATAAAATATTTCAAAAAGTTAAATGCTAATGGAGTATTTCATATTTTTATGACTTTTTTTTTATTTTATTTTTAGTTTCGTTCGTTGCCGACATACCTCCAAAGAGAAAAGAAATTAAGTTATGTTAATTGGATAAATCATAAAGTCGTTGAGAAAAATGTTTCATAATTCATATTTGATATTCCGTAGGATATGAAATAAATTACAACAAGACTCTTTTTAAGTTGTGGCATTTCGATACTTGTGTTCAATTTCTTAGTTCTCCTCCCTAAAATAAAATTAAATAATAAAAAAGGGCAAAATTTTCTATTAATTTATGAGTTTAATTGAGGTGCATCGATTCACCAATTTTAATTATTAGATTAATTTTTAATTTAATTTTCATCATTAAATAAAAAATATAATTAACTTCTCACTACTCCATTTAAACATAAAAATTTAGTGATGCACCATAATTTATTTATCTCATAAATCTTCCACATAGTTTTTTTTTCTTAAAAATAATATTTTGATAAATAAACTTAAAATATACTTTAATTTCAAGTTATATTACCGTGACCTTATGACACACCCTTCACCATTTATTTATTATTAAAAATATCAAATTATCTTAAAATAATGTTAAAAATATCAAATTACTAAAAATAACGTAAAGCATTAAATGTAAAGTTATATAATAATAATAGTGTTGTATATTTATACTGGCAAAGTCTTAAGTGGCTTGTGCATAGAGACCCAACCTTAGCTGAATATTATGGAGTATTTTTTAGTATAGAAACAAATTCCCTTAATTTTCTTGAAAATAAATTTATAGTCGAACATTAATATTTTTTATATTTGAACTGGCTCTTTCAGGAAAAAAAAATTTATTAATTAAATTTTATATCCCTTATAATATTCTAAATGAATATTAATACCCTAAAATACTTTGTGTAACAAGTGCACTGAATTATGCAACATATTAACTAACAAAAATTAATTGAATAAAACTTGTCATTCAGAATAAATCTCCAAATATTTAATTATTTTTATACGTGGGAAGGAGAAGTGGGCTTACATTTATTTATGCATTAATTGAACATGAAAATCATTAATATTCAATCATAAGCTAGCCCTCACTATTAAATTATTAATTCATATTTTAGTATTTAAATAAATAAAATATTCTCAACCAATACTAAAGGAGAGATACGTATACCTAACTTCTTGAAAACATGTCACTAGATCTGCGTGCGCATGAATAACAAATTAAATTGAATAAAATTCAAAATAAATAATTTAATCATAAGCCATGAGCTCTTTTTCAATTTAATAATTAGACCAACTGATATAACTTTAAATCTATATTATGCTCCATGCTTATAGCTTTTTAAGCATTAACATGTTAATTATGAGATTAAAAAAAGATGACAAAAAAATTGATAAGTGACCGACCTATTCGCTATAGCCCTACATATAATTTGATTCCCTAGCCATATTAATTAATATAAATAAATTAAAAAAATTATGAATCGACGTTAATTAGTTCTAATGTTCCGAGATCATATTGCAATATTGTGTAAAATTTCGTGTAACGCTCTACTTTTATTTAATTTTATATTTAAATTCCTTGTAAATTTTTCTAATTTTATTTATATACAATGTTCAAATTATGGCTAACACTACTGCACATTTAGGAGCACCTACTCTCAGATCGTATATAATTATGAATAAATACATATATAATTATGAACAAAAATGTATAAAATTTATTTGTTAGTTTTTTAATGAAAAATTGAGTGTAAAAAAATATACAATTATTAAAAAATATGTATACACTATTGAATAAAAAGTTATACACATATGGATGCTATTTTTTTAATAAAAAATTAAGTGTGAAAAAAATATACAATTATTAAAAAACATGTATACAAAATAGAATAACATGTATACAAAATAAAATATAAAATAAAAAGTTATATACATAACCATGCACCGAGTGTACCAAATATCTAACTCTCAAATTATTATGTAGTATGTATTGTGAAACTTGGATACTAAATTAATTATCTGAAATTAATTTATTTTTTTGCATTTAAGTCATTTAAATTCTGTGAAAAGAATGACTTGTCCGTTAAAAAGTAAATTAAATTAATTCAATTATAGCAAAAGCTCCCGCGTTCCCGGGACAAGGAGGGATACTTCATGTTCCCATGTGAACACAACTCTTCCCATCTATATTCTATTTAAACTTATGTATTGCTAAGAGTTTAAATTGTAAAGAGATACAAAAATTGCAAAGGCGTGTGCGCCCGGATGTACAGAACCTCACTCCTCATTAGGAGTGATACTACATTTGAGTAATACTACATTTCATTTTTTCATAAAGATTTTTTTAGGAAATGTGGGATTGAAGAAAATTTTCTTATTTATAAAACTTAAAAAGTGAGATCCATTCGTCACTAGTTGTTTTTGCAGATTTTCATGAGCTCAAGAATTATTGAGTAAAAACTTGCAATAAGAGATTTTGTTGAAAGAAGAGACAGGTTAAGGAAAAAATCTTTCCTCTGTTCAATTTCTTACTTCACCTATTTTTATTAATCGAGTTAACCGAACTTTTATTTTATGACTTCAATATTTTAAAATTGCATGCATATAGTTGATAAAATAAATAAATAATTGTTTAATCAATGTTTTCATGTTAAGGATGACTTCAATATTTTAGAATTGCATATAGTTGATAAAAAAAAATATTGATGAATTAATGTTTGATAGAGATTCAGTCAATATTGATGAAATGAGGATATTCTTACATATTTAATACATTATTAATGAGTTTTAATATACATAACATTTATCTATTATATCAATATAATTTAAAACTTAATATTATTATAATAAATTTATATTTAATTATTAATAATAACAACTAAATATCATGCAAGACCATATATACATTAATATATCCAACTTTACACATAATAATTGTCAAAATCACAAAACATCAATTAATAACACATAATAACTCATAAATAAATAACATAATGACAAATTAAAAACTCATAAATTATGTACTAATCAACTTCATAATTCAAACAACTAAGTAGAATTCATCAAGTTTAAGTAAATATCAAATATCAAAAGATTCAATGAGCTAAAAATCATAATAATCATGGTTTGTGATTAATCTTCACCCCTTCATTCTTTTTCTTCATCATCCTCGTAAAAATCTTCATCATCCTCGTCAAAAAAACTAACTGACCGGCAGCAGTGGTGGCGGCGATAGCACAGAAGAGGTTGGGAGATCTCCTCTCTCAAAATCATAGCTTTTGAATTCTAAATTTGAAATAAAATGAACACCAAAACCTAACTATTATATATAAATAAAAAATATTATTTAACTTATAAAGTTGAAAAATACAGTTCAATCATAAGTGACAGATTCGATTAACCTGATTAAAGGTGAAGAACTTCTCGGAGGGTTTCATAAAGGCCATGCTGACGACGGCAGTGGTGGCAGCGACAGCAGAGAAGAGGCTTGGAGCTCCCCTCTCAAATCCCTAACTTTTGAATTCTAAATTTAAAATGAAATGAACACCAAATCCTAACTATTATATAATAAATAAAAGTATTATTTAACTTATAAGGTTGAAAAATACAAAAAAAAAAATCCTATGCCTTGTTTTTTGAACATCCATTAATACAACTATACTTATTATTATTTTTAGTTTTTTTTAAATTAATGATATTTCATGTTAATAATGACTTTAATATTTTAAATTTGCATATAGTTGAAAAAAATAAATAAATAAAAATTGAAGAATAGAGATTCAATCAATATTGATGAAATGAGGATATCCTTACAAATTTAATTCATTATTAATGAGTTTTAATACACAACAATTATCTACGTATAATTATATCAATACAATTTAAAACTTAATATTATTATAATAAATTTATATTTAATTATTAATAATAATAATTAAATATTCCGTGCACGCGAATTATATATATATATATATATATATATATATATATATATATATATATATATATATATATATATATATATATATATATATATATACTGACATGTAACACGTATACGTTAAAAAAAACTATATGGATAATTTTGGAGTAATGCATTTTTCAAACCGAAAAAAAAAATTAGACAAAAACTTGCAATAAGAAATCTTGGGGAAAGAAGAGACAAAATTAAGGGAAAAATTGAATCACATGCTACTTGATTAAATTAGAAAAATAAATTATTGTTTGCTAGTAAATAGATACAGCCTATGAATTGGTTTTATTAGGGACTGGAAAATAATCTCTAATAGTTTTTCTCTTCAAAGAGGAAGGAGGATTCAGAACAGATGAAGGGCTTCTGATTTCAGCCTCTGGTGTTCTCTCTAAATCTTCTCTCACTTCAAAGCACAAAGAAAGCTTTCTCTTCTGGGATTCAGGGGTGCTAACCTCTTGCATTTGAATGGGAATGGGTGAGTTTACATTGCATACTGCAGCATTGGATTGAAGGTTATCTTCCTTGCTTTTTGAGGTTGATTGTTCTTCTAAGAACAGTTTTCGCCTCTCCATTCTTGGAAGGGCCCTCACCCTCTTTCGTATTGATGATGGAGATCGCGTGTTTGAGTAACAACTGTTTTGAATGTTCCAAAACCGAACCTGTGATTGATCGGAGATGATCAGATATAGTGGTTCTCATTGCCAATTATGAATGTAGCATTGGAATGCAATGTATCATTTTGCTTACTGAGAAATCATCAGAGCAAGTTGCCACGTTTCCCATCACTGATGGACACCTGAGTACATAAATTTTGGAGATGGTTGATCATATTGAGTAGCATCTGAAAGGAAATAAGTTTGAAAATTGAGTTTTATTCATAGCATACCAATCTACTGCTGTGACTTCACCATCATGGCTTTTCAATGCAATAGGACTCATCTGAGGTTTGTCCACCTAGAGTGTAAATTCAAGCTTTTAATATGTTCACTGTGATCAAAACTGAAACTGGTAAAAGAAGGAACTGAGAATGGAGCAAACCTGCCATATGTAGGCATTTCCATCACTAGAACCACTGAGTATGTGAGCTGCATCAGGACTTATTGCTGACTGTAATTACAACAGAAGTTTTAAAAAATGTGGCAATCAAAGCTGAACTAAACTTAATCTAAGAACTTGAACATTGTGAATACCTTGACAAAAAATGACTCATTTCGACCCCCAGAAAAAGTTTTTATTGGTCCCTTTTCAAGCTGAAGAATGTTGTATAGGTATATCCTGTAAGATAAGAATTGTGATCCATGTTTTTAGTTTGAGCATTTTGATTATATATTTAAATTTGACAGAGTAAGAGGTTCACCTGTGATCCATGCATGAAGCAGTTATAAACACTCCATTTAAATCTTGGGACAAGCTGGATATGCCGTGCAATCTCTTTTCCTGAAAGAGAATAAAATCGCTTATTCACTATCAGTCTTTTAGGAGGTGTCATAAAGACAAATTTCTAATTCATGGAAAATCATCATTAAGATATGGCTTTTGCCCAGGATTATCAAAGAGAGTAAAATTAATGTACCGACCTCAGTTGATGATTCGGGATTAGGATATGCATGAGTAATAGGAGCTTTGAGATGCCGTGTGTCCCAGAACTTAATAACACTGAGTCAATAGGAAAACAATGCAAGTTATTTCAAGTCACCGGATAATTGATTATCTATCAGATGACCAATAAATCCATGTAATATTGCGCACCTGTCAACTGCTCCGGCAGTTGCAATAGAAACTTCATCCTTGAGATAAAGAACTGATGTGATGCTCATGGATGCAGTCTAGAAATACATAAGATTTGTTATGCTCATGGACTAAGTCCAGGGAATAAAATGCTAAAAAATATATCAAGAAGTAAAATAATGGAAGCACAGACCTTTCGTCTGCATCGTCTATGACCTGGAGAAGTATGTGCCTCATGAATTATAGAAACAGGCCTGAAAGATTCAAAACCAAAGTAGAAAGGTCTGAGTAAATCAATATACTGGCAACTTGCTTTTTTTTTTTGGGTATCAACTTTTTGATGAAAAAAAATAGTAGCTCATTATTCTTGTAACAGATTGATAAACACGTTCACACAACTTGGCCAGAGGGGAACGCAGAGACTTACGGTACACACAACTTGTTGGAGTTTTTGGAGCATCTGATATCCCATAGAGCGAATGATCCATCTCTTGAGCCAGACACAACAAGCTCTGTAAAACAAGTAAACAACCTCAATCAAGTTTACCAAAAAAATAAAAACCAGGGCATGAAAGATTGGTCTTCCCTCATCCTGTTAGAGATGGGATGAACCTCTTTAGAGAGTCAATTCAATAGACATGAAACAATGACATGCAACCTACCTTGATTACTAGGGTGGCAGCTGATGGACTTAATACTTCCAGTGTGTCCCATCATTGCTCTTATGCATTTGCGCTCTTCCACATCCCAAACCTTAATCTGTTCAAAAGTTCGGACGATGTGTGATCAGCCCTTGCGTCATTTTTTTTCATGAAGTATTTGTAGTCTCCACATTAACTTCTTTATTTCTGTAAGATTATTGAATTTTGAACATGACTAGAAACTTCAGCAGAGACGACCAGTAAAGATGACTTACACTTTGATCACCCGACGCAGTTAACATATTTGCGTCATCCTGTGGAGAATAAATACTGTTGGTCCTTAGATGTTATCATGAAGCAACTTTTGGCAAAGTAATTTATGACATAGCAAATATGTTCTATTTATTTTTATGATTAATCAACCATTTGTTAAGTTGGGACTAAGCACTCTTCTGCAGTGATCTTGCGAAGTAAGCGCATGATTATATTTAGTTTGCAAGAAATGTTAAAAAAATAGGAGTTTGGCTATACAATCATTAAGTTAGTATTCGGGAAAAGTTTTAGAAAGAGGGCTTGAGCCTTTATTTTTTTTTTTAACTGACAGTTTTGGTTAAGAATTCTGGGTGCTTGCCTGCTAGGTGTAAGCAACAAGTCAACAACTATCAACAAAGTAATTTCCAATGACTTCTTCAATGGCAAAATTCTTTCATTGTGCAGAATATTTAGACACACTTCTACACATCTGTTAACATGTTCCCTCATTTTAGAAAAATAAAAAAAACAGCATAATCCGCTAACTAGAGGATGTAGGGGGAGATACCTTGATCCAGCGCAAGTCAAATATGGCATTTTCGTGTGCTACCCATTCGCAGATTTTGGCCCTTTCTGGCGAATCATAAAATCACAATAAAGTATGATAAGCTAACTGCACTGAAATTTATTTTAAAAAAAAAATCTACACCAGACCACAGCGGAAAGAGTCAATGTTTAAGATACCTCCGTTATCTTGGTATGATGAGAAATCCAAAAATTTCTTCCTGGTATTAAACAAAGTTATGTAACCCGACTCGTCCGTGAGTGCGAGAATATGGGCATTTTTATTTGTCTGAAGAACACAATAATAAATTGGTTAACGCAACCATTCAGCTGATATTTAGATTTACACACACATGATAACGGTAAATTACCTGGCAGAACGACAGAGCCATTGGAGGTGATGGCTCCCCTAAGTGCTCTACCGCCACAGCGCCAATCGGATCAATTGGATCAGAATCCCGCAAATCATTGTCCATGTAAGGGCGTTTTCTTACTGAGGGTCGCAATAGATTAGCTTAAGATAAAAGCCATAACAGAAAAAAAAATCATAAATGCAGATCAAAAGAAGATAAATTAGGCATAATGTACCTCGGTAGCCATTAACTTCTCGTAATTTCAAGTCCTGGAAAAATGAGCGCGATTTGGAGATTTCCATCTTCTCCAGCTTCAGCGATTCGAAAAAAGGAGAGTGAGGGGTGATGGTGGAGGTCAAGTGAAGATGAGAAATGGGTGTGTTGAGAGAGAGGAAAAGAGGAGAGAGGGAGAGGGGTGGTGTAGGTGAGGTGAACTGACGTGTGAAATGGGTGTTTTGTGAGGATTGAGTTTGGCGGGAGGGGGAGGGCAACTGGTGGAGCGGGAAAACTTTGAATTTTTTTTGTTGGAGCCATATTATTGGCGCTAGCTGCCCATTTTCGCTTCGAATAATTTTTAATTACGGTAATTTCATATTAGCATTAATTTAATTCCTGAACTAATTTTTTTTATTATTATTTTTAATTATTTTTTTATTAATTTCTTCATCGCCTTCTCGTTTTCATCTCATGAAGAGAAATAATTATATGATAGATGATTCAGAATGCAGAATTGATATAGATATACAAACCTTTACACAATCAATAGTAAATTCGAATAATCGGAAGGGGGATTTACATACTCTTCATAGCAATCTCAGAACTATGCAAAATTATATGTAAAGATTAAAAATAGAATAAAATTCAAGCTATAGATAATCCGGGAGTGGTGTTCAATTCATAGTTTTTTTGGGAGAAGGTGGCTTTGGATGGGAGGATTTACCAGTGATGGCTTTCTTCACCTTCGCAATTGAGTGCTTCACCTTTGATCCCACGCCTGAAAGTATGTTGTGAGATTTTTTATGAGAAACTTTAACGTCTGCATCTCCTATTTCAACCATTACTGGCGCTTCGGAGCTCGATTCAGATATTTTTTGCTCACTCGATTCCTCTTCCTCATCTCTTTCTTCATCTGTTTTTGCATTCTCATCATCAGATTTCTCTGCCTGTAGCTCCCTGTCTGAGGCGGAATGCTCTGTCGACTTCGCGGTTTCTCTCGTGGATACATCGAAAAGGTCCGACAACGAAGGTTTGTTGGTCTCGTCTGTTTTTTCCTCATGTTCACAATCTGCTTTTTGTTGCTCAACTTTTGAAGGTTTCAGCGAATCATGTTCTTCCTGGAAACTTTCTGCAGATAAATTCTCGCTGCCAGCTGCGTTCTCTGGAATCTGATTTTTGGTGTGATCTGCTTCCAGAACAACGTGTTGGTCTTGTGAAGGTAGAGGGGTTGCCACTGGCGCTGTTACTCCAGTGCCATCCAATTCTGAAAAATGCACTGGTATACCTTTTTCTGCCTTTTCAATATCTGGGTATTTGGTTTGTGGTAAGATGGAACGAGAATCAATTTGCATTTTACTTCCTTCAACTTCATCATGTTGAGCTGCATCATGCGTGGTAGATTCTAGGACCTTTTCTTCCACTGCACCCAAATTTTCTAACTGATTGGACTTCTCATTTACTGAATTCTCTTCTTCATAATTTAGTCCTGCTTCAGTAGCCCCTTCCAGTTGATGTTCTTCTGTTCCTTGCTTAAGAGTTTCTAGCACGGGGGCATTTTGAACAGCTTCTTTGTTTTGTACTTCCACGGTTCCAGCACTTCCATATGATTCTGTTTCCATTGGATTCACTTTGTTCGACACTCCAAAGGCACCCCTATTCCACCCTTGTACATCCTCGTTAAATTCCCTGACATTTTGAAGATTTTCTGGATCATCTTTCTCAGCCTTCACTTCAGTATCACTAATGCTCATTTCTTCAGGCAAGTCACGAAGTTTCCTTTGCTGATCCTCAACCACCAGTGGTGCTCCTCCTGTAGACTCCTGCATGATTTCTGATTTTGAAGCCCTAGGAGGTTCCATTGGTGTGGAGATCTCTGCCGATACTTTGCATTCATCGTTCTCTTCTTCCACTTGTTGGCTTTTCTCAGCTCCAATGACATTTGTAGTGGTGGTCTCTGAAGCAAATCCAACTTCTGGTTCCTGCCTTTCAGCAGCGAACCTGGTAGATTCCGAGGCTTCTTCCGTTAGTTCAATGTCATTGCTAACGGTTGATATTTCGGGCTTTGTGCTTTTATTTGGAAGTTCCTCTTCAGAAGACTTACTTTGAGTTGTGTCATTTTCTGGGTCTTCTGGAATAACCTGGGCATCAGCACTGATTAGAACTTCTGATGCATCCTCGTTATGAGATGAAAAATCTAGCTGCTCAACCTCGACGTAGTTTTCTCTTACTTCAGCTTCATTTGGTTTGCTCGAGGAATCATCTTTGTTTTCCTCCTCGCCTTTTCCATCTGCATACGGCAAGTTTTCCTGTAGTATGGATGTACACTTTATAATGATGTCTCAATACATTAAGTCGATAGTGGTGAATATGAGTGTATGTAGTTTTACCTCATCTTTTGCTACCTCTACATCTGAGCTACAAATTTCATCATTTTGATTCTGTTTCTCACTTTCTTTTCCTTGTACCAATGCAGGAAGTGGAAGGATTTCATGTTCTCTCGTGCTATGTTCTTCTTGCTGTTCATCCTTAGCTTCAGCATCCTCAATGGCTTCTGCGGGAGCTTCACATATTATATTTTCCTCAAATCCCTTTGGTAGTTCTCTTGCAGCTGCATCTATCTGTGGATTTTTTGAATTTTCATGTGGTAATCCTTCATCTTTTGTGAATTCATTTTCATTGTCATCTGCTATTGTTCCATTTCCTTCCTTGTCTGGAATTGCTACAATAGAGCTACTTATCTGTGGAATGAGTAAAGCAGGCATATCCATCAATGAGTATAGCACGGTAAATATTATTTGTTTTAACTTTAGAGAAAAATGTGGAAGAAAATTTAATAGTCAGCCAGTCAGCTTGACTGTGCTACTGTAGGATTGATAGCCTGACCTATTCATCATAATATTTGTGTTATCTGTTTAATAGTTTAATCTTATATCACATATTTTTCAGCTTGTTTCTGGTGCTTAAATTCTTCTAATCGAGACTAATGTATTGGAGCTATATATTATTTAATATTGCAAGCAGCAGTAATTTAAAATGACCCTAGCCTTTCTGTAAACATGATCTGATCAGAGAATTTATTTTCTCCAACCACAATTTAATTTCCATTCTTCCAAGGAGTAATTATTGCTTTTTTAGGCACCCTACATAAATCCAAAGGTCATTGAAATGGTTCAAAGTGAAAGTATTATTGGTGATGTATGTTATGCGAAGTAATGTGCAATGCTGTAATTTGAAGAACCTACCTCTTCATTTGAATTCTGAACTCCATGAGCCTCTTCAGGGTCTAATGCAGTTGTGACCTCTTGAACACTCTTCGACTGCTCAATTTGGTGGGGGCTTCTATCAATTAATTCATTTTCCAGAAGATTATCCCTTGGTTCTTCTGAAACCTTTTCATTAGACTCTTCGGAATTTTTTGACACCTGCATTATAAATGACATTTTTTAACACTATGAAGAGCAGAGGTTTGTGAAAAATGCAAGTAGTTTTGTTTTCTCTTACCTTTTCTGTTTCATTTTCTTTTTTTATGTCCTGGTTTGTTTCTTCTGTGGTTATCTCTTCTTCTTGCTTTGTCTCTTCTTTTTGGAGGCTCTCTATGATTACATCTTCCTTCGGAGATCCTTGATGGTAATCTTCTACATGTGCATCTCTCTCCTTGGTCTGTGTATTCTAACCCTTTATTAGTTTTTTATGATCATTCAATGGAGAAAGAATAGATAAAATGAAAAAACATGCATTATATTTAAAAAAGTTTACTCTTGGTAATTTCACCTTCTCGCTCGATATGTCAACCTTCATGATTTCTTCTCCATCGTTGGTTTCTTCTTGTCCAAATGAATCCTTTGAAACTGGTTGGTCAGATTTTTCTCCTTCAACTTTCTCTGTTTTTGTCTCCTCTGTTTCTAAAACTATGTCATGACTTTGAACGTGGGAGACAGATTCAATCACCTGATTTTCGGATTCATTTTCATTTTTCTGTTCCGCAGGTTCTAATGCAAAATCATTTGAGTCTGACGTTTCCTCGGTCATGCTACCTGTGTTTGCATCCTCATATCCCTCTGGTTTGCATTTAGATATCAGAACAGATGTTTCCCCAACACTTGTGCTCTCAACATCTTGACCTTCTGCAGCAGTGGGAGTTGTCTTGACAATTTCTGGTGCTTCATCATCAATTTTACCTTCAAGGTCTGTGATGGACCTTTCATTAACAAATTTTGTCTGTTCATTGTCATCTGATGCTGATTTTCCTGGGTGCAGCTCTTCTCTATCTGTTGTCATCACTCCCTCAATGGTGGAATGGTCTAATTTGGAGGTTTTTCCGGGCTGTATTGGAAGGAAGTCACTGGCTTCTAAAACCGATGTAGACCCGGTGTTTTCTTCTTCAGCCACTGTTATTTTTTCTTGTCCAGATTCTGTTTCCTCTTGCACTCCTTCATTGTCTTTTTTATCATCCAAGAAACTGTCTATTCTATCATCCTCTTCCTTGTTTCTGATTGCACCCTCTACAACTGTACTCTCCTTGTTTTCTGTTGTTTCTAATAAGCTCTCATCTTTAGCAGGTATAGGTGCATCCTCTAGCTTTTGCATATCTTGACTGATATCAGAATCATTGGCACTTGTGGAATACAATTGTTCATCATTTTCTATTTTCTCCATGGATGAATTGTGGTCAAGTTCTGAAACCTGGTTTTCCTCTTCTTGCTTTTGAGCCTCTTCCCTCATTTCACTTCTGGATTCCTGGAAAGAATTTGATATAGTGTCTTCCTCTATTATCACGGTGGGTGTGGATAATTCGGTGGACTTGCCAGAATCTGGGCTTCCTGATAGCTCTTTGCAGTTATCTGAACTTGTTTTCTCTTCATCATTCACCCCCTTTGATTCTGAGACAACCTGGGAATCCTTTATAATCAGCTGCTCTTCTATGTCCTTCTGAACAGTCTGAATCTTCAGATCTTGGTCACCAAACTCTGCTTCTTTTTCTTCACTTCGGACTTGGACTTCTGTCTCGGTGCTTCCTCTTGGATCTGTTTCTGCTAGTCTCTCATTTATTGGTACTATGGTGGAGCCATCATCTAGCACAGTTATCTTTTCTGTATCTTTCTCGTCACCACAACCACTTGCTTCTTCAACGCTTACATGATTATCATTCTGCTCTGATACTTCAGATGCCAAGCTGGTAACATCTGGAACATTTTCATTGCTTATTAACCTATGTACTTCTGGAACTTCCATGACGGATGGTCCTTCTTGCTCGGCTTTGGGATCTTCAACAGGATGCCTGGAAGCATCTTCTTCGTTAACATACAAATCTTTTGTGTAGGGGCTCTTTTCAGTTTCCTGTTTGAAAAAGAGTTTTGCAAATAAATATCATGAAGAGAAGCAGGCTCAAGTACACCTGGCTGTGAGAAACCTCTTGGGAGAAATGCTAGGGGTCAAAGACTAACCTCATGATCTGCTGTATTTTCTGAAGTTTGTATATCCTTGAGGTGACCTTCTTGCTCCTTTATCTCTTCATTTCTTTCTTCAAAGCCAACATTTTGAATCTCTATGGGCCCCTATAGATCCATTTAAGGAGAATTAATGTTAAGAAAATTATTGATAGCTATAGGCAATAAATAAGATACTATTACTTATATATGATATTGCGTAATGTAGTATAAAGTACATTCTATTTTCAGGGGTTCGCGAAAATAAAATTCAAGTATTATGAAAACATGGGTTCTTTATGTGATGTAGTTGAATTACTCTGTAGCAAATATAGCAGTAATTAAATTTGTTTAATTTGTAAAAAAGATTGTTGATAAACTCATTTTTATATCATGTAGAAATTCATTCTCCTAGAATATGCATTCTGTTTGTGATTACCTTATCCGCAAGAGCTTCTTCCTTCAAGTCAGCTTCATCAATTGTTTCGCCCTCTCTGTAATCATCCACAGTTTCTTGGGGATTTGTGGTGAGTTCTTGCTCCTTTAGGTGATTTGTTTCTTTATCTTGACTTGAAGCTGTGGGTTTGATATTCTCATCTTCTACCTGCAAGGCCTTAACAGACACCTGATCCTTTAACAGACCGCAGCCTATTTTTGTCTCATTTTGTAACAAGTCAGCTTTTCCTACGGTTTCATCTGTAAATTCAGTGTCATGTATGATAGTTGATTCATCGTCTTTTATACTCTCTGTTGAAGCTTCTTCCGCAGGTGTCTTTTTTAAGCCATCTATTTCAAATGGTGATTTATCTTCATCATTCTCATTTGGAATGTTTGTTGCAACATCCTGTTAAAAAAAAAAAAGGAACTTCTTTCAGTTTTAGAAATATTTTCTTTATTTTCCTCTCAGAAATTAGTCATTCATATTCATTTATGAGTTAATTCAGATTGCACTAATAAAGTTAAATCATCAGCAGAATGCCACAAGTACCTTGAGATTTTCCTTTGAGTAAGCCGCAGCAGTAGCTATTTCCTCTGTTCTGTCACATGAGATTTCTTGCAAATCTGCAGTTGGTATTTGCTCCTCAATAGATGTTGTTTCTTGACTCGAAGCAGATACTTTGGTATCCTCTGTAGTCACTTGCAATGACTCGATACGCTTCTCCTCTTGTGGTTCTTCCTTGTCTGAAGGACCTTCCCTGGTATTGTCTACTAGATCTTCTGTCAAAGATGAGTTTTCATTGTCTTTCACTAAAGCTTCAGTCTGCTCCACTTGTGTACAATCTACCTGAACTTGCAAGTTCTCTTCTTTATTTTCATGAGTAGATATTGCAGCATCCTGTTGCATGAGTGAACACTCGTAAATATATTTTAAGAGGTGACATGAGATTGATGCTAACTTGTTCCATGCAGAGCTTACCAAATCTTACAATGTGCTAGTTTGAATTGATCACATTAATATACAAGTATGATTCTAACCTTATCCTCAGGAGTTTCTTCCTCTGCATGGGTTGCATTACTGATTTCATCCTCCTTGGTTTCATCTACAATTCCTCGAGGATGTGCAGTTGGGATTTGGTCCTCCTGAGAACTTGTTTCTCTATCTTGACCCAAAGTAGATACATTAGTATCCTGAGCTGTCTCAGACTCATTTTCACCCACAAGTACTGCCTCATTCGTAACTGTAGGCTCATCATCATTGCCATCTCTGATTGTAGCTACATCCTGTGATCCATCTTCTTTAATTGGTGAATTAACATCATCATCTCCATCTCCATCTCCATCTGTATCCTGTAGCAAGAATAAGAATTCAATAAATTATTTTGAATAGAAAAAGCAATTTGTTCTCCATTTTCTGTTCTGCATGAATTTAGCTGCTTCATTCATGTGATAATAAGCTAATTATGAGAAGTTAAACTAGTATTATGATTTTCACATTTACCTTTGGACTTTCTTCATTCCTGTGAGTTGCATCAATTGATTCTTTCTCCACTTTTTCACTTGAGATTTCTTGTGGGTGTGCAGTTAGGGATTTCACCTCGATAGAACTGTATGTTTCTTGACTTGAATCAGATGCTTTGATTTCCTCTTGAGCTGCTTGCAAAGAGTCAATCGGCTTGTCTTCATGTGCTTCCTGCAAGGACTTAAGAGGTACTTCTTCCTCTACTAAAGCACGCTCGATGATTTTCTCATTTTCTAGCAAGTCAGCTTCCACGATGCTTTTATCTGCAAATTTCACATCATGTGTGATAGTTGACTCTTCTTCGTTGGTGCTCTCTATTGAAGTCTCTTCTAGGGATGGGTGTTTCTGAACTACTTCCACATTTGCAACATCCTGTATTGAAGAAGAAAAATTATTTTTTTTTCTTTCTCTTTCTTTCTTTTTTTCTTTCTTTCTTCATGAACTTAGCCATCCAGTGTTCATTGCAGTGTTATATCATCTTACAACACAGAGTCAAATCAACAATACAAATTTCAGGTGTACCTCAATATATTCTTTCTCAGTGTAAGCTGAATCTGTAGTGTCCTCTGTTTTGTCACATGAGGTTTCTTGTGGATCTGCAATTAGGTTTTTCTCCGTAACGGAATTTGATTCTTGACATGAAGCAGTTGCTTCAATCTCAGTAGGTTCTTGCAATGACTGAATAGGCTTTTCCACTTGTGCCTCCTCCTTACCCAGAGTACTTTCTGTGCTGTCTCCTGTCAAAGCTTCTCTTGACAAAGGCTTTTCACTGTCATTATCCAAACATTTTATCTGTTCCGTTTGTGGGAAATCTTCTCCGACTGGCTTGTTCTCTTCTATGTCCTCGTATGGGGTAGTTTCTACAATTGTCTCCTGAACCAACTAAACACTTAATTTTCAGAAAAAAAAAAACTAAACACTTGGTAATCTATTCAAGAGTTGGTGTCTTGAGCGCAAGTATAAAATATTTTGTTCTACACTTTAATTCATAAGGTATTATTTTTCAATGGAAAGGACCGTTGAAATATGAATGATATTAATGTTTGAATAACAATTATATACTTTCTTTTTTATTTTGAAAAATTAAAGGCATAAGTTTTTATACTATAAATTACGACATTTAATATTAAAGGACACTACTTTGTGAGGCCGGTCAAATCTGAGCGCACAGTGCGCTCGGGGCACGTAAGTGTTACCCTCAGTTCAATTTAAAGAACAGAGAATGATAAAAACTTTTTTTTTCTCTCTTTTGCAGAATATTGAAAATTTAAAAATGTGTAAATCTCTTAAATAAATGTGGAGATATTATTCTAACCTTATCCCCAGGAGTTTCCTTCTCTGTAACGGTTGCATCATCTGTTATGTCATCCTTGATATCATCCATTATTCCTTGAGGGTTTGTAGTTAGGCTTTGCTCCTCCGGTGACCTTGTTTCTCCATCGTGACCTAAATCTGATACTTTAGTATCCTGATCTGCCACATGCAATAACTCAGTACACTCCACACTCTTCTCATTCTCATCCTCAAGTTTTTCCTCACGTGTAACTTTTGACTCCTCATCATTGTTGCTACTGGTTGTAGCGTCTCCCAAAGGTGTCTTTTCTGAGCCATTTTCTTCAGTCGGTGAATTTTCTGCATTGTCTCCATCTTCATTTATTTTTTCAGTATCCTGTATACAAAAGAAATGTTGTTCTTGATTACCTTTCTGTTTGAATCTTCCCATTTAATGTGAAGGTATGCGGCAAATAAGCTAACAATATCTTCTGGTTTAAGTATTTACCTCAAGACTTTCCTCATTTGCATCAGCTGCAACAACAGATTCTTTCTCTGTTTCATTACTTGACATTTCTTGTCGATTTGCAGTTAGGGATTTCACCTCAATAAAACTGTTTGTGTCTTGACATGAATCGGATGCTTTGATTTCCTCCTGAGCTGCTTGCATGGAATCAATTGTCTTCTCTTCCTGTGAGGACTTAAGAGGTACTTCTTCTACCAAAGCACACTGTATGATTTTCTCATTTACTGACAAGTCAGCTTCCACGATGCTTTTATCTGTAAATTTAGCTTCATTCATGATAGTTGACTCATCATCATTGGTGATCCCTATCGAAGTTTCTTCCAAAGATAGTTCTTGTGCGACTTCTACTTCAGTTTGCAAGTAATCTCTTTTCTCATTTCCAACATCCTGCAAAAGGAAAAAAAAATCTTCGTCTTAGTTTTCTGCAATCTTTTTTTTTTTTATTTTTAAAAGAGATACCTAGCAATATATCAAGCTAAAATACAAAGTCGAATCAATATTACGAGTTTCTCGTGTACCTCTAGATTTTCCTTCTTAATGTAACCGGAATCGGTAAATTTTTCCTCTGTTACGTCACATGAGATTTCTTGTGGATCAGCAGTTAAAATTTTCTCCTCAACAGAATTTGTTTCTTTAAATGGAGCAGATGCATTATTCTCTGTATCTTCTGACAATGACTCAATACGCTTCTCCTCTTGTGTCTCTTCCTTATCCAGAGTACCTCCTGTAGTGTCCCCCACCAACGCTTCTCTCGAAGATATGTTTTCATTGTCATTGTTCAAATCTTTTAAGACTAGCATGCTCTTTTCTGTCTCCTCGTTTGGAGTAATTTTGGCTATATTATCCTGAACCAAAATAACACTTGTTTAATCTATTAAATTCGAGGTACTGATTTTGATGTTAACTTATTTCTTTGCTCTATATTAAAATAAGTGTAAATCACAATAATAATAATTTAACATAAAAGTAGTATTCTTACCTTATCTTCAAGAGTTTCTTTTTCTGCATCGGTTGCCTCATTTGTTTCATCATTTGTATTATCCATGATTCCTTGAGGGTTTGTAGTAAGGCTTTGCCCCTCCAGAACACTTGTTTCTCCATCTTGACCTAAATCTGATGCTTTAATGTCCTGGTCAATCACTTTCAATAACTCATTAGGTTCTTCTTCCTTTACCAAAATACATTCGGTACTTTTCTCATTTTCACCCACAAGTTTTGCCTCGTGTGGAACTGTGGACTCATCATCATTGTTGTTCCTCTCTTTAGCTTCCTTCCAATATGGCTTTTGTGAGTCATTATCTTCATTTGGTGAACCAACAGCATCATCTCCAGGTGGAATATTTATTGCAGTATCCTGTTGCAAGAACAAGAATGTATAATTTTTGTTGGATAGGATAAGATTTTTTAGATTTCTTGTGGATATGCAATTGAAGCTTTTACCTTGATGGAACTGTTTGTGTCTTGACTCGAATCAAACGATTCAATTTCATCTTGAGCAGCTTGTGAAGAGTAAATTGTCTTCTCCTCGTGTGCTTCTTCCTGCAAGGATGTAATAGTTGCTTCTTCCTTTATCGAAGCACAGTCTATGTTTTTCTCATTTCCTAACAAGTCAGCTTCCATTATGATGCTTTTGTCAGCAAATTTAGCATTGGTTGACTCATCATCATTGGTGCTCTTTATGGCAGTCTCTTCCAAAGATGGGTTTTGTTGTACTTCTGCTTCAACATTTGCACCATCCTGTGACGAAAAAAATATAAATCATACAGAGTCATCCATTATTCATTCGCAACATATATTTTTCCCTTTATTTTTTTATTAAGAACGTAGCCATCCATTTTTCGTTTATGAGTTAAATTAGCTAACTATACAGAGTCAAATCAACAATACGGATACTTTATGTACCTCGTGATTTTCCTTCTTAGTGTAAGCTGATTCTGTAGTCTTTTCCTCGGTTTCGTCACATGAGATTTCTCGTGAATCAGCAGTTAGGATTTTGTCCACATCGGAATTCTTTTCTTGAGACAAAGCAGATGCTTTAATCTCTGTAAGTTCTTGCAATGACTCAATAGGCTTCTCCGCGTGTGCCTCTTTCTTATCCAAAGTATCTTTTGTGGTGTCCCCTATCAAAGCTTCCCTGGAAGATGTGTTTTCACAGTCATTGTCCACATCTTGATCATGTTCCAGTTGTGGACTATCTTCCTGGACTATCCTGGTTTCTTCTATGTCCTTATATAAAGTATCTTTTGTAATATCCTCCTGAACCAACAAAACACTAGTTAATTCTATTCAATTTGAAGAACAGAGATCGATAACTTCTTTTTTCAAATTTTGTTTTGCTGGGTACTGAAAATCATAAAATGCAGTTATCACAATAATATACTACTAATTCTAACCTTAGACTCTATAGTTTCTTTCTCTGTATTGGTTGCATCATTTGTTTCATCCTCCTTGGTATCATCCATGGTTCGTTGAGGGCTTGCAGTCAGGCTTTGCTCCTCCGACAACACAACTGACACTTCATCCTTTACCGAAGTACATTCTGTACTTTTCTCATTTTCATCCACAAGTGTTGCCTCATGAGAAACTTTTGACTCATCATTATTGCTGTTACCAGTTGTAGCGTCCTCAGAAGATTGGTTTTGCGAGACAATTTCTTCAATTGGAGAATCATCTGCATTGTCTCCAACTGGAATATTTACTATATCCTATAGAAAAAAAGAAATATCGTTCATCACCTTCCTTTCATCCATTTAATGTGAATTCAAGTGGCAAATAAACTGACATTATCTCGTTTTTACCTCAAGACTTCCCTCATTTGTGTCAGCTGCATCAACAGATTCTTTCTCTGGTTTTGCCGTTGGGATTAGTTCTGTGATAGAACTGTTTGTATCTCGACTTGAATCAGATGCTTTTATATCCTGAGCAGCTGTTTGCAACGAGTCGATAGGGTTCTCCACCTCTGCTTCTTCCTTCACTGAAGAACTTTCTGCATTTCCCTCATTTTCTGATTCAGTTTTTATTGAGTCTATGCTCTTATCTTTGTATTCATGGATATCTTTTGACTCGCCGCCATTTATTTCCTCAATCGGGGCTTCTGCCAAGGACGTGTTTTCTACAGCTTTTTCCACATGTTCCTCATGTTCAATTTGTGACCACTCCACTGGGGTAACTGGGTTCTTGTCCGTGGGCTCATGTTGTGTTTCTGCTGCAACATTCTACAGAAAGGATAAAGAAATATAACATTAAGTTGAGAATAAAGGGTTCAATTTCTCTCTTCATTCGTGGTCATCTCTTATATAGTTGAAATAGTGGCTGTAAACGAAAAAATGTTCATCTGTACCTCATGAGTTGCATCCTTTGTGTTAGTTACATCAATTGCCTTTTCGCTCACGACTAAGCTCTCCTCATGAGAACAAGCTGTTTCTATGTCTTTACTTGAAATAGATGCTTGATGATCCTCAGGAGCTTGCTGCAATTCCTCATTGTTCGACAAAATACTGTCTCTGTGTTTCTCCTCATTGACATCCACTTGAATTAATGAGTCCTTGTCATTGTCCTCACTTGAAGCATTCTGCTAACAATATAAGAAAAACTAAATTATATGTTAAATTTGCTCAAAAAAAAAAAGGAACTATTTTAAAGTGCAACGTTTTCACTTCTCGTATGAGAGAGAACACAATTCAATTCCGAGTATGATTATAACCTGCAATTCTTGAGTTTCTTTGATATCATTAGCTGTATCAATTGTTTTCTCCTTTGTCTCTTCTCCCATGGTGTCTTGTGGATTTTCAGTTAGGTTTTGCTCCTTGAGGATAATTTCTGTTTGTGTGTGTTGATCCAAGTCAGATGTTTTAACATCTTCAATGGCTTCATGTAAGGATTCCAAAGGCTCCTCCTTCTGCAAATCACTTTCTGTACTTTTCTCTTCAAGCAATTCTACTCTACTTGCATTCTTATCATCATTTTGGACCTCATCTGTTGCAATATTCCCATTGAAATCTTCTACCAATGATGATTGCTCATTATCCTTTTCCAAATGATCCTCATTTTCCTTTTTTGGACCGTCAACTTCCGTCTTCTCACTGGAAACTGCTGTTGGAGCATTCTGCGCCACGAAGATTAGTGTCAGTAACTGTATTCAATTAATAGAAGGAATATTATCATTTATTTTCTTTGCAAGAATATTTTAATGTTTTCTATGTAACATCAATCTAGTTATTTTAAAAACAATAGTACATCTGATCACTACCTCCAAAATTTCCTCCGTTTCAGCTGCATCAACTGTTTCGCCGGCTGTTTTTAGGTTCAGGGTTACCTGTGGATGAGTTGTCACCCTTTTCTCCTCAATAGAACTTCTTGTTTCTGTCTTTGGTGGGCTAATATCCCCAGATGTTGCATCCAAAGATTCTTCTGGATGTTCTATTTTGGATTCTGTCTTCAGCACGCTCACTGCACTCTCATTTTCACACAATTCATCTTTCCTAGGTTCTCCATCCTCAGTTTGGGCCTCATGCAGAGATATCGACCCCTCATTATCAGTGGATTCCCTTCCCAAAGGTAGTGACCCAGACGTTTTGTCACTTTCTTTTCCTAAGGGCTCTTCATTTTCTACTTCTGAGCTATCCAGTTTGATAATTGTGCTTCCCTCAACATCCTCCTTTGATACATTTGAAAAATCCTTCAATGTAAATACATAATACTTTATTTGACTATTTTTTTTATTAGAAAGTAGCTGAAATTTTCTGATGAATAAGATTGAGAATAAACAAAAGGCTGAGTTTGTATTGCTACTTATATGTGTACCTCTGGAAAATATTTCTTTGTTTGACTCGATACTTCTAGTTGATCTGTATTTATGCTTCCCTCTTCAGGAGATTTTGAAGCAATGGTTGAAATACTCTGCAACAAGAAGAAAGGTTCATGAAGTCTCTTGAGATGTATGTTAAAAGTTTGTCCTTCCTCTTTCACAATGAATCTATTTTAATTATATTATATATGAAAGGGAATTAGGGAAATGCAATCAGTTCAGTTCATAGTGACATTATTATACGTACGTCAAAATTTCCCTTCTGAGTGTCAACTGCATCAATTGATTCTTCCTCTGTTTCTCCTCCCGCATTTTCATGCAGACTTCCCTTTGTGGTCTGATCTTCTGGAGAACATATTATGTTTTCCTCTTGGCCTAAATGAGATGCTTCAACATTTTCAGTAGCTACACCTACATGCAAGGACTCCACAGATTCATTCAAGATAATTCCACTTTCATCAGGTGTTATGACAGGTTGGTCAACTTTTTCAATGGCCGTGTCTTCTTTATTACTGAAAGAAGAATTCATGCTTGTCTCTTCTTGAAGCTTGTCATGGTTAGGAGTCTGTTTTCCTATGGTTTCCATTGATGTACTATTTTCTTGACCTCCTTTCTCTGCTGCACTGACCAAATTGTCTTCAAAATTTCTTTCACTAACATATCCACTTTCCCCTTCTAATGTTTTCCCATCCTTTACTTTTTCTTCTGTTGTCTCTACTTGGACATCCACTTCCTTTACTTTCTCGGACTCCTTTGTTTCGTCAGCGTTGTGTTGGATTCTTCCCAAGAACGTCTCTTCATTCGCAGCAACATCTATTGGTTGATCATCCAATTCGGGCTTTCCAAGGGGTGAAAAACCAGTCTTATCTTTTACCATCTGATCTGGCTTTTCTGTTGCCTCGCTCACATCTTGTGAATTGTTATTAACTTCACAATGAACCTCACTAATGGCGGGTGTTTGCAAAAAAATCTCACCCTCAACCATAGGAAGTTCAAACTGACTGTGTGCTTTGGCTGTTTCTTCAGTGGGAAGCTTATGAGCAAAAAACTCCGTCGCTTGATCTACTAGATTTCCACCTTGGACCACTCTCTGTCACAAAAGTTGATACAGCTTTTTTAAAAATATGCATAGAAGGGTAGAATACTCAACATTGGAAGAGTATGATTGAATAGTTGAATTACACAGATACCAGGTTAATGATTACATTAAAGAATCTATCAATCATTTTATCACTTCACTTAGTATGAAAGCAAGCTCAATTAACTGAAATTTTTATGTTACAAGATTCATTTTATATGATCCTATTCTTAAACCACATGATTCTCGATTCTTAATTATCGAGCTTTTTTAGAATCTGAATCATCTATCTACTTTGTTTGAATTGCTGTAAGAACTGCGGGGATCAACTAGTAAATCACAATGTTTCCTAATTTGGATATTGAGAGAAGAAAAACTGATGACCTTTATGCTTGAAACTTACGGGTAATATACCCTTTGTTCAGGACCTTATAGGTATATTCCATTTTTTCCTAGGATACGTATATAGAGATTTGAGATTCCTAAGGTATTATGAAATGAAGTACTATAAAATAAGCAAGTAAACTGATCATCGGAAAATATAAGCTGACCGTGACCAATTTTTTATTTATTTTTAGAAATTTTATATTTGATCTATGAATGAGTATTTCATTTCATAATTTCACAGTAAAAAACAGTACAAAAATCACTTGAAACGGAGATAACGAGAGTGTAATATCGAATCATCGTATAGTAAGTGGACTAAATCTATGCCAAAGAACTGATTACCTTCTGAAGTGCCACAAGGTGATCAGTTCTGTGATGAATACATGATCATGTGTTCACTTCGCATACATCTATAGTTAAGATCTTAAATTCTTACATAAACACTGATCAAAGGTGGTTGTATTACGGAGATCATGAAACAAGCTGTACTAGAGATGTGGTTATACTTACTGTTTCACAAACTGGTGCTGGAATATCTCCAGCAGTTGCCATCTCAGATGCACTACACTGAATCTGCAAATAATTGAATCCAGGTAAGTACTCTTATTACAACAATATAGGTGTTATAAAGTTAAGATCATGTATGGTAGATGCAAGCAATAATGTTAGGATTGAAACGTTGGTAAAGTTGTCAAAAGCTGACAAAAAATGCCACTTCACTTGTGACATTATTTTTGAGTTGGCTGGAGATTGACAATGGTCCTAGTGAGTGATCAATCACATGCCCAAGTTGCTCACTGTGATGTAAGTAATTACTCCCCTAAAATAGAATCAATTATTTCCACGCCACATTCATTCTTGATTCCCCTTACAATAACTAAAATCCACCTCCTCATGCTACAGTCACACTGGGACACTGCTTAGTTGGAAGATTATTACATTTCCTTATTAGCATTACTTTTAAGAAAGATTTTCTCAAATTTACACTGCCAGTTTAGGTATTAAAAAAAAATAATAAACAAATTTAACTGAGTAGGTGGGGTTAAATATTAGATTAATGTAATTTTGAGATTAATCCAGCTAAGTTTAAAAGAAGCCAAAAAGTGTATTCTAGGATGGTGATGATGGTTTAGGCTTCTTTTTGTTAGATAAAAATAACACATCATATGGAGTGAAAGGAATCTTGCTTTTAAATTAATCAAATGTGATATGTGGTAGATCTGCGCTATGTGATTTCTTTAGATATATTTTTTTAGTGACTAATAATAATGATTATGATTGACAATGTTAATCATGGGCCAGAAAACACATCCTTCTGTAATTAATCTAGTTTAATCTAAGTAGCTATGAAACTGTTAGTTAATTTTACTCAAAAATATGTAAAATAAATTATAAGGTTTGTAGCTGCTTTTCATGCCTAGCCTCAAATTGGTTAATTACATGAAAGTATTCATTTCAACCTATTAAAATTGTTAAAATAATTTTGGTATTTGGTATATTAATTATGTAAAATTTACTTAAAGTTTCTACTAATTAATAAAGAAAATTATGACGTGGCAACGCATGCTTAATTCAGTATATGACGTGTACTGTGCATAAGTCAATAAAAATACACATAAGATGTTGATAATTTAAATACTAAACCATTTGCAAAATCGAATAGTTATAAATCTCAAAATTCGTGTTAGGAAATTGTCTATTTTTTTATTAATTACAGTAGGTATACTTATTTATTTTGTTTGAATGAAATCATACGTATAAGAATTGTACCCCTAAAAAAAAAACTTATTTTTGGTACAACAATGATATTTATATTCTTTAGTCTGCAAAAATAATTATATTTTAAAATTTTATATTAAATTTAAAGGTAAAGATTCAATTTAATAATTAATAATATTTTTTAAAAATAAATATTAAAATCTAGTGATAAAATAAAATATAAATCTAGTGATAAAATAATTATTACATAAAATTATTTGCTATTAAATTAAAAATGTTTTAATCATAAAAGCAACAAGTCTAATGCAATAAACCGACCAAAACAAATAATCCTTGTCATCCTCTGCCGCCTTTACGTGGATCACTCCAATGCTATTTCTTTTATATGCTTTTTGGTATGTAATGCATTATTACACTACTCTCTCATGTGGAGTATATTATTGTCAAATGATGGAGTCATGGAGATATATTAGTCCTGACATAGGTCTTCAAATTCATGCTTCTACTTATTATTGTAGTTGAATTTTCAAAAATGCATTTGAATATTATACTGTATTAATGACTAATATTCTGTAATTCCTTAAGAATTTGAATTATTTAAGAAGTAGAATTATTTCACAACCAACAAGTAGAATTTGAGAAGGTAAAAATGTGCAAATTATTTAAGGTTACATAATTTTACACCAATTAAAATTTCATCACTTACACTTTACAGGTTAGGAAAATAAGTTTGGACAAGTCTATAGTGGGACCCATATAACAAAAATTTATTTTGTTCGATAGGAATAAGGTTTTCTTTTATTTAAAAAAAATATTTATATTTTTTAAATATAAATAGTGTATATTATATTTTATAAATAGTCTTTAGTTTAAAGGTTAAAATTTATATGAGATGAATTATTTCAGGAATAATATGTAGAATAGATTAAAGGTAAATAAAAGTAATATCTGATTAAAAAAAGTACATTTGATCACAAACATTTTTGTGAAATACTTAACAATTAAGTATTGTGCAATGATAATAAAGACAATTGAAGTCAAAATCGAAAATTCTTATCAGAAACAAACTATGGGATAGTGTCACATTCTTGATCGCTTAGAGGCGGCTAGCCATTTTCTACTTTCCACATCATTTCTTATTTTTTATTTCATGATGATTATGAAATAATGCCCAAATTGGTTACTAATCAATTAATCATTCCAATTAAAAGGGTAAGGGTTGAGAAGAGGGTTGTTTTGTAATTAAAAATGGATGAGAATGAAATAGGTACACGTTATACACATCATCTTTATAGAGAGCTACAATCGTTCTTTTTTTTAAAAAAAAAAATGAATATAACAATGAGCATGAATGATCGATGTCGAGATGGATCATTTAATAAAATCTAAGCTGGCGACTTGTTACATGCTAAGGTAGTTGGTATGTAATGACTAACGAAGATTCTTCAATATATGTGGGGTAAGTTCATCGTTTAGAACACAAGTTTTCCTAACTCAATTAATAGATGGTTTTTGGCTTCTTTAAATCCATTTGTGGAAAAAAAAAATACATGCCAAATAATATAGAATTTTCAATTGGGGCTTGCTACTTGGATGCTTTAGCCTTTATAGCCATTTTAGATATTCAAATCATATAGAGTGTTTATGAAAGACACATAATTATTTTATATAATAATGTGTGATGAAGGTGTTTATGCTTTATACTAATTTGGTGACTGCTCCTCGTGTGACTTTAAAAATAATGAAAAATGGTTTGCACATAATGCGTATGATGCTAATTTTTTTTTGTACACTGGAAATTACTGCAAACCAAATTTTTGAACATGGAGGCTTTTTTTCCGCTAAAATGTACTCCATCACTTAACACTCTCCTACATAAAGGATTTTTGTTGAGATTAAAATAAAATTTAAGTTTTCGTTTATATATTTTTATTTTTATTTCTAAATATTATTACAATTTTATAATAAAATATGTATAAAAACTTTAATAATTCAATGATTTTTTTTTTCAAATTTTATAATTTTTACATACGCGTAGCTAGGGAGTTTACACTAGTGTGTGTGATTTTTTTTTAAATTTATTGCATTATTCTTAGTATATATTTGGTGCACCCGGGTGAGAGGGTGCACTCATATGTATACTTTTTTATTCTATTTTGTATACACATTATTCTATTTTATATACGTGTTTTGTAATAATTGTATACTTTTTTCAAATTAATTTTTTATTAAAAAAATTAATATCCATATGTGTATTAACATTTTATTGAATATTATATACAATTTTTCATTAAAAAAATTAACAATTAAATTATATACATTTTTACTCTTAATTGTATAAGTTTTTATTTATATTTGTATGTGGGTGCACCCTATCTTTATGTGCACACTATAAATGGCCTTATTCTTATATAGTTATTTAAATTTTAGCTAGATAATAGAGAGAATTTGATTGAAAAGTATTCTTATATAGTTATTTAAATTTTAGCTAGATAATAGAGAGGATTTGATTGAAAAGTATGAAAGTGAAGAAATTAAAAAACGAATAAAATAATTTGATGATATGGTATGAGTATGGAAATAATGAGATTAATGATTTGATTCTACACTTTGTAAGAATTAATCATAGTAGCCAAAACTGAGGGGAATGAATTGCGATGGAAGTAAAACGCATTCCATTCCACAATCTCACTCAAACGCCTGTTAATCATTTTTGGATTGTAATACTCTGTTTTTAATATCGTACAAAAAAAAATTAAAAATCGTCTATTTGGAAATTTTTTTTTACCTGTAAGCTTGTTAAGTATCCAAAGATTTTCCTTGATATGCACATCTTCAAATTATATCTTTGGTGAATTTTGGATGCTCTACAACACATCAGTGGATGTGTTAACTGAATAAGGAAAAAAAAAAAAGAGCAATATTATTGAAGTGGGCCCAATTGAGAGGGCCCATGTGCGTGATGGATTCTTTGAATCCAGCCCACTTTCAGACTGATTGCCTACTCGGCGTACTGTCACATCATTTTTAGATTGCTCTCTTTGGTTGGATTAATACACGGTGGCCGCCGTCTATCGGCCCCACCACTTCTGGTGGTGCTCTTATTTCGCATATCCTTTTACCCCTCTATAAAATATGAATATATAGTTTTTTTTCCCCCTTTTATATCTACAGTACTTTTATTTTACAAAAAGATATATAGAGTATAATAATACTAATACATACTTTGTATATGCTAAACTTTTCTATATGTATAGACATTCTTAGAAACTTTAAGACTTTATTTTAAATTTATCTTTAAAATATATATTCACTTTTTTTTTGGAATTATTCATATATCCTTAAAATATAATATTAAGTTTTAGATTATTTTTTTTCTTTATATTTATGTTTTTACAATAAAGTTAAATTTATGTGTAGATTGTACATGAGAATAATTCATTAAATTAATTGAGAGAGATAAAGGCGAAACTAAAACAAAAAAATGGTATTAATTAAGCATGTTATCAACGTATTTTAGATTATTGTGTTTCCCAATCCAAGCACGCTTTAAAAAAATCGGATCAAATCTATCCTTTTGTCACGTAGAACAATTCACACATTCACTGTTTTACATTCATTTATAATAAGCTATTTTATCTTTCTTTTTTTTTTTCCTTTTGAAAATTTGATTATTTTAAATAATAAATATAATATAAAGTATTTTAGGTGTGTCAATTGAAAATGAAATTGCAATATATTTTGAGGTTATTGTGTAACTTGTATAGTTGTATTGATGCTTATAACTTTTTTATATTTAAGGGATCGTTCAAATTATAAGTTTAATACCTTAAAAATTAGTATTATTGTAACAAAGACATATGGGCCTGATGTTAGACTCAAAGCCCAAACAAGAATATGAAGCCCAGCTCATATTAGGCAAAACGTCGCCGTACAATAGTAGCAAAATCAAATACGCAAATGTAGTAAATAAGAGTAAGAAGCAGGGAGAAAATAGGAAAGTGTCGAAAAAAAGAGCGGGAATGAGAGCCGTTGGAGCGAGAAAAAAAAAGGCGGCAAATGGGTAGTCAGCCTCCAAACAAAATCCCTGTTCCAAAAATTCACGCTCATCCCCAATCATATACTCTCTCCAATATAAAAACTCTATTTTCCATTTTTCAATACTAATACTCACTAATTTCCCCCTCACCTCCCCCCTTTACTAGTTACTACTGCTCTCTCTCATTCTTCTCTTACAAATTCTCTCTATTTTGCCGCTTCCCTTTTCTTCAAAATCCTCAAAAACCCCTCCCCTCCTGCAAATCATATCATCACACCTAAAAGACACCCTTTTTCCTTTTAGTTTATTCTACAAATTCTTACTCAAAAGGATCCCTTTTCTTTCTTTTACTTGTTTCTTTCTAAATGGGTTTCTCGAAGAAGCATCAAGTGGAATTAAGCAAAGATTCAGAGGGGAAGAAATGGGTTATAGCTGGAATCGCAATTAGGGCTCCGTTAAAGCCTATATCTACCAAGGCTAGAGAGGATTGCGATGAGGATGAGGAGGCGCGTTCCACGACCCCGACGGCGAGTGAATCGAGAATACCGGAGAAGTTGTCGTGCCCGCCGGCGCCGAGGAAGCGCCGCCCAACATCAACTTGCCATTTTAATGGTGTGAGGGAGTTCTTTAACCCCCCTGATTTGGAATCAGTGTTTATTCGCCATGTTGAGAGAGCAAATTAACTGATGAAGGGTTTAATGTTACGACATCTCTTGTTTTTAATTTTTGTTTCGGTTAGTTTTTTGGTGTTAGAAGTTTAGAAAGTTTGAGTGTTTAGTAGTTTGGTAGCAGTTTTAGGCTTTGATAGTGGAGTAGTAATAATGATTTAGTGTATAAATACTATAGTTATTTCCATCAATCTTCAACTTTACGCAGTTTCAGTGAATCACCCCCCACCCCACAAAAGAATTTCTGCTGAAATATATTCTTTTCTGTTAAGCTTGAAACCAATGTTTATTGAATCTTATAAGTGTTGCTGTTTCATTTATGAATGCATAAATAAATCCCTACTTACTCACCTTCTAAATCAGCTAGCAGAATTCAGGTCTTGAAACCCCCCCAGCCTACCCCCCGTTTTTCATGGATGCAGAGCACGCACGTGCATGGTGCGTGCAATGGAAAGAGTATTGAGGAAAGCAACAATGGATGAATACATCTTTTTCATGGTCTGAAAATGCTTCACAAATTCTTGATCTTGACCCGAGCACCAAATACCCCAGCCAGAACCACCCCCCAGAAGTGGGACCATGGGAAGGGCCCTGGTAATAGTTAATTGGAGGTATTGAAAAGGACAAGCAGTTGCATAATTGAGCGTGTTCATTTGAGAATCCTATGTGGGGTTTTTATGACTTCAAGGCCCTCTTCTCTTCTCTTCTCTTTCTTTACCACTCTTTTTCATTGCCCCACCCTCACATCATATTAATATACTATTACTCTTTGATTAATTTCTAATGTTTTTTGCATTTACAACACTGCTGCTGTTCACAACTTGCAGCTCCTCATTCTTGCCCTAATTTTTTTTATAAAATAGTGGTAGTAGTATTAGTTATTTTATTAAGGGTATTTATTTGGTGTTCCGTTTCACCCAATCAGATTTTTTTTAATTAATTAACTAATTTTATTCTTTACTACTCCTTATGAACACACGAATGCAGACATGCCTAATTGGAGTAACACACACACATTTGATGGATTATTCCTTTTTAAGGTTAAACCGGACGTCTGTTTGAACTATGATTTTAGTAACTTGGTACATTGCATGTAAAATAATTAGCTGTTAGATTTTTTTAGTTAACGCTTTATTATCACATTTATATTATGTTACATGATGATATTATATCTTCCCGTCATTCATTGGATAAGTAGGAAAGGATAGATTTAACTTTTAAGGAAGATGAAATAGAAAAATTGTCTAAATAGGAAAGGATATGGAGTTGTCCTAAAATCTAAGGGGGTAAAATTGTAAAAATGAAGGATATGAATAATAGAATTTCTACATACTAAAAATGAAATTTAAAAATCTAAGCTCCCACCCTTTAATTCCATCTCTATAGATAAGTGACAACTAAAAGAAATAAATAATTTAAACCTTCGTTCTTTAGATTATGGAGTGCTCTTTTTTTTTTTCTCTCTCTCACTCGTCATCTAATGATATGGCTAAGAAAATGCAACAATCTGCAAACACTGCAATACCATCGAACATGGTTCATCTCATAATTATTGCAAATAGGCAAAATTAGGACTAAAATGAAATTCTCAAAGACGCAAATGTTTGAATTTTCCTCCTTTTTTCTTAATTTTTAAATTATGTTGCGATTTAATCCCTATAAGCTATAATAAACCATCTCTTACTCTTACAATCACCAAAAAAATATAATAAATGGGGCACGGCGTGTGGCTTTTACTTTGAATGCTTGATTAGGTTAGAAGTTGAACATCCCATTCATACGCACAAACATGGGTGTGTGTGTGTGTTTATGAACGGACCAAAATAGTTTAACTTTAGAACTAATGACATCATATTAAGTCAACACGTTTTTAAGGATAAATTATAACCCTTATTGCATGGTTTTGATTGGTGGAGTTGGTTGGAGATTTGGTGGTGCATCATCGCCCTTCGCCAATTAGCTAAAGTGGTTTCATTTTTATTATTCTTTTATTTAATAAAAGCTGATAAGTGAAAGTTAAACTAAGGTTAAAAGTAGTATTAATAAAGTATTCTTGGGATCATCAATATCATTGATGAAACTAGGTTATTTTGCAATACTTAACAAAAGCTGAAATTTTACTCTTACCTTTGTCAGATTTCTCTAACCATTTATGTCTATAAACAATTAGTTTTCAAGTATATATATAAAATCTTGTTTTATACTATAATTATTTGATTATTGCAATTGGATTTTCTATTCTTTATTGTGGTACAGTGGGATTCATAATGCATGATATATGATGGTAAAAATATATTATAAAATGCACATTATTATGGAGTATATTTTATTTTATTTTATTTACTTCAAATCATGTACTTTATTAGGGAGGTTGATTAAATATTAAATAATACAAATCTCTTTTAATTTTGAAATTTTACATGGTATATATTTAACATGATAAAGTTCCTCTTACCTTTGCTCATTTATCAAAAAATTTTACTAATGTGCAAGGTAGATTTTGTTAGAAATTAACCTATCAAATGAGGTTACATATATACAAGTGATTTGTAGGTACACACCCAATATTTTTATTTCAATTTAATTATCATATATATACACCTTAATTAATAATTTACCCAATAGTATATTATCGCTAGATTCTTAAATGGGAGTATACAATTGGATTCGGGGGTGGTGCTAAATGCTAAATTGGTAATCTCAAGATTATAGTAGATTAATTGATAGTTAGGATGGTTTAGCAGATATTGAGGAAGGGTATTTGTTTCCTTGTGGGAAGCAACGTCTGATCTCTCTAACTCATGTGATATATATACACACAAAATAAATGTATATAAATTGATCAATAATTGTAATGGGATTCTTATCCTTTTTCCCCACCCCTATACATTGATATTATACTGCAGTAAAGAGGGTTAGTAAATCGATTGAACGGCACTGCCACCTGTCGTTCCATTGAGTTCAATTATTGATGATTCAGTCCAAAATTATCAATTAGCTATGGTTGCAGCTTCCAAGGTTCTTCGCATATTCTACTGAATCACCCTCTGCCCAATCTCTTTTATTTTTATTTTTAAATACCTAATGGTTATGGGGTGCTGAATCCAATACCTTATAATACATTTGGTGGGAACGATAGATTTTGAAATATTTTTATGGGATTCTAATTGGAGGCTAGAGCTCAAATTTTAATTAAACTCATATAAAAGTTTAACCGACAGCATGTAATTTTTTGATAAATAGATGATGGTAGGATTAGAATCCTAAACCTTTATTAAAAGGTGACTATGATACCATATTTAATTACCACATCAACTAAAATTTGCTTTTAAACAAATTGATCATTTAACAAACTCATAAAATTTTGAAAGGATGACCAACCCATTTTGGTAGGTTTTTAAGGTATAAGTATATCAAAGTTAACATCCATCAATTGGTTATTAAGTATGATCGTGATGTGATGACAATACTAATAGTATTTTTTATGTTTTCTATCCCGATAAATTCTAGCTTTTTTTTTTAAATTTGTTTGTCTCAAAATTAATCTTCGACCACTTTTATTAAAGAAAATATACTCAATCTAAAAGCTCGACAATATATTCTTAATTTTAAAACTGTTATCACATCTTAACACGCATAATATACATTACTCTCTTCATCCCGAAGATATTGACACATTTTTTTTAGGCACGGAGATTAAGAAGTATAATAATTTAATGTAAAGTGAAGTAAGAGAAATAATATTTAATGTGTAGTGGGTAGTTGTATTAGTGGTGAGTGTGATGTGTGTGTGGGCCCATGTAAATAAGTAAATTGTTTTTGTGTGGATCTCATGTTCTTAAAAATGAAATATGTCAATTTTTGTGGGACAACCCAAAAAGGAAAGTATGTCAATATCTTTGGGACGGAGGGAGTACAATATAGTATTTATACAAAAAAAATATATCAAATTACCCTTTTAATTAGTAAAAAAATAATCAAAGTTTATTAAAACCTGAATTTACAATAATTGTAAACTTCTTTATTGGATGGTTGGAGTAACAATATTGATGGTGGTTTATACTTATTTTTGTTTTCAACTATTTTGGCCTCCTAGTATAATATTTGTGTCGACTTGTGCTTCCTTATTTTATCTTGTCTCCAGTGGCAAAATCCATCAAAATAAGTAACCATAGTACATTATAAGTTGAAGCTGTTAATTACCATAGTAAAATTCTCAAGGGAAGTGATGAAAAACCAAATATAAATGAAGAAGGTGTAATTTATTCCCTTTTTTAGAAAATTTCACAATTAGTGGGAAAACACCTAAACTTGGAGTAGATTTATGTTAAATGAAGTGATCAAGTCAAGAAAGCCACTTCTTTTCAGACAAAAAAAGAGTGTGTTATAGTACAAAAAAAGCAGTACATGCTTTGGTTAATGAAAAAATGAAGAAGCTACATCAATTTTATCTTTGCTTTTCTTTTTCCAAGATAGGGACTAAAGCAAGATTAAAGTGGTAGACAAAATATACACTCCAAATTAATTTTTTATTAAAATTTTGCTTTTTATTTCTTGAAAATTAACATCCATGTTTACGAGATATTTTTGTAGTAGTTATATATGTATATATTCGTACTTTAATTTATACGTGAGTATGCAGCCCACGTTATGTAAGTTGTGGTATAGTAGCTAGTAGGGTTTATTGTTGGGAGTCAAATGTCGAAACATGTTCAAATTTGCATTTAATTTGTCAATTAAAGTGTATACATTTAGACTTTTATTATGATGCTGACATTTTCAATTATTTTTTTCATTATTTAGTCTAGTGAATTTTGTTGACTTATGTTAAGGTAATTATATTGCTCCTAATTAAAGAACTCAACAATAATTTGATACAATTAAGTCACTCCAACACTGTGCAATATTCTTTTTAGCATGAAGTAATTAATTTAATAAGTGAGTAAAAAATATTAATTCACGGGCAAAAATAATATTATGCATTAGGCCCTGAAGAGAATGTTAGGAGTTTACTTTCCTAATATAACATGATATACGTTTACTCTAAGCCAAGTATAGAAAGAAAAGAAAATTTCAAATTCCAAATTTAATTATTGGGTTAGTATTTAGTAAGTTAATTAGTATGTATTTAATGAATGAAGAAATTGTGAAGGTTGGATTGAAAGGGAGGAGAGAGGGGGAATCTTAAACATTTACACATGGGCATTGAAGGAATCCTATGAAGATAGAAATATTCTACTTTTAGAAATCTAATTACCAATCTCCCTATTAAATTCATACCACTTTCTCTCTCGAGTATTTTTCCAGAGTTTTTTCGGTTGATGGGCCCCATTTCAATATTTTGTTCAATACCCAAACCCGAAAGTAACCCGACTGAAAATAATTTGGCGGGAAATGGGTCACATGTTTTGAGTTGGCGCGGAGTCCGTGAAAGGCGGTGATTGTGTGTGCTCGGATGCATGCGCCAAATCTCAACAGCTTCATTGGGACCGTTGGATGTGAATACTGTTGACTAAAGAAGTTGGTTTAGTATGTATTTTTTCTTTTGTTTTCAACTTTTTAAGGAAATTGATTTTTTTAAACTTAATTATATATATCCATTTAACTTTAGACAAAGCCACTTTAGTGACTTTCATATTAAATTATGATTGTTATATAAATATAATACATTTATCGCTAGTTAAAATATAATTTTAAAATTTTATAATATAATTCATCACAACCATATTTTAAATATCAATATAGCATGCTTTAATAATTGATCAATCATCGTTTCATAAGATAATATCTTTTTAACTTTATCTCTTAAAATCCACTAATCTTTGATGATTCATAAGAAAATATATGTTTCAATAAACATAAAATCTCATGCAAGACTCTTTTTGCAATATAGAAATTTTTTGAAATTTTATATTGATAATAGGTATTCCTATTGCAGCTATGTTTGATAATTCAAAAGAGTTGGATTTCAGGTGGCTAAATTTATGGAACAGAAACTAATTTTTTTTTAAAAATCTAAAGAATAAAAAATGGAGTATGTACATAGATTGGATTTTGAGCACCATATATTACACCTGATTCTCTTTAGGGCAGCAAACAAGTTGATTACATGCACAAATAATTAATTTAAGTATGTTAAAGTCTGTAAATTCATAGACCTAACTTAAAGCCAATTCAATTTTTATATATACTATAAAAAGTCCAATTTAGTACTCTGAAAGTTTTCTATACATACTGTTAATTTGATATTTTGTTGAGAATCCCCACTCACAAATTACAAAAATTAGCAAAGTCTGCAATAAATATTGAAAAAATAATAATAAAAAGAAAATCAACATAAAATTTTGCGCTGTATAAGCTACCGTTGAATAAAATCTCAAAAACAGCAATGCTACTATTGGGCCTTAGTGGGCTGATATTTCAAAATGTGGGCTGCTCACTTATTTAGTCATCCCAAAGTGGGCTTTAAAGAACCATAACAACAAATGGAACATATAACTTCAAGTCAGTATAATGGAGTGAGACCTCTCACCAAAACTATTTCTAAGCTGGATTTTCGTCTCATTATATGTAATATTCAAATAACACTATTTACTAAAATTTATTAATAAAAATCGGATTTCATTGTCAAATAATAAACAAACTATATCATCCCCCAATTCCAAATTTCAAATAGTAAATATATTGCTTTCAGATAAAAACAACCAACCAACCAACCAAAGTTAATTGACTGTATGAGTTATTTTTAAGCTGTTTAATAAACCTAAAAAACCAAGTTAAACATGTTCATCATTGGAAATGAAACGAATATTAAAAGTTAATATATTAGTAATGTGTGTATATTTAATGATTTGACCTCATTTCTGATTTCAAATAAATTTCTACAATTTTGTGATTCTCGACTAAGATTAGCATAAATAATCTTAATTAATTTGTTAATCAAACTAAGCTCATTTTACTTTAGAAAAGTTTCAGTGGAATATATAAGTTTGAATAACTGATCATGGTATTAGTTCAACTCAATCCATTTCCACCTCCACTTGATAGTTCTTCATCAATTTACAACCAAAATAAACAGAGTGGAGTAAGATATGAGATAATCATTGTGTTAACAAGACCAACATAATTAGATTTAACCCACCAATAAGCCTAAATTGTTCATCAAACAAGCATACATCTGCAGTATTTCTATGAAACAATCATCAAATGATGTAATAATATTCAAGATGTAGTAAAGATCATCCACAATCTTTCTTAATGGATTCACTTATTCAAGATCACAAGATATGCAGTTCAAGAATTTAATCAAGAATTCAAGAATGTAATCAAGAAACTATTTCGATGAACTTATTAGATATCCATGTTTGTGCAACCTCCGAGATCTTGCTCTGCTCCACATCGACCCGTCTCAAACCCGGAGAATTCAACACGAAAACCTCAACGCCCTCGGCATCCACACAACGACAGTAGGTTATATCAACATGCTGCAGCTTCTTACAGCTTTTCACCACTGAATAAACGGCCGCATTAGTCAATCTACCACAGCCCCTCAGTTTCAACTCCACAAGGTTATTACAAGAAGCCAGCATTAACACAAGCACCTTATCCACCAACATATCATTGTAAGACAAATCCAACTTCCTCAGCTTCTTCAAGTTCTGTCCTAAAGTAGTCAATAAACCAGGTTCTCTCTCAACAACATCGCAGTTAATCAAAGCAAGCTCTTCGAGTTCATCGGATATTGCTCTACCAAGAGCTTTAAGACCCTCACCAGTCACAAGACAGCAACTCTGCAACCTTAAACTTATCAAACCCCTCAAGTTCAAATTCTCTGATAAGGCAAGCAAATGAGTGTTGTCAAGATCAAGAGGCAACCTTAAATCAATCCTTCTTAAACTACACCTGCTTTGATTGATGAATTGAAGCAAACCATCTCTACTACCACCATCATAGATCAATAGAGAATCCAGAGAGACACAGCTCCCACCCAATGTCAACAGCACCACATCAACTATACTCCTACAAGTTCTTAATTCCAATTCTTGAAGACCACTTGACAACCTTAAAAATTCAGAAAACGATGCGTAATCCCCCACGCTCTCGCAGCTCTTCAGCTGCAGTTTCTTAACATCTTTGCAGTTTCTCCAGATATAGCCAATCCCATGATCGCCAGGCTTTATCCCACACAGGAAGAGACTGTCCAAAGTCAACTCAGCATCACCCAATTCGACTTCTCCCAGAAGAGAATCATCGGTTTCTGATAAAGGGTTTGTAAGAAAAAGAGAGAGGGATTTCAAAGACTTGAAATACGACAGCCAATTGAAAGACAGGGGTCTGGAAACTGTGATTGAAATGGAAGAAAGATGAACACAAGAAGCAGAGAAAGCAGAGAGAGAGGGGGGAGAAACGGGGGAGCTCGAGAAGCGGATGTGGCGGAGGTTGGGGCAAGAGGCGGCGACGGCGAGGAGGATGGGGTCTTCGGCGGCGACGGCGAGAGAGGAGAGAAAAGGATGCTGGCTGAGAAAGGTTGAGAAGGAAGTGATCAAAACGGGGTCGTATGGAGGGGGGAAGTAGAGGGAAAGGGAGGTGGTTGAGGAGCGCAGGAGGCGGCGCCACCGCCTGGAAACAAGCGAGACGGCGGCGGAAGAAGGTGGCGGGAGACGGAGGAAGATTTCTTGGAGGAGCTCATCGCAAAAAAGGGAGTCCATTCGATGATTGTTGCAGTTGGGGTGATTATTTAGTGGGGTGAGGTGATGGCGACTGCCGGAAAGGAGTTTATATTCCTACCACTCGTTATTTTTGAGGTAATTCATTTATCTGGTTATGCTGAATTTCTTTTCTTCTGGTTCTTGTTGCCTTTGGTAGACTAGAGGTTTCAGATTTTGTAATAACTGAACCTCATTCATATTCAAGATTCCATTTCTAAAAAATCTGGCGAAAATGGAAAAGAATCCTTCTAATTTTTGGAAATTAAATTACTCTCAACAAATCAACTACCATAAAATATTTTTAATAGAGTTGATATTACGTGCACCTATATAACTTTTTATTTTATTTTGTACTACATGTTATTCTATTTTGTATACATATTTTTTAATAATTGTATATTTTTTCACACTCAATTTTTCATTAAAGAAATTAGCATTCATGTGTATACCTTTTTATTCAATAGCGTATACATATTTTTTAATAATTTTATATTTTTTTACACTCAATTTTTTATTAAAAAACTAACAAAAAAATTGAATACATTTTTATTCATAATTATATATATTTTTGTTCATAATTATATACGTTTCTGAAAGTGTGTGCACTTGGGATGCACCCATGTGCACACTATTTTGATACTTTATAAAAATGAATAATGACTATAAAAATGAATAATGACAATTTTGCTTGGACATTAATTTGATGGAAGATACATATAATATCAATTACTTATTTTTTTTTATCTTATTTTGTTTCAAGTATCAATTTAATTATGGATGCAACTTTAATATAAGGTCATCATTTTTTTATTTAAATATTATATTATAAGCATAGAAATTAAATTATACTAAAGTCAAATAACTATGAATTGATATAGTTAGGAGCATTAATTATGGACCTATAGTATTACAAAATGTTTAATTCTAAAACTAAAGTTTAAACATCTTTGATGCAAAATAATAATAGTATCAAATTTTATGTGATGCTACAGCGGGTTAATCAGCAAGTTAGTATTCACCTTATGGTGATTATGGGTGCACCAGGTGCGCCGGTGCACCCCAAATTTATAGGTTAAAATAGTAGTGGAGTAGTTTATTTTTAAAATAAATTAATTATTTAATTATATTTAATGGTGGAGATTGATTTAAAAACTAATCTAGAGGATAACATTTTTCAGGTGCAACCAAGTTGGACTCTCAACTTATACATACTTTTATTTTAATATTAACTTTTATGTGATAATAATTGGGGTTTAAATATGTTTTTAATTATATCATCACTTTAGTTTCATTTTATTCCTAAAACTAAATTTATTAATGTTTAACTAATGCAAACTTTATCAAAACAATTTAAGGAGGGGCTATTCGCACCCCCAGAATTACTGAACATAACCCCAAAAATATTTAAATTGACATAATTACCCTTATAAAATTTATATATGTTCTGTTGTTGCAACCGAAAAGTTTCGGTTGCAACAATCGAGCAGAATTCATTCCTCTTATGTAACAAAGTAAGATTTATGATTTTTTTTAATTCATATCTACATTGCCGAATAGACTTATCTGTTATCTTATCTATTCGATAATGTAGATATATAAAAAAATCACAAATCTTGTTATGTTCAATTGTTGCAAATGAATTATTTGTTATGTTCGATTGCTGCAACCGAACGGATAAGATAGATGAATCTTTATTTTGTTCGGTTGCTGCAACCGAACACGTAAAATGGATAACTGTTCGGTTGCAACAACCGAACAAATATAAATTTTATAAGGAAAATTATGTCAATTTAAAATATAAATTTTATAAGGATAATTATGTCAATTTAAATATTTTTGGGGTATGTTCAGTAATTTCGGGGTGCAAATAGCTGCCCCATAATATAATTCCTAATACTAAATTTATCAATGTTTAAAAAAATTTTAGGTGATGCTTTAGGAGGTTTAATTAATGTTGTTAATAATATATTAACAAATTGTATGGAGCCAAAAACTCTTTACGAGCCCAAAATATGATCTCATTCTTGGTTGTGAAAGCACAAATTCATATTTCACTTTTACTTATGTTTCAACTTTCTTTCTTTTATTGTCTGCAAAATGTGGGAAATGTCTTCCAAAGAATCAGAGAACTCCCAAATTTTAAACCATTTTAATTGCGCTATTGAACTTCAACAAGTAATGTCCAATAGAGATACAAATATTCAATTGCAAACAAGCTTTAGTAATATACAGTCAATGTTGGAGTCTTTTGTTCATTTCAAAAAACAAATTATGATTATTGGCCATTAGTATTCTGCAGTTCTATATTTGTAAAGTCACACTTGAAGCAATGATCCAGCAAATCAAAATTATGATCCTCAAAACAAATTTCACGATTTGCAGTTTTCGCAAATTAGTTTTGAGGATTTTCAGTTTTTACGGGTTTTGTGCGTTGCAAAATTTCCTTTTAAGAAAGATAAATTATTGATCTTTTGATTTAAAAAATATAGGTGTACTTATTTTTTTAAAAAAAAAAAGAAGATTTTGAAAAGCAATATTTTATATTTAAAAAATAATAGTTTATCTTGTTAAAAAAAATAAAATCATAGAATAAATAGTCAAAAATTTATGGTGCAAAATGAAAGTATTTGCTTAGATGTTATAGTTTATGTTGATTGTTTTAACGAAAAATAAAAAAATAAAAATTATGCACTATTCTATACTTGTATTCCAATTAGCTAAACAGATGTTTAATATAGCACTCGAATTAATGTGTTAATGTTATACTAATATAAATATAAATAAATATGTTAATACTTTAGGATTAATATTTTGGATATTTTATTAGAAAAATAACATATAAAAACATAATATATTATCAATATTATAAGATTTATGATAAGTGGTCGTCTACCTACCAAAATAAATTATATTTCCGATTCACACTAATATTTAGTTTAGTAGCAAGTACAGGTCGAACCAAAAGGAGTTTAATGAATTTTTAATTAAGTTCAAGTGTTGCTAACATATAAAATAAATGTAAGGGTGGTTTTGATTGTGACAAATAGAAAATAACAAAAGTAAAATTAATTTAATTCTTGAGTAACAAAGCAGATGAAAATTAATTATAAGATTAACCAAGTGATAAAAGTCTAGTTTAGGATGTCGATCCCCTCCCGTTTACTAAATTAATTAATTACAAGAATTAAACATCTAGCCTAATGCGCAAACTCAAATCCCTAGATTGACGGTATGACCAATCAACCCAAATGTTCTTAAATTTATCAATTAGGGTACGACCACTAAGTTGAACTATCTATGAGTCACCCTATGGATTCGAACTCATAAACGCATTAAAACTTTAAACATAGGATTACTAGGCTACGAAATCCGGCTAGGTATCATACAACCTATATCCTATTACACCTAGAGAGAATAATCTCTATTTGTTACTTAATTAAATTCCTACAACAATTACGGATCATAGTTCATGGAATAACATTCATCAGTTTAACAATTAAATAGGTGATCAGGCTAAATTAATTATCAAACAACCATTAAGAACATCAAAACATGTAATAGAATAAATTTGCACACAAGATTCAACATAAAAATTCTAAATAATTAAATTAACAATTTAACGGGAGGTTCACGAATCCTAAACTAGAAAAGGGGATTAGCCCCGCATGTTCATAGTTAAAACAAAATTAAAAATAATAAAAACCGATTGATGTCGATTGCTTCTTGAACTTCGCGCCAATTCCGCCTTAGAGAAGAGATAACGCCGCTGCTTCACGTTAATCTCCCCCTCCTTTACGTTAATCTGCTGCCCAAAAAATAATAAAATATCTCTCATAAATATATGTGTCTTGATCCCAAAGTAATCCTACTAGATCTATTTCCTTATTTCTCTCTTCCAAAAATATCTCAGGATCTATTTTTTTCTCTTTTATTTTCTTTTTGATCGAGCCTTATACAGATTTGGAGAGATTCGATCCTAAAAATATGCTGGCTGATTTATTTCCTTATTTGCTCCTTTAATAACCTGTTTCCACATCAATTCAAATAATTAAAGCAATTATCTCCCAAAAATAATATAAGTCAATATTAGCACATAAAAATATATAACTAAATCAAATAAACTTTAATTACCACAAAACAATCATGCGACTTATCAATTTATTTGTTGTATAAATGATTATGCAACTACAAATGCAATTCTTGTTTAAAAAAAAAATAATCAAGGCTGATTTTAAGGTCAATTTGTGCAATCTCATTTGGGTATGAGGTCACCCTTAGTTGGCGGAAACCTATATGTATATTATATTGCAGGTAACCTCATATTTTATTTTCTAACTAATATGCTTGTCTACTTCGTATACGATATTATGTTGTGCTAATTAAGAATTTTAAAATAAATTTAATAATGGTAAGAGAGTAAATTTAAAAATATATATTTTATTATATAATCAAAAGGCAAAAATTTGTGTATGTCTTTGGGCACGCCGTGTGTCCATACCCTTTAGTATGAAGACTTGTATCATTTATTTTCTGAAAAAAATATTAATGAAAAAATGTATACCATTTAAAACAAAATATTGTACACTTATTAATTAAAATATATACATTTTATAACAAAATTGTGTACCCTTACACACTTTGTGCACATAGGGACATAAGAGACAAACTCTAATTAAAAATGTTAAAATATTAAAATGAATAAATTTATAATATAAAGTACAATTCAATTTAAACTATTAGATCAAATTAATAAATTAATAAATAAAAAGGAATAATTACTAATAGATACACACTTGTATGTACCATATAATTGTTGTTAGATATATTGATTTAAAAAAATGACTCTCACATATAAAATATTAAAATAAAATACTAAATATAATCTTAATTCATTATAATCACATACACTCTTAAACCACTAACCCTAAACCCCTCACCCACTTGCTGCCTCCGCCGCTACACATAACTTTTGTTGCACACAAACATTTATGTGCAACACATTGTAAGAGTAATATTGAGAATATTATTTATGTAGTTAGTAATAATATTTTTGTATATTTGTATATCTCATAGTAATAAAGGAGTTTTTAATGTACCTAGTAGTAAATATTTCAAATAAAAAAATATTTGTATTTTTAGTTAATTATTATATTTATTTCTAAGATCAGTTACTATCAAATACATGATATAATTAATTGTTATTCTAAAATACAATTATAAAATATTATTACCATCAAATGTAATATGTTATAATTACCTATGTTATTAATTATAAAATATTATGGCGTAATTAATTATATTTATTTTTAATATCAATTACTATCAAATACATGATATAATTAATTATTACTCTAAAACACAATTATAAAATATTATTACCATCAAATGTAATATGTCATATATGTCACAAATACCAATGTGTAATAATTTTAAAATATTATTATGGCGTTGATTTGTAGTTAGTAAATATAATTATCCTTATTTCTCTTTCAAAGAATGACTTATCAATTCTAAAGAATGTTTTAGATGTTTGATATTGTAATTTTCTTTTGGCAATTTTCTTAATTTTTATTATATCCTGCAGGTATTTCTTATACATAGTGAATAATTTCTTCTTTACCCATAAAAAAAATAAAAATAAAAATAAATTCACCTCTATCCAATTGCAACTTCTTTTTTTTTTTCGCACAATACATTGTTGCAAAATTTTCAATTCTGCATAATTTTCTTCACGTTGCGTTCTTGTACATTTTTGTGCAAAAAAAAAAGTAATAATGAAATGTGCAACCGCATAAGAAAAAAAATTGTGTAGTTATTATATTAGTTAATAGTGTTTACTTTTCTTAATTGTATTTGTAATAAATTCTTATTTCTAAATATAAGTTCTCTTAATTTCTTAATTAGAAATCGTAGTTAATTTAGGAGTCAATACAACTAAAGACAATAAATTCCACAACAACCAATATTCATCCTTAAGTTATAATAATAATTAAATTTGTAATTATTATTATTATTATTATTATTATTATTATTATTATACCTATCCTAAACCTAGATGTACCGGTGCAACCTAGGAATTGCCAAATTTTGGTATGGTTTGAAATGGACCGGTAGAAAATAAAAGGAAAACTCAACCGTTGCACAAAATAATATACTGGGCCTAATTGTCATGCTAACTGTGATTCAGGCCCATCTATAATAGATTTTTCATTAGTAAACAAGTAAAAGAATCGAGGGCAAATGGCTGCTCGTACGATGGCGGTTCATCGCCCTGTCCCCCTTCAACGACCTCAATTCGAACGAAATCCCGATTATCACCGGCAAAGTAAAACTCGAATTACGCGCTACACCATCAACATACAAAATCCATCCCATCCGCAATCTCAATTCAGATTACAGAGTTGGAATTGCGTCTATATCGCACGCATTCAATCACAATCGAGGAGATTGTTGGAACCAGTGGAATGAAATTCTTCGAATGTTCAACAGAAGGTTTCAGTCTCTTCGTGACATCTTTCCGGGTGGGAGTTGGTGGAATATGAGCTCTCTCGAGCAAAATATTGAAGGTTTTCCAGTTGCAGCCGATCCGACGACTGTTCTCAATGCTCTGAATAAAATGTAGGCGTTGGTAGCTGATGAGAAATGGATTTTGTACACAGCGTTTGGTGCGTTAGCTGTGGCTGCGGTGAGTGTGCTTGTTCGAGTAGCTCTTGGTTTATTTGATTTGTACTAGTCTAGCGTTTCAGTTTTTGCTACGATTTGATAGAGCACACTGTCAGATTGTTGTTATTTTACTCAAATGTTAAAGTTATCATTCGTTCTAGCTAATATAATAGTAGATGCTTATCATTTTAGCAGTAGGAATTTATGATTGCATAGTCATTGCAAGTCTTGCTATGTCTAAACAGAAATAAAGAGAAAAATGCATCACAATTGATTTGGATTTATGTTTTTGTTGCAAATTTCGGAGATATCAATGCCAGGTCTTATTGCGGCAACTGTGTTTGCGGCTCAAAATGGCGAAATGTTGGTGTTCTATCAGAACTCGCGGCTTCTGATTTACTTGTGCATCACCTCTGGAATATGCAGGTCAATTTCCTCCCATTCCCACTACTAAAGCCTTATTCAGTTTACTCTCTTTCTATCTACTCATCTCTTCCTTGACTGCAGTGGCTTGCGAAGTGGATGTTTTGCCATTGCAAATATGATTCTGGTGTGTATAATGAGTTATGGTTTCACTTTTTGTCAATTTTTTTTAATGTCTAAACTTCATAATCCATCAAATATTCTTGAGGACTCAATTATAAAATCTGGCTGATTTAATGAGTTTTTGTTCTTTCATTCTAATGATGGGCAATTTTTATGTTATCAGATTTTATAATAATTGAAATAATTTGTAATTTCCTTACAAGTTGAGGTTCTTTATTTATCTAGAATGCTGGAATTAGCTGATGATTCTCTATACTGGCAGGTTAAGCGTCTGAGGGAAACTGTATACAGCTCTTTTCTCTTTCAGGTTTGAAATTTTTATCTAGATCTTGCATACTGGTGCTCCTTCTCATGTCTCTATACATTGTTTAAATTTAATGTAGGATGTATCCTTTTTTTACGCAGAAGCAGTTGGCAACCTGACTAGCCGGATCAGTACAGATTGCCAGCGGTTATTCCATACCATTGGAAGTGATATACACTTGATCTTGCGCAATATTCTTCAGGTTTCATTCTGGATAATATTTTTGTTCTAATTTTATTGTTTATCATAATTAGATAAATTTGCAGGGAACAGGTGCATTTATCGCCTTGATGACACTATCGTGGCCTCTAGCGCTATCATCACTCGTTGTATGCTTCATTTTGTCTGGGATTTTCCTCCTCTATGGGCAGTAAGTTTTGATATCCATATTTCCAATTTGTTAACTGATATCTATGAATTGACATGCAAATATTCAACTAATGGATATATTCCAAGAAGTATTTTGGTTGCATATATACATTCTTGATGCTAAAAACTGCTCTGACTTTTGAAGAAATTGGAATTTTTTTCTTTGACAGGTATCAGAAGAAAGCAGCACTACTTGCTCAAAACATTGTTGCTTCTGCTAACGAAGTAAATAAAAAAACTGACAAATTCTTCAATATATGCGACCTCTTCAATATATTCAACCTCTTCTACTAAAAGTTTCTTTTCTTTTCTTTTTTTACAAAAAATTAGGTTGCTCAAGAAACATTATCTTTCATGAGAACCATCCGAGCATATGGAACAGAACGAGAAGAGCTTCAGAGGTGTAGAATTTTGTTTAAAGATTTGACAACAAAAAAAATGGCACTGTATGCTTATTTGCATATGCATAAATTGCTATGATGATATGTAAGTATATTAGTGCTTCACGTCAGACTCATTTGCATATGTGATTTCTTTTTAGGTTCACACAATGGATTGACAGGTTAGCTTATGTGGGAATGCGTGAAAGTGCGGCTAATGGCTTATGGACCCTGAGTTTTAATAAACTTTATCGATCTACACAGGTTTTGCTCTATCTACTGCATGATTCCATGTTTTGGATAAATAATTCTTGAAATGACATTCAGACGCAGTTGAGCTTACTTCTACGATATGTTATCCAGTTCCTAAATCAATTGTGACAGGTGTTGGCAGTTGCTTTGGGAGGCATGTGTATTTTGACTGATGGTGTGTCCGCAGAGCAACTGACCAAGTATGTATTGTACTGTGAGTGGTTGATTTATGCTGCCTGGAGATTGCAAGACAGTATGTCATCTACTTCAGTCCGTCGGAGCTTGTGAAAAAGTTTTCCAATTGATGAATCTTTCTCCAATATCTGAGTTCCTGTCAAACGGCAAGTGACCCCTTTTAACCCTTTTTCTTATGTGGTGCATAATACTTCTGCATAATTGCGCTTATATTGCAATTGTCTTTTTGCAATTTTGATTAACATGCTTATACTTTACCATATAGACGACTTCATATGATTCATGAATGACTTCAAGTGTATTCATGTTGGTTGTGAATGGTAATCACCTTTGAAATTCCGCTGCTGCTTCTATCTGATCTTTTTTTTCCCTTAAAAATCTCTGTGCAGGAGTAAAATTACAAAGACTGATAGGACAAGTTGAGTTTGTGAATGTATCATTTCACTATAATTCGAGGAAGATGGTATCTTTCAATAACTATAGATATGTCTAAACTTTCCAACTATTTTAAGATTTAGAATTTTCGTGGCAGATGAAGTTACTTCTCCTAATTATTCTCTTTCATACGAGCAGGTACCTGTTTTACATAACGTGAACTTCTCCATAAAAGCTAATGAAGTGGTTGCCATAGTAAGGAATAAAACATACTACCTATTTTGTATTATTATATGTTATATTTTAAGCACCAATTCAGGGTTTACTTGGTGAAAGGTGGGTGTCAGTGGCAGTGGGAAGAGCACATTAATCAATCTTTTGCTTCGTCTCTACGAACCAATTAGTGGTGAGGTGAGTGTCATGTTCTACCTATGAATATAACTAATCTCGTGTCAGTACCCTAATTTCTTCTTTGATTTATTATTATTGTTATTATATGCACATGTTTATCTCCAGATTTTTGTCGATGGCATTCCTCTATGAGAGATGGACATTAGGTGGCTGAGAGAAAATATAGGATTTGTTGGGCAGGTTAGAATTTAAATGACTCATTTTTTCTTGAAACTTTGTTGATAAGAGTTACTATCTCAGAGATGAATATGATATTAAGCAGGAACCCCATGTTTTCCATATGGATGTGAAGTCAAACATTGGATATGGTTGCTCAAGAAGCATTAAACAGAAGGAGATTGAATCGGCTGCTAAAAAAGCATATGCTCACGAATTTATTTCTGCACTCCCTTGTGGTTATGACACGATTATAGATGATAATCTTTTAAGCGGTGGACAAAAGCAGCGTATTGCAATAGCAAGGGCTCTCTTAGAGATCCTAATATCCTTCTACTCGATGAACCGACCAGTGCCCTCGATGCTGAGAGTGAAGGATACATCAAGGTACAAGAATTTGTTTTTATTTTGATTCTTGTTGTACTCAATACTTATTCAACTAATGCCAATTCTGCATATCAGGAGGTTCTCCGAACTTTGATAGATGATTCGAGAAGACAGAGAACAATCATTATAATTGCACAAAGGTTCATTTTCTTCTACACTTGTTCTTAAATTATAGACTTGAGAGTTCAAGTCGTGACCCAGCTTCCACAGGCTGTCTACGATAAAAGCAGCAGACAGAATCTTGGTACTCAAAGATGGACATGTTGTTGAGTATGTTGTTCGGTTCCTTCTCTCTCTTTCTCTCTCTCTCTCTCTGTTATTCGGATCCTATCCTTGAAGAGGAGATAAAGATTAGCAGAAATTAGATGATTCAAGGACACAAAACCTTACATTATGGTTAATGAGTAGATTGATTTACTGTTGATAATCAAAATGTTATTGAAGCAAGTTCATTGATGCAGAATGGTACTGATGTAGAACTCCTCGACAGAGATGGCCCGTATACCTGGTTGTTTAAGAATAAGATGCAGAAAGATGTGGAGCTATCTTAAGAATGGACTGTAGAGTAGGATTCCCATCCCAAGAGCTTTCCTTTTTGTACCATTATTTCAATCTTGGTATCAAAAGATTGAGAATTAACCCACCTTAGTTGCAATGAAAAATAAAAAGTAAGTGGTCTCATTATAATTGGTGAAGTAAAAGGTTGGTTGCAGTCTTAACATCTCGATATTGTTCGTTTATTCCACCCACTACAATTTATATGTTGCCCCTACCCAAACCCTTTACCACATTCAAAATATTAGTACAAATTTCTATAGCCTTCTCACTTTGGGTCTTAAACCCAGTTTCTTCTCCCGGGGGTGTAAAGATCGTGTCACAATCTTGAACGTCTTTTAAAGCCACGGATGCCAGAGGTGGAAGCTTCTGGAAATCTCCAGATTTCAAGGGATCCTCAGTTTTCAAAAGAGAATTCACAGCTTCTGTGTACAAAACTCCACAGTGGTTGTATTTGTTAAACACAATAGGATTATTTCTTGTCTGAATCTCACGAGCATGGATCTCGTCGTAGGTTGTGAACAATAAAAATAGGCCCGACTGGATCGTGTCATTTGCTTGACCGGCCGTCGTGGCCGCAGTGATGGTGCAACTGCATGCAATGGTGAAACTGAACAATGTGAGGAGAAACAGGTTATTTGATGCTGATGTCATTTTGATTGTTGTATGTTTTTACTGCGTCGAGTTTTTTTGAGTGGAAATGGTATTTCCATCGGTTTTTATACCCATTTGCACATGTAACGGCTCATTTATTTTGAAGCGAATATTTAACTATTCAATTCTTGATTTGCTATATCTGCTTAATTAATATCCTGGAGAAATTTGATTGTACAGATTATATATGTTTGGCAATTGAAAACATTATAACACACGGAGATTATGGAAGGAGATTTCACCTCATTTTAATAGTAGTATATGTTATACAAAATAAATAATTGTACTGTTTTTTATTCTTAATTGTATTATTTGCAAATAAAAACTGTAATATATTGCCTTGAATATTATACATACAATATTAATAACATAATGTATTAGTTATAATAATAAGAAGAACAATACCAGGTTTTATCATTTTTCAACTTAAACTTCTTTACAAATCAACTTACCATTAGAATCTAAAAGTTTAAACATTCAAAATTTAAAAGTTCAACTTCTACTAAAATCGAGCCATGTAATCCTAATTGAAGCAATTAAATAGCTAAAACCCATCGAAAAAGTAATTTTTTGAAAAGAAAAATTGATAGATGGGCATTCAGAATAATCCAAATTCATTCACTGAAAGAAAAATAAATAATTAAATATGCAATTACTCGAATATTCATCTTAAATTAACAAATACAATTGAACTACATACGGGCTTTGTCTCAACCGTGGTGATAATGAATGATGACAAGGTTTCTCTTGGGCGAGTAAAATCCTAATCGATAAGCCTTCTGGAGCGAAAGTATGACAAAAGATATGGTGGTCTCACAATATAAAGAGCTATGTAGAGACAGACTTTCAAGAGTGTTTTTTTTTACAGAGGATATTCAAGAATTGGATGCGACACATCTTAAATGAGACCCATTATTGTAATTTTAAACAATTATATGGATTTAGGGGCTATTTGTTTGGAGTTCATAAGGTGTGAAATGGGAAAGGGGTTGTGTTTGATTAGAAGGTGTCATAGTTTTACTGTATTTTGCATTCCTCAAAAGTGAGGAATCCCCTGATCATTCCTTCCACATTTCACCTTATCACTCTTATTCCTTGCTTTTCAAGCTCAAACCTTATCTATTAATATATATGGAGTACTAGAAATTCACCCTGCACGGACATTTACATAAATTTTATTTTGAGAAACTTTTATTTATGGTTTTTAACATAAATTAAAAATAACTAAAAAAAGAAATATAACATAAAACGGTAATAAAATACTAGTTTGAATTAAATTATAATTATAACTCATAATAAATAAATATTATAAATTTTAGAGAAAAAATATAAAAAGGTCCACATGAAAATGTTCAACATTTATTTTGCCAACCACTTTAAAAAACATAATCCACATTTATGGTTCACTTTCCAAAATACCCTCACTAATGGAGCGGTTCGGATTCTCTGTGTCATTTTGGTACACCATCTCCTGTGCCAAACCGTTAAATGGACGACGCGTAGGAGAGAGGAAACTATACCCTAATCCTTAAACCCTATGGGCAATGGTTGGATTTAATTCTCCTCTTACGTGTCAATCACTTAACGCGTGACACATGAGATGATGCACGAAAATAACGCAGAAGATTTGGTATGCTAATGGAGTATATTGACTTTGCTAACGACTTACGATGTTGGATGGGAGGAATATGTTGTAACGTGATTGGAATGAATATATAAATTTGGGATGAATAGATAATTATGAGACAAATAGATAAATTTGGAATGAATGGACAAAAGTGAAACAAATTGAATTATTCTATTCGACCTAATTTATTTATTCGATCATAAATTTAATCAAACATTAAAATCTACTCATATTGTGGCTGAACAAATGTCAACCATTTCTGGTACATAATTTTATGCACAGTAACTATGCCATACAAAGAAAAGACTTGATTGAATAAAGTTGATCATGGAGTATACAAAGAAAATTGAATTAACTATAATATTAATAAAGAAAAGACTCTTGACAAAAAAAGTTACAAATTAAAAAAAAAAAAACTTTTTTATATACAACATTTATAGTTGATTTAATAAAATTATAGTTGGAATCACATATTAAAATTTTTTACTTTTTGTAATTAGGTACGTGAAACAATAACTTATATCTAAACATATGTTTCTCCAACAAAATGCCATGAAAATAGTGATCAGGCTGACTACAATTACTATTAATAATATTTATCTATTTATAAAATTTAATTAATCATAACAAATGAAATTATTAATTTTAAGACTATAAGACTAAAAAAATAGTTAGTATCTTGTAAATCAGGTTTACATCACAAACCCTTGTAAACCCTATTTCCCATTTTAATTTAAACTCTTAGCAATACATAGGATATAATTGATTGAAAGAGGAGATAGCTTATGGTGAGAAAAAAAATCAGAATTTACATAATAAGCTAATGTAAACATGATTTATATAAGTGTTTGTGGAAAAAAAAATAAAACCATTAATCTAGAACATGAAAAAAAAAAACTTATTATTTTAAGGGAAAAATCTTGCATGAGACAATTTTACACTTTTTAAAATAATTATAATTTTCGTTATAAAACGTTATCACTCTCGATGTAAAATGTTATAACTTTTCATTTATACTAGAAATTATTTTATGAAATAGCATAATCACTTTTCATTAATAATATTATTTATTTTTATCCATTTCATACAAGTCCAAAACGTGACACTTGCCTTAACTTTTATCTATCACTAATGCATCAGATTTATAATTGCACATATAAGTTTGGTGTTCAGGTATTATTTATTTATAAATATTATATATTTTAAGAAATTAGGATATTGATTTATATTTAAAAAATATTTGAAATATTAAGATTTTAATATAATAATTTATTTATTATTGATTTTTTTAATTATTTAGTTTTAAACATCAAAATTAATTTTGTTTTTCATATGCATGCGAATTAAAATTTCTCATAATTTTAGATTATTAGGAAATTTAAAATTCTAAATCAATTTTACATGCATATAGTGTGGAACTCTAAAATGTCGTTACATGGTAATTTTTTGTTTTAAGGTATAAAAGATAATTTTATTGATAAATAATATAAAATTAATTTTATAATTTTTATTTAAAAAAACATGCTTAATTTGATAATGTTTACAATAAATTTGAATTTTATTTCAATAAGTTCATTAAAAAGAAGAAGAAATTATATTATATTTAATTTGAAATTATTGAAAATAAAATTGTAAACTATTTATATTATATTCATAATCTAATTATGAAGTTTTTCATTATTATTGGACTGGATTGATGTCAACTTATTTAAGTAGCTAGGCCCAAATGTTGTAGTAAAAAAAAAAAAAGCAAATGGAGATGCGGAAAAACGAACATTACGAACCCATCACATATTTAAATTGGAAGCCCATTTAGTTTAGTAATTTAAATTATTTAAGGCCCATATCTACATCACCTGAAATGAGTTTGTATGACCCTAAAGAACAAAACATTATTCAAAAGACAACCCTAAATTACATGCGCCGTTCCAATGCAAAGTCGAAGGGCAGTAGAAGTTATACTCTCATATGGGCAAAGCGTTCAACTTCCCTATCAGAGGTTGCTGAGGCCCCTACCCAAATCTCTTTATTTGAAAATTAAATGGAGAAATTTTCACATTAGGGTTTTCTAAATGTTGTGATTGTGAGACGATAGGGATTTGGTCACTTGTTCGGTTTTGAATCCACCTCAGTCCAACCGCCTCCGCCAGCTCACTCTGCTCTCCGACGACTTATTCAGGTACGTTTCCGACGGATTGAAGCATGTGAGAGAGAGTATTTCATTATAATGCGTGTCATGTTCTGGAAACTTTAAAGTGCGATTAAATTTGATCAGTTTACCCCCAGAAACGTTTAAAGCATCTCACTTTTCTTAATAATCATCTCTGAAAGATATAAAATACCTTCCACATCACATAGTTGGATTTCTTGATCAAGATATTGAAAATACATGATCAAATTTCGTTTCTACCCTCTTTAAAAGATAGAAAACCTTTTTGATACAACTAACATTCTCTCGATTTCACCCCTTAATGTGTTTTTCCATTTGTATGATGATTAATGCTACTACTTTAAAGATTCTATGCTTGTGAGTCATGAGTTGATCTGTTTGGGGCTAACAGATTTATTGTATATTTCAAGTGTACAAAATTAAATAAATGATAAAAAAAAATTTATTAGAAGATACTGTAATTGGATTCAAACATTCATTTCAATTCAATAATTTTCATACTCTGAAATACTTGCTCCACCGATTGTGGAATCAAGCCTTCTGATCTGGTGGTGCTGGATTTTCCATCATTGTATACTTTTTTCCAAATCCGGTTTGCTGCTAATGCAAATCTGTGAAATGCAGTAATTTTATTAATGAACAAGGCTGAGTATTCAACTCAACAAAGGCATCATTGGATTTTAAAGAATTTTAACCTTAGGTTTGAAAAATATGACCTTAAATTCATCAATTGTGCTTTGAACAAAGTTTAAATCTCCCCAACATAACTTCGTAAACCTGATAACCAATCTTATATAGTATTTCACCATTTTGAAACAAATCAACGCAGCTTTGGCCAACGCCGCGTTGATTAATGGTGAAGTATTGCATGCGATTTGATTCAAAAAATGGTGAAGTATTGTATACGATTGGTTATCATATATTATTTCTCTGATTATTTATTTCTCTCCCTCTTTTTATAAGGCAAGAGCACTCATTCACTTACGACAAAGTTTTTAATTCTAAAGACTCCCAAGAAGTTATATTTGGGGAGGTATCTTAGCTTTGTTCAAAGCGGTGGTTTTAAGGTCATATTTATTTGGGGAGATATCGGTGGTTTTAAGGTCATATTTTTCAAACCTCAAAAATAGGTTAAAATTCTCTAAAATCCAAAATTGATTTAGGAGTTGTCACCAACTTTATTAATCTTTATTGCATTTCAATCAGAATTTTGTATATTTACTTATGGGTAAACCGGATCCGGAAAAACCTATGCAATGATGGGAATGAGGTTTTGAAATGAAGGTGTGGTATCTTCTAATTGTACATTATTTTTTAGTTGTCAATGCTTAAAATATACATGGTCTATAAGCACCAAATGACTCACAAGCACAGAATATTGGGAATCAAACATCACGTTATAAATTGAAACATATTAATTGAAGGCCTCAATTGTGGATGTTCGTTGTAGCAAAAAAGCTTTCTATCTTCTAGAGAAGGCAGAAAAGAACCGGTATTTAATTTAATTTTTTATGATCATGTTTTTTCTACAAATATGTCGACCTATCAAATTATACTTTTAACTCTCAGCAAAATATCGATCTTTTATAATGGTATAAGTTTTCCTTTTCAAATCCACTATCAAGACTGAAATGAATGAACATTCAAGCAGTAGTCATGTATTTGCTCTGAAAATTAAAGTTGTTAATGAGGTACCTCATTGATCTTGATGGTAGTGATCGCCTTCTAAGATTGGGTCGACTGAGGATCGATGAAAAGAAACCTAGGTATTACAAACATAGTTTCTATTATAATTTCTTGAAGTTTTTGTTGTATTTGTCGTGTCATATAGTACTTTTTTGAACTATTATTCAGGCCATCAATAAGAGTCTATCGTCACTGACTGATGTCATATTTGCCTTGGCAAAGAATGTCCGACATGTGTCGTTCAGAATCTCGATGCTCACCTATCTTCTCCAGGTAATTTAATGTGAAATATATAAATGTGGAGCAAATGCTCAATTTCTAGTCGAGTGGCTCTTTTCATTGACTTGTGAGGAGCTTTTTCTCATCTAGAAGAATGAAGCTAATTTGCTAAATGAAGTAGATATTTCTGAACTGACATTTTTGTGTGGTGGCCTTATTTGTTTTCTCTTTCTTCCTTTGTTCATTATCAGCCTTGCTTGGGTGAACAAGCAAAGACACTGATGTTCGGCAACATCTCACCGGAGGCTTCATCCCTTACTGAATCGCTTAACTCGCAACGGTTTGCAAACCATGTAAAAGATTGTGAGAAGCATCAAACCTATCTAAAATTAATATTATGTTGGTAAATAAAACTTCTTGACAAAGTGTGAGCGCAATAACTCCTTTAATTTCACCCTAATATTCGGAGCTTCATCTTTTGTAACTTTAGTTGCAGTGCTATCATATACAGGCATTAATTCTGCACATTGCAGTTTTTGCAACTTCATGCTTTGGGCAAACTTCTAACATGGTGTGTGATGCCTGGAGGCACAACTTAAACTGCTACATACCCACCCTATCTTATTGGAAATACATGAGGGAAATACATAGGGAAGGGAAATAAGCACCATCTTATTAGCATGTCAACAATATTAACATTATTATACATTAACATAAACAAGGGAATATTTACCGCTCTAAGATGCCGCAATAGGAGAGACTTATAAGGCAGTAAAGAGCCATTTTGGGTTAGAGATCAAGTATCTGGCAGCTAATGAGCTCCGCAGACCCTGCATTTCTAGTAGAAATCACTTCCCATGCATTCGACGACGTAAAGCTCGCCTGCAGCAGCAGGCAGCAGAGGAGGTAGATGGAGGGCTATCTATATAATTAAGCTACACATGCTTATGCTTTGAGTTATTCCATCGGCTTTTATGCCATTTGTACATGTAACGGCTCATTTATTTTGGAGTGAATATTTAATTATTCAATTCTTGATTTGCTATATCTGCTTAATTAATATCCGGGGTAATTTTTAATTTAATTAAACCCAATCGTATCACGTGAATCCGTTTATTTAATGAAAATAAAATATACACAATAAGTTCTTAATTAAGAACAATTGTAACATCATTTTCTATAACAAAATACATGACACAGAGATTTCAATCGAGAAATCAGAGCAACATATTAAGCAAAATAAAAAAAAAAAATCAGTAACATGAAAAAATGGAAAACGAAGAACACATTAACATGAAAAAATGGAAAACGAAGAACAAGATTTAAGCACTATTTTTGTTACTTGGGTGTTAAATGATAGGGGTGATCAATGAAAAATAGGACTAATATTTGATGTTCTATATCATAACACTCAATATTTGAAGATTAAGATTAATATTTTTAGAAAAGTAACAAATATATCCAATTCTTCAAAATTCGTTAATTGTTATCAATAACTAAATAACCCATGCCTTCTGTATTATAATCATAGATTATAAAAGTAGTCTATAATTTTTTTTAATTATGGTCATTAGATGATTATAAATGAAAATCGATTTTCAATTGAACTTTGGTGCAAAGTGACTTTACTGAGATAACTGTAGCTTAAAATAAATTACAAATATTACGTGTGATAAAGTGACATACTACTGTTTTCAAAAAAAAAATTAATCCCTCCGTCCCACACTAATTTTCACACTTTCTGTTTTCGTCCGTCTCACACTTATCTTCACCATACAAAAAATGAAACTTCACATTAACCAACAACCTCAAAAGTTATTCTAATTTCAAAAATATCACTCCTACCTAACACACATACATACTTTATAATTTATTTATTACCTAAAAATATCACAATACCCTAAAAATAATAAAGTTAATAAAAAAACAACTTTCTTTAAACTTTAATATCTACATTACTGATGCAGATAACTATAAGATGGAGTAACATACTACTTAGTATAACGTAAAATAAATTTGCCACTCCACAAAAAGTTGCAAAAATACAATGTACTATAAATAAAGTAAAGTATTTAAAATGACACGTGGGCAGGCCCACTGGTCATCCATCTTCCAGCTTCCAAAACCCTACCCCAAAGCCCTAAAAGGCCCTCGTGTTTCCGATAGTCCAACTTGAACGAATGTTTCCCCCTTCATAATTCCTTTTTCAAAACTCTCTCTCTCACATCTACTTACCTTAATGATCTCTCCTTCTCAAATTTCACCTGAATTTTCCAACAATGTTAACTCAGCTTATCGTTTCCTCCCTTCTTCTGCTGTCACTGCACCATGCGACGTCGCATTTGCTCTCCGGTCCTCACATCGCCGACGTCAACATACTCTTGCCTCCGAAGATGACCCACCCTGTTGAATACAGACTTCAGGGCAGCGACGGTTGCTTCAAATGGTGATTTAATCTGCACTCGATTACTCGTTTGTTTAAATTTTGTTGTGAGAATGGGCTAATATGGTTTTGTTCTTAGGTCATGGGACCATCATGATATATTATCGGTGTTGCCGGAGTATAATTCGAGTAGCCATTGCTCGACGAGTGCTCGATTGCGGTCTATTGCTCCGTACGGTGGGAGGAAGGAGACCGCTGTTTACGCAACTGATTTGCATTCTGGAATGATGATTCGTTGTAAGGTTTATATAGATATAATCTCGAGGATTCAGATATTCCATAACTCTGTGAAGCTTGACCTCGATGGTCTTGCTACTCTTCGTGTTCGGGCATTTGATAGTGAAGGTATACTTTTCGTTGTGTGTTCATTGATTTTGGACTAAAGGTTGAACAGTTTTAATGTGTTTTTATTTTGTGCTGCTAGATTTTGAGTTATGATATCGGCTTATAAGAAATTTTAGATGTATTTGGAATTTGTTTTTCTCTCAAAAATTCGCGAGTTATGTGGCTCTTATTAATCCTTATTGATTCTGCTCTTTTTATATGTCATTTCTCCTTATTCTTATGAAACAAATGCTTAGATAAGTTAAAAGTAGATTAGGGGAGTTTTGACATAAACCTTTGTTAAAAGCAGTAGCTAGGACTGAGAGCAAGGAACTTTGTGGCAAAATGGAAGTCACCAAATTCACCAATGGTATATAGAAGAATATCAGATGTGAAGTAATTTGGCCATAATGAAACCAACTGATTTTTGTCTTGTTGGAATTAGAGGCATATGATTGAAAAAAAGATGTAGGAGTACTTTATTGGAATAGTCCTTAAAATCTTTTTAAAATGAATGCAAACTCACTGAATACTGTTTTATCTATCTGTAGCTCTATTGTGAATACTCTAATATGACTCATCATGTAAAAACCATCCTTAAATGGCTCTGGGTACTGAGATTAACTGGAGTTGCAGTTCAGCTGTGAATATCTGTTAATGTGCCGTCTTTTTGACGGCTTTGTTAATTCGTACATACTTGCAATAAGTCGTACAGAATGTATCGTATTCTAAGGTATTTCCTGCAAAATAATATTTTGACTGCTGAAACTAATTTTTCTATTCTGTATAAATTATTTCCCATTATTTATTATTTTATATTTCTTTTTACCTGTGCTATGGTTTTGATGCAGAAAACGTCTTCTCCTCCTTGGTGGGACTGCAGTTCATGTGGCAATTGATGCCCGAAACACTGGGATTGCCGCATAGTCTTGTCCATGTTCCTTTGAAGGACTCTCCATTGAGTGATTGTGGTGGTTTATGTGGTGACTTGGATATCCAAGTAAAGATCGAAGAGAGTGGTGTGTTTTCAGATTTTTATGTGGTGAAGGGTACTGAAATAGGCCATGAGATTGTTTCTGTAAATCTTCTAGAACCATCAGTGGAGCACCTGGCAGACAAAATTATCTTGACTGTTGCAGAAGCTATGTCGCTAGATCCTCCATCACCTGTATATGTCCTCATTGGTGCTGTTGTTCAGTATACTCTTAAAGTTATTCGCAATAATAGCCCACATCTTGTCAGCTTACCATCTCCATTCCATCAATGGTCTTCTTTGAACTCTTCTGTTGCACATGTAAACAGATCAATGGGTGTAGTTAATTCATTGAACTTTGGGATAACAACAATTGTTGTTGAAGACACCAGGGTCGTTGGACACATGCAGATATCTTCTTTGCATGTTGTCTTACCTGATAATTTGTTGTTATTTATGTCCCTTCTCTCCCCTTCTGGTGGTCATATTGAGGGTGTCGAACCCATTCCTTCTGTATCTCGTTGGTATGTTGTAGCTGGGCGTCTATATCTCATTCATATTAAGGTTTTCTCACCAGGACCTGGTGCACAAGAAATTTTTATAACAGAAAATGATCAGTTGGAGTTGCATGATAACCACGAAGATTTCTGGAATATTCTCCCATTTTCAGAAGGTTCTGCCAAAGGGAATGATAGAATCTTAGAGGCAAATTCGTATGGATTAGGAAAGCTTACAGCAACTTTGTCTTACAGCACTGGGGATGATATGGGAAAAGAAGTTCTCAAGGTTGTGCAAGAAGTCATGGTGTGCGATCAAGTTAAGTTTACTATAAACGGAGACAGTAGTGTTTCTAACAGAATTCTCCTCCCATGGGTCCCTGGTGTCTATCAGGAGATGGAGCTAAAAGCAAGCGGAGGTTGTGCAATGTCCTCAAGTGATTATAAATGGTTTTCTTCAGACATGTCGGTTGCATCTGTATCTATCTCTGGTATAGTTCAAGCAAAAAAGTCTGGAAAAGCTACTATAAGAGCAGTGTCCATCTTTGATGCATTTAATTATGATGAGATTGTTATTGAAGTTTCTATTCCCCATTCGTTAGAGATGCTGCCTAACTTTCCTGTGGAGACTCCTGTTGGTTCGCATCTTCAAGCTTCTGTAACATTAAAGGCATCAAATGGTGCATACTTCTATGCTTGTGATGCTTTCAGATCTGCTATAAGATGGACAACTGATAGTAATTCTTTCATAATTGTGAATGCAACTGCTGTAGTTGCAGACAAACAAGAAGCTGGTGTACCCCAATCTACATTCTACGGTCCTCCATGTGCATGGACCAATATATATGCTTCAAGTTCTGGTCGCACCACCTTACATGCAGCATTAACAAGAGAAAATCAATTGTCTGATAATACTGGAAGAGAATCTATTATGTTGAAAGTGTCCTTTTCTATTGCTGCTTTCTTACCACTGATTGTGCATCAGGCAGGTGATGGAAACCAGTTTGGTGGTTACTGGTTTGACATGGATCATGTTGAATCTCAGAATCAGCTGAGTAATTTAGATAATTTATACCTCGTGCCTGGTGCTCATTTGGATGTTATGCTTCGTGGGGGACCAGAAAGATGGGGCAAAGATGTTGAATTTATTGAGAATGTGGAAGTGTTGGCTGAAAAGAATGTTAATGTGAAAGATAAAGTTGCTGTTCATCAAATGTCAATCAACTATGGTAATTTCTACAGAATAGGATGTGAAAGTTTGGGAACCTTTAAACTTATTTTCAGACGGGGAAACTTAATGGGGGAAGACCATAAATTACCTGTTATATCTGAAGTGAAGTTGTTGCTTATTTGTAGCCTTCCGTCTTCTATAATCATAGTTGCTGATGAAGCTTTGAACACTCCTCCAATCATTCAGTCTGCAGCTAAAGCCGAACGCATGCCTGGCAGAATTCGTTCCTCTCCAGTTACAGTAGCAAATGGACGCAGTATACGAATATCAGCTGTTGGGCTCAGTGATTCTGGAAAAGCTTTTGCGAATTCATCTTCCCTCAGTTTAAACTGGGAATTAACTGAGTGTGAAGGTTTGGCTATTTTTGACGATGCCTATAATTCAAGATTATACTCGAGTTGGGAAAGATTTCTGATCTTGCAAAACTCATCTGGACTGTGCGTTGTGAGGTCCACTGTTGTCAGCTTTATTGATACTCTAAGCCATTATGACTTTGCTACAATGTTTGAAACTTCGAAGAACACTCTGACTGACGCGATTCGGCTGCAGCTTGTTTCTTCTCTTAGAGTCAGTCCAGAGTTTGGTTTGTTGTTTTTCAGTTCTGAAGCTAGACTGAATATCTCTGTAACCGGAGGGAGCTGTTTTTTGGACACTGTGGTAAATGATACTCAAATCGTGGAAGTAATACAACAAAATCCTGCTCATGAGCGCTCACAACTAATGTTGGCTCCTAAAAGCCTAGGGTCTGCACTTGTAACAGTTCATGATATTGGGTTTGTTCCCCCTCTTACTGCATCTTCCATTGTCCAAGTTGTGGAGATGGACTGGATTAAGATTTTAACTGGAGAACATATAAGCATTGAGGAGGGAAGTTTACAGTCTATAAGTTTTTTGGTTGGGGTGGCTGATTGGCGTACTTTTGACCCCTCTCAGTACAAATACATGAACATTCGTGTTAGTATTGAAGAAGATATAGTTAGGATAGTGGAAAATCATGATTTCCCTATTCTTGCAGATAGATACGTGAATGCCCCAAATTTCACTTTACAGGCAACAAATATTGGAGTGACAACCATATATCTTAGTGCTATCCAACATTCTGGACATGAGATCTCGAGCCATCCAGTTAAGGTGGAAGTATATGCTCCACCAAGATTACATCCCGACGATATTTTCCTTGTACCCGGGGCATCATACGTGCTCTCAGTAAGAGGAGGCCCTAAAATTGGTTCGTATGTTCAGTACTCCAGTTTGGATGATCAAACTGCTCAAGTTCACAAGATTTCGGGACGAGTCTCTGCTATTTCAACAGGGAACAGTACCCTTGTTGCCACTATATATGGTGATGGTGATGTCATGATTTGTCAAGCATATGGCATAGTTAAAGTAGGGATTCCTTCATCTGCAGTTCTAAATGTGCAGAGTGAGCAACTTGCTGTTGATCGAAGTATGCCAATATATCCAACCTTGTCTGAGGGGAATTTATTTTCCTTTTATGAGCGCTGCAACAGTTTCAAATGGACTGTGGAAGACAAAGGTGTGCTGAATTTTCAAGGAGCAAACTCTGCACATGTTACGGGAGATAACATGGTGAAAACTTTCCATCCTTCTGGTTTCTTGAATGGGCGAGACCTTAACTTCATTCAAATGCTTCATGGAATATCGGCTGGCAGGGCAACTGTTTCAATTTCATTCTCTTGTGATTACAAGTTCTCAAAGTCATTGTCCAAATCGATGTTATACAATGCATCTATATCACTGTGGGTGGTCCCCGACCTTCCACTTGCTCTTGGACTGCCTATCACCTGGATCCTTCCCTCTTATTATACCTCTTCGGATCTCTTACCTTTGACATTGCATGCTGTGAACAGAGTGGATTCTTTTAGTGATAAAGGTATTGTTTATTCCTTGCTAGGACAGAGCAAGAGGAAAATTGAAGAAGTGCGAGATGATGATATACACATTGATGGAGCTAAAGTTATAACTAAGGATTCTGGCAATATTGCGTGTATTCAAGCAAAAGACAGGTCCACTGGGAGAACTGAAGTTGCATCCTGTGTGAGGGTTGCTGAGCTGGCTCAGATCAGAATAATGACGGATGAGTTTCCAGTTCATATGCTTGCTTTGGGTGCTGAATTTGACCTTCAAGTCAAATATCATGATACCCTTGGAAATCCATTTCACGAGGCCCATAATGTTGTGCTGTTTGAAGTGGATACCAACTATCCTGATGTTGTGTCGATTGGTGAATATGATGGTCATGGAAGCATCCATCTTCATGCAAAAAGCGAAGGTTTAGCTCTTCTTAGAGTGTCTTTTGTTGGTAATCCTAAAAAATCAGTGTATGCGGTGATTTCTGTTGGTCCTCAATTGCATCCTCAGAATCCTGTTGTTCACCAAGGGACTAGTCTCAACTTCAATGTAAAAGGTTTTAGTGATTCAGCATCAGGACAGTGGTCCAGTGCAAATGAAAGTATTGTATTTGTGGAGAAGCTATCTGGATTAGCTGAAGCAGTAGGAGAGGGTACAACCCATGTCCACTTTGAAAGCTCAAATTCGAGTTTTAAGCTTTATACGCAGGTTACTGTCCTGAAAGGGAATATCGTGTCGGTTGATGCTCCTGGGGAGGTGATGACAAATGTGCCTTATCCAGCAAAAGGATATGCATTCTCTGTAAAATTTAGCGGTGCTCATGACCACCAACATGGAGCTCTGGGGAAAAGTATGCTGCTTGCATTTGATTGTGCCGTTGATCCACCCACCATTGGGTTTGCTAAGCCGTGGAAGGATCCTCACACTGGTGATTCATATTGTCTGTTCTTCCCTTACTCTCCATTGAATTTAGCACGTTCATCTCCCAAAACGGGAGACACCACAAAGCAGGTTCTTGTTTCTGTTAGTGCTTCACTCAGAGGAGGCACACACATTTCTGGTTCTGCATCTGCTCTCTTCATTGGAGGATTCACTGTACTTGAACTGGACAAAAATTCATTGCATCTGATACTCACACGTGACTCCAGCGAACGTGTCATAACCATAATTGGTAACACGGATGTGGAGCTCCACTGGCACAACAAGAATGGTCTCTCAGTTCGCCCCATCCTAGGTGAAGACCGTGCAGTAGGAAAATACGAGGTCAGAGTTCATGGAGGCCAGAGATTCCAAGATCAACTCATCTTCTCACTCCCATCAACTGGGCAGAAAGTTGAAATCAGCGTTAGCTACGATCCTGAGGAGAGACAAGCATCTAGGAAACCAGCAAATGTAGCATTATGGGGTGGTGTATCCGGCATCCTCGTTCTCTTGATACTAACAGTGACTGTCTTCATATGTTACCTTGATCGACCCGAGAGATCACGCCCCGTTGTACCCCGCAGTTCAAGCAGTGCAGCACCCGTCACTCCCCAGCGGAGTAGCCCTGCTACTACCAGTGATCAATCTCCCCGGACACCACAGCCATTCATCGACTATGTTAGGAGGACGATAGATGAGACGCCTTATTACAGGCAAGATTTTAGGAGGAGGGCCAATCCTCAAAATACATTCTAGGTTGACAACAGTTTGTGTGGAGTGTGGACCTTGTCTTTCGGGTGTAATCTATGTAAGAACAGTTATCTCTGTGCTCTCTTTTTGTAGAGATTCATGCAATTTTAGTTTATTTCAAGCTCTGTTTGGATGGGAATGATAACTGTTGTGGCATGGAGCTGTTTCATTCGGCTTTGAAATAGAGAATCTCGTGTATATAAATTGTTGCTTAATTTTCACTGCAACGGAGTAATCAACTAATTATTAGGGCGAAATTAGATTTTCTATGTCCATAAAATTTTAATTTTATTTATTTATTTCCCGAAAATAAGGTTGATTACTAGGTAAGAAAAAGTAAGATGTGGCATTTTATTTAAGATGTGAAATTAAAAATATATTTACGAGTATATAAACATAACTGCACAATTTTTATTTTATTTTTGCCCTTTATAAAATTTTAAAATTGTGTAAAAATATGGGCCATAAATTCAGTGTCGTTTGGTGAATGAAATGTCAGTTGGTTGACACGTTTAAGACTTTCTAGTGATATCCGCAACAGAACAGAGGGCGAAAATATCATGTCGTCTCGCACAGAAATTTAAGGAAATAATAAAACGAAAAAAAAGGGAGAATTCTGCAGCGAAGAAAAATGGCGACGGTCTCTAGCTTTTCAACAATGCGAAAGGTACAATTGATTATGCTTCACAATTTCCAATTCTCTATGATCCTTTTTTCTTTCCTGAAATTTAAGGTTTCAATTGCTGCATTCGCAGATGCCGCAAGTTTTGTGCAGGAAGAAAGAGAAAGAGAGAGGAGGTCAGAATAATTACCCTTACAAAGTTATCGAAATTACTCCTCCGCCCAAGAGCCTTGGCATTCGCTGCTTTCCCTCTGTAAGCTTTTTTTTGGGGAGTTTTTCGCATTTGTTTTCAATAAATTCAGGAACTCAACTATTGAAACATTTCGGATATAATGTGCAAAAATGGGTTGATGAAATTCTGCTATTTTTAATATAATGTTTATCTGCTGCTCTCATGTGATTTCTGCTTTCGTTAATTACTTTAAATCAGGGGATTTTTTTTTTTATCTCGATTTGATATTGTGAGTAGAAGTTTTAGGTGTTTGTGGATGAAGTGTCATAAAGATACTTACTGTAAGTGTGGTATCATTTCGTTGAGACTGATATAATATAACCATTGATTGTAATGGCAGAACCTGCAGTGTGGTGAGAGTGTCACAATAGAAGGCCAAGCTTATATGATATCAGCTGTAACACATCGTTATCAGCTCAGGAAAGGGAAGTACGAACCTAGTGAGAAACGGCTTGATGTACTGTCGAGCGGTAGATACATAGTAAACTTGTATTTGGAAAGTTTGCTAGAACAATCTTGATTTTGATCTTCATTTCTTCACCAGGTTTCTTATTTATTATCAATGAGATGCTTGGTTTCAAGTTACAGTTGTATATTAGATATAGAACACTTTCAAACTGTGTAGTTATTATTTTAATGCATTGGCTCATTTATTCATCACTAAACTTGTTAGTTTACCTTTAAGCCATCTATCAATTAGAATCTTATATTTGCTCTGAAAATAGAATGTAAGAATTTAGCCTGTTTTCCAGAATTGCCCTTTAAGACGTGCTTTCTGTATTCTTATATAGGAGTAGTAGCCATTGTACAGTTAGAGCCTAACTTGATCATCTGCCTGAACAATACTTTTATGAAGAACAATTAAATTGCGAACCTGAAAAATAAAACTCAAGACATGCAAGGTCATTTATTGTTTTTTTTTTGGTGTGATCCACCTTGTTTGTGTATTTTATATTATGAGTTAAGTTTCTGGTGATTAGAAGCTTATATCTGATCTGGTAATACAGCAACTCAAAATCTGAACTTGGCGGTTATCAGAATCGCTCATGCTTACTCAGTTGCTCCATTCTTGGTTTGCTTTCAACAATTTGGAACAAACTATAGGTTTGCTCATGGAATATTGATTTGCATACGCTGCAAAAATCGTGTGTATTGAACGAGCCATTGTACAGTAGATATCTTCACTGGACTTTTCAGACATATGAATCAATTAAAGGAAAAGGTGATCCTCTAATTCTTTAATTGTGTAAGTTGATCAACTTCTTTACCTTTCGGCTGTGGTTTGTCGCCTGTCTTAATGCTTTAGTATATAGTATGAGTGGTTTCAATTGTTGATTCCTTTTTCAAGTAGCTCATCTCACTGTTTAGTATTTTAATCAAAAATCAGAATTTAAAACTCCCTAATCCCCGCAATGACTTTTTCATTTGCTGCACGCATATTAACAAATATAAGTATAAATTTTAATATGTTGTTAAAATATTACTTTGTATTAACGTTGTACATGAATCTATATAAAAATATTAATTATTTTGCACCGTCTCACTCCTTTAAAATTTAAGGAAACCGTAGACCTTACATTAGGATAAATTAAAATGGCTAAACATGAGAATATTTTTACCCACTTAAATTATTTTTAAATAATTTTTACATAATATATACTTTGTTATCTAATCCTTTGACATTTGCATTTAATAATTTTTATTTTATTTTTTGCCCCCTTGATTTTCCATAAGCAAATTTATTTAAGTCGTGCTTTCGCTTTTCTAATCATTTTTTTTATATATATATTCATTTATCTAACTGTGTAAAAAGTAAGTAAAATTTAAGTATATAAAGCTAAAATGCAATTTCATTATAAAGTATAAAAAACATTGCAAGTACAAGTATTTATGAAATAAAAGTACAGATTTAAGTAGATACATGGACCTAACCCCCTATAACTTAACTTGAATTAGTAGCACTTGAATTTAATCAAGAACATATTTAATAATAAAAACTTAAGAAGTGTAGTGAGTTCACACGTAAATTTTTTATTTAAAAATTTTTAAGATAATTATATTATTAAATATTTTAAACCCTAAAAATAAACCTTAAATTTTGAGATAATATAGGATATAAATTATGAGATCACATAGCTAACTTTATAAATAGATTCACACAAATATTTGCTTTTAGTAGTTGGTGTATTACTTAAAGAATTGCTATTCATAACTTTTTGATTTTAGTATTTGGTGTATGTTACTTAAAACATTGTTATCATAACTTAATTTAATCACAAATGTGTTGTTTTTCTTATAATAATTTAATTTTTATTTTTATAGTTCGTGTTCTATTTAACCTTAAGATTTAGTTTTATCTCAAATATAATATTGATTTTTGTGATATAATTATCTTTCCAATTCATAATTAAAAAGATTGTATTTACAATCAATTACACCCAATATATGCTAGGAGTATTATAATTTTAATGTAATTGTGGTTTTGGCACTAATTATTTTACCCATAAGTGCTATTTAGTTATCATTTTAACCATAGCCATTATGTCTAATATTGAAATATTGATAAGAGCAAATTTTATCAGTCCCAAACAAAAGTCCCTTCAAGAAGACTTATGAAATGATGGGGTTAATTTTAGATTTAGATGTCATTATAGCTAGACTAAAGAAAAAGATAATAATGATATGAATCTGCACTCTGAGAATGATTATTCTTAAACATGCTTAGTTGATGGGTGACATACTGACATTAGTGGTCCCCTACGGACCTAAATTGTCTCTTCCTTCCTTCACATGGAGGGTTTATTTCTCTTCAACATTTTTTTACTAACTGTATTTATTAGTACTTGAGGTAAACTCATTATTTACTAACTGTATTTATTAGTACTTGAGATAAACTCCTAATTTATTTATTTATTATTTATTTTATCTATGTGGATGACATGACATGATGAAAATTATGTTCTTAAATATGAATCTATGATTGCCAATTTAAAAATTAGAGTATAATTTATTTTATTCTTTTAGTAATATTGTTTTTACATCTGGGATTCAATTACAATTATAGATCGTTAATTAATTAACATTTTTTATGTTCATTTTTGTATTCTGACACAACTTCGTCAATTCTCCATATTCTGAATAGCGTATATAATATATAGAGGAATTATATATTCTTATGTTTCATCCAATCATTTCTTTTCGTTTTTGAAAGTTTCCTAGTTGGAAAAAAGAATTAAAATTTTTTAATTTTAAATTTTTTTATAAGAAAAAATCACAATAATTCAGGGGTGAAGAAAACAGGGGTGATGGCTCAATATATATGGTGTTTTGTTTTGTGTGAACATTTCTCCCAGTTGGTTCATAGGTGGCAACTTTATTTCATTTTTTAAATAATTAATTCCGTATTGAAATTTCGGTTTATAAGATCATAATGGTACTCATCAAAATTTTTAATATTGATTTATACAAGTTATATTAATTAATGTTTTTATATCAGGAATAATGTTTCTCACACAGTAAATATGATTTATTTGAATTTTGATACTTCCTAACTTCCCTTCCCACACCACAATGATATTATATGTTTTAAATATATTTCCATTAAAATTATAACTAAAAACAGCATTATACAATTATAAAATCACATTAATTAAATTTAGAAAAAAATAAAATTATATGAAAATTATTCCTTTCACCCTATTATACGTACACTTTAGGCATTTTTTTTGGGATTAATAGAATATAATTATAATTTTATTAGAGGAAATGCCCTACATTGCCCTACTCATTTTAAAATGCAAAATATCCCACTTTGACTTTAAAACTTAAAAAATGTACACATTCGTACTTGAATGACCTTGATATATTTTTTTGGACAATTGTACCTTAAGGGCAATGATAATTTGAATCAAATTAAATTAATTTCCTCTTAATTTTAATTATATTCTGTCAATGTTTCACAAGGGAGCAATAGAGGCAATTGACTGTCGTAATCTTTATTTTTGTTCTATTCGGTCTTCTAATGAGTAGATTATTTTTGTTCTATTATGTCAATCTCTATTCGATCTTCTATTCGGTCAATTATTTTTGTTCTAATTATGTCAATCTCTATTCGGTCTTCTAATCGGTCAATCATTTAATGATTGACAGAATCAATGATTTTTTTTTCAAAATTAAGTATTTAATTTTAAATAAAAATGGTAGGTCAAATGATATTAATGACAAATTATATGAAGTGGGCAGATTTGCTTTTAAAAAAAGGAATTAGACATTTTTGCATGTTGATCTTTCATATACTCCCTCCGTCCACGACAAGGGTCTCTTTTTTTCATTTTGATCGTCCCACCCAAAGGATCCTATTTCCTTTTTTACAAACATGAGACTCACCCATCCCCTCTAATACAATTAAAATATGGGACTCATACTCCCACTAATACAACTATCTACTACACATTAAATAATAATACTTCTTAATTCACGTTCCAAAAAGTAAAAAACTACCTCGTCGTGGGACGGAGGGAGTAGAGTATAAATGACTAGTCCCCTTTTGATTATTGTGTTTTATTCAGTATTTTAATCTCATAGTTCATCACAGTTTTGTCTTTATAGTGTTCGTGGTATTCTAACCAAATTTATAACTATGTTTCACGTGAAATGAGCTCGATTAACATGTTATTAGTTGGATCATTGACCAATGTAATAAAAATAGTAGTTAAGTTAATTATAAGTTTATCTTTTTGTGATGTAATTTAATTTAATAGGTTGTACAGATAAATTGGTAGAACTTGGGAGTTACGATTATTTTATTTTATTGCACAAAAGAATTGTCTATACTTATGGCAGGCGGTCCACATGCCCCTCACGTGCATGCATGTGACTTCTCCTTAAATTCGCAATACGTAATTTAATATGCATTTACTTAATCTATAAAATTTTATTAATAATTGCTATATCTATTTCCCACCTAGCTAAATTAAAAATAATCTAGATACAGATCATAGATTGACACCAACAAAAATTAGGGCGGCTGCTAATGAATTGAACATGAACGAACTATAGATGTTCGTGTTTATTTATTTATTATCTTTAGCTAATATATGTTCATAATTGTTCACTAATTATCGGGATATATATGTTCACTAATTTTAGTGAACAAGTAGAAATTTTATTAATAAACATCAACTCAAACCACGATAATATATAAATAAACTAAATTAAACTATGTTTTACAAATGTTAAGTCCGTAGTTGACATATATAATGTGGAGTAGTATTTAAATAATAATATAAAAAAAACTTGTTTGGAAAGTGTGTATGGACATGATAATATCAATTGAATGTGTTCATAAGTTACTTAATTTTAAAATTGTGAAGGAAGAAAAAGTTAATATAAATGAATAAATTATGAAATTTGATTAATGTAATTTCAATGGAATAACATCCAAAAGGAAGAAAACGTGAAGTTTTCATTGAGAAGTAATTCTTCCAAAATATAATATTAAGTCTTAATCGAAAAATTGTTTAGTATGTCTCCCAAATTATTATCAAAAGTGTTCACCAAATTACTATAATATTTTCACTTAATTATTTTCTTGGTTACCATAACTCCATTTAATATCATGAAATTCCTTTTATTCTAATACATATTTGAGGAATTACTGTGAATTTTATTATTATTATCCTTTAAATAAAAATCATTAAACTAAGTTTCTGTTAAATAGTATAAAGGAATTAATTGATTAATTAATATATAATTTTAAAAAATAATAATAATAAATAAAAAAACAGAGAATCTTTCGCACTTGAGAGGTGAGCTCATAAGTCTGGTGAATACGAGCATATCTACAAAAACTTTTTTCAGGCAGTTTTTTTGTTTTTTATATTTTTCTTCCACACACACCAACACATAGTGCGTGAAAAATGTTAGTGAGAGAGTGGGGGAGGAGAGGAGAGAGACTGGGAGAGTGCATGATTTGGTTAATGGAAAACAAGTGCATACAGTATACACAAAACGAGAAGAGAGAGCGTTACACAATACACATAACAAGAAAGGATGATGAGATTAACGGTGGGAGATAGAGATTCGTAAAGACGGCTTTTCAATTTCCACTTCATAAAAAAAATTCAAGAAATTCCCCCCAATTCGGCTTTTTCTCCTTTTCCTTGCTTGTGAACTGAGCTTCTGCATTTCTTCCTCCTTTTATAATTAAACGACACAAATTGAACTTCCATTCCCTGGGTTTATTTCAAGTTGTTTCTTTTTCATTATCTTTTTCGAGGCAGTTGATGTAATCTATCTATCAATCGCTGTTTCTTCTTCCGATCGGATCTGAAAAGGACTTTGCCCAGACAAGGGATTATAAAGCTGTACGCATTGGAGTTATTCTGAAGGGTGATGAAAGATTGTTCACCCATCTACATTGTCTGATCAGGTAATCAAGATTTTAATTACGTTTTTATTATTTAATTTTTGGGATTTGATTTTGGTAATGTGGGTGAAAAAAGAGAATCTTGGATGTAGCGAGACTCAAGATTGAAGCCTTTTGTGTGTGTGAAGATTCTTGAATTCTGCTACATTCAACTGGTTTTGAAGGGGGGGTTTTGCAGAGGAAAAAAGCAAAAAAAGATTAGTTATGGATTTATGCAGTTTTAGTTATTGTTATGCTTTCTCTCGTATCAATTGATGGGTTGCTTTCAGATTCTACAACTGTTGGTGGTCCAAATTCGACTGCATTCATTGAAATTCAGAAATTTCTTCATGCTTGTGGTGTTTTAGTGTGATTGGTGGAACCATAATCATATTTGGATCCAAATTCTACTGAGGAATCCTGAGTTTATGACTGTTTCTGAAACAAGCTTAGATTTAGCTTAATTTTCTGTTTCATTTGGTTTTGAAATGTTGCAGTTCCAATGCCTCACGACGCAATTGAATCAATTGCCCTGGGAGTTGGTACTTTACAGATGTGTTCCAGTTCCAGTTCCAGTTCCATTGGCAACTTGGATTATAATTCTTCTTCTGCACCTGGTACTACTCGTCCGCCCCACCATCCATCCACCAAACACTATAGATTTGAAGGGAGCTCCTCTGCAGTTCACAAGGATCATGTAATGAAGACTACCCAGTCTGCATTTGGCACCACAGTCATTTCCAAACGCTCCTATAAATCATCTCATCTTGTCATGAGAAAGGATGGGGATAGCAGCAGATTCAATGAAGGGAAGGAGAAGTTCCCTAACACCGTTGACGGAGATAAAGAAACGGAGGAGGATAGTACCCGGAAGCAGATTATGAAATCGGATAACGTTGATAGTGTCCCGAAGCTAGTTGAGGATACTAAGAATTGTGAATCCAGTGAAGTTCTTGAATCTGATAATATGGCTTCCTTGCCAGGTAAGGCAAATGCTGTCCTATTGAGTGCTCAAGTGCAGTCTAAATTAGGAACAGGCTTCTGTCCAAGCCCTCAGGGCAGTTTTTACTCTGCAACACAGTACACAGAAGCTAAACAAAGCTTCACTAATACTGAAGTGAGTGAATGTGCTAGCAGTGTGGGGAAATCCTGTGAGAGTGGGGAAGTTAGCAATTCTTGTGACTATGTTGAAAGTAGGAAAACAAGCATATATAGAGGCAGCACCGGCAGTGATTTTAGTGATGAGAGCAGCTCTAGTAGCTTTAACAGTGCTATGTATAAACCCCACAAAGCCAATGATTCGAGGTGGGAAGCAATTCAGGCTGTTAGAGCTCGTAACAGTGGGTCGCTGGAGTTAAAAAATTTCAGGATTTTCAAGAGATTGGGATGTGGTGATATAGGCAGTGTTCATCTGGCAGAGCTAATAGGCACAAGAACACTTTTTGCCATGAAAGTTATGGACAAAGAAGCTCTAGCGAGTCGGAAAAAGATTCTGAGAGCTCAAACTGAGAGAGAGATTCTTCAATCTCTGGATCATCCCTTTCTTCCCACATTATACACCCACTTTGAGACAGAGAAATTCTCTTTTCTGGTGATGGAGTTCTGCCCGGGAGGAGATTTACATGCACTACGACAGAAGCAACCTGGGAAGTTTTTTCCGGAGCACGCTGCCAGGTAGAAACTAAGTCCCTTTGATGTCTGATTTGTGTGCACTGCTATATATTTTGATTGAGTCTTCCGCGATTCCATATCCATTACGAAACAACATTCTTGAATTGTGTGGGATATCACTATGCATAGAACTCTCTTGGGCATAGGTTGATATCATTGCTAAGGACCTTTTGACAAATGTGTTGTAAAATTTTCCTCTACTCAAAATTCAGACAAACTTTGAATAATCTCTTTGGATATCAAGTATCTTTGAATTTGTCTTTGTACGCTATGCTGACTGAGCCACACAGTTTTTCTTGAGTTATTTGCCATTCTTTTCTTGATTCACAGCAGTTGCGTAATTAGAGTGTTACTAAATTCTGTATACTCGAATAATATACAGATTTTATTTGGCCGAAGTTCTCCTGGCTTTAGAGTACTTGCACATGCTGGGAATCATCTACAGGGATCTGAAACCCGAAAATGTTTTGGTGAGGGAAGATGGACACATTATGCTTTCAGATTTCGACCTCTCGTTGAGGTGCGCCGTTAGCCCCACCTTGGTGAAGTCCTCGAATTCCAACTTGGAATCCAAGAGCTCAGGATACTGTGTCCAACCTGCTTGCATTGAGCCGTCGTGTGCCATCCAACGGGCTTGTATCCAGCCGACATGTTTTGGCCCCCGCTTTCTTGGCAAGTCCAAGAAAGAAAAGAAGTCTCGGCAAAAAACAGAAGTCTTCAACCAAGTCAGCCCTCTTCCAGAACTGATGGCTGAGCCCACAAATGCTCGATCAATGTCCTTTGTCGGCACGCACGAATATCTAGCGCCCGAGATCATCAAGGGAGAAGGCCATGGCAGTGCAGTGGATTGGTGGACATTTGGGATCTTTCTTTACGAGCTCTTGTTTGGAAGGACACCATTCAAAGGAGCAGGAAACCGAGCTACATTGTTCAACGTAGTTGGGCAGCCGCTGAGGTTCCCCGACTCTCCCACCGTTAGCTTCGCTGCAAGGGATCTGATAAGAGGATTGCTGGTGAAAGAACCGCAGCACCGGCTTGCGTACAGGCGTGGAGCGACTGAGGTCAAGCAGCACCCGTTTTTCCAGAGTGTGAACTGGGCTCTCATACGCTGCGCTAGTCCTCCGGACGTGCCACCGCCCTTCGTGATGCACGAAGGAGTAGCACCTGCAACATCACCACCAGCAGCAGCAGCTGGGAAGGTGGTGCAGCAGGGTGTTGATGTGAAACCTTCTGGTAATTACTACGAGATCGATTTCTTCTAGTTCACTTCTGGATTTTATTTCTAGGTTTGTTTTATTGCAAGGAATATCAAATTTGTTGTTCCTTCCAATCCAACCACTGTAAATTGCAGCACTTCTATTCATAATTTTTGAACAACATTTGGTTTTTATATTCTGCTCCACTAAAAAAAAAAAGAAATTTAGATTCTGTTATTTATAATGACTAGCTTTGCTCGTATGCATCTTTAGAAATCGAAAATCCATCACCTCTTATCTTTAAAAATTTCTAAATGGAAAAAGGGTGATTGGATTAATTATTCCATGTCTAGATCAATAATGATATTGTCCTTGAATTTAAAAAACTTAAAACCTACCCTCCATTTTTTTCACAAGTAAGAAGATTACATGTCACCATCTGACATAGTAAACTTTGTCAAACTTTAAATAGAATAAAATCACTACGTAATTTTTTATTTTTTATTTCATAAAATAGCAATTCTTTAAATAACCGTATTTATTTATAGTAAATAAGAAATTTCTTTTGTACTATATATCTCGCGAATTTTAATACTCACCCGTCCAAAATTCGTTGTCTTATTTTCCGATTTATCCGTCTAAAACTAATTGTCTTATTCCAAAAAAGAAATATCACATTAATCTTCACCCCTAAAAGTTCATCTTAATAACAATTTTACAACACCCACCTAACACATATAACATACTTTATAATTTATTTGTTACCTAAAAATACCACAATACCCTAAAAAGTTAATAAAATTAGTCAAGAAGCAACTTTTCTTAAACTTCGTATTTACAGTAACTAAGACAACGAGTTTTGGATGGAGGGAGTACTACATTTCAAAGGTTATTTTCAAATTCTTTCAATAGACTTTATTCTTGGTAATTCATCATAAATATCGTTTAAGTAAAAATCAAGAATTGACCATATGAAAAGGTGCAATATCCAATTTCTACGTTATTAATTGGGTATGACAATATCATAATTAAGCTAAGATCACAAGTGTTATACTTTGAATTTTCAAACCAATTTGTTGTTTTCTTCACTATAATATAAAAATAAAAAATCTAGTAGTGCAAAAATTGTCACTCTTTGTCTCATCACTAAAATTGATTTGATTATGATTACAAATGAGAGGCATAGGTAGCGTCACAATCCCATAGGCCCAAGTGTCCACATTGCTTACGTGGCTGAGAGGCCCGAAATCAAAGCAATCCAGTAGGCCCATTTACACTATAATTGAATCAGAGTAATATATATTCCAATCCCAATTTCCCATAATCTCATCAAATCAATCATCATATCATATGTGATTCGATAATTGCATGATTTTTCATTTTTATTATTGCGACGCTTCCGTAGAGAAAATGAACTGAAAGTTGGTGGCCAGTTCTTCATACCCGAAACCGATTTCTTATTATATTACCCACATTCTGCTGACGGCAAATGTATGATTCAGATTCGTGCATTCAATTATATATATTTTAATTGATCCCAGCTGTTTTTTTTCCATTTTGATTCTCGATATTTTATTAGTTTGCTGTTTCAGGTGAAATTTTAAGGGTTTTCATTTTTACTCCGATTTATTATAATTGATCCTCATATATATACGTACATGTTTTCTGTATCTGGGTTCGATTTTGTCGCAACTATTGTGTGTAGCTGGAATGGAGGAAGGAAAAGTACACCCGATTGTGAGTAATTCTGGGGAGAAATTGAAGACAAATGCGATTCCGGGTAACAAAATTCGGGACGGTGATGGATCGGGTCGGGTCATATTGTCTGAGCCCATTGGTTCTACGGCTGAGGTGTGTATGTATGGTTGTATAATTCGTATGCTGAAAATATTGCATTGATGACATTGAGGTATCTCATGTAATGAAAGATTTGTCTGTTCTACTTTATGCTTGCGATTAGGGGTTTCAAAAAATGCAGTATAACTGAATATTCAAAAAGGAACCTATCGGAACTCTTTTGTCTCTTTGTTGGGTGTTTTATTAATTATTATTATTATTATTATTTTTCTGAACTTTTTTATGAATGAATTCAATTTTCTCTACTCTCTGAAAATACTTGTGGTTTGAGTATTCGCGAGAATACTAATCCTAAAGTGATATTTATTACACAGGTGCTTTTGTATGGAGGGCAGGTGGTATCTTGGAAAAATGAGAAAAGAGAGGAGATGCTCTTTACAACCAATAAGGTGAACTTATCGTATAGCCATCCATGTATCATATATAAAGAAAAGTTAGATCAACTCATGGTTGAGTAGGTATTTAAAATTATATATGGTTGGTTGATTATGTATTTGTTCATCTCAATGTTTATGGATGCAGTTGGAAATGTTGACAACGCTTTTTAACTGTAGAGATGTAACTTTAGATATATAAATTTATAGTACAGCATTTGGTGTATTATGTTTTTCACAAATAACCTTTTTTTGTTTGTTCATTAGACTCTTTGGAAGTCAGGTAAACCGATCAGGGGTGGAATTTCCATTTGCTTCCCGCAGGTGAATCAAATTTAGCAAGCAAAAATATTTATAGCTTATCATTCTGGTTAAATTCTTATCTACGACACGCACTTTTAGTCTGCAAATTTTGGGTCGCTGGAGCAAGTTGGATTAGCAAGGAATAGATTATGGTCCTTGGACAGCTCTCCTGCGCCTTTACCCCCTGCTAACGATCTGTCAACAGTGGATCTAATGCTGAAATCCACAGACGATGATCTCAAAACTTGGCCACATAAGTGAGTAAGAGATATAATGACCATGTCCATTTGTATTTGTGAATTGAAAGATTCTCATCCAACTTTGGTTCGTACTTGTGCTGTTGTTTGCAGATTTGAGCTACGTTTGCGAATTTCTCTTAGTGCTGGCAAGCTAACGTTGATCCCTCGTGTGCGGAACACTGATAGCAAGGCGTTCTCATTCACATTTGCTTTGTGCAATTATCTCTCTGTTTCTGATATCAGGTTTTCAACATCACTTGCTAAATATTCTTCTGCACTCATGGTTGAAGTGTTATATGACATGCTTGTTTCTGTTAAATTCCACTCTGTTCTATCTACACTGCATTAACATTCATTGTTTGTTTTGCATGGATGGGAGCCATCCTTATTATCCCAATTACTCCTCAATGCGCTAGATGTTTTGTTATCCTTAACAGCTAGATTGCATGATGCTGTTTGATTTGCAGTGAAGTGCGCGTTGAGGGCCTGGAGACACTTGACTACTTTGATAATTTATCTCGAAGGGAAAGATACACTGAGCAGGCAGATGCAATTACTTTTGACGGAGAGGTAATTTATCTTCCTTTGTATTATTTTCAGGCATTTGTTTTGTGCCACATGCATAATATTAGGACCATACAACTATAAAATTGATCTCGGCCATTTCAGTGTACCACTAATTTAATACTCCCTCCGTCCGCTTCAAAGGTTTACATTTTACCATTTTGGGTATCCATTTAAAAGGTTTACATTTTCCCTTTTTGGAAAAAAGTGCGCAGCCATGGCTCCACATACACCACTAATACAGCTATGCACTACACATAAATAATAATACTCCTTAATCTACATGCAAAAAGTAAACGTAAACTTTTCTAATGAGCGGACGGAGTACATATTAGTTTAGTCGCTTATGCAAAAGGAAATATTAAATACCTTTGTTGCCACAATGAGACACTTATGCTCACTTTTTAGCATGCTGTTTAAATCTTGATAGATTGACCGAGTATATTTGAGCACTCCAACAAAGACAGCCATGATAGACCATGAGAAGAAGAGAACCTATGTACTCCGCAAAGAAGGCATGCCTGATGCAGGTTATAATTGTTGCTTTCATTTGCCTTTAAAATATTATCAGAAGCTTTTGTGTTAATTTACTGCAAACTGCTAAAAGGAGTCACCACTGTATGCAGTTGTATGGAACCCTTGGGATAAAAAAGCGAAGTCTCTTCCAGATTTAGGCGATGAGGATTACAAGACTATGTTGTGTATTGATTCAGCTTCAATTGAAAACCCAATAGTCCTGAAACCATTTGAAGAGTGGAAGGGCCGTCAAGAGCTGTCGACTGTTTCCTCAAGTTATTGCAGTGGTCAGTTAGATCCTGGAAAAGTTCTTCATGGGTTCAAGTACTGAACTTGTGGCGTTCTTGAGGTTCTGGCTTGTACTTTTCATTCTCCCTTCTGTACATATATGCTCTCTTTCTCTCTTGTATGTAGACTATCATTTCCAGCTAAATTTATTAGTTATTTAAGCGATGTACATGTTCGTTCTGCACCTATGATTGCAGATATAAAACCCATTGCCATGTTTTTTGATAATCTTCCTTGTCTTTCTTTTGGTAATACAATGGTTTTTTATTCAACTTGATTGATGGATGAATGCTCATCACGCCTCCGAGTTTTCAAGTTATTATGTTTCTAATCAATGTTTCATGGATATAATATGTAACAATAATAGAGATGCATTGCATGAATTCACATATACTAGAACATTGGGTTTTGCTGCATTAGGTGCAGAATAGCAGTTACATGTTTCAAAAGCTATGATGAAAGCGAAACTTTTGAAGCTTCTCATTGCTGCTTATTCATAAATTATTAAGAGCTGACAAAGTAGACTTGTAGTGTTATTCCGAATGTGCCTAGCCATTAGACCGTGCTAAGCCCTTAGAACAGAGAAACCATAGATGTCCCGAATTTTTCCTTTGCTTCTTTGTCGAAAGGATCTTCTCCCAAATACATGTATATGAATGCCCTGCAGAGCAGCTCGTTTTCAATTGTGCTAACGATCTCACCCATAACTGCATTACCAAAAATACTGAATGAGTTTACTAGAAGCAGTGCTTTTGCTTAATATCTAAGATGATATCTTTACCTTTAGTTTGGAGTGTGTATCCTGGAAGCCTGGATATCTCAATTATGGAACCTGGTGTCAACTTTATGTCATCTGATGCTTCTCCCATAATCCTGGAATCAATAGATGATGCTAGTTAGCCTTTCACTTTGACATTCTTATGAAGAATTACTGAGGTAATTTAATTATACATTTTAGTGAGTTCTAGGTTCTTCCCTCCCGTGAGCTTCTTGATGGATGCTCCCAAGCCTTCATCAAAGTTTTTCCTTACCATGCTCATTGTCAGGCTAGAGAACACAATAACCAATCGAATCATCAATCCAACGTCACTGTCGATTACCATTTGATACATTTCCTTTTTTGCTTTGGATGGAACATTCTCTATTTTCGTCTTTAGAAGATCTTTCAGTTTCTCATTGTCTGCATATATCCCTGCATGTTGTATTGTGCTGATGAGTTTATGGTAGTGGTGCTAGCAGGATTCATGATTATGATGGTGAAAAGAAAGGAGGTGTTAGGGATACCGAATCCATATATCTTGATGCCAAGGCCAAGCATGCTCTTCTTTCTCATACCAACCGCGTCGAGCTGTTTCCCGTCCCCCAGCCGAACTGGAAAAGACATTCCAGTTTTGGGTTCTACTTCAACTGGTACATCCTCCTCTTTCACAACATCTTCGGTTGTCTCCTTTTCGACCGTCTTAACTTCCTCCGTCTCGTTGGTCGTTGATTTCAGAGCTTCGCTGCTCTGGGATCAATCTCCAACATTTCAGTTTTCTCTGTAACATCATTCACTGTGGTTGGCATTTTCCTGTCAAAGAAAGTTTTGAATTGATTTGGTGTGTTGGGAAATAGTGTCAGTGTGGTTTATATAGGGAAGAAATTTTAATTTCCCAAAAGATTGTGTTGATGCTTTGGGAAGCTCTCTCTTACCTCGGTATGAGCATTGTGATATGATATGAATATGATAACCAACAGATGAGGGAGCTTGAAATTTTGCGTTTTGGATTCCTTCTTTTTATTAAAATTTTTAATAAATAATAGAACTTGCTCCATCTGTTTTGAAAAAAAGAAAAGTTTTGAATATTTAATTTTAATCGATTCTGAAATATACAAGATTTTAGAAAGTTGTCAATTCTTATTGTATTCTTTTATTTTTTTGTATAATGAATTCTTGAATAATTAACCATTTTAAGTGCTATTGAAATTTCACTGAAAATCCTCCCTCTTTTTTTTTTCTTTGGTTAGAGATATGTGGTATACATAAATGCATAATGGGTGAGTTGTGCAAACCAAGACTGAATATCTGATCCCATATTGAAATATAAGCTGGAAAGATTTATGAGTGGGTGCTTTTTAAAGTTTTTATTTTATGAGCAAATTTTTTGAAAATGTAATAAGGCTCAGTTTCATTTTTCATTGAGTAGTATAATTTTCTGTTAAATTATTATCACTTTTTACTTTTTTTTTTCTCTCATTTTATACTTAGTGCTACTCCCAATGATAAAGATAACACTGCAAAAACCACATATTAATAATATAATGGTAAGTTCTATTATTATACATAAATTAAAAGTTAAAACACTAAACTCCCATATTTATGGACCTATTTTTGTTTTTATTTTTTAATTCACTCAACATTTATTCCACTGCGACAGATTCCCGTTTCGTTAGTGAGCTGGAAATTGTAGCCCAGCCCATATAAACTACGTCTGGTTGTAGCCCAGCCCAATTGGACGTGCCTAATACTGGGCCCCCATTCTGATTAGATTGGTTAGATATCACTCTGTTGATCAAATGGGTCCAATCATTACAAAAGAAATTACTTAGTAATTTATATACTCTCTCTGTGTTCGATTTTAAAATATCCATTTATTTTTTCATGTGAATTAAGAAATATTATTATTATATGTAAAATGAGTAGTTATATTAGAAGGAAGTGGTAGACCATATTGTGTATTTTCTTACTAAATAGGGGAAATGAATATCTTTGAAGCGGATGCCAAAAATAGTAAAATGGATATTTTAGAAGCGGAGGGAGATATTGTTTCATAATAATTTTCTATGCAATTTATTCATTATTTGCAAGCACTACAATAATAATAATTAGGAGTATCCTATAAAAAAGCTTTCAAATAAATTAAACTCCCCATATAAAAGAAGCATAATAAATAGGAGTACCTAAATCAATCGCAAACATAATTATATATATACAACCGTACTAACATATAGTGACACCTAAGTCAAATAAAACACACAACCCATATTTGATGCATGACCAATTATTTTCTTGAATTAGTTAGAATTAGATGAGAAGAGTGTATTGAAAAGTCAAACCTAAACAAATTCACCGACTGCTCTCACGTGATTCATTTGCAACATCTGACTTCTTTTATTACAATTTATTTATGATTTTATTCATCACTTTTTAGGGTTATAAATTTGACCAAGAAATATAATACAACATGAAAATGACGCAATAAATAGAAAATACAAAAAGTTCAGCTATCTTAATTTGTTGCAATTTTATTTTTTCCACCGACGCATAAAAACATACGGATCAAGTCAACAGTTTTGACTCTTATAAAGAAATTGCCTCCTCCTTTTTCTTCACTACAAACAATATATTCATTAATACACATTTGATTAAGTAATTGATTTTGAGGGATTGATTTTATTGTAAATCAAGTCAGTAAAAAAGAAAGAAAAAAAAAAAAAACGAAATCCTAAAACTTAAGATATTATGTGTAGGATTTTAAAAATCTTAATTAGTGGCAAACCCCACAACCGTAAATTCATCTCTAGTTTTTCTTTGGAGTAGTTAATGTTAGCCACGCTTCTGAAAATATTAGATAAATTAAATTGATTATCATTTTATTTTAACTTTTCTTTTTATTGTAGTTAAAAGACAAAGGAAGTCTATAATATAAAGAAAATTGAAAAGGAAAATATAAATCTAGAAATAGAAGCTGGTGGGATTATTGCACGGTTCGTGATCTTGTCTCTCTATGTGTATCCATTTCCATGTGCTGCAAGTTTAATAAAACTCGTTTCTTTAACACCTAATAATTATTATTACAATAACAAAGTAATTATTATTTTGGCAATATTCACTTATACATTAGATGTTAAGAGAAATTAAGATGGATATATATAATTAATATTGTATTTATTATTATGCTTGCACCATCTTTTCCTATTATTTCAGGTTATACTTCTTGTCAAAATATATTAATTCAATACATATATTTTGTATTAAATACGCATTTGTTATGAATTAACTAATAATAATATATAATATGTGTGATAATTGATCATTATTAAATTGAGAATATATATGTGATCTCATCCTTCTGAAAACGCGTTCCTTTCTAAGATCAATAGTTTTGGAATTAAATTATGGGCCATCGGTTTATTCACATAATTTATTCGAGTTTTTATAATTAAAATAATGGATACCCCCTCCTTCAATAGGGTTAAATTAGTTTGACTTTGACCAATTAAATCTCATATGAAATTATTATGTATTAAAACTCTCATATGAAATTATAAAAGAAAATGTTAGTGTGATCTTATAAATAATAAAAGATAATAATAATAAAAACAAGGGATAATATCAATTTTGGTCATTTAGGATATGCAAAATTCAACTTTAGTCATAAGGTCAGGTAAAATTTTAAAAGTAATCCTCCAGTGTCCGCTTTTAGTTATTTTTGTCCACTTTTAGTCCTTATTTGGCCTATTCATGGACAAAAAAGACCAAAAATAGACATTGAAAGTCCACTTTTAAAAAATTACCAAACTTGTAGACTAAAATTGGATTTAATATATCTTAAAGTACCAAATTTAATATTTTCCCTAAAAACAAATTAAAAGTAGATAAATCATAGTACTACAACGCAAGGTATAGTAAGAAATAGACATATGCAAGCACAAGTTTAACAGTGAGCCCTCCCTACAAATCACTTAAGACACATTTTGCAATTTAACTCTTCGGCCAAAGGGAGAGATGCGAGTGATTTAATCATTGGTACATACATCATTAATACACAGGTTAAAATAATGAAAAAGACAAAATATAAAGACCCCACAATTTTCTGACACAGACGCAATTCCTTCAACCCTTCTCTCTCTCTCTGCAGATCGATACGCGTTGAGGGAAATAAATTCTCCACCAGTGTTTCTGATCAACCTCAGAATTTTGTTCCTTTTATCCTTAAAAGGAAAGTTCAAGAATTGTTTATTCAATCCGTTGATATACTAAACCAGCTCTTATCTGTGTATTTTTTTTAGCGGTGGAGATTGTTGGTGGTAGTGAGTGATGTGTTTTGGTTATGATATAGTTAAAGTTTTGGAGTTGGGTGGGAGTGAGTTGACATGTTTGGGGGAGTTGTGAGGTGAAATTGCATTGAGGGATTAGAATGGGATCAGCAAACGGGTTTGGGTTGGAGTTTAGTTTGGACCCGAAATGGTTGGTGGATCCGAAGCTGCTTTTTGTTGGGCCAAAGATTGGAGAAGGAGCACACGCCAAAGTGTACGAGGGAAAGTAAGTTCTTTCTCTTCTTCTTCAAATCGATCCTCAACTTAAATGATTTAGACTTGCTTGATTAATTGATTGAAAGAACAAAACAAATCATGTGATTATACATATATTCTGTTTTAATTAAATTATATGTATAGCATTATTATTTAATTCATTCATATCAATCATTCCAAGTTGTTTAAGAGCATCATGTAGAAAGTTGTTAAATACACTGAAATATGAAAAAGAACCATGCCCTCAACTTGTGCTTTGTGGGCTAACTATTTTTTTGCCAACTTGTAATTGTTTTTTGATCAGTTCCGTCTTGTATTTTAATTAGAAATTAAGAATAAGATTGTTGTCGGTAATGAATTAATTTTCAGATACAAAAATCAGAATGTTGCTATCAAGATTGTTGAGAGAGGGCAAACACCTGAAGAGATTGGGAAAAGGGAAGGCAGATTTGCAAGAGAAGTTGCAATGCTTTCTAGAGTCCAACACAAGAACTTAGTTAAGGTACTATTGAGAAATTGAATTGTGGGTAGCTGAGTTATTCATTGTAAGATGTTTGAAATGGGGATAAAATGATTTAGTTGCTTTATACTCAATATAGTTTATTGGAGCTTGCAAAGAACCTGTAATGGTTATAGTGACAGAGCTTTTGGTGGGTGGAACATTGCGCAAGTACTTGATTAACATGCGGCCTAGGAGCCTTGACCAACGGGTTGCTATTGGCTTCGCACTTGATATAGCGCGTGCTATGGAATGTTTGCACTCACATGGAATCATTCATCGTGATCTCAAACCTGGTATGCTATTGCTAACCCTCTTCGATCTACTTTGATTTTTAAAATACCAATTTGTATGGTTGCTGGACTGAGTGAGGAGGAGAAGGGTCAACTAATTACAAGTATAGGTTTAAGTTTGTCAGAATTGAAATAACTATATACATATGTTGTTGCTGCAGAGAATTTGCTCTTGACTGAAGATTGGAAGACCGTAAAACTTGCAGATTTCGGTCTGGCTAGAGAAGAGTCATTGACTGAGATGATGACTGCTGAGACTGGAACTTATCGTTGGATGGCTCCGGAGGTGCTTCAGAACATTCTTCAATTTTAATTCATAAATGTAAAACAAACACCTCTGTTCTCATATGTTATGTTATGTGCAGCTCTACAGTACTGTCACACTACGACGGAGAGAAGAAGCATTATAATCACAAAGTTGATGCTTACAGTTTCGCCATTGTGCTTTGGGAGCTCATGCATAACAAGTTACCCTTTGAAGGCATGTCCAATCTCCAGGCTGCCTATGCTGCCGCTTTTAAGGTACTAATATGCCTTGCCTTGGTTCTTTCACGGTGTGGACAATGGCCTTTTATGACTTATTATGCCCTTTCAGAATGTAAGGCCAAGTGCAGATGACCTTCCGGAGGATCTGGCTCTAGTGGTCACCTTATGCTGGAAGGAAAACCCCAACGACCGACCCAACTTCACTCAGATAATACACATGCTCCTGCACTATCTATCCACAATTTCTCCACCCCAACCTCTCCGGATTTTCACTTCCACCAGGAATTCTATACTTCCACCGGAGTCTCCAGGAACGAGCTCATTGATGGCCAAGAGAGACGACACACCCAATACTCCAATGGAAGTGGAAGATAAGCCAAGAGAGCTTTTCTTCTGCTGTAATTAGTAGTGTAGTGGATGATAATCTTTAGTTTCCTTCAAGATGCTTGAAGAATTCAACCATCTTGAAGGAGGTTAATGCTGATGAATATTAATTTCTGAATCAGATTAATTGTAGCTTATGGAGTTTGGGTTGCGGTGATGTATAATATGCTATGCTTGTAAAATAAGGTCCATCCAAAGCCCTTTACTCCATTCATGCCATACATACACTTCACTTCTTCTTATTCATTCTAATCTTACTTCTTGCTATTTAATCATGTTACACAATACTTTACTATTATTTGAATTTTTCAAAATTGGAATTTTAAAAAAAATTTTATCTTTCAGAGGATAGTTTTTTTTTTTTTTTGTTTTAATATAATACTCCATCATTTTATTTTAATTTAATATTTATTCGAATTTGGTACATTAGCATGACTTGGTGCCACTTCACTTACCAGTTATATAAGAGGACTAAAGTAGTATAATAAAACTTTTATGGGCCACGATTTATAGATATGACAAAGGGTAGTGGTCAAAGCGAAAATAAAAAGAACAGCTTATACCCCAAACGACCCACCCCCACCCCAAACCCCACGAAAACCATCTACGCTCCAATTCGATCGCGGCCAGCTTAGGATTTCAGAGAATCTGCAGTAGAAATGCTCTCCGCATGTGCTAGAAATCTTCGATCACTGTCTCTTCGAACCCTCTCCTCCTTTCTCCTCAATCAAAGGTAATTCTTATTGGGTATAATTTCTTATTCTGTTTCCGTAGAATAATGCATTTCTATTCATGGAAAACTGATTGTTTATTCAGAAATGAGATTCAAGTGAGAAGCAGTCTTGGTGAAAAATTAACGCCTGGCATGAGCAATTTGTGTTCGTTGAGTTCAGCGATTCCTTCGGACAGAATGTGGGATTTTTGCTATGGAGTTCGGTGTTTTTCAGCGAAGAGTATGAGGAGTAAAGTAGAAAAACGGATGCAAAGGGAGTCGGGTAAAACCTTAAGGGAAATTCGAAGGGCAAAAAAGTTGAGGAAGAAATTGATGACTGATGAGGAAAGGCTTATTTACAATCTTAGAAGGGTATGCTACTAGTTTTACCTTAATTATGTGATTCAATAATTTCTTCGTAGTGTTTGCTTTCTAGTTATTGGAATTTCAGCTGTTTGGAATTCTAAAAAATATTACTTTGTTCCTTTGTTCTAACAGTTCTTCATTATGTTTGCTTTTTAGTTATGGGAATTTTAGTTGCTCGTTTAAGCAAATAAATTGATTCTTTTAAGTCACTTTGTAACTCACTGTGTTTGTTTAGCTGTTTGACATTGCTTGTCCCTGTGTATTGTTTCATTCAGTTCAAGTTTTGTTGATGATCTCAAGCTTGTGAACTGCTCTTCTCGTTCTGCTCTATTTTGATGTAGTGCATATCGTGTGTCTTTTTTTTTTTTTGGATTTTATTTCACACTGTTTCTCCTGGTTGGACTAGTCAGGCAAAGAAAAAGGTCGCTTTGCTTCTGCAGAAGCTGAAAAAGTATGAATTGCCAGAGCTTCCACCTCCCCGCCATGACCCTGAGCTATTTACTGTGGAGCAGTTGCAGGCATACAGGAAGATTGGCTTCAGAAACAGAAATTATGTGCCAGTTGGTGTTCGTGGCGTCTTTGGAGGTGTTGTTCAAAATATGCACCTTCACTGGAAATTCCATGAGACAGTGCAAGTCTGTTGTGATAATTTCCCCAAGGAAAAGATCAAGGAGATGGCTACCATGCTGGCGAGACTGAGTGGTGGGATTGTGGTGAACATACATAATGTGAAAACAATTATCATGTTTCGTGGCAGAAATTATCGCCAGCCAAAGAATTTGATTCCCATCAATACCCTTACAAAAAGGAAGGTCATGCATAATCTTCCCTTAATTTAACTATATCTAGTTAAAATCTCCAAAGCATGCTTTAGACTTTTAGTAACTCCAAAAAGGAAGTTCATATTAACTGCTTAGAGACTCCAGTGACTTCACTAGTTTGTGAACTACGTTGCCAATCATAATTACGGGTGTCTATCACATGCAGGCATTATTTAAGGCACGTTTTGAGCAAGCCCTTGAGTCTCAGAAACTAAACATAAAGAAAACAGAACAAGAACTTCGCAGGAAGGGTGTAAATCCTGATGACCCTGTTGCCATGGCCAGCATCCAGAGAGTGGCCTCCACATTTTTCAATGCTATTGACCGGAGAGAAGGAAGTCCCTACATCTTTCGGGAGGACAAAAAAACATCTGAAGTGGAATCTGAGGGTTCTCGACATCCTCAAGATGCTGGAGATGACAGTGATCAGGAGGAGCTTGACCGCTTCATTGCTGAGATAGAAGATGCAGCAGATAAAGAATGGGCTGAGGAGGAAGCAGCAGAGAAAGAAGAACTTGGGAGGATTAGATACTGGAATAGGGATAATTTTGGTGGTAGATATCGAGGATCTGAAGTTGATGGAGGTGAGGACTCTGATGGAAATAGAGAAAGGATAAGACACAAGAATCAGAGACATAGGAGGTCGATTTCTGATGAGGAAGATGATGACAAGTGGGACTCTGATGGCATTGAAGAAGTCAATCATGGGAGTGATGCTGATGACTCTGAGAAAGCTCTTGATAAGTTTCCTGCGAGAAACGAGAGGAGATGGCAACAAAATAATACTGGAAGAACCATCAACAGTGGATTTAAAAGAAATGATATTAAGTCCAAGGGTAAGAAGAAAAATTATGCTGGCTTAGAAGAATCAGAACATACATTTAGTGATTTGGAAGGCGCTGGGTGGGATTCAGAAGATGAAGAACGAAACCTGAGAGATTCTAGAGCATCAATTCACAATTATAGAAGCAAAAGTGATGATGAGAACTATGAGCGAGTGCAGAGACATGAGAATTCAATTAATGCCAAGAAAGGTTTTAGTAAAGGTGCTGCTGCAATGTTAGATGACAGTCCTATGGCTAAAGTACCCTTTGATGAATTTGGGGGAGCAGAATGGGATTCAGATGCTTCATCAGGAGAGGATGATTATCATCATAAAAGCGATGGTGAAGGCAATAAATAACTGAAAATAGGATGAGAATCTAGCAGAAAGTGTGATGCACTGGGAATAGTTCAGTTATGGATAAAGCTCTCCAACAAATCCAGAGAAGGCAACACACTGCTTTGAGTTTCTTGATTCTTTGTGAACAGCTCGATGCGGGTTCTGCATTGACAATATTTTTCCGAGAGTTAAGAACATTATACCATTGCGAATTCTTCCTTGCCCAACTTCCGAAGTGCAGATGTTGCCACAGGGGTAAAACATGTGCTTGCAGTTACTGATGGAATCTGGATAATAAGTTATATCTAGTGCCAAAATTCCCTCAGTCTATTCAGAATAGTTGGGACGACACCCTTGCTGATAGAGATTGTAACCATATTTAAGGTACCTTTGACTTGTGCTTCTAGACAGTTACTAATTCAAACAATTTTTTTTAACATCAAGACTTGCTTATGCGTATGTGTGGTTCTAATTTTATGGCCATATTTGCATACCTACTGTTGAGTTTACTGGATTCACTAGTATTAAGTCATAATGCATTATGCTAACCATTGCTGCCTTCTTAAGATGGTTTAGGACTTGCAATAAATAGCACTCCCCAAAAAATACGTTTAAGTAATAGAAAACCTCAAAATTTAAAGGTTAGCCCAATTATTTCTCCACAGGTTGTTGGACTAACTTTATACTTTCTTTTTTAATGACTCAAAAAATGAGATAATCCTATTCATCAAATATAAAAATTGTTTATTTGATTATTAGGTGGTCTACATATAGAAAATTTAAGAGTGGGAGGTGGGAGGCGCGTTTTAATTATGATGCTTGATGTGAAACGATTGATTGTTATAAAATAATTATGGCCAATTAATGGAAAATAATTTCCCATAAATTGGGCGTTGCACGTATTTTCATCATAAACAGTTGACACCACAAAAGAATTGATAGTCATAACCCCATAATTATATTAAAATTAAAATACTAAATTCTAAAAAATTGCAAGTAATGAAACAAAAAAATGTGATCGAATCCCAACCATAAAATGTGGGTGTTACATTTCCTATGGAGTGGGCATGATACAAAATCGACGAGTTTAAGAAGAAAGTAGTGATTGATGAATTAGTCTAGAAAGAAGAGTAAAACATGAAAAAGAATCAAAGAAAAACATCCAAATGAAGATTGATCATCATGTCGTCCATCGTGCACCTCCAGAAAGCCGGCAAAAAACATAAGCAAAGCCAGCAAGTCTTCACTTGTATAAAGGATGAATTCGACTATGTCCAAATCTTTCTAGCTGTTGTGGGAAGATATATCTACACTGTTAATTGATCATCATCATCATCATCTTTCTTGGTGACTGTTGTAGGTGATCTGGATGGGTTGGTGAATCCAAGGCCTCAGCCACGTTCTCGTATGCAGTTCCCGGGTAACAGGTACTTGTACTCTCCCGTGTTCTCCAGCAAGTAGGACGGAAGATGAACTGCGGAATAGGAAGGAGGGATTGGACCCATTTTCCCGATCATATCCCTGAATGTGTACTCCTCAGGTAGCATATCATACAGATCAGCTCCTTTACAGATGATATCTTGAATTCTTTTGGGACTCAGGTAATTCGAGAACCTAACTCGATCTGTGTGGCTGTAAGCTTTCATCTTGAATATAAAATCGCTGATATAGCGAAAGCAGAAGCTGCAATGCCAGCCAGAATCTGACAGGAGGTAGTCTGTCTGGCGGTAGTGAGCATATCTAGTCTTCCCGGTTTGGTATCTGTGGATGGAAGCTCTCCAACTCCGCTGGTCATACAGAAACTCGTACGAGTACAGATAGTTCCTGAGCTGGAGGTGAAGAATGGGAGGAATATCGTCGCACCACCGTAGCAGATTGATGGTATGCCTACTAGGGATCTCATCAACATCAGACATTACCAGCAGATCATCATCCTGAATCCCTGCAATTCTCAGGAGCTGGTCAAGTGCCAGTCTCTGGTATGCTTCCTCAATAAACGGGTTCTCGCCTCTCCGGAACCTTCCACCGATGGTCCCGTAGGTCAACCTGGGCTCTGCAAACTCAAACTTGTCCCGGTTGAGGGCGAAGTTGAGAGGTTTGGGCAATGCAGTGAAGGTGGAGTTGGATTCCAGGAGGACAAACTGGGTGATGTGCATGTCGACCTCGTTGCTGAACAAGACAGCATCGTAGACTCGTCTTGGGAACTCACGGACGCCCCAACCGTGGAGGCTGCAGAGGGTCTCCATAGAGACGTTTTCGTCGTAGTAGTGAGTAAGGACGATGAAGGGCTTGGGGGGAGACTGCCAGAGAGGGCGGAGGAAGTAGGCGATCTTCTGGCCATGGAAGTATATTCCGACTATGGTGGAGGGGATGATGAGGAAGAGGAAGAGTAAGGCCTTCAAATCGAGACCGAAGAGCGACCACCGGAGTTTCGACATGTTGGAGAATGGTGTCGGATCCTTCTGCATATTGAAAACAAGTTTTTTGTTCAACCTCGGATCATCAGATAACATAAAACAAGACATTGTTCATGCAAATGTGGTGGTGGCCTAGAATTCTCTAATGTATATATATTGAAAATTATGAGTGTCTTTATAGACTAGTTCAACTCGTTGCAAAAAAATGAATCTAAAAATAAATAAATAAATCTAAAAAATGAATTCTTGTAAGCGCCATCACTATTCCTATTAGGACATAACAGCCTTTTAAAATCCAGTTGTGCCTTAAAACTTCCGAAGAACAAGAGAGCTAAAGATTGCAAAAATAATACTCTAATAAAAAACTGCAGCAAAAAGAAAATGGAAAAAGAAATTGTAGTTGAAATAAACAAGAATGGAAGTATCGATTACCCTGGAGCCAAAATACTCAGCAACCTTATCTCTCATCAAATCACAGGGATGCAATGCTGTTATAATCTTCAATTCCTTTTGAGCAACTGATCGAGAGTGAGAGAGAGAGAGGTGAGAGAAGGGGGGACAAATACCATCAATTATACATCATCACCCTGTTTAGTATCATCAGATTTCAGTTTCTTTCAAAATGTCTGTTTTCTCTGTGTCCTTAAAACAATTCTCTCTCACATCAAAATTGTAACCATATATATGGAAGGGAAAGAGAGGAGAGAGAAAGAAGTTCCAAAGAGAAAAGACAGAAATTTGGAGAGAAAAAAACAGGGGAATATATTATGTTGATGTTCCTAAAAAGAGACAAGTGTGTTTGCAGAAAGGGTTGGTATTGAAATCCCACCACCCTTCTCTCTCCTCTTCTTTCTTTCTCATCCAAATCTGCAGAATGCTTTTTGAAAATCAAGAAATGATAGGTGAGAAGGTTATTACACAAAACATCATCAGCACGAACAAATCCCAGATGGGGTGGGAATTTTTTTGTTGTTTAAAAGGAAATGGAATATATGGTGGAGAGTAAATTAACATACATGCCAATCATCTCTATATTTTGTGCGGTTTAAATCAATTAATTCTTTCACAGAGGTTCAAAATGTAAATTCACTTCCATGTTCATTACTAACTAATACATATACATATGTAGGTGGAAATTAGCAAACGCTTCAATTTCCTTCGTGATTAAGATATAAGAAGGAATGATGAATTTTGTATTTCTTTCCTTTTTTCTTCAATGATACTATAAGAATGAATGATGAATTTATTATTGCTTTCTTTTTTCTTCAATGAAATACTCTCTAATCTAGTGTAAGAACAATTAATAAATGAGTATAATATGCCGTTAATTTGGGCAATTATATTATTTATCTTAGTTATTATGTATTAAAAAAAAATTAAAGTGGATGAGGAAAGGAATGGAACAATGTGATTAGGTATATTAATTCATTCAATTCAATTTCTACTAAGGGAGCCACAATAATATATGGGTAAAAACTCATTTACAACGATTAGTAATGTCTTTCGTAAATCTTAAAACAAATAAAAATATAAGTTGAGGGGAGAGAAATAATACTCCATCCGTCCCACGTATTTTTACCCGTTTGTATAGATACGGACATTAAGACGTTTTATTTTTATAATATATAATATAAGAAAAGTAGGGATAAATTAGTAATTTAAAAAGAAAAAGTAAATAAAGTTGTTGAGAATGATGAATAAAGTATAAAAAAGTAATTAAAGTTGTTGAGATTATAAAAAGTAGATAATAAAATATTATGTATTTTTGCCAAATATGAAATGAGTAAAAATACGTGGGACACTCCAAAATGGAAAGTGGGTAAAAATACGTGGGATGGAGGGAGTATTTTAATGTACCGTGTGTATTAGTGTGATGTGTTGATTCATAAAAAGAGAAGTAACTAAATTGTGTAGTTCTCATATACCAAAAATGATATATGTTAATTGAAAAAACCAATTTAAATATGAAAAATATAAATATTTATTTAATTTTTTTTTTCAAAAATTCTATAGTACAAGTTCTTTTATTATAGGATATTAACATTCATATTAAAATTTAAGTTGCCAAAAATAATATAGGATTGATGAATAATGATAACCTTAACATATTTGCCAAAAATAATATCAGATTATTTGTAGTTTAGCTTACTTAGTTAGGTGGTAGAATTGTAATTAACTTTGAGTTTATAAATATATACAAAACTCTCCTTAATATGAAGATTTTTTGGTAGGCAATTTATGATAAGGTGCACCCATACATAAATATAAACAAAAACGTATACAATTAAGAGTAAAAATGTATATAATTTAATTGTTATTTTTTTAATGAAAAATTGTATATAATATTCAATAAAAAGTTATACACATATGGATGTTAGTTTTTTTAATAAAAATTTAATGTGAAAAAAATATACAATTATTACAAAACACGTATACAAAAAAAAATAATATTTATATAAAATAGAATAAAAAAACATACACATATGAGTGCACCCTTACACCCGGATGCACCCAATATACACTCATTTTTGGTATGAGCCCATAGCGGTCAATATACCCTTTGTAGGCCCCGCTTTCCATAGGCATAAAAACCCAACATTCTTAATTAAATAAAAAATAATCTAATATTTTTAATAAAATATATTAATTGAAATAATAAATAAATAAATAAATACACGGTCCCACACACCCTTGAATAGACATGCACCCCGATTCGAAACCGGCGGTTCCGGTTCCGAACCGGCGGTTTCGGTTCCAAGGTAGGGGGAACCGGAACCGAATCGGGGTACAAAGGTTTCGGTTCCAGAACTGACGGTTCCGGTTCAGAACCGCCACTTCCGGTTTTATTTTTTATTTTTGGTTTTAAGCGTAAAAAGTAAAAAAATAAAAAAAAATTGAAAAACCGATGGTTCGAACCAGAACCGTCGGTTTTTTCCCAAATATGAGGAACCGGAAACGAACCTTCCTTAGCCGGTTCTGGTTTTTTTTTGGCAGGTTCCTGAACCGGCGGTTCCGGTTCCGGTTAAAATCTGCAGTTCCCCAGTTCGAACCGTCGATTCCGGTTTTTATGTGCATGTCTACCCTTGAAGGAGATGTCAAGATTTTGTGGAGTTGATAGAAAAACCATATATAGCACCCAAGTTTTTAATTTCAAGGGTAGATGTCAAGATTTTGTGGAGTTGATAGAAAAACCATTGATACCACCCAAGTTTTTAATTTATAAACCACACTTACGAGGTACAATTGTGTAAAGCTCTTAAATTGCATTATGATATCATGTTAGATTTTATTGTTATATTTCCTATTATAGGAATTACACGAGTGATCCGAAATAAAAATCTCATTTTTCCTTAATTATGATTGATTTTTAGGGTATAAATTTTTTTATCCCTATTTGTTAATCATCCAACAATTTATAATAGAAGATGTAACGTCAAAATATGATAAGAGATTCGAACAAATAAAATAAAATACAGCTGTTAGCCGTTAAAATTAGAAACGGATAAAAATAGAAAAAAAAATTCAGACCAAAAAAACCTATAATATCCTTAAACCTAATGTTCTAATTCTAGATAAACATAGTTGAATTAGTAACTTAAAAAAAAAACTAATAAAATTAGGAAAAGTGATGATTGATTAAAGAAAATAAATAGTGGGGTGAAGAATTTGTGATCACCAAATGAAATAGTTGGCCCACATGATTTAAATAGCGTTGGAAGATGTGTGGTTGGCTCTAAACTTTCAATGTGTCAGGTCAATGATGAGAATCACCGCTTGGAATTAAAGGAAAAAGTATCGAAACTCTGGCTCAAGCTCGAAGTTACGACGATAAACCGAAACTCTGACTCAGGTCAGCAAGTCAACGGGGTTTGCAAAACAATATTGCGAGGAATTAACTTGGTTTTTCTTATTCCTTTTCTTCGTACGCTTACAAGATTATTTATAAGAACGACATCATAAAGATTAGGGAATATTGATAACTAATCCCTAAAAGATAAATCATACGTAAAATAAACAACTTGTAATCTTCTGGTTCGATTGATTTATCATCTGCTCTACTTTAACCAAGCTTCTTTGGATTGACGCCTATGTCCACGCACAAACTTTTCATCGCAGAGCCCTTTTTCTATCTTCTTTTGCATTTTGCAAAACAAACCAATATTTTGAAGACCCTTATCTGCTACAGCGTCTTCCTCGTAAACAACCAACTAAAAAGGCATCGTTTTCATAGTAGAAAACTGATGGGCTTTCCTCGTTGTAAATTGGTGGACCATCGTAATCTTTCCCATCATCTTCGTCGTCTTCCCCAAAGAGAGATGAGTCATTACCATAAGGAAATTCATCAATTTCCTCATCAAATATGGGTGGCTATTCATAACTTCCATAACCTTCATCATAAAAAACTTCATCTTCCGCATCTTCTTCCTCCAATGGAAGCTTTTTCTTCGATGTCTTCTTGCGAAGAAATTCTTGTAATTTCTGTAGCCTCCTCTCCATTTTACTCACGGATTGACTCAAGTCTGTGAAATCTGTCTCCAATTGATCAAACCTCACCTCCAATAATCGAATCCTTTTATGAGTTCCTACCATGATCAACAATCTCTCTCAATGATGACCTCTCAACGAGAGCACTAATGATGATGATGGGGTTTGCAAAACAATATTGCGAGGAAATAACTTGGTTTTTCTTATTCCTTTTCTTCGTACGCTTAGAAGATTATTTATAAGAACGACATCCTAAAGATTAGGGAATATTGATAACTAATCCGTAAAAGATAAATCATACGTAAAATAAACAACTTCTACAGAAATAAATACTTAACTATTATCCTAATATCTAAATATTGATAAATATAATAAAAATAATACTAATATCTAAATACTCATCAATCATCAACAACTCTTCTAACACCTTCTTCGAAACTTGAATTGTCAAATTCATCCCCCCTACATCCACACAAATAATTAATAATCATCTTACAAATTTAAACACCTCTCTTTTTAATTAATAAGTGCTACTCCTACTTTGTATGAATGTTCCTTCCATAGAATATGAGAAACTTAAATTATTTGCAGTATGAATGCTTATTAATTACTATGTAACAATTTGAAGTTTATTATATTTCATAGAAACTTCCTACCATGCTTCCTTCATCATGTCCCTTCATAGTTGGTTTTGTTATACAACGAAGATTTACCAAAAGTCATGATTATTCTTTTACTTTTAAGGTCTCATGAAATCATTAACAATTTCTATATGCTGAGATGGTGAATCAATTCCCGTGTCATATCTGGTTGAAAAAGAAATAAGGAATTTATACCCTCTGTATATGGTTAAAAGTGATTAATATTGATGCATGATTTTGTTTCAACAAGTGGACAAAGGGGGATTGAAGCATGCTTGTTATAATAACATGAACTTGAGAAGCCATGCAAAAGAAAATGTGCATGCAATTTAATAACATACCTCAATTTGATAAAGAAAATGTGCATGCAATTTGGGGAGATGATAGAACGGCCAAAATGGCGCTTGTCATTGCGGCATAGGAGGAGAAAATTGTATGAGTTTGAGGGGTTCTTGGACCCTAGCAATACTGGTGAATATATAGTAGCTCAGGGCTGTCGACTGATAGTGATTGTAGAGACGAAGAAGACGAGGAAGACAATATCAACTTGTTCATAATTTCCCTTTCAAGCCCTTCCTGCACAACAATTAATTCTAATTATTACTCCTAGTAACATTAATTGTGGGCATAATCTCAGATGGATGGAAATAATTAATTACCTGTGGATCTCTCCCATAGAGCATCCCAAGAACACCACCGTCTATGTATTTATTTCACAAATTATTGTAATGTATTGAAGAATATGATTCTGAAAATAAAAGTGAAATTAAATTCAAACCTTAATCCCAGCTTCCTGATTCAAGAAAACATGAGAATGCAGTCAATAATTAAAAAATGTGAAATGTTAATTACTTGGTAAAATTGCAGCTGCTCCTCACCAGAAACCATCCTCTTACAGTCATGCATCTTCAGCTCCATGTATGAAATATTGTTCTTGAAAGCCAATCCCGCTATTCGCCTGATTAAATACAATACATTCATTAGTAATACCCGTTGTGAACGTAGAATACAGATTCTCGATACACATCGAACAGCCGCCTCCCAAGGCTAAGGCTTCCATGTGATGTGCTGCCTTATACTCCATCCACAGCCACCAAAAAGCTAATCATGAATTCATTTAATTAGGATCCAGTATATATATATGTATAATGATATAAATTAAAGTAGCTAGCTAGGGTTAATCTTACTTTGATGGTGGAGGTAAGTAGGACCAAACACACACTGCATGATTTGCCTGAGGAAGGAAGCACGGTCTCCTTCTTCAAGGACAAATATGGAGTCCATCGACGCCTTCATCGTCTCATCAAATTAAAACATGATCAAGATCACCTAACTATATGTATGTACACTTTCATCCATCCATGTTCCATGTTATATTATAAATGGAGTGTAGTTTTCAGATGATTCTTAAAAAATAAACTAAGACTGCTCTTTAGCATTGTTATTTTCAGATGATTCTCATTTTTAAAGGATTTGCGTGATGCTACACCTAAAACCTTTGCTCCTATCAATCCAATGTTAGATTTCCATAGGGAAAAATTGCTACATGTTCGTGATGTCTATTTCTCCTTTTTTTCCTCACCTTATATGGACATTGATGCATGATATTCTTTCTTATTCATTGTATTTGTGTTTTTCTCTTTATCCTTTTGACTTTGATTTCCAATCTTTATGTGATTAGAGTTTTTCTTTGATAGCTTACCTTCATCAATCATTAATTACAGACTTTATCTTTATTTTCTCATATACTCTCCTTTTTTTTTGGTCTAAGGTATGAATAAGATGGTTATCAATCACTTGGATAAAGTCTTTGCCACAAATGATGCTGCAACAATTGTAAATGAGCTGGCAAAAATTTTGGTTTTGGCTGGGAAAGCACAACAAGAGGAAATTGGAGATGGAAACAATTTGACTGTTTCTTTTGCCGGGGAACTTCTTCAAAATGCTGAAGAACTAATACCGCACCCTTCTGAGCACAAAAGCTATTAATAATGTTTGATATTGCCTATCTTTTTTATGCTGATCGTGATCCGTGTTTGTAGACTTCATTTGTTTTTGTTTTGCCAAACTTAGTGTCGTGTTGTTCCAGACTGTTGAGGCACTGGAGGAATTGGTTGAAATGGGTTCTGAAAATATGGATGTGAGAGATAAAGATGCAGTAATTTCACGAATGAGATATTCGATGGGCAAGAAGATAATTTGTGCTTTGCAACATCAGATCTAATTGTTGCAGTTTAATATTGCTAGATGGCATTAGCTTTTCTGGAGGTTTTCATACTATTTTAAGCACTTTTGATATTTATTAATGGATCTTACCTTTTCTTAAAGGCTTGCATACAAGAATCCAGCAAACTTCAATGTGGATAATGTGCGGGTTGCTAAGCTGTTGGGTGGAGGTCTGCCCGACTCTGTTGTAGTTAGAGGTATGATGTTGAAGAGTGATGCTGCTGGGACTATAAAGAGAATGGAGAAGGCCAAGGTATACGTTAAAGTTGAATACCGGTTTCCTGTATATATAACCATCTTCTGAAAGCCTGCTTTTATGTTAGCTTGGATGCTATATGTTGATGGAAGTGTCTGTGGTCACCGTTACTGTTTTTATTGGATTGGCTTGTTAGAAGTGTAAGCAGCTAAATATTAAATTATCAGTTAACCAGAAGGTCAATAGTTGCGTGTGCTTCTTGAGGTCTAAAGCTCCTCAATCGTCATAAACCATGAGGTTAAATATATAATAACTGAAAAAAAATTAAAATATTAACACTACTACTGCCTCCTTGGGGGTATCAGCTGCGTGTCTGTTATCTCATTATCCTGTCAAGTTTATTTTGTATTGGGTACCCTCTGTCTCTTATGCGATTTCAATATGCCATGAAAAATTATAATTTATTCATTGAGATCTCATATTTCCCTCATTTTCTTATGTAGCTGGTTTTGTTGTTGGGTCAGTCTAGCTTAATACGTATGCATAAGAATAATATCAAATTAATTTGTTGTCTCCGATATTATTTTCTATTCAAATTTGCCTATCCTCAATACATTGTTGTGCAAAAATCATTATTTTTTCGTTGCCATGGGTAATTGAACATTTTTACACGGTTTTGTAGGCTCATGGTGTTAAAAATCAGCTCCAAATTTGAGCTACGTCGCACCACTGGTTCAGTTGCTCTTGTAAGCATCACCAATTGAATTAGAACTATGTGCATGTTGTTAATCCTCCCCTAACAACCTGCATTTCTATGAGAGCAGTTAAAGCTTGGTCGGCCAGATCCAGATGATCTTGGATATGTTGATTCTGTTTCAGTTAGAGGAAATTGGAGGGTCAAGAGTATGATCACAAACTTGCTGGTTTCTCCTTCTCTAGTCTGTTAGTCCTATGCTTGATACTGTACATCTTGTCTAATAGGTTACCATTGTAAAAAATGAACAAGGTGGAAATTCTGTCTCCACTGTTTTGCTGCGCGGAAATTGGATGATCTTGAAAGAGCTGTTGATGATGGAGTGAATGTATTCAAGGTACTTTTTGTTCCCCATGGAATATGCGAGGATTCTATCAGTTAATTTGCATTGCCAAGTTATTAGATTGTGCTGATTTAAAGATTTCACTAGGATATGTGCAGGGATAGTCGTATGCAGCTACTGAAATCGAATTAGCGAAGGAATTTTCTTTCAAAGAGACGTTTAATTTTTTTTCATGTTATATAATATGAATAAAACTGACTGCATCTTATAATGTTATACTCCATATTTTATGTGCTAATGAAGTTTCTATGTTTAAATTGACTGGAAATGCTTAAAAACCTCCTTGTCCAATATGTTAGAACTGGCCCAAGCGAGTGAGCCCATGTGTGTGACATTTTTGCCACTATATATGCTTGACTTGTTACATTTACCTTTTTGGTGGCAGATTATTTGCCCTCATGCTGCCTGTACTGTCCTGCGAGTAGATATGACAGTCTCTCATTTTTCCTGGCATGTTAAATGTTGTCAAACTTAGTCAGGAATGACTAATGATAAGTTCATTCAAGTTGGCTTGTGTATCCAAGACCAATCTGAATTATAAAAGATGCCACTAAAAACATAATCAATAGGTATTTGAATAGAAATATAGGAGAGAAGAGAGGTTTGATATGGAGTTGAGCAGAAAGTAAGTTGAAGATTTTGTTAATGATTGCAGATTATAATGGGGAAACCAGCTGGTGGTCCTAGGAGGGGGGATCCACCTGCAGGGATGGAGGAGGATGAAATGTTTTACTTATGATATGTTTAATTGTAACTTCTACTTAGTGCGAGCATCACTCTTCACTTGTTCTTGCTTTTTATTATATTAGTTTTATGATATGTAATTGTGTGTTTATTGATATGCCTCTTGAAATCTTACTATGCTGTCATGTCTACTCAATTTCTCTTTCACCCCCTCCCTGCATAAATTCCATCCATTAAATAATTTTCATGGTTGAATTTTACGTAAACAATAAATTATTAAATTACGGCTAATTAATAAATTTCTAAAATAATTCTCCTATATTGGGTTCATTTTGAGTTACTCTTGTATAATGAGTCTTGAAAATTGTTTTAGTTAACTATGCTAATGGTGCGATTTCCTTTTCATCGCTAATTACTTCGCATTATCCTTTTTATCAATTTACTATTTACTAAGATATTATGTTTAAAGAAAACATAAAGTTAAGAAGTATACCTAATATTTTTCTAAAAAAAATACTCCCTCCATCCCGGGTATTTTATTTATTTATACGGACACATAAATTAAAACGTATTATTTTTTTAATATATAATAATATAAGAAAAAGTAAGAATGAATTAGTAATTTAAAAAGAAAAAATAAATAAGTGTTGTTTTTAATATATAATAATATAAGAAAAAATAGGGATAAATTAGTAATTTAAAAAGAAAAAATAAATAAAATGTAAAAAAATAATTAAAGTTGTTGAAATTGTAAAAAGTAGATAATAAAATATTATATATAGTATATATTTTAAATGAATAAAATTACATGGAGAACGGACTCAATTTTTCAAGATTAGCTAGGGGTGGGTAACAAATTTTTAAAACCGCAAAAATCGATCGAGCCGCACCGCATTGCACCGCAACTAGTATTTTTTTTATCTAAATCGCAGTTAATTTTATTGGAGAAAACCGCATCGCTTGAATGGTGCAATTTTGATTTTCATCTAAAAATACACACATCGCACTGTACTCTATTATTCAAATTATAAATATATTTAATTGAATAATATATACATATATGATTATGTATTATTATTGAAGAGGTAAAAAGATATTTTATTTCTCAGAGTGAAGAACATTTTAAATTAAGTATGTACAATTATTTTTTTTATACATCCATATGTATTGTATTATTATGTAATATGTTAATTTTTAACCGTCAAACCGCAAAATTGCAAAAAATCGTATTATAAATTTTAATCAATAAACCGCAATTTAAGTCTAATTGTCAAACCGAACTGCATATAATAATGCAATTTTGTCACATCCTGAAATTTCTATTAATTTTAAACTCATTTTAATAAAAATATTTTGAACGGAAGCTTTAAGTAAATAAATAATTAAGATAATATATTAAAGTCTCAAATTAAATGTACTATGCATCAATACTGCCCACCATGGCAGCGGCTACTCCTGAAAAATGTTAAGATGATTGGAGTTAGCAAAACCACAAGCTCAGTGCAGAAACATACTTGCCAAAATTAAATACCACATGTAAATACCAAATAAGTAACATGGATCATGTAGATGTAAATGTACTTAATAAGATTTCTCAATTATTCAAGTAGTAAATGTCTCATGTAACTATACTGAATAAGATTGCTCAATTATTCAAGTAGTAAATGTCTCGTTTATAAACTTCAGGAGACCTATGTCTCATTTATAAAGGTCAGGAGACCTATCTGTACATGAACTCAAAGATATAACACGTAACAGTTAATCAAGATAAGTAATAATTCCCCATCTCGAAATTAAGTTTGACTTAGGCCGATCCAAAGTATTGATGCAGTTGAACCTCTAAATCATTAACTCCTCAAGTTGGAACCGATTTAACGTACTAAACTCTAATGGGAGAAGGTTGAATTTCACGTAGGTTAAGATTGAATTTGAGTAGGGTAGAGATTTTATAAGTATAAACGATAAGAAAAGGGGAAGACTCGATTTATTAAATAGATGAGACATATCCAATGGGAAACTAATTCCCATTTTTAATAGATAAACTGATTTATCGTACTAAACTCTAATGGGAGAATGTTGAATTTTACGTAGGTAAAGATTGAATTTTAATAGGGTAAACGATAAGAAAAGGGGAAGACTCGATGTACTAAACTCTAATGGGAGAAGGTTGAATTTCACGTAGGTAAAGATTGAATTTTAATAGGGTAAACAATAAGAAAAGGGGAAGACTCTATTTATTAAATAGATGAGACATATCCCAATCCCAATGCACGTAGGAAACTAATTCCTATTTTTAATAGATAAGTTTGATATGCATGTAGAAAGTTGAGAAATAATGAGAAGTGATATATCAAAATCCAAATTATTAAATAAATAAATAAATATATATATAATAAATATAATTAGTCATAGAAATAATAGGATAATTAATATATGTATACTGATTAGGAAAATATAAAAAATAAGAAAATAATGGCTAATCATGAGTTAAACGTGTCTATATTTATATTCATAATTGATTTAAAGTAATTGTTGTTAACTAATAATATAATCAGTAGAATAGTTATAAATATGAAAATAATAATAAATATATGTATAATTACATGTTCGTAAAATAATTTGAAATTTAAAGAATATAAATAAGCAAATTATATCCATACCATATCTAATTCATATCATGCGTGGGTCTCTTTATCAAATTTAGTCTTTTAATAAATTATAAATCAATATATATCAAAATTATGAAATTATAAAGATTTATAAATAAGGAAAACTTTATGAAATTAAATATTACGATATTTGAAATATGTCTAACTCGGTATTATCTAATACAATTGTAAGAAAATATTTTTATAATAAAGCATGTTTCATGAAAATACTTTTAATCATTATGTAAATATTGATATTTAATAAAGTATAGATGAGAAAAAGTTAAATAAATATTTTATTATATAGTTAATAATGAAGTTATTACTATAAACATATTTTTTTAAAATATTTATAAATAAAAAGTATATATTTTTATTAATAAAGATATTTGGTCATTACAAATTTATATTTTGTCGAAATAATTGTATTTTGTCGAAATAATTGCAAAATCACGCCACGCCCCTAAAATTAGCAAAGGATGTTTTACTTGAATATGGAGTATATATGAGATGAATTAGGATGTTTTACTTGAATATGGAGTATATATGAGTCAATTCATCGACGTTATCTTTTCAAAAACTAATCTCATTACCTTTCCACATCCACACCAGAGAGAGGAACCATCTATGGCGCTGGCTACCTCTAATTCTATCACTGCTCTCACCTCATCCTTCTCTTCCCTCTCATTCTCCTCGCAACTTTCTCCCACTCCCATTCAATCCCTATCTTTCCCTATATCGAAGCCCCTCCATTTGAAATCCGCCGCCCCCAAGTCCGTCACCGTCTTCATCGCCGCTTCTTCCGCCGTGTCAGACACGGATGTCGAAACTGCAGACTTGAAGAAACTGGTAAAGTCTAGGCTTGCTGGTGGTTTCGCCGCGCAGAACATAATCGGTACTGGCCGCCGGAAATGCGCCATTGCTAGGGTTGTTCTTCAGGAAGGCACTGGAAAAATCATCATCAATTATCGCGATGCTAAGGTAGTTTGCTTGCAAGTGTCCTTTTTTCTTTTAAGCTTAGGGCATTTTTTTACTGAATACTAGTTATTACTGGAATGGGTCATGTGCAATGTAAAGAAAAAATATGATAGGCGTAGGCAGAAGAGTACGAGTATCATTTATTAAATCCTTTTACAATAGGTGAAATGAAAAAAGGGAGCAAGTTGTTTTGAGTAAGTGGAAACAGAAGCACAAGAACATTATCAAGTTTAGAGGATTTGATATGATTGGTACTACTGTTACATCCAAAATGGATGATGTCTTTGTTGCTTCGTGTGATGTGTGCGATGTCTGGTGGCTGATAAAGTAATTGAGGTGAGAGAGGTTAAATGATAATGACATGGTGTTAAATTGTTAAAAAAAGTTAGGAGTGTTCAATAATTTACATGGAGATTGCTTCTAAGAGATATCAAATTTGGATAAAAACATTTTAGAAATGGGAGGACTTTACAGTTGTATGCATCAGCAGCGCGTTACTTTCATACTGGTAGATTTTGACTTAATGTATAGCGCAGAGCTGAATGTGATAAAGGAAAAATTGTGGTTAGCAGGAGAAGTAATTGTCTTTCTGATTTTGAAACTGGTGGAAGGGATTTCTCCACCCATTATCAAATATCAGAACTAGATCCTTTACCGTGCATAAAATATTGCACCAGCAGATTCACACTAACAAATTGATTAGCCTGTAAGCTGCAAACTTATGAACTGATTAAGAAAAAGTCAGTTAGCTGAGTCATAAGAATTAAGAAAAAGTCAGTTAGCTGAGTCATATAGCTCTTATGTCGAGTGGTTTAAGCATTTCAGTTAGTTTTTTAAACTAAGTCCCTAGATTTTACTTTTAATGGAGAGTTGATGATCTGCAGGAATACCTCCAAGCCAATCCTCTATGGCTGCAGTACGTTAAAAACCCATTGGTTACTCTGGGCTATGAAGATAGCTATGATGTATTTGTGAAAGCCCACGGAGGCGGTCTTTCTGGTCAGGCTCAAGCAATATCACTTGGTGTTGCTCGAGCTTTACTGAAGGTGAGTGACAGACACAGGGCACCTTTGAAGCAAGAAGGCCTTTTGACTAGGGACTCAAGAGTAGTTGAGAGGAAGAAGCCTGGACTAAGGAAAGCTAGAAAGCGCCCTCAATACTCAAAGCGTTGATGTAACTCTGCTGTGCATCATATTTGCATTTCCCTATTTGTAATTTGATGAAAATACAAGGTGGTTGCAACGTATTTGGATATTGGGAACAAACTTTCTTTCTTTCTCTTCAACTTGTTGAATCTGTTTTTTCCGCTGGACTTGTTGAATTTATGAGTTTGGGTTGCTGCATTTTGAAATGGGTCGTAAGTTTGATTAGAAAAGGTGTCATATTATTAAGTGAGCACTTGGTTGGGGTGTATAATAATGCATATGTCTGTGTCTGAAGTTCGAACAAGTTGCTTTAGCACCCTATAAGTCAAAAGCAAATAATTATGAGTAGAGATTTGTTAAAGTGTTAGTGTAATATTTGGCAGAATAAACGCATATATTTATTGGTAGATATAATTGGAATTTCAACTTTTATTTATTTCTTTTTATTTCCTTCATGGCTTTCTTCTACATGCTTCGTGTCTAATTCAATTCAGTATTTATGATTTCAATGTGGCCATGGTAATCGATGGCGAATTTTAATTCATTTATTTATTAAAATATAGATAATGTTTGAAAATATAGTACTCATAAAATAATTAAATTAATCAACTTGGATTAAAATAAAATTTCTAATATATTAATAAAAATTTCTGATATATTAATAAAATTTATAAAATTCATAAATAAAATAAAATTATTTTAATATACTTAACTATTTTAATTGAATATACATCATCTAAGTTCATCACGACTTGGAGGAGTGGACACAATTTTTTAAGCTATAGAAATTTTGTCGGTGCTCTCCTTTATTATATTTGTAATGATTTGAATTTATAGTAATATTATTTTATTTTTCTTATTTTAATAAAATAAAGTTGGAATGGGGCTTGTGACATGGAAATAATTGTAAAACGTCCCCTGTACTTAAAATGTTCAAAGCAGACAAAATCCAAAGCTTTGTATGCATTCGGGGAATTAATTATTAAATTAATATGGAATATTTATTTATGTTTCTTCGTTCCGGAACTTTATGAAATTAGGATGATATTATATGGTAGCTAGGGATAGTCATTATTTAAATTTGAAATCTATACATAATAATAGTAATGATAATACTTAGAGATGCACACAAGTTAAATTAGTGAGTAATGATAATACTTAGAGATACACACAGTTAAATTAGTGGGATGAATATGAGGAATTAGAACGTGCATGAGTACAGTATCACATGTTGCACTCTGTCCCAAAATTTTTGAAGAATGTATGTCTCCACCTCTATGGCCGCTCTACCTCCATATGCACAACTCATTTATCTACTTGTGGGATAGGATAGGATGCCTTCAATTTTTATGAATAATGTTATGGGTAATATATCGCTCATTATTTATCAGGCCTAAGAGGCCCAATAAACCCATTAGACTCATGACGCTAGAAAAGGGAGGCCCAACCCCTCGGTGACCCAATTGAAGGACAGAAAATTGAAGGGAACCAAGGCGACCGAATAAGGAACGTAAGAGTTCAAAAGCCCAGCCCATAACGAATAAGGTCAAACCCGCTGAACAAGTACGTAACTGGAAAGCAAACCTCGGCTTCGGAGGAACACCTCGGCAGTTATCCTCCCTCTTGGCCGAGACCTCGGATGGGCTCCTCAGCGGCGAGAACAACCTATCCGAAGATCGAAGGAGGACGGCGAGAAGAAGTTAATAAAGGACAGACATCATAATGAGAGAATACAGGTACTACAGGCTAAAGGACAACACTAACGGGAAGAGGAGATGTCTTGGACAACAATCCTAACTAGAAGACAACAACTGACTGGCACGCCCTACTCCAACAACCAATGGGAGACCAGTAAAGGATGGGGACACCCTGCAAACCTCCTTCTGTGCAACAAACGGTGTCCAGGTTCCCTCTGCAGTTGGTCGGCGTACCAGACAACTGCATTGAAGGCAAATTGTCTTCATCCAGGTGGCGTAATGCGATTGGACCAACTCTAGGGTTTAAGGGATGATATAAGTAACCTCTCTCGCAAGAGAGAGGCAGGACATGAGCACTCACTTTAGACATTACACTTGTAAGAATCTGGGAAAAACAAGTGTTGTTCTAAAAGGAGAGTAATAAAATCGGTGATGTTCTTTGGTGGAATTCGAGTCTTGGATAAGCTTTAATCTCTTTATTTGTCTCGATTGTATAGATTATTCTGTTTGATGGTATTCATTCTTGGTGTTGTTAATTAAAGTCTTAAACCTTTTACATACTTAATTAGCGAGCCAAAAACAGCCGTCAACAAATAACATAAATAAATACTACTACTCTCTAGTAGTATTTAAACACTATTTTCAATATCAACTGTTCTTCTCTTTATTTTTCTTATAATTAAACCTTTTAACTGTGGGCACTTGATGGAGATGAAGCACACTGTTTTTCTTGGATCAATTTGATCGGCAGCTAGTTGCTACTTGATAAAAGTTAGGCCCATATGTTTCATTAATAAAGTTGGATTTAATTAATAAATTTATTTATTAGTGGCTAAACATGATTTTTGTTAATTTTCAACCTTAGTATATGGAGTACTATATGTTGATTACTGTGAGGAGCAGCAACAACGTTTTGAATGAATAATTCACGTTAATTGCATCAACACCACCATTTCTTTTTTAACTTCCTTTCTTCCAACAAATTTTCACGTTTCTCTAATGAAAATAAATAATTTTCTTGGGACTTATGTATTAATACCCCTATATTTTAATTATCAAATAGTCTAATATGACACATTACACAGTGTTTGAATTATATCATTTTTAATGCAAGCGACTTACCTAAATAAATTAGGATATTATATTTCAACTCAATCAATACATTATCCATTTTGTTGTTTTGCTTTCTTCTTTTTCATAAAATGCGAATATCAACTTTATACCATATACTACAACAAAAAAATATTCAGGGGCTGCTTGGTTGGGGAAGTGGAAGGGGACAATGAGAATAGATTTTTATTGATTCCAATTGTTGATGTTTGTTTAGCGTGGTAAGGGAATCAAAATTACTCAATTATCCCAATTGATTCATTAACTACTCATTATCCATCATTCACATTGTCATTAACTCTTTAATGATACCTATACCCATTATTATTACAACTTGAGGGATTTGTACCAAACAACCCTAAATTTATTTATACACTTGTTGGTTGAATGAGCAAACAAAATCCTATATTGGTTAGAAGGGTATATATATATATATATATATATATATGAACTAAATTCTTCTTATTTCTTAACATGACATCTTTTGATGGAAAAAGCTAAAAAAACAAAATTTTACGAATGTATTATGGCTCAAACCGAACAATATCACATTGACTGGTCTATTGAGCGTTCATGGCCCTGCCTCTGGGATCGCCATTTAAGGGGTTTGAGTTGCACCCTCTCTTTAATCATTAAATAAATAAATTATTTGTAACAAAAATTAATAATCCTCTATCTCACGTATTCTTTTTTTCAACTTTTCATTTTAAGGTATTGAGGTATTTTTATTCATTATATAAATGGTAAAAAAAATACACTTTACATTCTATCTATTTTTTACAATTTATTTGTAAAAATTCCAACAACTTTATTTACTTTTCTACATTTTATTCATTATTTCTAACAATTTTATTTATTTTTTCTCTCAAAATATCCATACTTTTTCTTATATTATATTTTTAAAAAATAACACTTTTTAATTATCGTGCTTCTATAAACGAGTAAAAATACTCAAAACGGAGGGAGTACTACTAATTTTACGGGGTCTTTTTTTTTTTTTTAAAACGATAGTGTTATAAATAAAGACAAGAAAAATACAACAACGTGATTAACTAGTCAGAGCACCGCTAAACGAACACCAACTAAAAGGGGACACTCGCACAATACTCCCAACTCTTCAAAATAGAGGACTGGGCTTTGAGGGTCGAATAAGTTCTTTTATACGGAAAATGTATTGGGCCTGGCTTGTGCTTGTACGTTTTTGAATTGATATACAAACAAAATGGGTTTAATTCGTAATCAAGGGAAAAAATAACGTCCTAATTCGCAATAAAGAGAAAAAGTAAGGACCTCACTGGATATTTTTGCTGCGTTTCCGAGCCACACTCGTCAAATTTAGGGATGTAATCGAGCCAAGCCGAGCCGAACATCTTCGGGCTCGAGCTCGGCTCGAAATTTTTTTAAGGGGCTCGAGCTCGATTTGATTTTTTTTAGGCTCGAGCTTGTCTCGTGTTTAAAATATAAAGTTCGCGAACAGTTCGCGAGCTCGACTCGAAATATTTTTTACTTAGAAAAAAAATCAAGCTCGAGCTCGAATTCAGCTCGATAAAAATTAGTCATTAGTTTGAGCTCAGGCTCGTTAAGCTGAAAATTATTATTTTTTAGTTTCTTTTTCTTTTTAATACGAAAAAGGCTTGAGTGAGACCGTCCCATGAATAATAAAATTTTATTAATAAATTTTTTGATAAAAAGCGGTATCTAGAGCTATTATCAATTTTTATTAATTATTAATTAAAATATATTTTAATAATATAACAAAAGATTTTTTTAATTAACATTTTAAGTATATGGAGTATATATTTTCTTTAAATTTTGGGGTAGGATCTTGTGTTAAACCATCTCTTTACATGAGACGAATAAAAAGTGATAACATTGTTAATTAAAAATTATATTCAATCGATAAAAAATAATAATGGTGTAGTGAACTATATTTTATAATCAATTTATAATATAAACAAAAATTGATAACATTTTATATGGAATATAGCGAAAGTTATAACATTTTATAAACTTTTTATTCGTCTCAAGTAAGAGCTTACGTAAGACGGTGTCACACAAGTATTTGTCTAAAATTGAATGTATCTTTATGTTATCCCATTAACTATAATAATAATAATAATAATAATAATAATAATAATAATAAAATAATAATAATAATAATAAAAAGGCAAATACGTCGAAAATTTCTCCAATATAAAATTATACTATTAAAATATAAATAAATAATTATATTAACATATATATATATATATATATATATATATATATATATATATATATATATATATATATATATATATATATTATGAGGTGTCAACTTTAAAATACTTACAATGTTATTAATTACTATTAGTTAAAATTTAATGTATATATACATATATTTATTTAAAATTTAAATATAAATAAATCAAAATTAAATCTTATAAAGAGATAGAAAATAAAAAAAATTTACATCTTTAAACTCATTATAAATATGACTTTCAATTCATTATTTAGAGTTAATAACATTCGTTCTCTTTTTTAATTTTACTTTTATTAATTATGTTTTAATAATTTCATTATTTCATTATCATACTTTAAAATTTTTCTTTCATTCAAAGTATATACTGTATTTTTTTAATTATAAATTTATATCCCTTATAAATTATATCGATACAAATATATATATATATATATATATATATATAAAGTTTATCTATTTATGTAAAAAATTTTACACTCTAAAATTATCATATTAATATGTTATAGTAATAAATAATAATAATAACAACAACAACAATAATAATAATAATAGAGTAATAATATTGGAAATGATCATATTAAACACTATTCGAGCCTATTATCGAACACGTTCATGAGCTTATAATCGAACATGTTCGCGAACTTCGCGAGCTTTTTAACAAACATGTTCGCGAGCCTGTAAACGAACATGTTCGTGAGCTTTCGAGCAAAACACCCCCGGGCTCGAGTTCGACTGGAAAAAATAATCGAGCTCGGCTCGAAAAAAATAATCGAGCTCTGCTCGGCTCGTTTTTTTCCACGAATGAACTTTAACGAATTTTTTTTGAATCGAATCACGAATAGCTTGCGAGCGGATTGGTTCATTTACATCCTAGCCACAAACAATATTACTTAGTGCAAGTGTATTCGAAGCAATTTCCCATTTTATCCTTGGATGTGGAAGAATCAAGGAAAAGTGCAGCATCTTTTGCTCAACCTTTTCCATTAATGTCGGCATTTTTAAAATTATCATTCGTGGAATTTTCTAAATAAAAGATAGTAATAATTAGTCCAGAAAATATGGATACAAGTTAGAACTCGTGGGGCTCAAAAACGTTTAACCCATACCAAAAAGACAAATGTACCCCCGTCTGAGGTTGCTTCCTAGAAATTAAGACAAGATTATACCCACCTAATCTTCTCATTTGCTTCCTCCCTATGGTAACTGGTACCGCACATATTTAAATTTATTTTATTTTTATTTCATCAACAATTGATAAATTTTAATTAATCTCAATTTATTAAGTTGATGTTTAAAATTAACTCTCTTGATCATTTTTGTTTAAACAGCTCTTCGTGTTAGATATAATGTTATTTTATTTACATTGATGATTGAAAGAAGACAATCAGAGTTGAAGGAGTGTATTTATATATTTAGCAAATTGATTTGTTTTTATATATATAAAAAAAAAATCTATTGCACATTACAGATTATAACTTTTAGGTCTTTCTGGTTAGAGAATTTAATCATAAACCAAAAGTCAGTACAAAAGAGTCAACTGGTCAATAGCAAACTTACCAACATTTTTGTTTGTTGGAAGAGTAATGACCTATGATGACCCATAAAAGGAACCTCATTGGGGTCTAACAATAATGGGCTTTGACCCAAATTAAGATTAAGTTGACTAATTCATTAATTTTACTAATTCAATGAAAAGCCCAATAAAGTAAACGATACACTTGAAAAGGCCCATCAGGTGCACTGCCACAAAGAATTAAGGCCCATCAGCTTTAACGGCTCGACTCGCTCAGGAGTCAAGCCGAGTCAAGTTCGTTTATTTGAACAGTGCTAACATCATCAGCGTGTAAATTAAGATTCGGGCCGCAAATCATAATCTTCGCAGTTTGCACTAATGGCGGCGAAATCCTTGCATTTACATCTCCTCCATCACCTCCGCCGCGTCAAACCAATGTACGCCTCTCTAGCGACTCCATTGCGCCTCCTTTCCCTTCACCCACAACCAATCAAACTCACTTCACCTAGCTTTTTATCCACCACTGCCACTCCTTACCCACTCCAATATGATATGGTTATTTCCCGCCCCGCTAACCCTCCTCAGCCGCGGTCATCCCGTCGAAGACCGCCCGCCGCTGTTCCTGAATCCCATTCCGATCACTCTGGACCCGACTCTGAAATCGGTTTCGAAGAATGGGTCGATAAGAAACTATCCGGCAACGATACTCAAGGTAATAATAGCGAACCGGTGTTGGACAAGACTAAGAGAAAATATTACAACAAGAGAAGGAAAAGAATGTATGGAGAATCGGAGTCGGATGATGAAAATGGTCGCCGGGGAAATGAGAGTGATTTTATTGAATTAAAACAGGAGGTCGTAGAGCTGCGCACTCTGCATAAGAGAGAGGAAGAATTGTTCTTCTACGACGCGTTTGCTTATCCGTGGGAGAAGAACAAGCATTACAAAATGACCTATCAATTGGAGAAGAAGTATTTTCCCGACCAGTGTTTCGATAAAGCATTTCTTGAACCGGGAAAAACGAATGCGAAACAGGGGAGGAAGAATAAGGTGGGGAGTGAAAGTGTCGAAACAACGGGAGAGGATGATAAAGGATTTGTGTTCTTTGAGAAGGAAGTGAAGGATGTGAAAGCTGGAGATGTTACGGAGAAAAAAGTGGAGGATTTCTTCAGGTGTTTGAAGAAATTCCCCAATGAAAAGGGTGGGGATGTAGCGGCCATGGAGCCATTTCTTTCAACGAGGAGTGATGGGCTTCCGCCTAAGTGGGATGGCCCCAATGGGACTGTGGTGTTGATTAACAAACCTAAAGGTGACATCTTTTATTACATTTCTTGTTTAAACACAACATTGATTGATTGATGAATTCATGGAGGAGCAATTAGAAGAATATTTTCTATTTCTGAATTATGAAGTTACTTGGGAGGGGCCTCATCTTCTAATGCTAGTATTCCTAATTGGCTTAACAAAGAGATAAACTAATCGCTAGTTTGAGCAGGTTGGACTTCATTTACTGTGTGTGGAAAGCTGCGACGTCTGGTTAATGTGAAAAAGGTGGTCGATGCTTGATGTCTTATAACGCAGAGGTTGAGTAGTTTTCGCTGATATTCATCCACAAACTATCTTTTTCAGGTAGGCCATGCTGGAACTCTGGATCCTATGGCAACTGGTTTACTGATTGTGTGTGTAGGTAAAGCTACCAAGGTGGTGGATAGGTAAGCCACAATGTGCATCTCGAATTGAACATTTTATACATATAGATAAGAAAGATGTTATCTTTTTAACTAAAGGGAAGGGCACTTCCTTTTCGAATATGTCGATTTGTGTTTCTCTTGCAGATACCAAGGTATGACAAAAGGATACAGTGGAATCTTCCGATTAGGGGAAGCCACCTCAACCTGGGATGCTGATTCGCCTGTAAGATTATATATTTCTTGATTGATAATAGGACCTTCTTGTTAATATTTGGTGACGTCTTGATTTTGATTTGTTCCTTATCCTTTGAAAAGATGAAATGGTTTCAGATGTTGTATTAGCCTATGTCTCAGGTAGCCAGATGGAAGATGGTCATTGTTCTTTTTTGTTGTACATTTAATTTTCATATGTTAAAAATAAAAGGCAAAAGTCAAAATCGTCTATACAAGAATTTAGGGAAGCAACCATGGGTACCTGCATCTTAATGAACAGTATACCAATACATAGGGATGACAATTTTACCCATTGGGTCAGATTACCCGACGGGTACCCGCGTATCGGGTATAAAAAAATCGGGTAACGGGTCGGATAGTACCCGAACCCGAAGGAGAACTGTGCGGGTAAGGGTAGGGTACAGGTTCCCTTATATTTACTCGTACCCGACCCGAAAATTACCCGAATGTGTATATATATATATAATTATATATTTAATTAAATATCTAAGTCTAATACTTCTTTAGTATAATAATATTGTTGATGAAAAATTTATGATGTATTTAATATTTATTTATTATAATATGTTTAATATTTTTAATATTTTAACAAAAAAATGATATCCGAATGAATAAAAATGATAGTAGTTCAGTGAATTATATTATGAATAATCTGTGTATAAATAAAAGGTAAACATTTTTAATGAAAAATAATATTAATATTTTTTATACAAATTTTAATATCTATTTAAGAAATGAATTGTCTTGTTTGAGACCGTTTCGCGGATAAACCATATTATGCTTTCCGTTTTCATAATAAGTTATCAGTTTTTATTAAAAATGTTATCACAAAAGTCTATGCCTTCACAATTTACACATTAACCGTAAATAGTCTAAATATTTTATTGTATTATTTAACGTTTGACAAAGTAATATAAATAAATTAAACATATAAAAAAAATAATCTCTAAATTATGAGATTATGTATTTTGTATTTTATTGGAATATTCAAATGGATAACATGTACATTATTTTATGCATGCTCTACTGTAAATTATGGAGTATATATTAATTATTTTTAATTAATTAATCAAGATAAAACTATTAAAATGTAAAACCAAGGACTTGGAAGCAATTGTTGGATTATGATATTTGTTTTATGATTTTATTTGATTAAATATGAATTTATGATTTTTTTTGTTAACGGACTTAGACATTATTGTTGTTGACTTTGTTTTTTAATTTGCATGTTTATTTTAGGTTATTCATTTATGTATTGTAATTATTTTTTGGTGGATTATGGTAAAAAAAATGAAAAAAATTGGGTTGTGTCGGGTAGGGTCGGGTGGATTCGGGTATCCGCGGATTATCCGTAAAATCTACTAAGATTGCGGGTACCCGTTTACCCGCGGATTATCCATATACCCTATGGGTATACCCTTACCCTACCTGAAGCTCTATTTTAGGATAATAAGGTAGGTTATGGGTAGGGAGGGTAGGGTATAGGGTAGTATGTGGATTTTCCCCCTACCCTACCCATTGCCATCCCTACCAATACAAAAACCAACAATGCCTTTTGCCTTCTACCTTGGATCACTCTCTGGTGGTAGGCATGCCATAAGCATTAAACCTTTTAGACAAAGTGAAATAGAAATGATTTTAACAGGCATGTTTCTGAGACTTGATGAGGATGAACGCAAGGTTTTTCACTGACTAGAAAGCAATGTTGTATAATTACATAAAGACTTGAATTGAAGATTCTGGATCTGGTTATTCAGGTCATTCTACGAGAGTCTTGGGAACATATCAAGGATGATGATATTAAGAAAGCTGCAGCATCCTTTTGTGGAGAGACATGGCAAGTCCCACCAATGTTCTCCGCTATTAAAGTAAGATTTTTGCAGCTGTAGCTATTCGCCTGTTTCCGGTTTTCATTGGTAGATACACTCAGCTGTATACATTCAAATGTAGATTTGTATATGGTTCTTAGACTTAAGTAATGCTGTTGCAATATTTGTATATGGTAGATTGGAGGGGAGAGGATGTACGAGAAAGCTCGAAAAGGAGAAAGCATAGAACTTTCCCCTAGACGGATTTCAATCTTCCAATTCGATGTTGAACGAAGTTTAGAAGACAGGTTGTACAGTCAAACAAGATTTCATTAGCCTTTTGACATGCTTTCTTCATACTCTATTTTATTTTGATAGCCATATTACTAGTTAGCAGTTGAGTAATGTTAATGGTTGTTCTCAGGCAAAATGTGGTTTTCCGGGTGACATGCTCGAAAGGAACTTATATACGATCTCTTTGTGCTGATTTTGGGAAGAATCTTGGGAGGTAGGTGAAAATTGTGGATACAGTTATTGCATATTATGAGGCAGTTTGATTAGGAAGTGTGTGTGTTGGTTGCAGCTGCGCGCATTTGACGGCTTTACGTAGAGACTCAATTGGTAAGGCCTTAAACATATCTCTTCTGTATTCAATACTCCATTTTAGGCCTTCCATTATCTTGATACAATATATATTTCCCCTTTCAGGGGACTACACTGCTGATGATGCATGGAAATTCCAAGAGTTGGAAGAAGAAATTACCAGAGGATACATTTAGGTTTTTTTTTTTAATTAATCTGCTGACATTTTTATATATTCATCGAAATAATGATTTATTTTTGTTGTACGTGCTTGTATTAGAGCAGAGCGTGGTTTTGTAAATTTAATAAACATATTTATATTAGTAAGGTAAAGTCCAATTAGATGGTTGGGGTTGTAGGGAGAAACTAAAAAGAAAATGAGAATATCCTAAGTATAATTAGCTGTGGAGTTAGGGGGATCGATTCCCATGGCTTCGAAGTAGGCTTTCTCGGCTGCGGTGAGGCGATCCTGAAACATTGCCCATTCATTTCTGCACCTCTCCCTCACCTGAATCACAACAAACAAAGTTTACAACTCCACTCCAGTCATACTTGACACTTGACAATTAGCAGTTGAGATAAAGTTTACCCCTTCCCATGCTGCCTTCCCATTCTCTGCCTTACCCTGTTCAAACAAATCGAGTCGAGTCGAGTCAGCAACTTGAACGAAATCTTCAAAAACTAAACTGATGTGGTACTAACCTGGTTCCCAAGTGAGGGAACGGTCTGGTGCACTATCCATTGAGCATCCACAACTCCTATTTTCTCGTGAGCAGGCTTATAAACACACAGGGAAACCAAGTTAGTATAGTATCATACAGTATCAAATCAGCACAACCATGTGAAAATATATTCCATCCAAGTACCTCCACGCATTTTCTAAGAGCAAAATCCAGACCCCATCCATGAACCAAGTCATTCTGCATCAATATTCGAATTCCATTCATTTTCTCATTACTTTTCTCCACCAATAAATGGAGTATATATTACCTGAATCATGTGCCAAACACAGCGCCATGCATCTCGAGAAAACACTGGAGCCATGATCTCAACAAATCTACATAAACCAATCTGTTTTTAATATATGTAATGTAATGTAAGGTGAAGGTGGCAAAGATAAAGAAAAGCATAATCCGTACGCTGCACATGGTGGCAGATGAGGATCTGAACACCACCCTGGTCTTTCCTCTGTGTCCCTGGGAGTAAATATAGGTTACCTTACAAAATATCAAAACTAGTTTATACACCAGAGTTTAGTTGTTCCTACTTGTGAACCTCAGTGTCCTCTTGCCTTCTCGTCATTTGCCAAGTCATGCCACTGTCGGGGGATAAACCGGGCTGTGATATATCCAACCCATGCTTCTTCACCAGTTTAATGTATCTATAAAGATCGATATAGTATTGGTAAACAATTCAACCATAACCTCACAGCTCCATCAAAACACTTAAAAAAGAATAACTTTTGACTTACTCCTCTGGGTCGAAATTCTCAACCCCTAGGTCTTCATCCCAGATGAAGATATAATCATAGGGTGCCACAATGTCCGGGTGCAAAAAGCGCTTTGCGTACCACCTAATAAGAGAAACAAAATATAAAATAATGTTTTCCTTGCAAGGCAAAATGTTAATATGAGAAATTGATTGTTATCACCATTTAGTCTGCTTTAGCACGCTCACGTGAATAGCCCGTTTTGACCACTCAAATTCATCCCATTCACTTGTCCGACCATCATAGTGAAACAACAAAATCGTGAAGTTCTCTGTCAACTGTACAACTTTGTCAAAGCAACTAAACCATATACTCACAGAAAAGCACATATGACACACCATAGAAGAAAATAAATAGTGCAGTTTCTAGTTTACCTTTTTTACTGCAGCATCAATGTTTTTCTTCTGTTCATATCCAACAGTAAAGGTCATAAGATATCTTGGTTTAATAATCAAGTCCTGGAATAGCAGGTCGATTTTGAGTAAGAATGACACACAATTCAATTAGAAACAAAATGTATAGCTTCAAACCAAATTCCCTAATATCATGTCCCCGTGCTAATTATGAGCACATCTAAAACCCTTCCAAAGAGTTACATAAACGCCACCAAGTAGCAACAAGAATAGAAGTTACAAGCATGAAGACCTCTAGTTAGACAGGTAAAAAGCTAAATGCTTCCATTGACAAGAGATTATAGGAAGACAGCATCATTTAATATTTTTTGGTAACAATACACACCTCACCAGGAAGACCCCACAATCTGCGACCGTACAGATCCGATTCAGCGACAATAACACCAGGTGGTAGTCTCTCTGCCCCTCGAGGATTAGTTGGAACCCAGATCTGAGTAAAATACTAAGAATTAGTGCCACTCAAGAGAGTTATATGAATTTATGAAGCTAAATTCTGAATTTTATGAAGTCTTTAAAATTACAAATCACTTGATATAGCCGTACATAATATGATCCATTACAATAAGAATTATGCTTAAAATACCCTGATATAGACCAAGCAATTGCCAGAAGGATATAATTGTATCTGATAAATATTAAATATATATTCAGATAACAGCCAAAGAACCAATTTATGTTTACACTTCATGTTTGAGCTTTATGTGAATTAAGCATCTTCATCTAATATACAAGATATGCAATTTGGAGACCTAGATTTGCAACAAGGCTAGCATCTATGCACGTAATGGAAGATTGTATACAAGTTTCCTCAACTCACACCAAAAACAAAATTTCTTACTTTAGTATTGTTAAACTTGCGTGAGCCTCTCCGACCTTTAAGAGCCGACCATACATTTAACAGCGCTTGAGTCGAAAGACCTGAGTACTTGTCCTCAATGTAAGAAAGATCAACAGAAGGGAATATGTTTGATGATAAATTAACCTGAAAAGAATCAGATACATGCAACACGACGATCTTGATAAGTTTTCAACACAATTAAACCAGCAGATCAAGTAGGAGGATAACAACCAAGAGATTAAAAAGGGTTATAAGGAAGTCCTCTTGCCTTTGTTAATGAAAGTGAAGGAAAAGATACACCTAAAAAAAAGCCAAATATTATCCCCACAAAAGTGGTTATAATTAGCCTCATAGTTTCATTTGTTCTTCTTGCATGCCAGGCACTGCCAAAACAAGGAACCCCATCATCATTCAAAAACCATTATCAATAATTTAATACTATTATATCTTTTAAATGAACAATTATTGAAGAATTACTTTTGGTTGGTGGACCTTCTCATAGGAGTTCCCATTGTACTCACAAACTTTCCAGCAGATTAGCAGCTAATATCCACTCTACATATCAGCATCCCTCAAGAATCAGTATGCGCTTCTTCAGAATTTCATCAACCTTATATCCCAGAAATAGATTCACATAATTATTCCAAATTTTTAAAAAAGTAATAATAAATCTCATCTAAAAATCGAATTTTGACTGGTTCAAAGATGTACAACATAAGCAGCTCATAAAAGTCTACACTACTAATCCATAATTACAAAGCTTCGACGTAGCTCAGAATCATACCAAAGACGAATCCTTAAAGAATGAAACTGAAGATCAAGATTCGATAATACATAGATGGAAAAACATGGGGTGGATTCGACTGTTACCTTGTCCAAATCGCCTTCAAATTTTGATAGGCACGAGTCCGAGGTTTCAAACACAATCCAATGATGCTGTAATGAGGACCCAGAAAGGGCAGAAATCTAAACAAATAAAGGCAGAGCAATGGTGGGTGGAATTACCAAAGATTTTATAACGAACTTTTCAGATTGCGACGGTGGAAAAATGGCTAAACCACTTCAATTATTACGAGTTTGCATTAAAAAAGTGTGGAAATTAACATGTTAATTCGCCCAAGACAAGAACTGCTGGGGTCCATAATTAATTAACATTAATTAATGCTAAATTGCTAATGTAAATGCATGTGGTAAAAAAAATCATTAAGAGAAAAAAAAAATTCTCCTTTTACCATATTTCTCCTGAGTAATATGCACAAGGGGGGAGTAACATCCATCGCATTTTCTTCTATTCTTTAATTGCTAATGCATTTTCTTGAAGAAAAAGGAAAATAAGATTTTAATTTTATTTTAAATATTACTAGTCTTCTAGATATTATGTACCCCAAATGCAGTGAACTTAAAATTTTAATCTTGCAATATTTCAAAAAAAAAAACTACCAAATATTGCTGTAAATTTAATACTCATAGTCATACTATACTTAAAAAGAATGGGGGACATGAAAATTGAAAATGGAACTCAATTTTTTTGATTGGAAGGAGCTTTTTGTCTTGTACTAAGATTTGACCATTACCAAATTTTAGTATTTTGAATTTTGCAGGCGGACAACGACTTTACTTTTATAGTCTGGAAGGACCAAATAAGTGGGCTAGGTTCATTAGCCAATTAGGCCCAAATTGCTTTAATTTTCTTTATTGTGCCTGTTAGACTCATGGCCCAAATAATTGTCTTGCGTTGGTTAAAATGGGTTAAAATTGGATGATCGTTCCTGTGACGTTTCATTGATCATGGGACGGAGGAAAACATTCATTTAAAAATTTATGTATTATTATATTTTTAGGATTTAATATTAGGATATACTTATAATTATAATTCCATTTTTATGATTTATTTTCTCCCGCACAGCCACGCGTTAGATGTGCCTTCCACCTTAGCAGCTGCCTCAGTGTACCGTGATTGCCCAGAACAACGCCGATGTAGCTATACTGAATTTCCTCGGTACAACCCTAATTTTGGTGCACAAGCATTTGATTTGACAGGCCCTCTGAACTTGTCGATTCCGGCCGCCGATTCACCCACCCACTGCCGGCACTACAGCCTTCGCAGCTCTCCTCCGGTAAGTTGCTCTCGTCGTGAATGTATTCTCATTATTTTGTGATGTTCACGTCCTTGAATTTTTGTCCACGCTTATTTGGGCATAATCCCAACTTCACATTTGATTTGAGAGGTCGAATCTCCGCCTTCAATTAGCGGACTTCTGCCCGCGTTTTTGACATTCTTTATCCATTTCCTCTTTTCCCCATCCATAATCGAAAATGGTTGACGCGTTTGGAGATTTGAGCCTTCCCATCGAAAAAATCTGGCTGATAGATGTCTTCCGCTGTGTTTGTTGAGTCCGCATGTGCATTCAACTTTTTTGAATTGATGAATGCTTTAAACATCCAACTTTTTTGAATTGATGAATGCTTGAAACATGAGATATATGTCTTGTGTGATTTAAAATTTTGTTGTTACTCCAATTTACAAGTTCTCTATTTTGTTCCTGAAAATTGTGTGGTGTCTCTCCCTGGATCTCTATCTCCCCGAGCCACTTTAATTGCATCTCTACCCACATCCCCTGACTATCTCTAAAATTCGTGTCCTCCCCTTGCGTGAAGCAAATAGCCCTTTTTAACTTCCGCAGTTTCGTATTCACCTTCACTATCACCGGGGCGTATCCTGCACTTTCTCTGCCACCTTAGTTCAAAAAGAGGACAGCTCCTTGTACGTATCTTTAGTTCTCCTGACGACCTAATCTTACGGTAGGGACAGTGGTTGTAAACTGGCTTCTACATTCAACTGTGGAATTTCACTATACTCGTTGTGTTCAACGTATCATTGCTGTTCTTATCCCTTTTGCTCATTGAGTGATGCTCCTGTGCACCCCTGCTCCGTGCGCCTTTGCAGTTTTCATGCCCCTTTCCAATTTAAACCCCTAGCAATACATAGGTTTAAATAGGATTGGAGGGGGAGGGTTGTGTTCACATGGGGACATGGAGTATTCCTCCGTGTCCCCGGGTGCACAGGAGCTTTTGCCTTGCTCATTTACCTTTTCAAACACCAAAGATTGTGGTAGAAGTAAAATAAATTGTCATTCCTCAAGAACTTTGATAGATCACGTAATTAACATATTATAAGTAGTACTCCAAAGATTAATTTCATGTGGCTAATTTAATCATCACAAATTTTTTGCTTTAAGAGTTGAAAAATTTGTCTAATTCAGGTGGTCGTGTGATCTAAATTATTAATTGCTTAATAAATCTGATAGTTATTTGAGGTGAGTAAAAGTAATTAATTAGTTCAAAATCATGTTAAAAGTAGAGTTGATTAGTTGTAGTTGGGAAAAGTAGAAGAAAACACATGATAAATACTGTACTAAATTAAAACAGGTAAATATACTGTAATTTCTCAGATTAAAAAAGGAAAGTAATGAAATTATATGCGTTGTGACTTCGGATCCCCGACAAGAACAATTAACACTAATTCCATTATCAGCTGATCTTTGAATTTGTGCTCATTTCTTTTAATACTTACCATCTTGGCATCCTGGAGGAAGAAATTCAAAACATTGCTTCCCAGCCCGTTTAAACCATACACTTCCATGGAAGGCATCGCCAGATTTCTTTCATACTTTGTTACTCAATTATTCTTCAATTATGTGCAAATCTCATTGGCATCCAATGTAGTTAATTTTTGTTATTTACTTATTGATATGGTACTTATTACTTGAACATTAATGAATTAATTTCTTCAATGTGCTCCGCCTTTGGTGAATAATGTTCACGTGATTACTTACGTTTCTGTATCTGTTTGTAGTCCGCTTGAATTTGTAGCACACTTGAGGCTTTCATACACAACCATTTCATTTAGGACTAATGTGCCTTAATTTGGTGGTAGCATTTAATTTCTTTCAACTCTAGTTCTTTCTTTTGTTCGTCTGTCTTCCCATATATTATCACTAATGTTTTTTAATTGGATGATTGGTTATAGGGGACTATAAGCATATGAGGTTGGTAATCCTTTCCCAGTCTTCTGCTTTTTTATTTTGAATTACTCCATACTTACTAAAACAATGAAGAGTCTTTTTTTTTTGGCATGCTATTAAATTAGGAAACTGAAAAAGCTTCGATTGTATTTTTGTATTTGTATCAAAAGATATGATCTCTCATTTTTTAAACTTGCATATTGTGATTGAATATTACTTTATGTGGGTTTTTAATGATTTGAAGCTAATTCATGCTATTCTGCGTTGTGCAGTGTCAGTACTTACCTTTATTTAATTTCAAGGTGGAATTTTCAGCTAAAGAGTTTGTAACGACTTTGATTACTCCGAATAGTACGTTGGATGAGATACACATACCATTCTTAAAGGTTAGTTATACATTATATTCATTAGAGGTTTTTTTGTCAGTATGCTTTTGTTCGCAAAACTTTGTTACCATGTCAATATAGAAACCTATATGTGTATGGTGTGGAGTTCAAAGATGTTCACCTTTTCCATGTTTGTTATTGAACTCATTAAGTAAATTTGTAATTTTGTCCTTTGCAATAATGAACAAATATTCATGTGTTGTAGTTGTGTTCATTTCTTGTACAAGGTTTAACCCAGGCTACCTCTTATTGCGCTCTAGGTTTTTTAGAATATAGGACTATGATTTACTAAATTCATTCATACTTTTTTTCCACGTGCGAAGAAGGTAGCTTTTAACAGTGTTGCTCGTGCTGATCAAGTAATGCTAAGTTATATGTATCATGCTTGCTGTAAAAAATACATTACAACCAAACTGCACATTGCTATTATTGACAAAATTAAACCCAGTTTTACAAAGTGGTGTTGGGCTCAATAAAGAGGATCCACCAGATCCAAGAGTCAATACTGTTATACCAACTATAGCCCTTTCCAAAGGTTTTATTTGACTTTTTTACATTCTTACTCTATACTCAAACCTTCATCTTCTTTGTATTTTAAGAAGTTTGAAATGCAGTTCCTTCTCTAATATCATCGAGAAATGATTACCTGAATAGAGCATTACTATTTTACGCTGAAAATACAGAAACATATGCACTATGGGGATCGGTAAATATAATACTTATTTGATAGCTATGAGATATATATTAGGTTTTATTATGGATTTGTTGTTCCCTATCTTAATTTTTTGTTTGGGGGTAGTTCTTCGAATTAATTATTTCTATACCTGGAGGGGTATTATACACTATTTTTTTTTCGTTATGTTTGTCTCGCACTGATCACAATACCCTCGGTTAACTATCTGACACTTCACGAACTTGCTGTAGTCTCCCCTATTTGGTTGTGAGTTTTAAGAGTTTGATTTAGTTATCTTATTAACGTCAGCTGCTGAACGTTAAACGTTGATTTGGTGTTTACGTATCAGAACAACTTTCTTACACATCTCTAATTTTAACCATGGTTTTTCCATTACTCCAAATTGTTTCCTTTCTTATTTTTTAATTAAACAAACAACTTCTAGAACTAGCTATTTATGTGTGCACTCTATTAGTCCCCAGGGCCATCGTAAGCAACTCCAACTGGATCGAAAGGTAATAGCATATTGCATTTGTGAATGTAAATGGATACTCACTGTGATAATTGATGGTGAAGTTTGCTGAATTTCTTGTTTTTACCAATGTAATTAATTTTCCAATCATGTGTAATTGTTCTCTTTGCAATTCATGTCCCATATGCAGTGTTTGTTACCTGCTGGTTTTAGAGATTAGTGAAGACATTATTAATTTTGGTTGAAAGTTTTAGGAGTATGGCAAGCAGTTGCGTGTAATAGCAGCAGTAGATCAAAGATGGATTGCACCATATTCCTGATATTCTGAGTTATATTAAGTGACTCATCATTGCTAGAAAAGGCTAACCTTAGGTGTTAAACGCCATCAACTGCTCATTGACTTTGGTTTGAACCTTTATCAATATTTCACCTGCATAAACTTTAAATTCAAGAGATGATGGGAAGAAATCGATCAAGGCCAAACCTTAACTTTTTGGCTCACATTTCACCTAGCATGCCCCCATTCCTCATGGCCTGTCATTATTTTCCACCGTGTTTGGGAGATTACCTGTAACTACCGTCTACCTTATTTGCTGAATTAATTGATTTTTGAGTTTAGAAATGATTCTTTGATTTTATTTGCAGTTTTGAGTTTGAAAATCTTTTAACTAGAATAGCCAACAATTATAACTAACTCTCAATATTGGTGGATTCTGCTAATGCGTCTAAGCCTATTTTCTTGAACTGTATTTTTTACATTTATACAATTAGATGAAGATGAAAATGAAATAGATGGAAAAGGCGGCTGCCACCTTATTTGTGTTAGTACCTTCTTCAACAATATGGTTTCTGATTTTGTAAACCTTCATTCTTTCAAGTGCTAAAACTTATTTGAGAATCGATTACACGGAAATATATAGGGGTGGGCAAGAAAAATTGTAAACTGCAAAAATCGATCGATCGAACGATACGCAATTCTTTTAACAAATTGAAATTTATTTTTTAAATCAAAATAGCACACCAATATGTGGTGCAATTTCAATTTATAATAAATAAGCTATAACTCAATATATAGCTATATAATATATAATATGTGTTGGACTATTGTTAGTATATAGAGTATTTTAGTCATTACCATGCCATTAACGTGTCACTCCCCTAATTGTGTAATAAAGAAACTCTACCAATTACCAAATACTCAATTTACTACCCTCCTATAATAATCTACAAGTATTGCGTTGTTTCACTTTTTTTCTTGAAAGTTGCTTAATTCTTCTATATAACTAATTTTTCTTCAAAGCATTGTTGTTAATTGTGATTGAATTGTCTTAATGAATTTTCGTTAGCCACCAAAAATTTAATAGCATAACCTTATTATTTAAACTAATATATAAGTGAAACCGTCAAATCGCAAAAAATCGTTTTAAACTACATAATCAATGTCATGTGAATTATCACGGTTTACACTTTATTACTAAATTGAATTGCATATAACAATGCAATTTGAATTATGTAGAAAAAATTGTCAAACCGCACCGTGCACACCCCTAGAAATATATAATATTGGGTTGAGTTTTGGTTTTGATTAAAAAATATAAGCATATTTATGACAATGGATGAGGCTGTTGATACCATTTTGCGGACGCTTTTACTTTTACAGCATAGGAGTTGCAACAAAAACTATGTAATGACAACTTTTTGTTTTATAAATGGTGTACCCCACCATTAGAGGCTCCCACCGCCCCTGCCCTGGGGATTGGTGGAGTAGGTAAATTGCAGGTGGCTTATAGAGAAGGCTCACTGTTAAACTTGTGCTTGCAAGAGGCCAAATTCATGCCAAAGGCAGAACTTTTTGTTTTATAGCATGATTATCAACGTAAATTTCTATGTGGAATTATTATTTCGTAAATATTTAAGGCAAACTCTCATGTGAGACGTTATATGTGTGAGACGGTTTGTGAGACATGTTAAAATATGTATATTATATAGATAGAGTATGCTTAATGATTGTTAAAGTATGCTTAATGATTGTTAAAATATGTTTTCTAAAGTATGATAAATGATGAATTAAAATATGATTGTAGGGTGTTATAATATGATTCATTATTGACGTACTTTAATAACCAATAAATATATTTTATCTATATAATAAGCATACTTTAGTGATGGATCGACCCGTCTAAAAAAACTTCTCACAAGAGAGTATCTCAATATTTAATTGAATATTTTAAGTGTTAACACCATGCACATATCATTGTATTACTACAACACATGAATTAATTATGCTCTCACGAAGTGGGGTGCCAGTTAGGATATAATAACACGTAAATTTTCAAATTCAAATTAATAATAACGAATTGGAAATTAGGATGAAAGTTCTGGCGGTGTTCGTTGGGCAACGTCAAAGGAACTCCCACACTTGGGTGGAAGCCACGTGGATATTTAATTCCCAAACTAACACCCAAAAAAAAATCTCTCTAAACTCAAGCAATACTTCCTTTAAAAGGGAAATTACTTCAAGTTCTGAAAATTTCCGAAATTCTCGATTCTCAACCAGATGATGAATTTGCACAGCTAAATTCTGATTACTTTATTGAATCTGTTCAACCTGCTAATTCAGCGCGATCTCCGACGACTGAAGCAACGATGGCGACTCCAGACATTGCCGGAATCTTGGAGAACTCTAAGGAGCTCGATCGGGTCAGGAAAGAGCAGGAATATGTGCTCCTCGAGATCAACAAAATGCACAAGAAGCTACAATCTAGTGAGTCTCGCTTTACTACATTTAATTTAATTTTTCCCACATTGTCGCTATATTTCAATTAAATTACTCTTGATCAATGTTATGGATTATCTGCGAGGACCGTTCTGAATTGGAAATATTGTTTGTATGATACTTCTCTCACATTAAAAGCCTAGATTTCCCTCTGGTGGGAAATGATGCATGGGTTTTAAATATGTGCGTTTATTTCTGTTACAGCCAATGCTTTCGATTTTAAACTTGTTTGTAGCTTGACACTTGTTGAGTTTATCTTTTGAATGAAATTTAGTTTATTTTAAGTGGGCCTCTAAAGAAGCTCAATAACCCCAGTTTTCGAGCTTTCTTTTGGAAGCTGACGTCCAGTTTAGAGCTTGATTGGATAAAATGGTTACTTATTAAGCAAATCATAATTTGGGTGAGTTCAAGTTAATAGATGATCCTGTTTTAATAAGGTAAAGAGTGGAGCTTAAACAATCTTCTATTGGAGTGAAGTAGTTTGGCCAATTTCTAATTTTATTTGAGTGAAGAAACTCTATTGGAGTGAAGGAAATCGATAATTTTATTGGGTTTATGCGAATAGTCTAACTTTATTGGATGATGAGCATATTTCTTTTATACATTAGTGGAGCCTGGGTGATTTCTCTGTCAAAGCTTATCTAGGAGTTCTATTCATTTGGTACAGCGTCCTTAAAATGTACTAAAAATGTGAGGATAATCCATGTTCGAGTGCCTATGTTGCATTACTAACATCAAAAGAAACCATTATGTAATAAATACATTGTGTGTTTCTGATGTCATATATGTCAATCCAGAATAAATATTGACTTGAGCGTAGGTATAATAATAATGCAGGATGACTTAAGGTATAACGAAATGTAATCTTTTCCATGTACACTATTTTTATGACTGATGAACTATTACCATAGTCTCTGATAGTGTATTTTTGGTGAAAGACTCATTATTGGACCATCTAGTAACTTATCATTCTCTGATGCTTTTGGCACCTTTTGTTTTTGCTTGCAGCTCCTGAAGTGGTTGAAAAGCCTGGTGATAACTCATTATCAAGGCTTAAGATGCTGTATACTCAAGCCAAAGAACTTTCAGAGAATGAAGTCACGTAAGTTTTGAATCATACTCTGATGTTCCTGATTTTCTGAATATTTAGTTTCAGTTTATATTTCTTTTCCCTACTCAATGAATACAAGTTAGAGATTGCTGAAGTTATTGTCTTGATCTTTTTCAAGTATTCTCAGCTATAAGTAGCTCAGTGACCACCTGTAGCACCGAAGTACCTCTCATATTTGTGACATTTCATCTAGTTTATATACCATCATCTCCTTATTCTTTGTTCTTGCAGTATATCCAGTCAATTGTTAGGACAACTGGATGCATTAATGCCTTCTGGAGCTCAAGGACAACATCGGAGAAGGATAGGTTTGTGCCTTCTATTAACAAATTCTTAAGAGAAGCACTTATTCTGTGTGGTTTAAAAGAAAAATCATTTTATAAAAATCGCAACTGCCAAATCTATCACTTTGCTTAAACCTTAACCTTGTTTAATTGCTTGAAAAGTACACTTCAGGAGAAAAGGTAAATCTTTTTCCAAAAACAGGACAACCTATTAAATGTCGTAGGATATAATGCAGATGATTGAGTTATAGCACTAACAAAGAAGTATTAGATTTTGTTTTGTGTGATGTCTTGAAGTGAAATTGAGCTCAAATTAGATGCATTCAAAATGGATTCTTTTTTATACGTAACTGATTCCATCAAGATAACTTTCAAAACTTCATGACTCACAGAAGGCAGTGAGCAGAAGAAGAAGAGGGTAAAAGCTGATTCAGATGTTTCAAGGCTGTCGCCTTCTGTGAGAAGTCAGCTAGAGTCTTTGGCGAATTTGAAGGGTGAACAAGTATGTGCTCAGCTTACTCCCCTTTCTGCTTTCTCAGTTCCCTGTCAATTTTCCTTCTGATTTTGGAGGAGACTCTCTTCTTTATTTCACGCCAGTCACCATTTAAATGTGATAATTATGCCTGGAATTGAAAATTATATCTTGTTATAACTTTCACATGATAGGTGGCAGCAAGGATTGCCCCAGAGGATTCTGGGAAGGATGAATGGTTTGTGGTTAAAGTTATTCATTTTGACAAGGAAACACAAGAGTAAGTGCTGAGTTGTTCACAACTTTAGTAGCATTCCCATTCTTTATATGTGTCTTTACTGGAACACAGAAATATAGGATTGATATAAGATTGGAAAATACACAGACCATAAAACCTTTTGTTTTTCAAGAACCTGTAATAATTTTTTATTTTATTGGCATTTCATAATTTTATATCTATGTAGGTTTGAAGTGCTAGATGAGGACCCAGGTGACGATGAAGAGAGTACTGTGCAGAAGTAAGTGTCGTTTTCCCTTCTGTATTCTGTTTTATTCTGGTACTATTTTACAGAATCACTATCAAGTTTCTGCATATTTCTTTTAATTTATTTCCAGACAAGATTTATTTGTGTTTTAGTTTCTCTTATACTATATACGTAGTAAGGACTAAGGTCGGAATTGTTGACTCAAGGCAACACAGTAATTTTGACATGAAAATGATAATCTTGAAATTTATCACATCATTTTGGAAATATAGGGGATGACAAATTTGCATTTTCTGATAGCTATAGATGATTTGATAGTGAAAGCGAACAATTTATTTTTGTAACTAGAGCTTCGAGTACTGCTTTAAGATAATAAAATTGTTTGTCTACCGTTTTTTGTATTTTGTTCTTAAACAAAATGTATGAGAATGTTTTGAATTCGGAACTTTTTCGGGTATATTAATTTGTTGGCTATAATTATTGTCATTACTCATTTGTACATATGCACACACACATAACTGGCCCATTGATACGTATGAGTTGTTCCAGTTCTTATACTGGAGAAAAAAGTGGTTGAATTCTGTTTTTGGGTTCTCTCACATTTATTGTTCGACTCTGTGGCTGCTAATCGCGAACCTTTTCTATCTCAATGGTTAACAAAATGATAATGTGTATCCTTTGTGACCAAGTGCATGGTTTCTTGTATTTTGACTTAGTTAGACACATATGTTATTACTTGCAGAAAATACAAGCTGCCTAAGTCGCATATATTACGTTTTCCAAAGCGGGGAGATCTTAGTGTCCCCGACTTTCCTCCTGGAAAACATGTTCTGGCAGTTTACCCAGAGACAACTGCACTATATAAAGCTACGGTTGTCCAGGCTCGTAAGGTATTTAGTTTAGTGTTCTATAGTTGGTTGTGCACAAATATAACAGCCTGAACTAACTATAATTCTTTTTAACATTGAATGTGATGCTCGTGGATTTTCGATCATGTAGAGGAAAGGTGATGAGTAAGTCGCTCTACCCTCTTTTACTTTCTTTTTGTTATTCAATATTTCAATTTGCATTTCAAGACTCAATTTACTCTCTTCCATTTTTGAGGAACCACAAAATATAATTCTTTTTTTTTTTTCAACAGTTACGTTCTGGAATTCGATGATGATGAAGAGGAAGGATCTCTACCACAAAGAGTAGTACCATTCCACAGGGTCGTCGCTCTTCCTGAAGACTATCGCCAGTGATTATACCACCTTTATCATTGTAAAAAAATAGATGGTTTTTTATTTATTTTTTGGGAGGAGGGTTAGATGTAATATGCAGTTATGCATGCCTAATGAGTCATTTGAGCTCATAATAACTTCTCATATCCACTTTAAATAAATTATTATCTGTATCATCAAGTATGTAGTATAAATGATTTTGGAAATGTACTGCTCTTTTAAGATTGAAATGCAACTGTTGTGTTACTATATCATAGGAGTAACAATGACACTAAACATGTCCTTGTTTGCATTAATGCGCACAAATCATACAAAATTTAATTTGAGTGAATCCATCTCTGCTTTTTTTTTTTAAAGTAAAAAAAGTAGGTAGTTAATTTGTTCTTAGCTGCCAAGAGACATGTCAGTCGTGGGATTAATTCCATCCGAATAATTTCCGACAAGTATAATTAACCAATACAAGATTTGGCTACTTGTAGATTAGTTAATTAATGTTTGATCACACTCTTTATTCAATTACAACAATGTGAGAACAGGTCAGAAATTCAGTACATGTCCACATGCTCCAGAGATGGGTACGGGTGGATCCGAATATGATCCATTTACAACACGATTATCAATCCATCTATTTGCAGCTTCAGTATAGTGAACGCCATCCCAGCTTATGACCCGAGAAGGATCCGAACAAGAACCAGCAAACACTTGACTCCCATTCACATTTCCTCTGTTTCCACACTAAACATCATACCCAATTCCATGGTGACCACAGCAGATGGTGTAAGGGTCCTTAAATCCTGTGTCCAAATCAACAAAATCCATTTAATCAATTAATCTTACAACTCTCTGTTTTCTCTGTTTCATGCAAGACAATAAAATACAATGAACCTTGATTCTTTGCATTGGTGATCAATTCATGCTTGGCACTAAACATATCCACGTAGACAATGGCAGCCCCAGAAAGTTGTGATCTAAGCTTGAAAACTTCATCCTTGAGCTGTTTATTGAATTCAATGGCTATCTCATTTTGGTTCTTTACACAGCCATGTTCATCAAGGTACCCTGGAACTGGATCTTGCACCTTAGCAATGGCCACGGGCAAGCACCCGATGGGGCCTGTGTTGTGTATCCAGAAGGTTATTCCCCCTCTTCCATAGAGATTCTATACATACAATACATACATGCAGGATAATCTTGAAATAAAGAAAAAGAATAAAGTTGGATATATATATAATGCAATCAGCTTTACTTTGACTTGTGTTGAAAATTGGGTAACTACACTGGGTATGGCTGCTTTCTGGAGTTCAAAACTCAGCTTTCGAATACCAGCAGCGATGTCGTTTTGCCCTATATCGAGTATCGTAAGAGAATTTGTGAAGTCCTCTGGCCTAGCCAACCTTTGTTTAAAGCACCCTTTATTGCCTAACAACAATAAAGTATCAATCTTGAAACATGTATGTGGGAGAGAAAGAAGATATGTGCAAATTAACCTTTGTAGAAATAAGTTGTTCTGTCTCTAAACTGTGTGTATTGCTCAACTTGGAGCTCTAGACAGAAGGGGCTAACTCCATTCTCGAACCAAGACTCGTTCGGCCTCATAATGGTTGCACCTCCTATGGCAAAGTTTGCACCATGCCGATAATTGGATCCTATTGAATCCAGGTAAGGACTCAGATATGGTAACCCCAGATGAGCTGCATTACAACGTCAATCAAATCAAACAGTAGACATTCCATAGAAGTGATACTCAATGCTTAATTACCAATAAAATCTATGATGAGACGACCATTGGAGGCCATTCCAGCTGGTGTGTGGAAGTAGGTCTGGCCGGAGGGTGGCCCTGGCGGGTAGAATGCTGCAGAGCCACCTCCGGTGTCTGAATTGGAATCACCAAAGTTGTATATAGCAGGGTAAGTACAAGGGGGTAAGTTAGGCACATTAGCATTAGCATATAGAAGCAAGGGTGATGAGAGTATGATGAGTCCAAGAAGAATATTAATTCTCAGAAACTCCATCCTACATTACTGCAATGCTTGTGAATCATCTGATAATCTATATACATATGAGGAGAGAGAGAGAGAGAGAGAAAGAGACAGTGGCCGCAGAATTGAGGAAGAGAGAAAGTAGAAATTCGGTGGGCTGACTACTGTGCAAAAGCTAGATATAGCTAGAATAATAGAATCTAATTATCCCATGTTTGGATTATCTGCTATGCACTATCTGATTATAATCCAATTACGCTAATCCTAATGCACTTTGTCGACGACAGATTATCAAAATACAATTAATAGCTTTTTTCCATGATAACTGCAACACATTCTCTATCCTAAAAAGAGCAATTATAACCAAATACTCTCTATATTTAATGTATATAAGTGGTATTACTCTATACGAACAAAACATAAACAATTATAAACTGTACAGCAAATGCACGTTGCTTTGTTTTCTTTCACCTGTTTTTAATAACATTAGTAATTGGAATACTCTTTTAACTTCCAAGTCAAACTAAAAATCTGATAAATGTTTAATTTTATATTTATTTATTAATATAGTGAACTTCAAAAACTTGCCATGAAAATTCATTTTATACCTTTTTAGATTTGAATACTAGTCTTTAAATGTAATAATGCATTTAATTAGTAGTAATATTTTATTTAAAAAAATTGTTAAAAATATTTCTTCTGGTCCACTCCCGCACATGTATAATGTATTGGATTTCCTATTAATTAGACATAATAATATGACAAGTTAGAATAAAGTTGGAGATGTAATTTTAAGAATTTGTAGTATATATTATTATAATGATGGTGGTGGGATAATATTTAAATTATGAATGCTTAAAACATGCTTGGGAAATCGGGGTGTGTAAAGGAGCCATTGAGTATGTGATTAGCAATCCACTGATTGGCTGCCTGATGATCACCGCTCTCTGTCCACACCATACATGAACGTTATCCCTGTGATGCCCACAGCAGATGTTCATGGGCGTATTGTTTAGCGTTGCGGATCAAGTGATATTTTGCTGAGTAGATGTCGACGTGGATGATGGTGGCGTGTGGAAGATCTGCTCTCAATCTGGTAACCCTACCTTTCAGGAACTCCACTGCTATGGCGTTGTGCTCTCGTATGCACCCATACTCGTCCAATAAATCACCTCCACGTGTTGATGAATCCACATGATCCTTGCTCCTTGTGCATACAGACGCTACAAAGTATAATTAATGATGAAGAATTCAACAAACTTAATTTTCTTATAACTTACTGTTACTTGTGCACCAAATTGATCAACAATGTCAGGCTTCTGAGACCAGCAACCATGTCGTTTTGGCCGAGATCAAACTCCTCTGGCCTTGCATGCTTGATTATACAGTCGAGACGTTCTTGATTAAACTGGTAAAATTGAAGTGTCTGAATATCAAGTGAAAAAGGGCTGATCCCGTTTTCGAAGATGCTCTCGTTGTGTCAATCCCCCAGTAGCGAAATTAGCACCATGTCTGAAATTTGCGCCGATTGAATCCAGGTAAGGACTCAGATATGGAAGTCCCAAGTACGTAGATCTAGTACCATTAATCATGGATATATATATATATATATATATATATATATATCGTCTGGTTATAATGTAAAAATTAATTAATTAATTAATGTTGTAATAATGCAAGTAAGTACCTATGAAGTCGATGAAATGACGGCCGTCGGAGTTTCTCCCGGCGGGCTTTCCGAAGAAGCTAATGCCGTAGGGTGGAGGAGTAGGCCAGAATGCTGCTGATAGGCCACCCGTGTCGGAATTGGCGTCGCCCAAGTTGTAAATTGATGGAAAATCGCAACTTGGAATCCATGATTTATTGTGACTGAAATTACTACAACACCACCTATAAATGCTACCCTTGTCACCTTCATTGGATTTGGAATGGAGCTGCTTCTAAATTCGGGTCTAATTGTGAATATAAGTAGGGAGAAGAAAATCTGGAAGAAATCATGCCAAAAATGTGTTATCTTGCTTATTCCCTCAAACTAACCACTGGGTGGCATTTTTCTTGCTACAACCTGCTTTTTTTCCTCTTTTCTTGAATTTGCCAATTCTATTTCAATCCCAAAATATACCATAATTGTCATCCATTCTTAAAATACATAAAATATTTTATATTCTTTTTTTTTCTATTAAACAAAAATATCGAATTCTTACCTCTTAGCCTATGTATAAAAGGCGGTTCGAATACACACCGCTGTTACATTTAATATAACATTTCCTTTTGTTATAAATAGTTGGACGATTGATATATTCATTAACAATTAGAGATTAATCTCTCTACCCACAGTGTCAGTCATCTAACAAGACGGTTGCCCATCACCTCCATTATCCACGCGTCAACTCCTCTATTTGCTTCAAAGATTACAGAGACGCACCACCGCCCCCTCAAGCTGTCTGTCCACTTGCTCTCATGATTTGGTTTCTCCACCCCTGTGATTTCATTTCGCTCGCCTTTGCTGCAATCATCCCCTTCGCCTTAATGTAAGCTGTCGATCTGTGTGCCTTCCGCTGGATGTTTCGACATTTCTTGCTACACCGCCTAGGAGCTACGCCTTTACATTTCTCGCATTCCTAATTCCCACCTTGTTTTGCTTCCTTCTTTGTTTCCCCTCACATGTTTCTTTCTCTCTTTGCCGCTTCACCTGCACCGTCGTAGGTAATATCATCTTTTCATTGCACTCAATTTTTGTTCCTTGTATTTCCCATTTCACGGCATGGGACCTGGAACTCTACATCTCAAGAGAACCCCCAATTTTCCCCCTGTGCGGCACTGTGGTTTTGGTTGAATTGATGTAATACATTGTTTGGGTGTTGGTTTTCGTTGTTACACTAAAATTAGGTGCATATTTCTTTTAATTTCTCTCCTTGAATAAACCTTCAATTAAGGGAGTATTCCCATTCTCACAGTGCAATTTAGTTTATATGGAGTATATATTAGCATTTGAGCACCTTTGACTAGCTACTAACGTTTTTGTTGTATCTAAATACCAGTTTAGTGCTTAAAATAGAGGAAATTGTAGGGGGTAGTAATTAATTGTTGCGAAATATATATAACATATACTCTAAAAATATGTGTGGATTGAATGATGGATGTGCCAGGCTGTTCAAAGAAATTTGGAAAATTAATTAGTGAGGAGAATGAGATGGCTTTTACCACATATTCACCTCCATGTCACACTTCTACTCCTCAAAATACATTTTGCTTGTGGTACCTCACTTGTTGAATCATTATAAATTACCATATGTATATTTGATTCTTATAGAGAACTCCAAAAGATTGTTTCCTATGCAGCTTTTTTGGGAATGAAATCTAACTGATCTTTCCTTAATGCCTGGAAATATATCATAATACACTTTTTGTTTAGTTCATTTGTGAATCCTACTGTGTATCGTTCCACGTTATTGTAATTTTCTTAATTAGTTTCGCTCCTACACCAACCCGCATTGAAATATTATATAAATACATAACTTTTACATTCCTCTGGAGTTGTTAGATATGTTTGCTGCAAAGCATGATTTTTAATGTAACTTTGAGAAATATAGAAGGTTAAGAGAAGCTGTGTATAATTACAAGCAAAATAAATTAAAATGTTGGTGGATGTACATTTAAAATTATTTTCTAGGTTGATAAGCTTCTAATGTGAAAACTTTTCAAATTGTCCTTCCATAACTATGGGTTTCTTACCTGTCTGTTTCCCATCACCCTTGCTTGGACCCAAGCCCTCAAAGTCCTGCAGAAGGGCAAATGTTGAAGTGGGTTGAACAGTTTATGCTTCATTTTGATAACGAATAAAATTTCCTCTAAGGTGTTATGGATGCCTGTTTCTTAACATACTTGTTTACTTGATTTGTGTTGTGGAATATAACCTTTGTTGTGATCTTTCCCTCTTTTGTTACCCTAAGGAATGCCACCTTGATAAGAGATATAACGAAGAGTTAACCTTTTTTATCTCTAACTGAATACATAATTTACAATATTCACGCGTCATTTTTACATTTATTTGTGGTTGAAAAGATTGCTTGTGTTGTTAATTTTTTTTTAACCATCTCAACGCATACCCAAAATGTGCAACTCCTAGCATGCTGCCTTTCTTCTTTCTTCTTTAGTTTCTTCATTTTCTTGACCATGACTAATTGGAGGGAGGAGCCACACATTATAGATTAGGCGACCACTTAACATTACATTGTATTAAATGTTTATTTTCTACAAATCGTGAGATCATTTACTATACTTTTTTGTTTAGTTTGTTTTTTTAACATTTTTATTAAAAGCATGTTTCTGCCATATGCTTTTTCTCGCATTTTCTAGAGTTCCTTCTCATTTTATCATAGATGCGTTTTCATTTTGCTTATACAAGCATTAGTAATATATGAAGCAATCCGGATACTGATGTGGAGTAGTGGTATAAAAGTAGTGATGTTGAATGATTTTGATTAAGAAAATCTTCGAATAACTATGTTTCACATTCAAATTATTGCTGAATGAATAATGACACTACAGGAAATTTCCAAATAAACTTCAGCTTTCTTGTTGAAAGCTTACTGATTCAAAGCCTCGAATCCCTCGGCCGCCAACAGCGACATCACATATGAACTCACCATAGGTATTTACATTTATTTCTGGTTTTGATTCTTATGTTCTTTTAAGATCATTATGTACATAAATACTATTTACTTTTATTTTTGCCCTTAGTTAGGTCTTGAAGGCATTCAGCCATTCGACACCATTTTAACTTACCTTTGTTGCTTTCATGGAGTTGATTATTACGGGTATAGGTGTACTAAAATTCATAAAAGTATGGGCTAACACCTCACGGAACAAGTGTATTAAAATTCACAAAAACACGGGCGAACACGTAACAGTACGGTTGCCAGTCACCCAATTTCCTTTGCCTTGGTCTCTGTTCACGCTCATCTCTTTTCACCTACAACTCTTCCCCTCCGCCTCCATCTGTCTTCACCCTCATCAAGATTTTGTGAGCGCGCCTTCTGCGTTAATCTCCCTTCCGTTGTGAGTTCCCATTTTACAGGTACGTTTGGTCTTTCAATTTTGACATAAGAATTCTAATTAGTTCGAAACCCTTATTCCCCCCCCCCCCCCCCCCCCCCCCCCCCTTAGTTTGTACAAAATTTTTCCAAAATATCCCCTGCTGCCATATGACACAGGTTATTATAACAACTTTGATGAATTATGCCATGGTTCTTTACTCATTTGATATCTTTGCTCTTATTTTCTATATCTAGCTCTTAACTGATGATTTCAGCATCAACCAGCATATTAACCCAAATAAACAAGACTTGTATTTTCTTTAATTATTTAGCAGAACAAGGATTTGCTTAAGATTACTTCTCAAATTCAAAGTCTTTGTTACCATTTATTTTAGATTCATAGCTTGTTGACTTTAAGATGGAAGTTGGTTTTCCCTTTTGCGAAAGACGAGTATTAGAGTGCTTTTATTGGGTTATTGAAAATTTTGAATTATTACTAATGAGGTGAATATTGGTTATTGAGTTCAGTGTACTTCAACCTCAAAAATTTCATAACTTAGGATTATGTAAATTGGATTTGTTAGGCTTTGTGACCGTAAAAAGAGCTTCTGTTTCTTTTTCTACTATTCTTATTGGGAGGCTGAGGAATATTTTAGGGGGTGGCATGGTTGAGGCAAAGGAATTCATTAGTCCATTTTTTAAACTTAGTGGTTGATGCCTTGGAGATTTTATTAGATAATTGTTAGTCTCTTTCTCTGAATAAGATTTTAATTGTGGGAAAGAGTTAATAATATACAAGTTGCATATTTTAAATTTATTCTTTATTAAGAATTGATACCCATTTGAGGTTCCTGGTTAAGACATTGAATTAATTGATTTGTGAATTGATGGCTTTTCAAATTAATATGTAAACTAAAAATTAATGAGAATTATTTTTGGGAATTGTCCAAGGGATCCCTAATCCTTAACCTTTGCTAAAGAAAGGCATTGTGTTTGTGGTAGTGGAGGTTCAATAGTGGAAGCAATCAATTTTGGGGATGGTTAATGATAAGTATAGTACTGTACAAGAAATTTGTTGGGATGTGGATCTTTGAGGAGCTTTCATTATTTAAATTTCCGGATTATACTTAGCTTTTCTTTAATCACTGGAGTATTAATGTCTTTACTATGTTATTGTATCTTATTTTTCTTGTACATCAACCTGATGTTTCTTCTGTTCAGTATTTTGATTCAGATGGTGCTTCTCTTTATCATGAAAAGTTAATTTTCATAGAGTGTTCATACTTACTGAGGTTGTTAGAGAATGTGACTTAAGAGGATGGATGGGAGATTATTGGAATCTTGTAAAAACAATCCACTTATGTATGTATTTTATTGGACACAGCAACATGTTGCATTAGTGAATATTATAGTGGTTTCCAACAGTATAAACACAAATTAGTGCTAAAAAATAACACCAAAACGGGCGAACATCTCACGAAGTGAGGTGCCACCACTAGTATTCAATAAAATTATTTAATTATTTTTTTCAAATAACGTAAAACAATATACTGATTGAGGGAGCATTTAGTTGCATCTTTTTATCTTAGCAAATTGGCTTCTATATTCGATCCGATCTATCATTAATTATTTATTTTTTTATTGAATATGATAATTATGAGTTCAAGTTTATTTTGAGATCAATTAATTGATGATTCATAGGGATAACTTTCTAAGAAAATCTTATCTCTCAGAGAAAGAAAATATGAATTTGAATTTTCTCTTTCTTTGAGTATAGTGTTGGACCAAACAGCACCACTCGATGGGCCAGATATATTAACAACGACACTCAACGGAGTGGTCCAACAACTTACAATTAAATATCCATAGGCCCAATCTTTTATGAAGGACCAATAGATAAAGGCCCATCAAATTGATCTTTGAACTCGTATAAAAAAATTCAGCGCACAGGAAGATTGTTCGTGTGTGTGTGTATGTGTATGAATTCGTGCCCTGAACTGGAGTTCATTGGGTGAGATGGGGAAGAAGAAAGGCGACTTAAACCCTAATTCCATCGAGCAGAAAGAAGGGAAGAATTTGCTCGGTGCGCCGACGTTCGAGCAGCTAGAAAACGGCCGTTTCAAATGCGTGGAAACTGGCCATGAACTGCCGGCGCACGCTAAAGACTCGTACGCGGAGTCGAAACACTGTCGGCTCGGGCTCATCGACGCCGCCCTAGCTCGGAATAAGCCGCCGCTCAATATGTTCAAACAGGATACAGTATCTCGGTAATTTTTCTACTTTTTTTAGGTCATTTTTGTGTGTGTCAGTGTGTGTGTTGGTTTAGGGAGACTTGTGCATCTGCGAGTATAGGAATTAGCGAAAAAATATGATTGTGTGAAAATTAAAAACAGCTAGAATTTTGAAAATCAAGCTGTGTTAATTTTCTCTTTGGCAATATAAATGAATTGCCTTTACCTTTGTATATTAGTTTTGCATTTAATGATGCCATAATATTTCTTATCTGAATTCCAAGTCCAAAATAGTGATGTGGTTTGTGGTTGAGATGTTGTTTTGATTTTTTTTTTTTTTTTTTTTGCTTTGGTTGTTACTGCAGCTCGAAGGTAATTTGCAAATTGACAGGATTACTTATCAACAAGTCAGAGGAGCATATATGGAAGCATATGAACGGGAAGCGTTTTCTCAATGCGCTAGGTTTGTATATGAAAGATTTCATTAAAAGCCTGTGAATTTGGAATTATTTTGTTGATGGGGGCCTTAGATGCAATTGCTGGATGTCATTGTGTTCATATATGTATTGATTATGCGAACAGACAAATTAGAAGCTGGAGAAGGTATGCCAAATGGGGCAGAGAGTAATCAGGATGGGGAAAAAGTGAAAGGAAAAAGTGAGAATGGAAGTTCGAAAAAGAAGAAGAGTAAGAAGAAGAAGGAGGAGAAACAAGTTGATGAAATTATAAGTGAAGTAAGGGATTCTGCGGAGAAGAGCAGTGACACTGAAAGTGAAGCTGATTTCTGGAGGCCTCCTGTGGGTGAGCGATGGGACCACGATGATGGGGACAATCGATGGGGCTCTGGTTCGGAATCAGCACCAGAGTCTGATGAGGCTGCTGAAGAGGGTATGTTGATTCTGTGATACTTATACATTTTACAATACATTGAGCATTTGGAGGGTCATTGAAAATGCTTCATAAGAAATAGCTTGAAAAACGCAACATGTTGTGAAAGAGATGATAATACTCAAATATTCACTCTCCTGAGTTTAATATTAGAAGTTTTTTTTTTTCCCCTAATAGCTCCAAAAATTGTGTTTAACAGTAGCATGACTCGAATTGGTTAGAAATTCATGATATTTTGATGATTGAGTGATCTATTTGATTTTTTGTCAGATATGGGAACTGAAGAGGTGAAGCATGAAGCAGGAGAGCTATCTAAAAAGTGAGTTCACTTGTTTAATTACCCACCCTTCCATATGCTCTTAACTCAATGAGTACATGAAAGCAACTTCAGAAGAGGAGTTATCAGATCATGAATCGGGTTTCTTCCTTATCTCATGTGTGCCAGTCTATGGTTGTCTGAACTTGCAGGACCAAGCGTATGTCTCTGGAAATGGGACCTAGTAGCTTTGCTTCAAGGAAGAAGAAAAAGAAGGCTGACGCATGAGAATGAGTAACGGTGCTTCAAAATAGTTTGCAGTTCACCCCTCGTTTGGTTGCTTGCGAAAATGTCATGTCTGCAAAGGATTTTTTTTTTTGGCCTGTATCATCAGAAAGGATCAAAATGGATCCTCAAAAGAGTTTTTATATGTGTAGCAGCTGTTTCGTTGTTTCTTGTGCACAGCAATTTGAGTTATTTATGAGAAAGTGGTCTTTTTCAAGTTATTGCAATATATATGCATTTTAATTTACGTGCAAGTGTTGTTTTTATTTAACTAGATATTATTCATTCGTGCGTTGCACGAAAATAATTAAAGTATATTATAATTATATACTTTTAGGTTGTGTTTGAATTGAGTCATTTTAAATCCAATGAATTTAAAAATGAGTGGATTTTAAATTCCTTGAATTTCACTATTTGAATAAATTATGAATTTTTTGAAAAAATTTTTAAAATTCATAATTCAAAAAATATTTTTAAAATAGAATTTTATATATGATAAATAAAAATAATAATATTTTATTATATTAAATATTAAAAATAATTTTTTGTAGAGGAAAATCTACCACCCAACGTACCCCTACCCACCCTCAAAAAGTTTTTTAAAACAAAATTTTACATTTTTAATATTTAAATAATAATAAAAATATTACACGGTTTGCTAAATCATCCAATATAAAGCTCTCCCGTAGGAATCTGCAGCCACGTCTCGTCTCATCTCAAAGCGCATCACTTGTGTCTATGCAACACAAAGAATTTCTTCAACTTCTCTGTACATAGACTTAAAACATTATATATTATAGTTATCTTTCCTATCTTTTTAATAAGAATACCATTCGGTTGTACTAACTCAACTCAAATGTATACGAATGATGGATTAATTGTGGAATGTATGATTGAGTTTCCTTTCTCATGTTAAACAGCTTGATTCTTTTTTTTTCTCTTTGCATTATAATTATCTTTTTCCTCTTGTCATTCACATGTAGATTAAAATTGAATTATTTTTAAATAGAGTAAAATTGAAAACAAAAGTAGAAGTTTAGGTTTGTTTTTAAATATGTATATAGATAGATGATTGAACCTTTAAATTTAAGGAGAATGATTGAACCTAGACTATAAATAATATGAAAGTAGAATTTGTAAAAGAAAAGAAAAAAAAGAAGCATTAGAGGAAAAAAATAAAAGAAGATTAAAAATAAACAAAAGATATAATATTAAAATATAAAAACATGGTTCATATATTATTATAACGGAAACACAAAAATTGAAGAGAAAAAAGATAGACAAAAAAAGAATGATACCTGATTGGACTTACTAGTAAGATCAAATATGAAAATGATTGAACCTAAAAATAATATCAAATAAAAGTATAAATTAAGATAAAATAAATTAAATTAATATAAAAATAAAAATAAGGCTTATAGAATTATTTAAAAAACACAAAAATCGAAGAGAAAAAAAATAAGATAACAAAAAATTAAAAAGTATAATGATACCTTTAAGGAGAATAATTGAACCTGCATATAAGATCAAATAAAAGTATAAAAGACAAAACAAGTTAGAATAGATTATAAATAATATGAAGTAGAGTTTGTAAAAGAAAAGAAAAAGAAGAAGCATTAGAGAAAAAAAAGAATACTTGGACCTACAAATAAGATCAAATATGAAAATAATTAAACCTAAAAATAATATAAAAAAGTATAAAAGAAGATAAAATAAATTAAATTATGAAAATAGAGTGTATAGAGTTATTAAAAAAACACAAAAATCGAAGGGAAAAAAATAAAATAACAAAAAATTAAAAAGTATAATAATACCTTTAGAAAAATGATTGAACCTGTATATAGGATCAAATAAAAGTATAAAAGACAAAAAATAGAATAGTTTATGAATAATATGAAAGTAGAATCTGTAAAAGAGAAGAAAAAAAGAATTATTAGAGGAAAAAAAATAAAAAGAATAAGATCAAATATGAGAATGATTGAACCTAAAAATAATATCAAATAAAAGTACGTATAAAAGAAGATAAAATAAATTAAATTATAAAAATATGGTTTATAGAATTATTAATAAAAATCGAAAAGAGAAAAAAAATAAGATAACAAAAAATTAAAAAGTATAATGATACCTTTAGGAAAATGATTAAACCTGCAAATAAAATCAAACAAAAATATAAAAGAAAAAAAATTAAATTTGATTATAAATAATATGAAAGTAGAATCTTTAAAAGAGAAAAAAAATGCATTAGAGAGAGAGAAAAAAAAAAAGGAGAAAATAAGAATTTGATTAGGCTGAAAATATTTATATATAATGATTTTAATAAATGAACGATCATGATTGAAACCAAATATTTCTAGATAAGATTCTAATAAAAATAAAATTGATACTATGTTAATTGAAATTAAACATATATTGATTAAAAATTAATCAAATTTATATTGTTAAATTAAATCAATAAAAAAGTAAAATTTAAATAATAAAAAAATCCATTAAGAGTATAATTAAATTTTTTGATCGATTGAAATCAAAGAAAAATCATATGTCCTATGTACATTAAATTAAATTATAATATATGAATATTGATTGATATATTAATTTAAATTAAGTATATATTGATTAAAAAATAGTTAAATATGCCAAAAATATCTCTTATATTTACTAAATTTATGTTGCTAAATAAAAAAGTAAAATTTAAATAACAAAATTCATTATTATTAGTATAATTAGATTAGATTTTATTATTAAAATCAAAAATATTTATTGGACGGTCAAAATTAAAATTGAATTATTTCTAAATAGAGTAAAATTGAAAAAAAATTGAAAACAAAAGTGGAAGTTTAAGTTTGCTTTTATATAGGAATAGATTTTGTTTGAGATTCGGGTGTGGAAGCATTACTAAGGCATAATCTAATCTATGATGTGAAATAAGGTCATGTACCCATGCCTGATTTGATTAAATAGCCCTTTCCTTGAAATTGTACTCCTAAAAAGTAAAAATGAGTTGCACTAGAATGCTAATGTTGTGTGGTAACATGGAATTTTGAGTTATACTATATTACTACTATTATTTTATAGGATTCAAATATAGTATACTTTTAGGGTTTAGTGTTGGAGAGACCTCTTGTGAGCCATTATTAAAGTGTTAAGCTGAAAAATATGAATAATCTATTGATGCAAAATAGATATAGAAGAGAAGCATAAGAATTTATTTGAGTTAAACTGAGAAGACAAAACAAAAATGGGTCTCTAAAGAATGGTCAAAATTCCTAGTGGAGTATTAATGTATTGATGAACGGCGATTGATGGCGGTTCCAAAATAGCGATCACCGAACTCACCCATGCCTGGAATCACTTGCAAATCTTTGTTCAGTGCAGTATCTATCTCTGATGTTACAATTTTCAATCTTGGAAATTTCTTGCACACACTGTGTATTCCTTCAGGAGACTGCACAACTAAAATCATTAATTTTTTTTTTTTCTTAAATAAATCTCCAAGTACAAGTAAGTAACTAACCGCAATCAGGTTGAGGAAAACTATGTTGGATTCTGCAACACCCTTGCTGATCAGCACAGAAATTGCTTTAATGGCAGAGTTCCCTGATCATTCATTGTTCAAAACCTTTTCAGCCTCACATATTGTCAAATAAATATTATGTCTTGGTTGTGGCAGTATACCTGAGGCTAGAACAGGGTCCAACAATAACACATGCCGACTCGCAATATCAGTTGGTAGCTTTTCATAAATTAACTGCACCATTTGGCGCAATCAGAAGAAAAGAACTAGGCTGGAATTATTATAAAATCATGATATTTTTGTGTACCTGCCGACCGGTTTTACCCTCTCCATGGATTAGGATTTTCCCAATCTTGATACCTTTGCAACATGCTCTCAATGCATTCTCCATACTTTCTCCACTGCCACCACAGTATTCAATGTTTTTGACACAGATGCAATTAAAATAATGAGGCAACCTCTGCCTATAAGCACTCTACAATCCAAGTGTTAATTGAATATACGGAGCGATCTTGATTACCTTCTAATGATCGAGACACCACACAGTCTTTTGCAGAAAACCACTCCACTGTATACAGATCCTGCATGTAGATCAAGAGGTAAGTAAAGTAAGTCCCTGCTACGATGGCACGGATTTTTGGTTTCAAGTGTTCATTTAGTCCTCATGTGTTTATGTGTCTCTAATAATTAATCAAATAAGTATCTTGTAGAAACATTCTGCCTTTGCTGATTAGTTAAGTAAAAAGGTTCAAAAAATGTTATTATATCAGAAGCAATGTTGTAGAACAGGTTAGTTAATTACCTGTAGGAGTAATAACCTGTTTTTCAGTAAATGGAAGGTGGCCAAGACCATGTTCAACAACCTTAATCATTAGAGAAGAACAATGTCATATCACATGTACAAATAATACTACCTTAAAATAAATTTAGTGAGGTTGATGTACCAAGCGAATAAGTCGATCAGCATAGAAAACAAAGTCATGTTTGGTGGTTTTTTTGTCCCTTACCAGAGTGTGCATCCCTCGTATCTGTACAAAAGATTTAATATGTGCAAGTTAACTCTATTTGTTCTATTTCAAGCACTGTATAACCCAAAAGAAAACCTAGTGAGAATACCTGAAAAGTGGAATATATAACAAAAACATTGGTATATATTTTGCAGAGATCATGTTGGCCAAGCTTAGTATGAATATGTTGTACAATCAAGTCAATTGCAACATCATTATCTGCTCCTCGAGGAATTATAACATCAGCATGTTTCATTGATGGAAGTATGAACTCATCAAAACTTGGCTTCACGAATTTAGCATACTGCAAAGACATATATCGTTGTTAGTCCTACCAGAAATTCTGCATCACAGGACTGAATAACAGTCAAGATTAAAAAACATTTAGAGCAAGGCGTTCTTTCATGCAGCAACTATTTCAAACTTTAAGGTGGGACACAGCTAAGGAAACAAAGTGACTTAATAATAGCAGTATAAAACTAACTTGGTCAAGGACATTCTCTACATTTCTGCCTCTCTCAACAGTGTCACGCTGGATCCTCCTTGCCAGACGAACATCAGAATCTGCATTGACAAAAAGTTATTGACGTTTATAAGGCAAATGACATTGCTGAAAAATGGTAGACTTAATTTCTTTAATCAACATTGCAAGTTCAGTATCTGAATTAATCATCCCATGTTAAAATAAATTTTTACTGGGAAAAAATAGCTTTTAAAATTTAACATCATTAAGTTATCATTGATTCTTCATCTCATACTGGCACATGAATTAGAGAAAATAATAGATAGCTATATGAATTGTACAGAAAGAGGAAGATCAAAATTAATCTTGGAAAAGGAACAGAATATATATGGGAAAAAAAATGCTTTCTTGTGGTAAAAGGATGATAGGAAAAATCTATACCAAACCTACCAGATATTGTCCTATAAATTAGAAGTAAATATAGGTATGCAAAACATAAGGGGAAAGAACCTGTATCAACAAAGATCTTCATGTTCATAAGGTCACGTACACGTGGATCATGAAGAACAAGGATTCCTTCCAAAATTATTACATCAGAGGGGTTCACCTGCACAATTTCACAAATTCTGAAACTACTAAATGAAGATATTGTCATTAAAATTGCAATAACGTTGATAAGGTGGTGCTTAGTCCTGAATGAGCACTATTTTCACACCTGTGGTGGGGGGAATGAAATGAATAAACTATTACAACAAGAGAAAGTAAGACACATTGCATACTTCATCATCAAGATAGGATTTTTCATATAATAGTATATGATTTGTATCAGCAAACTAAAGTGGGAATCTGCTCTAATTTTTTGATGACTATTATACTGCACTTGAAGTTGAGAAATAGCAAAAGAAAATAATAGACGGATCAATTACTATTTGTCTCTAAAAGGAACTAGTAATTAGAAAAGACTATTTTAACAAGAATCAGTTAAAATTGAAGAAAGCATAGAAAAGTACCACTCTGGATGGTTCAACACTTTTGTGGGACTTGAAATCGTAATTGGGAATGCTAACTGATCGTCCATGTTTCAATGTATCCATGCATGAAAGCAAAAGCTCGGTATCAAAGGCATCTAAAGAGAAGCATTGTATATAATTATAATTAGCATGTCAACATATGGAAATTATATATTAGATTAATCCAAAGTAAGCTTACCAGGATGATCAAAATTGTACTCGCTCACTTTTTTTAACTGCTCACAACTTAGGGACCGATAAAATGCATCCTGCGAACCCAAATAATCTCCAATTGTAATGCAAGTTAATTCATGAATTTAATCTGAATAATAGTAAGTAATTACTTGATTAACAAGAACAACCCGTTGATCATGGAGTTGTGAAATAATCATATCGCAAACAGTTGTTTTTCCTGATGCAGTTCCACCAGCAACGCCTTCAAACCAAACCAACATCATGAATACACTATTCCTATTCCTATTCCTATTCCTATTCCTATTATATAAACACAAAAATCTTAATTACCTATTATGAAGGGAAGCTTGAGCGGAGGTGGGTCAATTGATCGCTGCGCAGAGTGATTTTCCACAGAATCCATAACCAAAATCTCCAAGAATTCTCACGCAAACTAACCAAATTCAAATCATTTAAACACAATTCTGTGTATTCTATTCTATTTTTCCAATGCCGACAAGAGGCCGATGAAATCAGATGACAAATTCTTTTTATAGGAATGAGACAGTGAATAATTTTATTTTTTTTTCCGAAAGATTGTCTTTACGTGTTTGCTCCAGGTAAATAAGGAAAGCGGGAAAATCGCACTCCAGTTTCGACCAATGGGCTTAACTATCATTGGACCAGGGATTCAAATAAATGTATAGCTTGTTGTGGGCTTTAGAATAGGTTCATCGACCCATTAGTAGAACAATCTGGGCCAATAGAAGAACAATCTCTGTTGTTGGCTGTAATATGCAACTTGTCGGCATAAGCATCGAACAATTCAAAAAGAGTGAGGCGCGCCTTTAGAATTTAGTATTGTTGATAAGGGTATATTATTTTGTTCTAAAGGATATATACAATAAGGGTACATCATTTTGTTCTAAAAGGATATACACTTTTTATTAATATTTTTTATTTTTTTTAGAAAATAAATGATACACATCTTTAGTATACAATTTAATACAAAATTCTAAAGTTCGGGTGCACACAAATCTTTGCCTTCTAGGTAAACACAAAAACTAAAAATTCGATATTGAATCCAGGTTTATTCGCATATGTTTCATATAAATATTGAATCCTAAATTCCTAATAATAATATCACTGTATGAACTAATAGTTCATATTTTCATATTATATATTCAAAGATACTTCCAAAATATTATAAATATTCACCGACAATTCCATAAATTCAAAGATTGGATTAAATCTCCTATATTTTTGTTGATATGTAAATATTTTATATAATTAAATTTGGATTATTTAAATCGCCTAATTTTTTTTTAAAAATATATAAAATTTTATTTTACGTGAAAATTAAATTTTAATAGAGTACTTATATTTAGGAGTGAGGCTTGCGTGCGTTTTTAGAAATTTAGTATTATGGGTAAGGGTACATTGCTTTGGTCTAAAGAGTGTACACTTTAATTAATAAAAGGTACACCATTTTATTCTAAAGAGAATACACTTTTCATTAATTTTTTTTCTTTAGAAAATAAAAGGTACACATTTTTATACTAAAGGGTATATAATTTAACGCAAAATTCTAAAGGCGCACGGAGTGTTGTCCATGCGCCTAGATACACACAATAATTTTCTTTAAAAAATTAAGGGTACATATCTGTATATTAAATGATATACAATTTAACACAAAATTCTAAAGGTAAGATGCAGAATTCGGGTGCACAGGAGCTTTTGCCTATATTTAGAGTAATTTTTCAGTTAAATATTTTAATTGGTCTTATGGCTATAAAGCACTACATTATAAATTTTATAAATGTAGTATATTATATACACTGACTCCATGCTTGCCAACTCGTATTCAAATACGCTAAACTTTTTTAATCAATATAAGTATATCAAAATACAAAAAGTAGGGCTAGTTTGATGAATGTCATAAGAGTATATTGCATGAGAAAAATATGGTAAAATTATAAATCAATAAGTAATATTTAGTTAGAGATCACGTATTAAGACAAACTATAAATCGAGAGAGATCGCATAATGAATCGATTAAATTTTATATTGTGTAGAAGAGATTAAATATAGGCCAACCCTGAACTATTTCCTGCCGATTCTGTCTCCTTCAAACGAAAAGTAAACTAGATAAATCATTAGTACAAAATTTGTAGCTCAATCCTTGAGGATTTGACTGTCTAACCTTAAAAAAATAGGGTGAACCAAATGTATTGTTTAGAGCTTTGACAAACATTGAACTTTTGCAAGAACATAGATCGCCATAATTGATATCACCCTACAATTACAAACCTAAAGTGCAAACATTTCACCAAGCAATTAGTAGAAAGAAACAGAAACTATGTACCACTCAAGTGGGCATGTTATCACCGTTCAAATTTCTTCCCATAATCCTTTTCTTGCGATTAGAACCCGTTCGTCGCTTGTGGATAATGCATCGGAGCTAGGTTCCATGTCCGAGGACCATTGATCCCACTTCAAAGAAGCTAAGAATTTATGTACATGATTGATGATAGAAGGTTTGTCTCTTATGACGACAAAGCCTTCTGGCCTTAGCATACGATCCATTTCAACCAATAGATCCTCCGAGCTGCAACCTCTGTCCTCAACGTCTGAGAACACTAACCAAGCGTGAAGTAAGTCGTAGGTGCGAGGGTAGGTAGAAAACGATTCACACCTGCAGTAGAAGGAGAGATCTTAAAAGAAATATATATAAATAAAAGTTCTGGACTAAACTACTTCATGTTTGTTTTTTGTGTTTTTGACTGAGATAACTTCAGCAGGGTCACAGAAAAAGGTAACTCTCATGGTGAAGAATGACTAATATTTCCATGATTCAATTCCCATCTAATAATTAGACGGCTATATAAAAGTATTGAGATACTTTTTTTGACATGTTTGCTTTGATCTCGACAACTATTGTTGCTCCATTGTAATTAACATCAGAAATGTCTCAGGGACAAAGATAAACAAGTCTAGATTCAGAAAGTGGATATGTTAACAAGTCAATAATAAAAATGCATTTCAAAGGGATCTAGTAGACAACACGGATGATAATCCCAGGAGGTTTGGTTAAGCTATTACGATGTATTAGATAGAAAGGAAAAGTTATACCAGTCATGAACTGTTCCAATTAAGCCTCGATCATAATTTATCTTCAGTCTTGATGATGCATTGACTGGAGCTACGTTCATTACCCACACATCCTTGTCTTTTAGAGCTGTAGCAAATCCCCCGAGGTTTGAGTTCATGTCCATGATGTTTCTGAATGAGTCGCGACGTATAACAGATTTCATCTGTTTCCAGTACTCAGTCACCCTGTGCTGCCATATTTCCTGCGGCATCATATAAAAACCATGCATTTAGGCCAAAAACCAAAGCACACAGAATTTCAAGCTGACAATTACTAGATGGGAGAATCCATATATTTTAAAGCCTCACTGTGTCTTGCTGAAATTCCTCAACACTTATACCAATTTCTTTCAATCGTGGTGGAGCACTTGTAAGCCTCTCTGGCCAGGGCTTCAGACCACTCCATCTTTCTTTATGCATTCCTGTTTATTTCAATGAAGTGAGAGGGGAATATTAATTGTCTAATGAAGAAAATGAACATCATATAGCACTTCAGATAAATCACTTTAAAAAAGTTGTTTAGAAAAAGGGACAAAAGTGCGGACCATACAGAGAAAGGTTACTTACAATGTTGCTGATGTGCGTAACAAGCTACAACAATATATTCAATAGATTAAATTACATCCATCACCAAAATTTCTAATCACCAAAAAAATTATTAACTGCTTGATTGTAAAAAAAGTCAATGACCATTCAACAAATATCCAACATTCTTAAGCTTAAATTATTTAAAAAGAACACATACTTGCTGAATATGGGGTGATGCATGCCTTCATTAGCACATTCCATGTCGCATCAGGATCTTCATCAGAACTGCACAAACTTGGGAGAGTTCCAGGGGTTCTTTTCATATAGCAACTATTACTTAATGGCTTAGCCCATATCACAGTCTGATCTTTCCTAGCAACAACTCTCCAACACATTCTTCTTAGAAGGTCATGCATAGAATTCCAAATTCTGCGATTTTCAACATCATGAGCATAAGCTTCTGGCGATGAATAGACAAAGTAACCTCCTGGTCTCAATAATCTGTCCAACTCTAACAATAGAATGCCGTCTCTCTGAAGCCAATCGATCCGACAACGGGAGCAATGAGCCAATTCAAAAGACCTGCTTGGATACGGCAGTCTCTTGGTGCCCAAAACACCTAAAGTTGCCGGAATCCCCCTCTCGAGGGCAAACTGTATTTGATTCTGATGAACATCATTAGGAGCTAGGGACATGGCTATGATGTTAAGTGGGAGGAGATATGCTCCAAAACTTGCAACCCCACAGCCCACATCAAGAACGTTCCTGATACGGCCACCATTATCAAGTCTTTCACCAGGAAATTTCAGCATCTAGAAAACAAGATATGAGAGGTTACAAAAGAATGAAGGAAAACAATTAATGACATTGTAGAAGGCTTAAGATTGACAAGGCTATAAAGCGCACCCCTGCAATGGCCGCAATGTATTTATCAGCTCCATCATGAAAATGAGTTCCACCACCAGGAAACTTTATTTTATCTCCATCCACAAGCATCCAATTCTGATCTGATTTCTCCTTCGCAAGATGGGTGTGGGGTATGTTCGCCTTCCAAACTTGGTCCCTACTCATTGGCCATCTAATTGGGATCTGGAGTTCTAACAAAAACCTCATTGGAACCAAAACTAACAAGTGAAAGAAGAAAAGTATACCACTAATATCACAAGACTCACTACAAACACTACATTGATGGAAAAAAAGTACATATCCTTTAAACCTAAAGCAATCAAGAACAATCACCCTGCCAAAATCACTCTGAATCAAATTGAACATAATTTGGAATGCCAACTACATCTATCGAAATTTTCTTGTTTAAAGCACAACAAACAAACCTTGTAGCCAATAGGAGGAGGGATAAGGCAATTGAAGCGGCGGTCTGGAGGCGGGCAATGCCTTTCGTAGTGCTCCATTAAGCTCAAATTAAGCTTCAATTTCATTTGATATATTAAATTCCTATCCAAACACGGAATCAACTCCGAATATCTCAAATCACAAACCTACAAAAAATGGAGGCAATAACTCAAAAAGAAAGAAGACTCCGTACTTGAACGCTAACACAGCATGGCAAAATCACAATTCACGTACAAAAGATGGGAAATTGAAATCCAGATTCAACTTCAAAATCCCAAGAAGTTCTTACCGGATTACTTTTCGGGACTTCAGGATTGCGCTCTTCATCCTCAAACATTTCATCAAAATCCTTCTTCATGACAAATCTTCCGGTGACGGGGTCAACGTCGTCCTCGAATGAATCATCACCGCGCGGCAAACCACCGGAAAACAGTAAGCCGTTATACAAGCACACTAATCCCAGAAGCACTAATAATCCCACAAGCACATACTTCCGCCACCATCCCGGGCGAGCGGCATCTCCTTTTTGCTTCATTTTTAAAAAATTAACAAAACAAATATCCGGTTTTTGCAGTGATTGTGTAGATGCTAAAACCCTGTTGGCGGATCCATTGCAGGCGGCTGAAGTAATCGTATTTAAAAGGCAAGAAGTGAATTAATTGGCCTAGTGTTTTCTCCTTTTCCTATGATATCGGGGTGAACGATATATGGTTGGCAAAAGGGAAGTCGGAGCGTTGAAAAAGGTGTAAATTAAAGGTTTCTTGGAGACGACGGCGTTGAATGCCGCCGTTTTTTGTGCTTTCGATTAAGAAAACACAAGCTCGATGCTTACTCTCCAGAGTCCGTGTACGAGTGTTTTCATCTCTGCGCTATTCTCGGGAGAGAGTTATACTCTGTGGCCGGACTATTGAACCTATAACATATTCATACGGGAGGCCGTGTTTGGTTGGACCAATTCTTATTTTTAGAATGTGAATATTAACAATATTTTAGATTATTATGATGTTAAGTATAATATTTGAGGGAGGTGTTGGATATTTTGCAATCTCGTTGAGTTATTTCTTTATTTAAATTTAAATTTAAATTACCCACTTCAACTATTTTACTATCTATTATTCCCTCCATAATATTTTACATTTTCTTATTTAATTATTTTAATATAATGTTACATTCAAAAATAATAAAAATATAAAGTAGGCGAACCGTCATTCCAGGATTTGCAGTCCGCACCACTCTTGGTGTGAGGTAACTATATATGTTTAACTGTGTCCGATGACAGGGCTTTTTTTCTTTTTATAGATGTTGAGGTTGAGTCAGGGGGGTTTGCTGGCTAACTCGTGCAATCAACGACAAATTCCTTCGCCTAATCGCTCATGCCGTCAGAGGCGGAAGCAGTAGCTTCTAGGACGAAGCCGAGCCGATACGATAGGCGGGCGAAGGGCTAAGCCACTAATGTCGTGGCGAAGGAGGCCTACTATACGTATACTGGAGTGGTCCGTAGGTACGTATTCTAAAGATTAATTACCTATAGGAGTCCTTCTTTTTTATTTTAGTAAGCGGTGAAATACCAAAGACATAAAACTCAGTGAACTATTGAAGCTATCAGTGTGATTGATCAGACAAGTACCAAGGGCTTTCGGTAGACTTCTTTCATTTCCGAATTTGCTTGCGACAAGTCCTAGCATTAGTATGAGTTCGTTGATCGCCTCTCAACACATTTTATTTTTAAAAATATCACTCTTAACTAATATACATAATTTATTATCATTTTTTAATTCTAAAAATGTTAGAAATACTCCATATGACGAGTAAATATTATGTGTAATAACTAATAAGTTGTTTTGAAGGTGGAACAAGTTCAATATTTGATCTGAAAATAAATTGTATCGTGATCGTGAAAGAGATTTGATTGAAGTGATTAAAATCACAATTATGGAAAAGATTAATTCATCCTTACCATGAAAGTTTGACCAGTCGAGTATCTCCTCGTATAAAATGAAATGATAGAGGAAGATTTGAAACTTCATTTGATATTTGATTAAGGTAGTTATATTATGGGTTTCTACCAAAATGTCAAAATGCTTCAAAGCTCGTTCTTTCTAATATCCTTGCTGTAATAGTACCAAGAGGGATTCTTAAGACAAAATAGAATTAGGATCAAATGTGTTAAGTAGCGAGTATCAAGTTGTTTGAAGGATACTTGTAAATTGTCTAATGAATAGTATTGAGGGAAGGACGAAGTCTTCCTATTTTAAAGGATGTTCCGTCTTCTTCCGTTGTTGCTAAAAGATTGATATTTCTTAAATTTCTTATCTTTAATGAGTGTGAAATGAATAATGATAAGTAGGTATATTTCATGATTTTTGTTTGGATTGTTAAAATTTTGAATTGGAATTCAAATATTTCATCTAAAATGAGGTGTGGTGAGATAAAACCCTGTAGGGTTAATGTAAAGCACAATGTGACAATTCTGGTTAGAAATTCATTAAACTACCTACACTCTAGAGTGAGAACATTATGTATTACACTGGTAAATTAATATAATTATTTAAATTGTAGTGCATATACTAACATCGTTGAAGAAAAATTAGAAGCACATGAAACTGTATATTAATAAGTGAGGTTCATGTCAAGTTGGCTTTGGTTTATCCAATCTATCCACTTGTATAGGGAAAGGCTGTGATGAGATGACCCACCCCACCCTACAGATATAGTTGTGTTGAGTGGGTTTCACTACTATTATACTTATTTTGACTCATCAGATTGGCTTAAATTTTTTGAATTGGGTGGACAGAAAAGACCTAAATGATTTTTTTCCCATAATAAATTGATTTACTACCCATGAAATGTGGAAAGCGATTCCACTTTATACTAAACTATTTAAACAAATTTAAGGCAATAGTCATCATGATTCATTCCTAACTTTAAAGTTTATCCTTAGAAAAAAGAGTTTTTACATTACAAGGATGGTATAGCACATACTCCAAACTAAAATAATAGAACTAGTACCTCAATTATTCCTTATGTCCTATCAAATTTAACATCCTATCAATTTCATTTAAAATAATCAAATGAAGTGAAAATGATATCCTCATACTTTTATCTTCCTCAACAATTTCCAATTTTATATTATTATTATAGATTTAATGAAATGAAATGACTCAAATTTTCATCTTTTTAGTGAGTTTTAATTGGACTATATATATATATATAGGACGTACATTGTAACTGTATAATGAATGATAATGGAGTATAAGACTAAAACAGTCATTCTATTCATTGCTTATCCAAATAGATTAATACTGATGTATTTATGCATCTCAAATTTAAAATGTGGAAGGACCCAACTAACCATGGTAAAAAAAGATTAATTTATAGTGACAGCAAAAATGAACTAGAGGCCTATGTAGTTTGTGGTCATCTTAGACCTATGTATCATATTTATTTAAAAAATAAGTACAAAGGTCCCATGAAAATATATAAATATGCTCCCTAGGACAAATTCAATAGAATGGGCCAATTCATGCAAGTTGCAACTCAGCCCTATTATTTATCCTCTTCTTTAGGCTTCAATTTTTCAAATTTGTGTTTGTTAGAAGAAATAAATCGTTTTCGTTTTTAAGTTTTAACCAATTTGATAAGAAACATATTAGGAAAATAGAAAGGTGGGATTTAAATGAGATGTGATGGTGAAAATTACTCAAATAAAATAGTACTACTACTTATATTCTATTTATTTATCTATTAATTCTATTTTTAAAAAAAAGTATCATTTGAGAAGTCCATCTTTAATTATGGATTGATTTAGTGATTGAGCACTAAGTTTTGAAGTTATTGGCCGTAGATTCTATTATTAATTTATCTCCATAATAATCGCACGTAGTATTCTAAAAGAATTTAATACTATTATAATTAAGATTCTATATATCTCTTTAATAATTGATTGACTTTTCTTATTATTTTTGAGTTCTTATCCTCTTAATTTAATATACGTCCATTATTTTGTTTATATAAATGAGTATTTAATAAAATATTACTCCACTATATTGTTAATGTACCTATGACTTAGAAATTTCTGTAAAAAATGAGAAAAAGAAGCTCGGAGTGATGTTTCCCTGCAAATCCACAAACGTAATTTAAACGTAGTAGAAAAAAGTTTGATATTTTTTCTTAATTTGTGGAATTTTGAAATTACGCAACAACTCCTGCAGTGGAAATGACACACAGATTCTGCATGTTGCAACTGAAGAAACTTCAATATTTTAACACATCCCACTTGCACTGGAGTTGATTATAATTTGCTGCTAATCATCATCACTAATGATGCCGTTCTTTTCATTATTTTGGTTGAAATTTCAAGTCATCAATGAAACTTGTTCCCCAATTTAGTTTCTGGAATTTACATGTTTTTTCGGTGTGACGGCGTGTTGCGTGTTTGTTTGAATTTTTGTCGGTATACTATACATCACTGCTTACACATTTATTAGGTTTTCAATCTGTTTCGGATAATGCCATATGTGTGCAGAGAAGACTTGGTCATCGGAAGTCTGTGTGAAGTCGGCGCTGATCTTCTCAACAATTTTCACACGTAATTGAATTTTCCTTGGGCGGCACCTTATATCATAAAGGGTACGCAACGATTTATTCAATTTAAAACTTCGCGCGAACAGTTTTTGTGTCAATCGAGGGTTTAGTGTTTTGAAAGTTGAATCGAGGAGGTATTTTGTTGGATATTTGGTATAATTGGAGGCTTTTGGTGCATATTTCTGCAGATTTGGGATTGAATTGATAAAAATAAATTGAGCACCATTGATGGGAAACAAGAGCTCTAGTCCTGGGAATGGGGGAAGTTGGAGGCAATCTTCAATGACTCCATCTGGTTGGAGACATGATCATGCTCAATCATCTGTTTCTCAATATGCTCAAAACTACCCGGCACAACATCCTTATCCAGCGGGATATCCACCACAGAATCAATACTACGCTCCTCAGGATAACGCGGATCAATCTTCATCATATGAACATCCCCGTCATGAAGGAACTCCATCACATGTGCATGCACCCCAGAAAAAATTTGAGAGGAGGTATTCAAGGATTGCAGACAACTATAATTCGTTAGATGAGGTAAGCAGAGAACTAAAGAATCCACTTTATCTGTGATCAGATTAAAATATATTCAAAGATACCCAAGCTTTTTTTTGTTTGATAAAGTGATAACTGATAAAGTTCGTCTCTATATTTTAGTTTTTTCTACCTATTTTTTTACTATATATTCTAGCAAGTGGAGTACTTTACTTTCTTAAATTTGCTTTTAGAGTATGATGAATAATATTTTCTTTAGGTTACTGAAGCTCTAGCACGTGCTGGTCTTGAGTCTACCAACCTCATTGTTGGGATTGATTTCACCAAGAGCAATGAGTGGACAGGTTTAGTTCTTTCTTTATTTCTTTTTCTTAGATATATCAATTCTGCAGTAGTACTTCTGGAGAAATATATTGAAATTGTTTCTTCTATAGGCAAAAGGTCTTACAATGGTCGAAGTTTGCATAACATTGGAAGTGGTCTGAATCCCTACGAGCAAGCTATATCCATTATAGGGAAAACCTTGGCGGCTTTTGATGAAGATAATTTGATCCCCTGTTTTGGATTTGGAGATGGTTAGTACATATAAACCAGTGGTTGATCCTGAGATGATAATTGGGTTACCCAGTAATTTATTTGTTGTTTCTTCTATATTAATCTTGGCAGCATCAACTCATGATCAGGATGTATTCAGTTTCTATCCTGATGAGAGATATTGCAATGGATTTGAGGAGGTCTTAAGTTGATACAGAGATATTGTTCCTAGTCTGAGACTTGCAGGTCAGTTATCTTTTCATCCTAATTTGTCGTGGTTGTAAGCTTCTAAATTTTAATGGCTTACACTTTTAATACTTCTCTGCAGGCCCAACATCTTTTGCTCCTATCGTTGAAATGGCTACAACTATTGTTGAGCAGAGTGGAGGCCAGTATCATGTTCTACTTATCATCGCTGATGGACAGGTATTAATGGTGACGTAATTCCCAGGTAATATTAGGTTTGTTACATTATTTCTCAGCAACTTTGCCCATGCCGAATTGTAGGTTACCAGAAGTGTTGATACTGAAAATGGTCAATTAAGTCCTCAGGAGCGAAAAACAGTTGAAGCTATTGTTCAAGCTAGGTAAGTTTCTGAAGAAAGTATCTAAATTATTTTTGCATGATCTTTGAGTGATATTGGTGTAATATTTGCAGCAAGTTTCCTTTGTCTATCATTTTGGTTGGGGTTGGTGATGGCCCCTGGGACATGATGAGGGAATTTGATGACAACATTCCTGCTCGGGACTTTGACAATTTTCAGGTCAGCTGCATGCTAATACTTTCTGATAAGCATGTCTTGCCAAGATTGATTATATTTCTAACTTATTCTTTGGGTTCCTCAGTTTGTGAATTTTTACAGAAATTATGTCAAAAAATGCACACCAATCTCGAAAAGAGACAAAATTTGCTCTTGCAGCATTGATGGAAATTCCGTCACAGTATAAAGCAACAATGGAACTCAATTTGTTAGGGTAATCTTTGCTTTATTTTTCTCCCTGCATGTGCTTTTGTCTGATCTGTGGGGTTGGCCCTCTTGTTATGCATGACGAACCAATAATTAACGTATGAAAATTATCTTCATGTGAGACATATCTAATAATTATTCATCTTTTGGATGATTTAGTGGACGGAAAGGAAACTCTCCCCAGCTGTTCCAAGCTTAAATTACGAAAACCAGGTATACGAAATTATATTGATTCTCACATATAAGCTTCTAGGAATCAAGTCTCTTAACCAGCATAAATTTAGCCCAATGAAAAGTTCCCTTTGAGCTTCACAGGTTTTAGTTCATCTTCACTTATCCTTTTTCGGTTTTTACAGATATGTCCAATATGCCTTACTAACCCAAAGGACATGGCTTTCGGTTGTGGTCATCAGGTAAATCTATCTACCAATTTATTGTATATGACATGAAATTGATTCAGCGCCTCCTGTAGTGAGACGAAGTTTAAACATCATATTTCCTAATTTTCTGTCAGACGTGCTGTGATTGTGGGCAACACCTTCAATTATGTCCAATATGCCGCAGTGAAATTGAGACGAGAATAAAGCTGTTTTAAGCTGGTGGATGGCTTCATTTAGATCAAAGCCAGCATATATGCATCAAATTCTTTGGTTCTTTTATTATGAAGTGGTCGTTGGCAGCTAGCTTTCTTTTGTACAGTTGAAGATTACACCTTTTCTTCTTGTTCATTATTTGGTTGCCATTTGTTTATTCTTTTCGGTTGAAGATTGGAGAGATTAAGTTGAACTCAGTGCTAGCTAGAGTGGATTGGATTCTTTTTGTTGTTTTCAAGTTTTCCGTTGTTACAACCTCCCTTGGAAGATGTTCGACTGAGTCGGAGTTGGTGGTTGTGATGACAGGCTTCAATTCTAGGATTTGTTTGAGAGAAATTTTCATAAATGATATTGTAACTTAGGTGAATTCTAGGACAATATCATCCATTGTATATCTTTAGACGCTGGTATCGCTATTTTGCGAAAGAAAAGTATTGTTGTTCATAAAATTTGAGTTTACATAGTATTTAGTTGTGAAGTTTTGACGACGTAATAAAATTGTTTTGTTTGAGGTTAGCATTTTTGTTCGAGTTTGCTCCTTTTTATTTATTTTCGTTTTATAAATTAACAAATTAAGGTTCATTTATTTACATATAAATGGTTTAAATTGATCTAACAATTTTTTTGTTTGTTTGTTTGTGATGTAACACCAATATGTATGTATATTTCTAAAATAAATCTTAATCGATGGTGATCGATTATACATATATACAAACGGAACATTAATTAACTTGTATCTATGATCGTCCAATAATAGTGGACGCAATTAGAGGAATAAAATAATTGAGTATTTTCCTTGCATTCTTGTTTTATAAGAGTGTTGGATTAATCAAACATTGTGTAGCTGTCGTAGTCACTTGGAACCTAATATTTATTCGTTTGTTTGAGGAGAAGTGTTTTAAGTAGTTTTCAGCAAGCGGGCATAATTAAGAGTGCAGGTGAGGTTATAATAAATGGTAATGTAGGGAATGGTTGTACATAGTAACTAACTTGGGGTTGTCTAGTTTAAGTGATTGGTATTGAAGAGAGGAGAAGAGAGGAGATAATGAGATGAGATGGGTTAATTAAAAAATGGATTAATAATGAAATGTGTGTGTTTAAGGAGTGAGGGTAGGAATGATTTATTGTCAAATGTTAGGTGATTGATGAGGCATAGGATAATAAATGCACTCAACAAACTAACAACCAGCGGCGTGGGTTTGCATTAATACTCCAAAGGCAAACACAGATGAGAGAGAGATGGGTAAGATGTGGTACTCGAGGTTGAAAGATGAAGAAGAGGGTGGTAGTAGAGTGCGAATCAGCAGGTGGAGATGGCAGTTCCAGATGAGGAGAAGAGTTCGGGTACGGGTACGGGTTCGGGTGATGAAGATCCGTAATGTGAAGAGATGTTTGAGATTGGCGTGGAGGAAGGTGTGCACCCGATTTAAGGAAAGCCAACCGCACTTACCCCATCTCTTCGCCGGCAACTATATCTTCTTTCAGCTCACTCCCAAATCCATCTCCTATCCAACCCCATCTCTTTACAATCAATAGTCATTATCTTATGTATTTTATTTTCACTGCCCTCTACTTTCTATTTTATCTCCAATACACTCCATCTACTACTCTAATCTCCTACATGCTATTTAATTAATTAATACTATGATTTTCATTTATTTCTCAATTAAGTTAACCTTTATCTAACCATCAATTTATTTCCACATAATATAATTATTGTGGGATGTCTTTCTTTTTATGGAGTATTAAATAATAATCACAAATATATGCCTTGCAGCTCGAGTTGTTATACTATTACATAAAAAATGTGGCGCAAGAGATAACAGGTGAGTGGGTGGGAATTGTTATTTGACAATTCACAAATCAAATTGGTACAAACTAATTGGTTCTAACCTGAAAAATATTCACATACTCGTTGGAGTTTTCAGAAAAAAAAAAAAAAAAAAAAGATCAATTCATTTATGGGGCGGCTATTTGCACCTGGATCTACTAAACGAACCTCATTAATTCATAGATTTAAAATATATTAATATGAGAAGACATAAATACCCTTTTATAAATAACCCTAATTAAATTTCTAAATGCACCCCAAATTCATCACCTCTTCTTTTGGCTCTAGAAGGCGATCTTGTCCGGGAACATCTCTTGGCCTTCAAATCGTGCATTTTACGTTGGCCAGTTTGCTGCAGTGCTTCGACATCTCCAGACCTGATGGAGAAGAAGTCGACATGACGGTCAGTCCCGGGCTCAGCTTTGTGAAAGCAACGCCTCTCAGGGTTGAGATTACTCATCGTTTTAATCCTCTGGTGTTGCTTGAAACATGGGGTTTGTAATCAAGATTTATACAATTTATGGGTTTTGTTGTGTGATGTTAGCTAATGTGAAAGGTTGTTGATGAAATAAACAAATAAAAACGAGTTATTATTCGACTTTCGCATGAACAAATTTTATTTTTTCGAGTGAATTTTAGGAGGTAATTTTTTGCATTATATTTTAAAAAAGAAACGGGTTTTAAATTCACAGTGAGGCCCAAATATAATAATAATGGCCCATTATGACTACTGAAACAGCCGAGCGGCCTGAGCCCATTTGGAGAAAAAGAAGAGAGAAAACTTTGAAGAAGATTAACAGAGCAAAAGGGGAAATAATAATTAGGGTTTTTATTATTCAAGAAGGAAAGCCATAATATTTACAAACATTGAAGAGTGATTCACGAAAGGTAATAATCATAAATTCCAACCGTGATAAAGCCATTGTGCAGTATAGATTATTCATTTTTTGGTTTTTTTTTGTATTGATTGTAGCTTCACTGTCTTGGTAGTAAAAATAAGGTCGAAATTTTCCGAATTGTGTGGTAAAATGGTGGAAAAAGAAATAGAGGTGGAAAGAGAAATTCCTGAAAGTGAAGAGAGTAAAGGTATGGAGGAGGTTAAAAGGAAGAAGCGATTACTGAAGGAAGTTGGAAAAGCGGAGAGGCGTGGTGTTTGCTACTTGAGTCGTGTTCCGCCTCACATGGATCCTTTGAGGCTTCGCCAATTTATTTCTCAATGTGGAGATATTGAAAGGTTGTATCTCACTCCCGAAGGTTAGACATTGGAGTCATTTAAATGGCAATATCTGGGATGTCTTGATACATTACCATTTGAAGGTCTTTTGTTGCTCTTACCAATTTTCTCTGCAGATCCTGCTGCACAAGTGCGTCGGAAGAAGGCAGGTGGATTCCGAGGACAAGAATTCTCTGAGGGGTATGCTTTGCCCTTGTGTTCAATTTTTTACTGAGTAAATTGAAATGAGAAACATGCTTCAACATAGAACTAGTTGTTGTTGCATCTTTGTTTTGTATTAATGATTTCATATATTCCTCCATGTAGGTGGGTTGAGTTTACTGACAAGAAAGTTGCCAAGAGAGTCGCTCAAATGTTAAATGGAGAGCAAATTGGTATGTTGGGGGGCTATTTTTTCTGTGGCTAAAAACTCAAATTTTAAACAAAGTTTATGTTTAATCTCTGCATATGGATCAATGTAAAGGTGACTCAGATGTATATTTCTATTGTAGCATCCCTAGTATTCATGTTGTTTACGAATTACACCTTGTCATTTTCTGGTTAGGTGGAAAGAAAAGATCGTCGTTCTATTATGATCTGTGGAATATCAAATATTTGAGTAAATTCAAGTGGGATGATCTTAATGAAGAGATAGGTATGTGACTCAAACTTGTATATTGCGTCGATTTTCTATGTTGTGAGATGCCGCATGATGAAATGATGCAATCTGAATAAATGTATATCAGCAATCAAGAATGCTACTCGGGAGCAAAAATTGGCATTGGAACTCTCAGCTGCCAAAAGAGAGCGGGACTTCTATCTCTCAAAAGTTGACCAATCAAAAGCATTAAGTAAAATAGAAGAACGATTAAATAAGGTGATTCACATGTGCAAGTTTATTGTATTCAATGTTTCTGTAGCGGCATACTTCCTTCAAATTTAGTTATGATGCTTTCATTTTTTGATGCAGAAGCAAAAGGTTGAAATGGTTCCAAAAGTTGTGAGACAGTTTCCTCAGAAGAAACCAGCTGTGAACAAATCTGGAGAGAGTAATGGTCAAATATCGAGTGACATCTTGGCAGGAGTGAGTGTTTTTCTCTTAACCTTGCCTGTCTATTTAGTAATCTTAATTTTTCAATGTTGAATTAAACTATACTTACATTCTCAGGTTTTTGGAGGCTCATCATGATGACATTCAAATATTAGTGCGATTTTGCTCGATCTGAGTTCGATTTGGGAAGATAAAGATCCATGGCGTTGTGTCTCTTTTTCATGTTTGGTGCTGGTATATGCCAGTGTAGATTTTTTTTGTTGCAATTACACCAGTAATACTTGGTTTTTGGTTTCAAAATTGGCCAAAAACCAACTCATTTTTATCAAACCTTGTATGTTGAGTGTTGACTCTTAAATAGTATTGTTCTAACGATTTAAATAGATAGTTATATAGACGATTTGAATGAGAGCTTTAATTTTTTTATTTGGATTAAAACAAATTTATTTTGTCCTTACTTGGTATCGGTACTATATTGCCGGATATTGAATAGGGTAAATCTCAATATCGGTAATGCAATGACAGATATCCGTTTTAAGAATAAGAAGAGTTTATTAAAATAAATACTATATCTTTTACAAAATTGTGACACTTTGAACAATGACAGTTGGCTTTGTTGCCTATATTGCATTTTAGAGGGGTATTTTAAGGTCGTAGAACCAGGAGAGAGAGTAGTAGATTAATAGTCTCAAAAGCACAGTGGGCTCAACATATCATTACTCAAAAAGGTCACTCAACAATACTTAAGTTTTGGGCCAAAACAACGCAAGCACCTTAAACATGAAAAAATGGCAATAACAGTTAACACAGTATTAATGAAATATACAAATACAACGTACAATTACATTAGCAACACATCACCCCACCTAATATACGTGTGTGATCATGTGGACATCAGCTGGTTCCAAATATGCTACATTAGCTGATTTAAATCACTTGACTGTACACAGTTATATTACTAAAATCTTTCATCATTCAATAACAGTAAAATTCAACAAAGTCAATCATGATGAAACAGAAGCTGAGTCCATGGTGTACCTACAGTCAATTGCAGCATCCACCACTTTGAGCTACTGCTCCATCTCTCCCACCTGCCGGACCCTGAGTCCGTCCATAGCCCACTTTGATTCCCGATGACTGCAATTTCAAAGCATGCCTGTTAGACGTGCGAAAAGATGGGTGTCCATACAAAACAAAATAAGCAAGTCACATGTTTGTTACATAAATATACAAATCTCATTTGAACATGCCTTATTTTACCATTGCTTGACCCAAAGATGTGGGTGACCATAGAATCACTATCTATAAGAGGTTAATTGTTACACTTACATATTGATCCTGCAACTTTCCATTCTCTGGGGTAGATATGAGGATCTCTCTCATTCAATCTATTTCAAGATTCTTGACGTTGTTGTATTTTGCGTTAAATTAGAAAACGAAAATTTATATTGAAAGAGATCATGTTGGTAGCATCCACATTACGAACAATCAACAATCACTAGTGAACTTGAAGATTTACATCCATACTAAGACTGATGATCCAACAATAAGAAAACTAAGACAGGTTGTCCAGCTTCACAACTTAACATCAACCCCATAAATAAGTCATTTACCTCATTTGATACATCAAAGACTCCTTCCTGAATCTTCTGAAGTATTTTGGTAGCAGTCTTAGTGAATGCCTGCACATAAATTCTAAATATCATGACTTAAAAAGTACTAAATTAATACAGAAGTATCATTTAAAAAGATGATAGTTTCTGCTCCAAATGTGGCACCTCCTCCACATTCTGAGCTGTTCTTGAAGATGCCTCTAAAAATAGAAGTCCATTTTCTTTTGCAAATTGCTCTCCCTCCTCTTTGCTTACAGCTCTTCGGTGAGCAAGATCACTTTTATTTCCTACTAGTATTATTGTCATATTTGGATTGGCATGCTGGCGAGCATCTTCCAGCCAGCTTGGAAGATGATTAAATGTCTCTCTCCTAAGCCAAATATAGCAAACCAATTTAGGCAAAAACTCATTCATATATCAAACTAAGATTTAGATCCTGAGAGCAGGACAGTTATAATTTGCTGGAGAGCAAAATTTAAAATTGAAAAACCACAAGCCACAGAACTGGCTTTTCCTACCTCTACTGTGAAGAGAATTAAATCCAGAGAATGCCAAACTATATTACATTTCACTATACATGCTTATGTCTTCTCTTTTTTTCACAGAAAAGACACTATTACACTGTAATTCCAGTCAACCTCAGTAAGCTTTAGCATAACAGTTCCAGAATAAGCACTGTTGTAATCTCGACCCAAGGCTGAGCACCAACCTTCATGCAGATGATAAAACAAGGTGCATATATTGATAATTTAGATAAGCCAAGTTAATGGGGAATATTAGACCACAAAATCAAAGATTAGTAACTTCCATATCACAATGGGCTGAGTTCACTTTAAGAATATGATTAAATAATAGGTAAAATTCCAGCAAGAAAGACATTAATCTATTACCATAATTAACGTGATGAGTATTATTATATCTCTACCTGGTAATATCATAGACCAGAAGTGCACCAGCTGCTCCTCTGTAGTAAGACCTAGTGATGGATCTGAAGGACTCCTGACCAGCCTAAAATAAAGAAAGAAAGAGTCATCGAGTAAACTGTAAACCTATGAGACAAGCCATATACAACATGCATAAGTAATATCACAACTATTGAATCAACATTTACATGGCATAGTATTTTAAACATTCCATAATCCCTGCCACCAACATAAAGACATTTGGCAGCAGGAAGATAAATTACTTTGCTTAGTCATACACAATCTGAACTCAAGTTTGCTTAAACTCGTCCGTCTAAAGCTAAAAAAAATTCCTAATCTCTTCCTCAAAAATACCAAAGTGGGAAATTCTTCAAACCGCCTCGCATATCAAAGCATAAAAACAGAGAAACAGAACAAAATGATAAAATTGCAAATACTAATTGCAAAATAAATGCATCTGTATTACATACTGTGTCCCAAATCTGAAGCTTAATCGGCCTTCCTTCGATAGTGACCATTCGAGCACCGAATTCAACTCCGATTGTGAGATCATGCACCGGCTGAAACCTCTTATCGGTGAATTGCAAAAGCAAACACGATTTCCCTACACCTACAAACGCGAAGAGTGATTGAAGTCAGATTTAACTAGGGTTTCACGGCGTAGAAAAAAAATTAAGAGGGGAATTTGAACTTTACGGAGCGATTAATGATTTGGAATACCTGTGTCGCCAATGATTATGTACTTGAAGAGGTAGTCGTACGACATTCTTCTCCGGTACGATACGACGACGTTTGCAGCGAGAGGGTTGTTGAATGTGAGGAAGAATGCTGTGAAGTCTGCGTCAAGTTTCTGTGAGGACTACGTGAAGTAAGGAATCCCACGCATGGGTACGTGTCTCTCTGTGTATGTATATATACTCCCTCCGTCCCAAAATTGATTGCAATGTTACTATAGATCCAGTATTTAAGAAATGTTGATTTTTAGGGGTATTGTGTTATTTTTAGGTAATAAATAAATTATAAAGTATGTTATGTGTGTTAGGTGAGTGTGATAAAGTTGTAATTAAGATAAACTTTTAGCGGTGGAGAATGATGTGATATTTTTTTTTTGAAAATGTGTAATTTATTTTGAAACGGATAAATGTGTAAAGTGTGCAATCAATTTTGGGACTGAGAGAGTATATATTACTCTACAGTGTATTATAAAAAAAAAAGTGTGCGAATTTCACGGAGAATACTCCACTAGAAGAGAAACCGCATAAAAAAAATGAAAAAGTATACCGTGAAACGTTATTTAGGTGAAATTTGTGAGATTGATTAAAGTATATCTATTATTTATGTTTAATGGTTATTAGAGTATGTTTTTTAAATTATGTTTAATTATGTATTAAATTATAATTTTATTGAGTTATAATTTAATTTATTATTAACATACTTTAACTATACAATAAGCATACTTTAGTGATGGGTCAACCCGTCTCACAAATAACTCATCTCACAAGAGAGTGTCGCAAAAAAAATATATCATCTACATTTTTATTTTTTTTAATTATTAATATAATTCATCTCACAAAAGAGTATCGCAAAAGAAATAGAGATACTCTCTTGTGAGACGGGTTATTTGTGAGACGGTTGTGAAACGAGTCAACCAATTATTAAAGTATGCTTATTATATAGGTAAAATATGTTTATTTTTAGTTAACCATTATTAAAGTATGCTTATATAGGTAAAATATGGTTATTTTTAGTTAATTATTACTAAATTATGCTTATTATATAGGTAAAGTATGCTTATTTTTAGTTAAATTATGTCATCACACCCTAAAACATACTTTAATTCATCATTTATAATACTTTAGAAAACATATTTTAACAATAATTAAATATACTTTATCTATATTATAGACATACTTTAACACATCTCAATATGTAGCGTCTCACAAGTGATCATCTACATTTTTTTTAATTATTAATATTAGTATTATTTCTTTTTTTCTGTTCTGACTTAGCTGAGTTGATTGATCAGTTTTGGGCCTCATGGGCTATGTCTAAGATTAACTGAATAACACTCTCGACACTAATATGATTTTTTTTAATTATACGATTAAAAAGGTTATTATGTTTTACAATCAGAAATTTAAAGTTAAGACTGGTTCACCAAATTAAAACTTTGAAAAAATATATTATATATTTTATATTAGTTACAATTTCTTTTTAAGACTGTCTCTATCTAATAGGATTACCATTTAAATTCTAACTTACACAAGTTGAAGGATAGTTTTTACTATATTTCTTCTTAAACTTTCATGTAGAATGTGATATTATGAATTTTGAATTAATTTTTTTAAGGAAGTAGACCATAATTAAGATTTTAAGGATGTAGACCATAATTACACGATGTAGAATCATTCCAATAATTTGAATTAAAATATGGAGTATGCAAGTAAATATGAATGGGCCCAAATGAGTCAGTCCATTATTAAGCCCAACAGCATGCTCTTTAATGTTGGGCACTCTTTCCAGATAGCCCATAAGAGCATCTATAAATAGCAAGCAAGTCCTTAGGTAATGTTCGTTTATGGAACCCAAATTCAAATTTTAAAAATCAGTACTATATATACCTACAATATTTTCTCTTCTCAAATAATATATTTTCTCTTTTTATCTCTCCTCTCTCATTTAACTTTGTTTTATATTTCTAAACAAAAAAACAAAGTACAATAATATCGTACTTGGGTTAGTTTTTTCATTTTTCTAGATGAGAAAAAGCTCCTAACAAGTGAATGAAAGTAAAAACAATAATAACATAAATAAATAAGTAATATATTGAATAAATTATTTGATTATAATAATTAAATATAAATATATATTCACAAACAATGTGTAAATAAATAAATACGTAAATATGTACATATATTATTGATATCAAATAAAATAATAAATTTAAGTATGTTAACACGATTCCAAATCTTGATAACGTATGAGAGATTGAAATCTCTCAAGAAACAAATACTAATAATACTAATATATAAATAGATAATATTTGAAATATATATCTTTTCTCCTCAAATTTTATTCTTTAAAAATTATAAATCTGTCAATATATATACCAATAGTAAATCGTATGAAACAACATAAGAAAACGTAATAACTTATTATACATATAATTAGTCCTTTAGGCGGAACTAGAACTCAGTATCAGTAGTTTATGGTCTTCCTCAACTAAGTCTCCTTATCCTTTTATGACCGTAATAATTCCTCCCGATGGGGAGAAGGAAAGACCATATATGGCTTAGTATATTGAGGATCATAACATGTGAGCCTTTATATACTACACAACTGGGTCACCCATAATCACCTTAGTTATGTAGTATTGAGTATCTACTCAATTAACTCATATCAAAATATTATAGCACATGGACTTATCGACTTAATTGGATCACTTAATTAAGTCCATAAAATAATTAAATAGCTAATATAATTACATAATAATATATTGTCCACAATTAGACCATATTGAAAATTAAAAGTTTCCAACAATCTCCCACTTGGGCTATATATTTCTCAAAGCATTTATATCAAGAGTCCTTAATTGCTCAACTTTATGCTATTCCTCTTTAGGCTATACTTAACAATCTGATCCATCTCATATACTAATATAGAACTACCGCGGCATTCACCACATTACAAATCGTGGTTAAACCCCGATAATCACCATATTAGTACACTCAATGACATAGATCAAATATGGTTAGTAGCATGGAAATTACATGTAAAATGTAATCAATATCATGTAATTTCAACTGGTCCAACTTTAAACTTTAGTGATATCAATCCATAATGTAAAATATTAGAAAATGAAAATTATTTAAGTGAATTCACAATACATTCAAAGTCATTAACTTTATTTTGCAGAAAACTGAATTATCTAAAATAAAATGTCTTAAAAACTTTAAAGAGCAATAAATATAAACTCCTACTAAACAAATATATTCTAAAACCATAAAACACCCACATGATTAGCTAGCTCAAATACAAGACATTAAATACATAATTGGCGAATCCTCATTTGGAGTCTATCACAATATGTTCTACTAAAATTTTATCCACACAAAACACTTTCTTTAACAACCAAGAATTCTATGTCAATATCTTGACTTATAAGAACTCATATTGATACTAAATACTTTATTGCAAACTAAATATCACAATAAAATTTATGTGACAAAGCTTTGCAACCTTTATTTCATGTTTGAATGCCCCTTAGTGTGCTACTAATTCGGTTGTCATGGTTAAGGAGCTACAAGTGTTTGCTTAATACTTTTATTTGTATAGCTCTACAGACCAATAGGAGATATAACCTGAAGTAGATCTTATACTATATTGACATCTAACAAACTCAAAATAAGACTACTTTATGATCTCCTACTAATCTGATATCTTATGTGCAAACATGTTATCCTTAGTTCTCTGTAAATACCTTATAAAGATCTATACTAGAGTTACTTAATTATATGCTTAATATACCAACAACAAAAATCAAATCAAGTCTTTTATAGACCTTATCATACAACAACTTCTAACAATCAAAGCATATAGAATATTTCTACATTTCTTAAATCTTTAATTTAACTTTATGACACTTGATTGAGACTGCACTTGTCTCCCTGGTTTAACTTAAATCTTCTCCCACTGAACCACATAATCATCTACATTTGTCTCAAAACTAAATAAAACAATTACTTCATGATGATAGTTGTGATTCCTATATGTGAAAGCTTGCTTGAATGCATATTGATTTCCTTTAAGTTCTTGAAAAGTTGAGATCGTTTCATCAACATTACCATTAAAAAACACAATCTTACATCCATTTAATATAATTTAAGATCAAAATGTGCTACTAAAGTCACGATTATCTTAAAATAACCTTTCTCAGATTCCGAATAGAAAGTCTCTTAAAGCAATGTCTTTCCTTTTGAGTATAATCTTTTACCAAGATGCAAACCTGATCATCTTGTATTGATTCAAACTCATAACTTATAGCATTAACCAACTATCTAGTATTTGGACCTTGAATGACTTGATGAATATTGTTTGAATGTTCTACCATTACATCTATAATGTCCTCTTTACTTAGGAGAAGAACTATTAAATCATCTGAAATGTCTTTCTCCAAACTCTAGTGGTTTCCTTAGTGACATTAATTCTTGAAGTTGTTGAATTTGTTATTTCTTAAATATTATTGACATTGTCATATCGTTATTTTGGATTTGCACCATTCTTAAAAGTATAAGTGGGAGTCGAAATAGACTCCTCCTTAAAGATAATGTCTCTAATATTATTCTTCCCCCTGAATCAACATCCTCAAATAATACTGTATTACCCATCTCAAATATCATCCGAGTAATTGGATCATAAACTTTTATATTTATTCATAACCAATAAAGTAGCTTGAATTTATTTGAGTCCAATTTTCTTTAGTAGATCCCAATTATCTAGCCTTAGTTGGACATCACCATATGTGAAACTCAAAGAGTTCTCACAACTACTTTGGTTGGAACTTTATTAAGACTATAAGTTGCAATCTTTAGTATTTCTCCAATTAGTAACCATATGTTTTGGAGTACTATTTTTGTCTTTTAACTACACCACAACACTATTCATGCTAAGTAATCTTAATGTGGTGTATTATAAAATAATTCCACAAGCTTTTAGGAGTAAACAAAAGGTTGTACCTTAGTTGTTTTTAGCAGCTTTCTTAATGAGTTTTCATGTATTTCCCTTGTACTTTATTGAGATTAAGTTTGTTAGAAACCTACTAGTCTCATCTTTATTGTTAAAGTTATCATCATGTATGATTTTGTTGTTGATATAGGTTAAACTTAATTAGCAGACTTCTTAATTGTACATAGAATTATTGCAAAATAATTTATCATGCTCGCATTAAACTTTATAATCTTTCAAAATTTAAATAATTTAGAATCATCTCGAGGTATCAAGCACATCATTAGTATTAAATCCAATGACAACAATACCAACTTGTAAGTGATACCCTCTACGTAGTAGTTAAATACTGACAATAAAACTGTCAAGTAATAGTCTTCCTTTGCAGTTGAGCTTCGTGGATCTTGCTGGATTCGAGCGAGTGAAGAAATGAGGAGCTGGAAGTCAATTGAAGGAAGCTCAAAGCATTAACAAATCACTCTCATCTCTTGGAGATATTATTGGTGCTTTATCGTCAAAAAATTGAAAACAAAGAACAAAATTCATGAAGAATAAAAAATATTTCAAATATTCAAAAACTGCAAAATTTGCAATTTGCAAAGACTGCAAAAATCTTGAAAAATGAAAAATACTTTAAATATGTGAAAAGTGCAAAATTTGCAAATTGTGAAAACTGAAAAAACCTTCATTGTATTTGTGGAATCAAACCTTTCTGATCTGGTAGTGCTGGCTTTCCCATCATCGTGTAGGTTTTACCAGACCCGATTTGTCCATAGGCAAATATGCAAACTGATTGGCATGAAGATTAATATAGTTAATGAACAAGCATGAGTATGCAACTCCTAAATCAAGTGTATCAACATGTAACATTTAAATAAATTCAAAAGTTGAATGGTCTGCCATCACTTATTAGGGAAGTGTATTCTTCTAGTTATGACATTTACTAATCACCATCCTAAACATTCGTGGAATTGAATTTAGAGAACTGCAACCTATGAACAAAATTAAAATTTGAACATTGTAATTTGTAAATGAAGCTGATTACATGATTAGTTACATAATACTACAATTTATAATCTTAAAAAATCCAATTTGTATATGCCTTTATAAGTTTTTTTAGATAATTTCGTTTCACATCTGTTTAAATTACGTCTAATTAAAAGTAAAAAAAAAATTGGACCATGCTTATGGGCAACCGGAAAATAGCCCATGAAATGAATTGGATCAACAGACCTTTTCATTTTAGTATAATTAAGTTAATATTTTGGATGGCCCGGCTAATAATAAAGACAGATTGGAGACTTGATTATTAGAGTTTCAGACTGTAACTTAAATAAACCACACTTTTATACATGTATAGATTATATTTCATCTGAACAAAATAACTTTAAACCCTTAATAAATCATAACTAATTACATGGAAAAATTAATAATAACATTCGATTAATTAAATTCAATTTGAATGAATTGAGGATAAAAAAAATAAATAAACCATTCAATAAATTTTGCATTTACTTATTGTGATTGATGCTTAGCAGACCATGTGCATTCAAAATCGACAATCTCTCTTGTGAGATGTTATATATGTGTGACGGTTTGTGAAACGTATTAAATTATGTCTATTGTATATGTCGTGATAAAACGCTCAATAATCTCACAAACACTCAAGAATATAAATATATAAAATGATAGAATTTGAAATGAAATGTAAAGCTTGCACAAAGATGTATAGTGGTTCAGTTATGAATAACCTACATCCACTTTGGGGAGAAGAAACTTTATTAACACTCAATGCTTACAACCAAGAACAGATTGATCTCAATCTGATGCAACAAGAACAAAAACGCAGCTCAAACTGTTAACTCTCAAAATGTGAAAAACTGAAGTGATCAAGCTACTTTGATCCCTTATATCTAGCTAACACCTCAACCTATTGATCCGGTTGAACATCCATCAGATAGCCCTCACTTAGTAGTAGAGATGTAGTCATCTAACCGGTTCTAGGTAGCTTGACTTACCGCTCAAAAACTGATCCAAAGTCGGCTGCTCAACACTGCACCAATTTGACAGTTTTGACAGTTGGTGTTGTTTGAGTTGGTGTAACAACTTCCACTGCTTCCAGCTCACATGCAACACATTATGATCATTTCCTAGCATCCAATGAACATAATCCACGTGAGCAATACCCCATGCATGAATCTATTGTTATCAATCTCCACCTTAGATGTATGCATATCTAACTTGATCCATTCTCCCCATTTTGCTGCTTTCAAGGAGCAGCAACCTTTATGTTTCATACATACCAACTAAAGTCTTGCACATCTCAAATTTTATTGCTGGCAATGCTTTAGTAAAACCATCAGCTGGATTCACAGCTGTATCAATCTTTCTTACTTCAACAAATCCATTTTCCACCATATCTCTTACAAAGTATAGCTTGACATTAATATGTTTGGTCCTTTCATGATATCCCTGATGCTTAGCTAAGTGTATTGCACTTTGGTTGTCACAATACACCATAACAGTCTCCTGATATTTCCCCAACTCATTCAGTAAACCAACAAGCCATATTCCTTCTTTAATTGCTTCAGTCAATGCAATAAACTCAACTTCTGTAGTTGATAATGCCACTACAGACTGATGGCTTGCCTTCCAGCTCACTAATGTGCCATACATATTAAACACATATTCTGTAAGAGATTTTCTAGAATCCAAGTTTGCTGCAAAATCAGCATCAACATATCCAATAACAACTCTTGATTTTGCCTCCCTTTTCTGAAATTTCAATCCAGTTTCCTCAGTCCCTTTGATATATCTCAAAGCCCATTTGACTGCTTCCTAATACTGCCTCCCTGGACAACTTAAGAACCTACTGATCAAGCTCATTATATAAGCAAGATCAGGCCTAGAACAGACCATAACGTACATAAGACTGCCCATTGAACTTGCATATGGAATCCTGCTCATTTCAGCTACTTCTCTGTCTGATTTAGCTCCATTAAGTAGTGACAGACTCAGCCCTTAATTGACAGGTGTTGCAACAACCTTGCATTCATCCATATTGTATCTTTTGAGTACTTTCAGAAGATACGATTGTTGTTTCAGCACAAGTGTATCAGCTGACCTATCTCTACTTATCTCCATACCTAATATCATCTTAGCTTCACCCAGATCCTTCATCTCAAACTCTGATTTGAGTACTCCCTTCACTGCATCAGTACCTTGAATGCTCTTGCAAGCAATCAAGATATCATCCACATAGAGTAGTAAGTATGTGTAACACTTGTTCTCCTCCATGATGTTTACACAGCTGTCATAGAGACTTCTCTGAAATCCATTGGCAACTATATACTCATCAAATCTCAAGTACCACTGTCTTGGACTTTGTTTAAGTCCATACAGAGACTTGAGTAGTAAACAAGCCTTTGTATCAGCCCTCTCAACTGTAACATCCTCTGGTATCTTCATGTAGATACTTTCTTCCAACTTCTCATGTAGAAATGCAGTAGTTACATCCATCTGATGAAGCTCAAGGTCATATTGAGTCACTAGTGCTAGTAATACTCTGATTGAACAGTGTTTAACCACATGTGAGAAGATTTCATTGTCATCCACCCATTCCTTCTGTGAAAAACCCCTGCTACTAGTCTAGCTTTATATCTGACTCCACATTCAGCTGCAAGTGTTGATTTCCTCTTGAAAATCCACTTACATCCAACTAGCTTCTGAGACTTTGGCTTGTCAACTATTCTTCATGTCTCATTCTTGTTCAGAGACAACAATTCTTCTTCCATGGCCATGAGCCACTTATTACTGTCTTGACTAGCCAATGCTTCAGTGTAGTTTCTAGGTTCATAAGATTCAACTTCAATTGCTGTATATAGTGCAAATAACACTATATCAGCTTGTACATATCTTGCAGGTGGCACTATAGTCATTTTCTGTCTGTCTCTTGCAAGTTGATAAGTATTATGTTGTTCTTTAACCCTTGATACTTCATCCGTGCCTCTGTCAATGGAGTTTTCTTCACTTTCACCTGATCTGGCCATGTTTTGAGGCTCAACCTCAAGCTCAGATTGTCTGCTCTGATCATCCTTGATCAGTGGCATCTTGTTTTCAATAAAAACATCTCTACTAACCAAGAGCTTATTCTCATCATAGCACCATAGTTTATACCCTTTACTCCCTTAGGATAACCAATCATAACACATTTGAGTGCTCTAGGTTCCAGCTTATCCTGTTTCATATGAGCATAAGTCTGACAGCCTATAATTCTAAGGTGTGAGTAGCTAGGGACCTTACCTGACCACACTTCTTCTTGAGTTTTGAAATTCAGAACTGTAGCAGGACATAAGTTGATCAAATAAGCTGCAGTTGCAGCTAATTCTCCCTAAAACATCTTGCTTAAACCTGTACTGCTCAATATGCATCTGATTCTTTGTAAAAGTGTCTGATTCATCCTCTCTGCAATGCCATTTTGTTGAGGAGTTCCAGGGATAGTTTTGTGTCTCTTAATCCCCCTTTCCTTGCAGTATGAATTAAACTCTTCAGATACAAATTTCAGTCCATTATCTGTCCTCAAGTACTTCAAACTACTTCCAGTGTTATTCTCAGTTTCTGTCAGTCAAATCTTGAATGTAATGAATGCTTCATCCTTAGTTTTCAAAACATAAACCCATAGCTTCCTTGAGTAATCATCAATTATGGTCATTATGTATCTTCCTCAACCTCTGGTTATTGTCTTTGAAGGTCCCCAGAGGCCTGAATGAACACAATTCATTCTTACTTTGGTTGTATGTTCTGATTCACCAAACTTAAGTCTTTTGGTCTTACCAAGAATACAATGCTCATACTGTCTGATCTGATCATCTACACTGAACTTGATTAGCTGTTGTTTAGCCAAGTCTTGCATTCCTCTTTCACTAACATGTCCCAACCTTCCATGCCATAGCTTGGCATCATCCTGCTGATCAGTGTTGTGTATCTGTCTAACAACAACACTTCTATTCAAGAAATACAAATCATATCTCCTAGTTCCCTTTATGACTATCTCATCATCCTTAGTCACTGTGAGAACTCCACTCCTCAGATTTGAATCATACCCTTGAGAATCAAGCATCCCAAGAGAGATGAGGTTCCTTCTTAATCCAGGAACATATCTAGCATTCTTAAAAAGCCTTTGAACTCCATCAAACATAAGCAATCTGATGGATGCCACTCCCTTTATCTCACAAGATTGATCATTACCTAACAACACTGATCCTTCTTCCTGATGCTTCAATTCTTCAAACCAATGCTTCATGGGTGTCATATGGAATGTACACCCTGAATCCAATACCCACTCAATAGACACATCTGATGATGTGATGGCCAGAGCTTTAATACCTTCCATACCAGCATTGTTTTGCAATTCACCAACCTGATTTACTTGGTTCTTCTGATTTTCAGCAGATGTTTCAGCTTTCTTGAACTTGCTAGCCTTTCATTTTGCACATTGTTTCTTGAAGTGACCTGGTTCATGACAATAGTAACACTTCTTTTCAGTTGACTGTCCTGTTGCACCCTTCTTTTGATCAGTATTGCCCCCTTGTTCCATTTCTTATTTTGATTTCCTTTCTTAGCAAAGAGTCCCTCTGCTCCTGACTTTTCTTTGCTGTTAGCTCCCTCCTCTAGATCTTTAGATCTAAGTGCTTTCAGTACATCTTCAAGCAACACAACATTCTTTCCTCCATAGAGAAGAGCATCATTGAAGTGCCTCTGTGATCTTGGCAGTGCAGACAACCACATAATGGCCTTATCCTCACTGGTAAGCTTGAAATCAACACTTTCAAGATTATCTGTGATCTTGCTGAACTCATCAGCTTGATCCATCAGAGATCTTTCAACAGTAATCTTGAAGGCATGAAACCTTTGCCTCAAATGCATTTTATTTGCAGATGATTTAACCATAAACAGAGCTTCCAATTTATTCCATACACCAACTGCTGTTGTCTCTTTTGATACTTCTCTAAGTATTTTATCACTTAGGCATAGAATTATTGTAGAATAGGCTTTTTGAAGTACCTGATCATCCACTGGAGCTCTTACACCACCTGCTGCAGCCTGAGGGTCTCTGAGTATTTCAATCTTCAATGGTGGAGGAGGTTTCAAAGCATCCATCAGACCTTGCTGCATAAGAATTGCTTTCATCTTGAGCTTTCATAGGTTGTAGTCTGACTTTTTTGAGAGCTTTTCAACATCAAATCTTGTGGTGTTCATCTTGAATGTTTGCCGTGTGTTTGTTCCCACAGATGACGTCAATTGTCATGATAAAACACTCAATAATCTCACAAACACTCAAGAATATAAACACATGAAATGATAGAACTTGAAATGAAATGTAAAATTTGCACAAAGATGTATAGTGGTTCGATTATGAATATCTACATCCACTTTGGGGAGAATAAACTTTATTAACACTCAATGCTTACAATCAAGAACAGATTGATCTCAATCTGATGCAACAAGAACAAAACCTCAGCTCAAACTGTCAACTCTCAAAATGTGAAAAAGTAAAGTGATCAAGCTACTTTGAGCCTTTATATCTAGTTAACCCTCAACCTATTGATCCGGTTGAACCTCCATCAGATAGCCCTCACTTAGTAGTAGAGATGCAACCATCTAACCGGTTCTAGGTAGCTTGACTAACCGCTCAAAAACTACTCCAAAATCGGCTGCTCAACACTGCACCAATTTGACAGTTTTGACAGTTGGTGTTGTTTGAGTTGTTGTAACAGCTTCCACTGCTTCCAGCTCACATGCAACACATTATGATCACTTCCTAGCCTCCAATGAACATAATCCACGTGAGCAATACCCCATGCATGCATCTATTGTTATCAGTATAGATAAAACATGCTTAATGATTGATAATAAATGATAAATTAAAGTATGATTTAAGGTGTTATAATATGATTTATTATTAACATATTTTAACTACAAATAAGTATATTTTACCTACATAACAAGTGTACTTTAGTAATGGGTCGACCCGAAAAAAATCGTATCACAAGAGAGTATTTCTTCAAAATCATATGTACACTATTTTAAGAAAAATAATAATAGTTTCAAAAATAAATGAATGTTTTTTTAATAAATTATTTCTTGAAAATAAATATTTGGGCATATAACGGTATCCCAGTCCTTAAATCTACCTGCTTTGATCAGACATGGATCTAATAAGTAACAACAAACTAGTATTTATAATATTAAAATTTACCTGAAACTCAAACTCAATAAATTAATGAAATAAATTGCCAGTATAGTACACTACTAGTCTACTAATCACTTATAAAATGATACCACATTAAGGCAAAAGCTCATGCGCCAACTCCGTGTCCCCATGTGAACACAACCCTTCTCCCTCTAATTATATTTAAACTTATGTATTGCTAGGATCCTAAATTGCAAAGGGGTATGAAAATTGCAAAGGCGCACGGAATGTGCTCCGTATACCTGGGTGCATAGGAGTCTCACTCTTATTTTAAATTACATACATAAAACACATATATAGTGGCGTAAAAATTTATTTATGTGTTACAAATAAAGCTGTAAGTGGAAGATGAAATAAAAAAATATGAAACAGTGATCAGCTAAGAGAGTGTGTGTAACATGTATGCATGGGATTATTCGAGTATACATATAATCTTCCTACCAAAGCATCATAATTTCATCTTCTTGTACAATTAATAATTATTTTTTTTAATCGTCATTTATTTATTTATTTTTACAGCTGCTCAATATCCAGCAGCAAACCTTTCCTGAAATCCAAGTATGGACATGAGATGGGATAGTCTTCCTCCTTTGTTTTCCACCTTCCATAAATTCAACAACTATAATTTAGAAATCATCATCATGTGCAAAATTAATTATTAATAATTGAGAAAAAAATATAAGTACCTAAAATTAAGGACAAAATGGTGAAGAAAAAATGCAGTTTCCAGTTTACCAAGTTCTGCACCTGGACAAATCCGCAGTCCACCACCAAATGGTGTCACTTTTTTACTAGTTGCCAAGTCCTATATATAAATTAAATTGGATATAGTATATATGATCAGTAAAATATGGAACTTAAATAGGTAGAGTGAATATATTAAAATAAAATATACATACAGCCCATCTCAAAGGGTTAAACTCGTTGGGACGTTCGTGGAGGTTGGGATCAAGATGGGTTGCTAAAATTACTGGGAGTACTTGCCAACCCGCTGGAATTATGTATTCTGAATTTCACATGAATTATTAATAATGTTTTTAATAGTTTAATTATGAATTAAAACAAAAGGTTGAAAGATTAACCTCGGAACTTAACATCCTTGAGAGCTTTCCGATGCACAAACTTCACTAGATTACCACAACGCAGTGCCTCATTGATGACCTACAATTATGCATAACAAATTAAATCAATACAGCATCATGATTATTTTTAGAAATTAAAACAAATGTCTGTACATGAGAAGTAAACTCCATTTTCTTGTAATCTTCCCAATTCAAAGCCTCTCCATCCTTCTTTTGCTTTCTTAGTGTCGAGTGCTCTTCCTGTACATTTCATCTCGTATTTCATTTTATCAATTTGTATGAGCGCAATAATATATATATATATATATATATATATATTTACCCAAAGTGTTTGAAGGGAAGATGGGGATTGAGCCAAGAAATAGACAATAAGGGCCATAAGACCTGAGGTTGTTTCATAACCAGCTAACAACAGGTCCAGCAAAACACTCACTTTTTCCTCATCATTTAAGTTCACCTTTTCTAACAATTTATCCAAAAAATCTCCTCTAATCTTCCTCATATTTAATTCCCTATCTCTTATAATATCTTTCAAAATACACCAAATCCTCCTCCTTGCCTGGAGAAAAATTACCAAAACTTAATTACTCGAATAAATTCTAGAGATTAATGCTAATAATTAATTACCTTGACAGCCTTTGAATAAGCATTCCCTGGAATGTACACAGGAAGAGATACAAAACCTTTCATGAAAGTGAGGAAATCCCCTAGAATTTTTGCAGTTATTGGATCCTCGGGATCTATGCTTAGCAGATTTTTTAGCATAAGACAGAATGTTAACTGCATCAAACATGCATATGTATATTTAACTACCTAGTAATTAAGAAGACATGTAATTAAGAAGATCATTAGAGACCTGTTTTGCTTCCTTGAAGAAACAAAGTTGGTTGTTTGATCTCCAGGATTGGATCAAGGAAAGAGAAAAGTTGTCAACATAAGTGAGAAAGGTGGGGTTGGATTTGGAATCATTGATGAAGGTGAGAGCCACACTCCTGAGCTTCTTGTGAACATCTCCTGAAACCAGCATCATGGACAGCTCTCCTAGGATGTCGTGAACGGGCTTTGGATAGCTGCTTTGGAACAGCGTTTCTTCGTTTTGAAGGATAAACGTGTTTAGATCAAGATCACACGACACTATTGTTGGACTTCCAAAAAGATGGGACTTGAATACACTCCCATACCTGCATTAATACTTGATCAATATCACAATATATATACAGCAACAGGCAGGTCCATACCTAGAGCAATGTTGTTGCAAGAAAGTGCCCAAAGAGTTGGATTGATGAGGCCTGAGATATGCAAGAGTTTCTCCAACAAATGGCCATTGCAACATGCTTCCATCTGGTAATCCTTGTAACTTCTCTAATGAGATTAATCCATATACCACCTTACAAAACATACCAATCAATCCACCTACTAAAACACTAGTTAAAAATATGCCCAAAAATATTGCACCCATTTTATTCTCCAACTACTCTTTTCTGCTAGATGTAATAATACTCCTTGCTTTTCAAAGGCATTTTCATTTCCTTTATATACAGCTTGTTTGTTTTTTATTTATTTATTTTTTTAATTCTAATTAAACTTAAAATTAATTCTTCTTGCCATCTTTTGATGCAAAAAAAGAAAAAAAATTCTTCTTGCGATCTTCTCTACTTAATTATAATGCATCAATATCATGCTATTCTAGATCCTCTATTTAATATTAATTACTACTCCATTTCCTGTAAGTTTAAATATTATTACTCCCTTCGAATCATTGTACATTTATTTTTATTTTTATGGTAATTTAGGTAATGGTTGTAATATATATATATATATATTCCATAATTAATGAAAAGATAAGTGGAATAGGTTGTTTGCCGATGCATGCTGCTTGTTTTTTAAATAATTCTTTCCTTTATAAATTAATAATATTGGAGTTTAGATTTGTCGTCCAACCAAACGTGAAACATGTCAAAAAGTACTGGTTTGAAGCAGAAGTGGTAGATTTAATGATAAAGGCAAATTAAAACAATAATCCCTTAATTTCCTACAAGCTTGTGTTGTGTTCGGTCCTCTCAAATTTCGCAACTGACATCAATGTATATATAAGTGGAGATCACTCTCTACAGAGTATAAATTAATTATATATCAACACCTCAGTTTTCTTGTGTTCGCTCCTCTCGCATTTCACTTATAATCAATTTATGAATTATCAAAACCAAACCCAATTGGGAAATTCTCTCAACTATTTTTATTTCTTTCCACCATCTTTCTAAAAAATTTTAATACACACGATACTCAAATTAGTGTATATATCCTTCTAATACCATAATTATTTACTCAAACTATTTCTATTTTATCCTACATTATAAATTAAAATTTAATTTTCTTAATCCTAAAAGTCAATTTTATTGATATATTTTCTTATTAAACTACTAAACCATTTCTACTTTTATCTTATATATCATATGTCTCTCTCTCTCTTTTTAATTTATTTATTAAGTTACGTGTTTGTATATATATATATGCATGTAAAAATAAGGAGTATTTATTAATTAATTAATTTAAGCATTTATAAAACTACATCATCCGTGCACTTATATGGTCAACAGGCAGAGGACCCACAAATAATTCTCTTCACCTAAGTGTGTGATTTTATCCACGTACGTTTAAATTTTAACAAATATCTCCTCATAATAATGATAATAAATTGAGATTATTATGATTTATTATGTTAAAGCGAAATGTCTGATCCACATTAATTAATAAAGATCTCCAACTTTCTACCAAATGCAGGAAGTAGTACAAAAATGCCTGATATTACGCACCATGGTGCTGCTAAAATAGATCAAACTCCGATTCTCTTTTCATATAATGCTACTCATGATAATATAATAACTCTAAATATATATTGTGTATCTTATTATGATCTTCTAAAAAGAATTATATAGATTATTTTTATGAATTAGTGTCCCGTGCAGTTGGTGCTTTAAGGTGTTCAAAGATATACTAATATATTTTATTTTAGAAGATACTTGGTATTTATTTTAATGAAGTATTAAAAATAATCTGTTGAAATATCAAGAGTATTAATGTATAGTATTAGTATCTTGTTGGTTAAAGAAATTAATTTATAAATTAAAAAAATAAAGGATATTTAATTTTAATAATAAGAGCATTACCTTTTTGAGTGGAGTTAATCTAGATCCTCAGTTTGGGGTGTATTAAATATTAATGGTGTGTCTATCAAGCACAGTTATGTTATCCAAAAACAATTATCACCAAGCAATTCTTTCTAAAATTATTTAAACTTGATTGTTATTACATGTTTTACCAATCATGATCATGACTAATTTATATTAACAATGACACTAGTGTGTTTAAATAAACACACAAAGTCCCCTAAAGGGCAATCAATGGGGGAACAATTTGAGTCTAAAATTCACAACTTTTGAAACCAATAAGTAGCAAAAGTTTGAAAGTTTTGATTAGTTTTGTTTGCTTTTTTATATGGATGATGTTGATGTTTGTAGTGAAAATCCGACCAAATTAAATTTTCTAGCCTCAATTCTTTCCAACTATTTTGGCTTTTATTTCAAAGCAATTGTGCATAATTATGATCAATTACCTTTGGCCACATTATATTACTACATCTAATAATTAAGTAGTTGAACAATTGGAATTGGATAATATAGTATTAAATTAAATATGCATAACAACTGCAATGATCATTTATCCCACTTATTAAAAATACTCACTCCGTCCCAGAAAAGTTGGTATATTTTTTTTGGCACGGAGATTAAGGAGTATAATAATTTAATGTAAAATGAAGTAAAGTGAAGTGAGAGAAATAATATTTAATGTGTAATGGGTAGTTGTATTAGAGGTGATATGTGGGCCCATGTGAATAGATTAATTGTTTTTGTGTGGGTCTCATGTATTAAAAATGAAATGTGTCAACTTTAGTGTGACAAATCAAAAAGTAAAGTATGTCAACTTTTATGGAACAGAGGGAGGGAGTAATATAAACTGAAGCAATCTTCAATGTACATAACAACTTGAATGAATCATTAATTGCATTCGAATTAGCATGTTCTCTTATACTATATTTTTCCAATAACTTTTTTCTAACTAGTTATATATGAACTTTTAATTAAATAATGACTAAACGTTAATAACGAAATATTCGAATTATATCCATTAATTTTAATATGCATGATTAATATGTAACGTGAGCTGGCGTTGGTGTAGAATATTATGAGAAACCCTAAGTCACGATGTAATTAAACTCAATCCAATTAAAATTAGTAAGAGTTGAGTCAACTAAATAGAATAATTAAGAAAGCAAAAAGGTGGACAAACTTTTTGGTGTATTTTAGAAAGCGTGTGCATGGTTGCACGAGTATTGGGAGTGGGACCCAAAATCACTCGATTAAAAATTTCAGAACTAATAACAAAAATTCATTGAGCTGGACATCACTAACATTTTAATTCTTGCTATCATCATTTTCCTTTCACACCCCTTTGCTGGACCACAATCTTGTTTTATTTTATTTTATTTTATTTATTTTTTATTAGTTTTAATTTTAATAGAATTTATCTTATTTTGTCCTATGATTAGTGTAATAAAATTATTTTAAATTAATCGATATGCTCTTTCCACTTTTATACATTATTAGGTTACTTCAGAAATTAAATTAAAGATTGAAATATTTAATGGTTTTACTTCTAATATTAAATTTTAAATGGTTATATATATATATATATATTAATTTAATTTTACTACTTTTCTAAAAAAAAAATACTACTCCCTCCGTCTCATAGAAGTTGATATAATTTTTTTTGACACGGAGATTAAGGAGTATAATAATTTAATGTAAAGTGGAGTAACGTGAAGTGAAGTGAGAGAAATAATATTTAATGTGTAGTGAGTAGTTGTATTAGAGGTGATATGTGGGGCCCATGAGAATATATTAATTGTTTTTTGTGTGAGTCCATGTATTAAAAAGAAAATGTGTCAACTTTAGTGAAACAAACCAAAAGAAAATTGTGTCAACTTCTATGAGATAGAAGGAGTAATAATCAAGGGCAGCCCCCACTCGTGGGGGTTGAGTAGCATTATTAAATTAATCATCCTGTCCTTTTAATTTTTAAAAAGCCTAATCTCTCTCTTCCAATGATCAATTATAATGTTTGCCTTCTTCATAATATTCCTTTTTCTAGATCGATAATAATGATAACAAATTCTAGCATATGCATTTGGATAGCATGCCAATTATAATCATAGATAATTTTACTTGTAATAATTTTGATATCAAGATTAGAGGTGTGTAGAAAAGATTAATTATAAATACATTGACCAAATCGAATCATATTATCAACATTTATTGTGTAGCGCATTTACGTCGTAGTGCCACCTTTCAAAATAGCAAATACTATAGTTAAAACATGACATGATCACAGCACGAAAATTGCACGTAGTGTCGTGCCTTGTTGTGTTCATGTAACTCATAAAATAACTACATTTAACGTGTATATATATATTTGATAATAAAGAGACTTTTGAGTAGTAGAAATGTAGGTCATGATGTTCAATTTTATTTTAATTTTTTTTATTATTTTGACTTTATTGAATTATTATGCCTTGCTGAGTTTTATTATTTTAAACTATTTTATTTGTTTAATTATAATTTTACGAAATATACTTAATGCAATTGGGTACAAGTGTGTATTTACATGCATTGATAAGCCATGTATGATGTATCTATCATACACTATTGAATGGTCTAGTCCATGAGTCTCAACAAATCAAGTCCAGATAACTCTATTCAAGGTTTGGGCCGAAATTCAGAAAGCCCATAATGACGATTATTCTTTGTGTGGGCTTGAGGTTTTCAGCTCCAATTTACAAAACCAAATCCAAATCCTGATATTACTAGGCCCAAAATAAAAGAAAAAATTAGGCCCAAGATTTGAATTTGCAAAACCCAATCCAGTGGATAAATTAAAATGAATTCCAACCGTTACGAAGACTGAATTTAATTTAATATATATTCCGTAAGGAATATAAACAATGAAGACAACTCATTGTATCCACCGCATGACGTCAGCAAAAGTGGCGGAGGTTGGCCGGCAAATGAGTGCACCGGCGCACGTTAGTACCTCTCGCCAAAATTGCTTCTATCCCCGGGCCCACCCTACACTAGTTGTATGATAGATTTATTTTATGGGTTATTCTTGGGTGACCCGTGGTCACCCCTTCATGTGAGAGGGTCATGGATGATCACGGGTCACCAAAGTGATCCTCTTATTTTATTTATTTTTTATTAATTGGCAAACATGTAGGTTGAAATTGAAATCTGCAATCATACATCCTGTTCTTGATTGTGCTAGAAACTAATCAAACGGAGTAAATAATTATACAAGTTAAAGTTGATACTTTTTCATATGAATTAAGAAATACTACGTAATATGTTTAGATAATGAATTGAAATATATAATATATAATACTCCCTTCATGGCATAATTGTTGTCGTAGTAGTTACTGTAGAAACATAGTTTAAGAAAAGTTGCTTTTTGACAAATTTTATTGACTTTTTAGGGGGTATTGTGGTATTTTTAAGTAATAAATAAATTATAAAGTATGTGATGTGTGTTAGGTAGGAGTGATATTTTTAAAATTAAGATAACTTTTGAGATTGTTGATTAATATAAAATTTTTATTTTTGAGGTGTGACAGACGAAAACAGAAAGTAAGACAGTTATTATGAGACGGATGGAGTATGTAGTGAGTAGTTGAATTAATATTGTACGAATGTTTAATTGTTTTATTCTGATACTACTTGACAAATAATTTGGAAATGTTAACTTGTAACAATTTTGATATTTACAAGCAAGTTTAACAATTAAAATGGGTGGGATAGATTACTAAATTTTTCAAAATTTATAAAAATGTAATAATGAATAGTAATGCGTAGAAACAAAAGTTTCCATAAATAAGGACGTTCCCGTAATTCGAAGAATTGGAGGGGTCATCTTTTCAAAAAAATAGTGAATCAAGAAGAGAAAGTAAATCTAATCGGAAAACCACAAAACCCCCAACCGGAAATCTCAGACTCTGAGGTCGTGGAATGACGATGGACAGAGAGAAGGAGAGAGAAATAGAGCTGGAGAGTGCAATGTACACAAATTGCTTGTTGCTCGGCTTGGATCCGAACGTAATTGGAGTCGGCTCTAACAACGGCAGCCCTCGCGTTGGCCTATTTCGCCATTCCAACCCCAAATTGGGCGAACAGCTATTGTACTTCATCTTGTCATCTCTTCGCGGCCCAGCTCAGTCTGCCAAGGTTTTATCTCTTTCCAGGACTTATCTTCTCTCTTTTCATTCGAAAAACTACATACGTTAGGTATGTGAGACTTTTCGTGTGACATTTTTGCAGGATTTTGATAAGGTGTGGCCGATTTTTGATTCGGCTCAGTCTAGGGATTTTCGGAAGGTGAACTTTGAATTTATTGTTTCTTGTCTGTACAGGCACTTCTGTAAATTGGTTTTAGGCTGTAATTGTATATTTTCTGTTGGGAAAATTTTTAGGTTGTGCAGGGGATTATTAGTGAGCTGGAATCACAAGGAGCATTGCCCAGGAGCAACTCGAGGGTTTCGTCGCTTGCAACTTGCTGTGGACCAAGGTTAGTTTAGATGGGGATCATATGGTGTTTAATTTGATTCAGTATATTTTTATTTTTTAAAAAAATATATTGGATTAATTTGATGAATCTGACCATTGTTGAGGAATAATTTGGACTTTTATGTTGTTTCACGCCATATGGGTATTGGGATGACTCATTTCATGGTGACTGAGGGTGCTTGACTAGTTAAGGAAACTTTAAATAGCAGTTAGTAATATATTAAGGACAAATAGTTTATTGAGCAATTTATGGCATCTGGATAAGCAAACATTACTGCAAAGGTTTCGAAGTGCACATTGAGATAGACCTCTTCAATCTTCAAGTGATTGCCAATGTTAATCCTAGAATAAAATATGGAAGAAAATCAGTTTCATCCTTATGGGGGGAACATTCACCTTTTTGGGTCGGGTGGTCATATTTTTGGGAATTTTTGGAACATACCAGTAATGGTCTAGTTAAGGCTGACCAAGAAATTTCAATGGGCTGCTCAAACCAATGAAGCTGAGATTTTCAAGCTAAAACTAAAGAGTGCATCAATTCTAGTCCTCATGTTTCATAATTTGGAACTATATTTTTGTACGAGAATATTTAAACTCATGTCAACAAGATTTTCCATGCTTGTCACAGATTTGTTGAACTATTATGGCAGCTTTCGCTGCATGCTTTGAGAGAAGTCCATAGGCGAACATTCACAGCTGATGTAGCTTCAAATCCACTGCCTGCTCCATTAACTGATGTAGCTTTCTCACATGCAGCTACGTTGCTTCCTGTTACTAAGGTAATTCTTAGTAACAATCCATGGAAGAAAGAGTCGGCTGTTTCTTCTAGGAACTTTGTTTTTTCAGACTTTCATTTATTTTTTATGAATTTTTTATATGTTCTGTACGAATACAGAACATAATATTTGTTAACAGGCCCTCTCTGATTTTGAATGAAAAACTTGGTCATTTGTTTATTTGTAGTTAGCTGGATAATTTGACCTTTCTTCATTCAGTCTATTTTACTTCGGGTGGGCAGACTGTTTAGGTACTTTCTTAAATTTCCTTATGCTTTGCTGATCCTTGAATTATGTACACACAGGCGAGAATAGCTCTTGAAAGAAGAAAATTTCTGAAAAATGCAGAGACTGCAGTGCAAAGGCAGGTTATGTGGTCTGATTTGGCTCATGAAATGACAGCAGAGTTTCGTGGGCTATGTGCTGAAGAGGTAAAATATCCAACTTTTGTTTAGTTGATGATGATGTTGTCAATTATGTGATGTTTTCATAAATACAGTTCTGGTTGCCTTTTTAGGCGTATTTACAGCAAGAGCTTGAAAAACTTCATGATATGAGGAACAAAGTGAAATTGGAAGGTGACCTCTGGGATGAACTTGTATCTAGCTCAAGTCAAAATTCTCACATAGTTCAAAGAGCTACTCGCTTGTGGGACTCTTTGTTATCTCGCAAGAGTAAGTCCAAATTATAAGTGTTTCTTTTAATTTGGTTTGCTTGTTTGTACTAAGCTATAGCTTGGTTTAAAGATATTATTTGCTTCTTTCATGTACAATGTGTTAAAGTTGTATCAGTCCATTACGAGAATCATATAGTTGATTAAATGACTAGTTTCTTTTTGGTGAACCATGACATGCAGCATGCTCCCTCTAAAATTTCTGTGATCCCCTTGTTTGTCAACCTCTACGATTCTTGAATCTGCCTGATTTCTTTTCATTAACCCATGACATGCAATTTCAGTATGGCCTTAGCGACTGGCCCAACTTATTTTGTTTTGGAATTTGGCTCGTGATTGTTGATGATTAATTTTCTCGTATCCCATGCAATGCTGAGTAGAATCCTATGTGTGTCTGGCTTATACAGGTCAACATGAGGTCCTTGCTTCAGGCCCAATTGAAGATCTTATAGCTCATCGCGAGCATAGGTATTTCACAAAAAATGGTCATGGTTGAAACTGATTGTCAATAACTTCATAAATTATTTATGCTTTGCCTTCTTTTCCAGATATCGCATATCTGGTTCATCTTTGCTAGCAGCTATGGATCAAAGTTCATTAAGTTCATCTGCTAGATTGACTCCTCAACAATTAGATAACGAGGAAACTGAGAGTTTACAAACAGATGTAAATAAAGAGAACAAAGATAGATTAGAAATATCAAGAATTGAAGAAAGGAATACTAGAGGGCAGCCTACAGTTGATATTGCTGAAGTTTTGCGACGTTGGACTCATGCCTTACAGCGCATTCATAAGCAATCATTCCAACTGGTATACACATATCTATGACTATTTTCTTTTCTTTCCTTGATTTTTTTTCTGATTCAAGTGTCTTTTGGTTTATTCTGAACATATGTGATTACTAAGCATGTAATTCTGTTCTGTGTCGGCCATAAACATCTTTTATATCAAATGCATTTACAAAAGGAAATTCTGGTATTTGAAGCTTAGTTTCAGTTTGTGGTTGATCCAAAGAAGTAGTACATCGCAGTTATAATCAATTTTGAAGTAAAAAAAAAGTAGTGAGTGGAAATCTGCTGTCACAGATTATTAGCCCATGCTGATTGAAGATGCTTAAAAAGAAAGTTCCTCCAAAATATATGGTATAATGACTTTGCCTCTGAAGTATTACAAGGAAAAAAGAAAGGCATTCAATGCTCCAATTGCTGATTCAAGGAGTTACATGCTCTGTATTATGAGATTATTCTTATTCTTGTAAACAACATGCTGGCAGTTAACTTGTTCTAATTTGGTGAAATCTTTACATGAATTTATTGTAGGCAAAAGCCAATGATGGAGAGGGTCCAGAGCTCCTACGAAGTGGACATGATGATGGTATCAGCAGTCATGCTGAGTCCTTGGCGGCAACTCTTTCTGAACACCAGCAGCACCTAGACAGTATACAGGTAATCAATCATTATTGACATACTCAATATTTTCGCCAATATTCAGGGTGTAAGGATTATTCTAAATCATTGTGGTTGTTCTTTATGGCTGTGACTAATTAAATTTGTAATCTTTGCTGATCTTGTTCTATGATCTAACATTTTGGAGTGCCTTAGCCCATTGTTGTGTATTGAAAAGTCTGTGTGAGTGCAGGTGCTGATCAATCAATTAAAGGACGTAGCTCCAACCATTCAAAACTCAATATCGCAACTTTCTGAGGAAGTCAATGACATGTCATCCAACCTCCCTTCTGTTATGAAGCTTAGGTCAAACTCGCCCATCCAGGCACAGAGCAGTGGAAGGACGCTGGTAAATTTTTTTTTTCCTTGTGGAATTTTTTTTTTGCAAAATCATGATGTAAAGATTGGATTTTTGATATAAAATTGCCCCTTATGTTTAATTGTAATGAACAGGAAAGTGGTGCTGACGAGGTTGCTGACTTAACCTCTAGACTATCATCTGTTCAGATTGAACATGTTTCTGCTAGCCCCCCTACTTTGAAACTGCCACCACTTTTTAGTTCAACACCAACTTCTTCTGGAAAAGGTGTAAACGTGCAAAAGCGACAGAATGTGGCTCAAATCAACCCAGCAGATAACATTTTGGAGAAAAAAATTGCAGAGAAACCTGTGGATAACCTGACGCATGGTTTGTCATTTGTACCCAACCTTTTTATCACATACATGCTTTTCATTTTTCACCTAATTTGACCGTATTATTTTAATTTGCAGATGATGATACTTTTTTTCTACAAAACCTGAAGAGATCTGTTAGAGAAGCTGCTCTTTCATCTAGAACATGCAACTCGGAATCATCACTAGACACTCGTTCTACTGATAGCTCTGAGCACTTCTTTGTTCCGCTTTCTGGAACTGGGTTATCTCGTCATGGCCAAGATAATAAACTGAATTATCTAAAAAGTAGACAATTATTCACCTCACAGTCAGATTCCTCCTTTCTTCAGACCCATGTTAAGGATAATAATCTTGGGCGCAAGTACAGTGAAGTTACAAGCGCTTTAAATGATTTGGACTCCCTAGATGAATTTGATGGTGTTAACAGTTTCCTCTCTGCTGCTGGATCAAATTCTTCTGTTTCTGATGCAAATAGGTCATTCTATGATGTTGATGAACCTCAGGATCAAGTTTTTTCTCCACCTCTACTCATGGATACAGCACTTTTTGCTGATTCCTATGAGGATTTGCTTGGTATGTTTGACATTTTTTTTTCCAATTTCCAATTTTCTATATGATATGATATGATATTGCTACTTATGAAAGATTTTGAGCCTGCCATTTTTCCTACTGTCAAAATTTGTATAGAAGTACTGCCTGTTAAATCATATGAGTAAACATGCTTGTTCTTGCATTATTTTTCAGTTTTCTCCAGACTAGGGTCGGGTGAATAGAACCTGTTTCCTTTTATGTTTTACTGCATTTGGGTTAGTTTTTACGAGGGAGTTGATAGACTCAAAATCTGCTTTCTTTCTTGTGCATGGAAAACTTGTATTAGAATATCTGACATATCTTTTTGTTCTTCGTATATATCCAGTTCATGCTTGCTCAGAACGAAACGAACTGATTTTTTTTTTCTCAATATGAATGTTTCTGTGCATGTATCACAAGGAAAAGCTAGAGACTGTTCTTTCATCCTTTTCTATTTTTTTTTTCTTTTTGTTGTTGTTGGGGTGGGGGGGGGGGGGGTGGGCATAAATTAATTCTGAACCCTTACCATCATTATTTTATCAAAATCTTGTGTTACTCTGTTGCAGCACCCTTGTCAGAGACTGAAACAGCTTTGATGGAGCATTGACAGTAAACATCAAGAGCTTGTTGCTGTGGCTTCAAAATACGTTCATTCCTAGTTGAGAGCAATCGTTCCCTTTTGTTTTTCAACTTGGAGATACCCTTATATGGTACTTGTATCATTCTGTCTATTCCTTGTATTGCATATATGTACGTGATGTTTTCTCTTGAGGATTGATGATTTGGATTGAACTTAACTGGAGTGTAACCGTTGATGGGAACGCGGTCATGGATACAGAGATGTGCTCAGGGAAGAAAGGATACTACCGGTTTATTGAATGACATTACATTTTTGTGTTCAGAAAGAAAGGCTACGAAGCTGTTGATAGTTTGCTTCATTGTGACCTAAAATTCTGTGTTGGTTCATGCTGGGTGCTGACCCAATTCATCTGACACAATGTTTCATTCTTAACATATTATTTCATTTTCCAAGTTCCAACACTTATTTGATCTGTTTTATGGCTTGTGAATCTTAATATTGTGTCACATATTATAACAGGCCATTTTTTTAAAATTATTTTTTTATGATAAGTGTAGTTCTGTAATGTATTTGTTGAGACACAAATCAGTGATGCTGTAATGTTGGAATTATTTGCATTATATAATTCTAACAGGCTTGTAATTGTGGAACTCTTGGTCAAGAAAATACTTCCTTCACATAATATGCTGTGTAAGAATTGATCTCATTACACCAAAATTACTTGTGATTTATGTTTTTGGAACTTGAATTTGAAATTCTTGAGGAAACAAAACAAACCAATTATTGTTACTTGTGCTTATGTCTCATCAGATATTGCTTACTCTTATCTCTCATGATTTGGTTTCACTTTTGTGTTTCAATCAAGGTCAATTATCGGTTGTACAATAAGTTTATAATTTTAGGCATCCCCAAGTGTGTTTTAGCTTTACTTGCAATACAAAAATGTTCCCACTTGTTAGGTTTCATTGATTAGTGCAAATCAAGTATTTTTCTTGTTCTTGACTTCCTCAAATGCCAAAAATCAATGACTTTGTCAGCGCCTACTTATTACTCTTTCATCTTAGTCAATTATTTTAGCTAGCTACGTTTCAAAGTCTTAATCATCCTTTTTTATTACACATCTTGCATGCTCAACTTCGACCATTTCTAAACAAATGTATGGAATTACCCTTAAATAGATTACTAAGTCGATAACAGTATATCTACAGTGTTTAATTTGTCTCAATTTTAGTAGATTTAAATTCAATTGCATTCTTGATTTGTTACCTCAGTTTAGGTACAATAAAGGACCAAGGTTTCGAATTTGATTCAATGCATTAAATCTATTATATTTCCACTAAAAAAAAAGAGAGAGAATATTCAGAAAGTGACTTTTTATCTATTTAAAATACAATTATTACAATGTTTGATAATTTTAGTATCTTATAAGAAATGGTACTAACAGAACTTGTAACAATTAAAAATGTATCTGGGAGACTTGATTTTATGTTGCATTTTCTGATTGCAAAATACAACTAAGGGAGAAGGGGGAAGGAAAAACAAAAGGAGTATGAGAGAAGGAATTAAAAAGAGGCGGCTCTAAGAAAAAGGAGTAGAGCCCCTTCAGCTTTGAGAGAGAAAATCAGAAGAAAAGGAAAAATAATAATTCAAACAATAACACATCATGAAGAACCACCACCAGAAAATGATTCCTCTCTTTTCCCCTTAAGCCCATATCTCACTTTTACTCTCTCTTTCTCTCTCTCTTCTTCAGGGGCCCAATTTCCAGGTTTCAATCACTGCCCAGCTCACAAAGGCTCGATCTTTAGCCTTTGCCTCGTTTTTCCATCGAAATTAATCAGCTATATTCTTGATTTCTGCATCAATGACCCTGATTTTTTACCTTCTTTCCCACCATATGTCTGCCCTTGTACATGGATTGTTTTAAGCTTGCGTGTATGCGCATAGATACAGATAGACCTGCAGTTTTATCGACTTTTCATTAGCGATTCTTGATGAAGAAAGCTTGGTGGGTTTTCTGGGTCGTCCCCAGATCTTGATGCTTTTTGATCTGGTTGAATTATTGTGGACCTTTGCTAAATTGACCTGGAAATGGAAACTTGAGGTGGGCTCAAATCTCGCATCTCTTGCCTGGTCCTTTACCCCCTCTGGAGGTGATTACAGCATGTATTATATAAATTTGTGGGATTTTCCTAATTTCTAACTATCTTAATTATATATGTCTAATAAATACTTGGTTTCTGCAAATGGAACCTTCAGAAAACGCTGTGGATGTGACATGCTAATTATGATGAAAATTTTCTCTACTTAATTTAGGGAAGGTGGGATTTGCACATTTTCTTGATTATTCTTTTTTGTTTTCTTCTGAATTGGTGAAACTTGGTTGGGCTTCTGTCATATTTTGTGTTGTGGGGTTTTCTTTATGTAATTAATCTTGTTTTTCCACTTTATCTTCTCATTTTGACCAGACGTGAATTTCTTGCTGCCGGTGGTAGAAATGCATCAACCATATATATTTTATTTTTTGAGGTGGAGAAGATAGCGTGTGCGCAGGGGACTAGCAGTCAGGATCGATATAGGATCAGTTTGCCATATCTGATATACATCCTTTGAAGATTATCCAGGGTGTGCCTTCTGGTTTCTAATTATTGATTACTTACTGCTGCTGGAGTTCACTTGCGGAAGATTGTTCTTGGTGGCTCTAAAGTTATGATTAAAAATATTCTCAATAAGCTTCCACGGAAACAGGCAAAGTTATCTGAAAATCGTGATGGAGGAGCCTCTACTTTTACTTCAAATGCATCATCTACTTCGAGAAACAATTCTGCTACGGGTACCCGCCTAGGCAATATAAATGCTACAGTTCATTCTGGGATCAATTTGACTCAGAATCCAAACAAACATGCTGATGCAAAGGCAAATGGGAGTGCTGGAACTGACTCCTATGAGGCTCTTCCCAGTTTTAGAGATGTCCCAAATGCTGAGAAGCAAAACTTGTTCATCAGAAAATTGAGTATGTGTTGCATAATATTTGATTTCACTGACCTTGCAAAGAATTTGAAAGAAAAAGACATTAAACGGCAGACATTGGTTGAACTTGTTGACCACATCTCTTCTGCAAATGGGAAATTTAATGAAAATGTTCTGCAAGAGATTGTGAGAATGGTATCGATAAATTTATTTCGCACACTTTCTACTCAGCCTCGTGAAAACAAAGTCTTAGAAGGTTTTGATGTGGAAGAAGAGGAACCCTTAATGGATCCTGCCTGGCCCCATTTGCAAATTGTCTATGAATTGCTCCTTAGATTTGTAACTTCCCCAGAGACAGATGCAAAGCTGGCGAAGCGATATGTTGATCACTCTTTTGTTCTAAGGTTACTAGATCTCTTTGATTCTGAAGATCCTAGAGAAAGGGAGTATTTGAAGACGGTATTGCACCGCATTTATGGAAAGTTTATGGTGCATCGCCCTTTCATTAGAAAAGCAATAAACCATATATTCTACCGTTTTATTTTCGAAACGGAGAAGCACAATGGGATTGCAGAGCTGTTAGAAATTTTGGGAAGTATTATTAATGGATTTGCACTTCCATTGAAAGAGGAGCACAAACTTTTCCTTGTCCGGGCACTCATTCCACTTCACAAACCAAAGTGCATACCCATGTACCATCAACAGCTAACTTATTGCATCACACAATTTGTGGAAAAGGACTGCAAGCTAGCTGATACTGTTATCAGGGGCTTACTCAAATATTGGCCCATCACGAACAGTACAAAGGAGGTCATGTTCTTGGGTGAGCTTGAGGAAGTGCTCGAGGCGACTCAGCCCCCAGAGTTCCAGCGGTGTATGGTTCCTTTATTCCGCCAGATTGGTCGTTGCATGAGCAGTTCACATTTTCAGGTTGGTTGTGAAAAATAATCTGCTTGCCATGCATGTTCTTACATTCTACTTTACATTATTGGATGTTCATATTAAATCCTTTTATATATGCTATTTCCAATCCAAGCTGCCTTTATCAACATTAATCATCTCATCTTGAGTAGGTATAAATAACTCTTTGATGGTTGTGTTTGGTGTTTGTATCCATTCTTGTTATATTCTGTCCGCACCTTCTTTACTTTTTTATTTTTTTTTTCGTTTTCGGGTTATGCTTTGCCCATTTATGTGATCAACTTGGGCTCTGTGGTCACAGTTTTGTGGATTTTCCTATGTTGCTGTATGTTGCTGAAAATATCTAAAGGTGGCCTTAAAAGCTTGCTTATTTATCCTTGAAGTTGGTTGCATGGTATATATTGGTATTATAAAAGCTACACATTTAAATTGAGAGAGTGAGAATCTTTTCATATTGGTGTGCGCTTCTTCTGCTAGTAACTTGATTTGTATTCAAATTACTAACATTTTTATGTCCCAAGTAGTTCAGATTTCTTTTGTTTCTTGTATGCGTGAATTGGCTTCTGCTACCTGAATTACATGTACTCTTTCTGTTTTCTTGACATACAATTTGTGAGATTCCGCTTCGTTCTTTGTGGATAAAAAGGAATGCAAAACTAGTTTGAGGTTCCTAGTTAGATGCTCAAAGGACTGTCTCACCCTTCATGATGCATATGTCATATGTGTAGAATATAGTTTTGACTGCTTATAGAATGTATACATAATTTTTACCTACTATTAAATAGAAAGCTTTATACGAAATCATTCTATATGTTAGTAACAAGCAAGGAAACATATTTCGGGAGCTTGCCCATTTCATTAATTTCACCCTTAGTAAAAGCGGCCTCTTTTTTTTGAATCTTGATGGCTATTGCCTATTTGCTTACGAGTTGGCAAGATCTAGATTATCTTATTGCATAAGGACTGTAGTAAATTTAAGTCAGAGATACTAATATTACAGAGTACAGTTAAAAAATTGAAAAATTTGGAGTCAAATCAACCTTCCACAACTATTATAGGATTCATCAACCAATCAGTAAAAAGAGAGAATTCATGTGCGTATTTTATGCTGAGAGCCAACTCCAATATCTCCCTTTATTCTCCTTCACAATTTTCCTCCTGTTCCATCCATAATTCTCAAATATAATTTTGTCCTCCATTTCCACAGCACCCACACAATACAAATCCACAAGCCAGTAAATATTTTTCCCTCTTTTACCATGGAACATTTCGGAATAGTGAAGGAAGTGCTCATTGATTCATTGTGACTAACCCAAGCTAATTTCAGGGAAACATGATTATCTGCTGTTTTACTTTTCCATGATTGTATAGTTGTTTCTTAACCCCCCACTTTTATTCGTGTCCACTGCTTTGAATCATCCCAATCCTGAACACAGTAAGTGGAAGGGTGGTGGGACATTCACTCTTAATGATGGTGCTTTCTGATTCCCTGTTCTACAGGTGGCAGAAAGGGCTCTCTTTTTATGGAACAATGACCACATTGAGAATCTGATAAAACAAAATCGTAAAGTAATACTGCCAATTATCTTCCCCGCATTGGAGAAGAATGCAAAGAGCCACTGGAATCAAGCAGTGCATAGCTTGACACTAAATGTGCGTAGAATCTTCTTTGATGTGGATCCTGAGCTATTTGAGGAGTGCTTGCTCAAATTTCAAGAAGATGAAGCACGGGAAGAAGAAACTAAGATGAAACGCGAAGCAACATGGAGACGGTTAGAGGAAATAGCAAAAATGAAGGGAAGAAGTAATGAAGCAGTTCTTGTTCCCCCCCAAGACGAGCACTGTTAGACCATCTGGGTGAAGTAAGGGCAATTTTGCTCAAGACATTGCTGATCATGGACCAGAAGCTTGGAAGTGGAGCTCCAATAGGTTGGGTTTTTATTTTTTATTTTTTTTGGAAATACCACCAAGTGACATGTGCCGGTATCAACTTTGTTTTGAGTTAGGAGCAGGGACTGTACATACATAAGTGGGCAGGCAACTACAGGAGGTTATAAATGGTTTCACCCAATGCTACATAATCCATAGCCTTTAGTATGATGTTTTAATCAAGACTTGTATTGTCTCTCTTGCCCTGAAGCATTCATTGTGAAAGTTTATAACTGTTGGAGATTTTCCTTATTTTTTTGGAATTGGAAGGGGTGTACTCTTTTATTTTTGTTGTGAGCTTCTCTTCGTCTCCTTAGCCATCTTACCCATGCCAACTGCAAACATCACTCATCTTCAACTCCAAGGATTTCCCATATGCTTATTAATTTATATAGCAGCAGTTGACTAATTGTGCGCTACACTAGTATTTATCCCTATCCTTAGGATATCGGATCCTAATCCACACCCTTGTAATACAACTACAAGATGGATGGAACCCAATTAAAATCATTTTCTTATTTTCACTCTAATTGCCCTCATTTATTCTGAATTAGCTATCTGATTTTTGCTACAAGGAATCAAACCATGTTGTAATTTCACATGAATTTCCCACTACTTTTTAACGATACACGGATTGTGCAGCAAAACCCTTTTACTTTTTCTTTTCTTTTGAGATTAAAAAAAAGTATTAAAAGTTAAAACTATATCTATAACTCTTCCACAACGCAGGAATGGTGTAATACAAAGTTGCAATGTATTTTCTATTTTCTGTATATTAAAAAACGTGGGGAAGGAAAGATAAATCTTTGATTTTGGACCGGTTCCTCCATCAAGGAACAAGAAATCCTCTTAGCCAAATTTTACTTTGAGATATATACCAAAAATACAAAACAAATAAATCAAATATATTGTTAATTAATGTATATACTTATCTCAACATATATAACCTTTACAACAATCGTGTATTCTTCCGTCTTCGGCGCATGGCTGTATACGTGAGGATTGTTAAAAAGTAGAATACTGGAGAAGTAATGCTACTCTGGTAGAAAAATTTACTGGATTTTCTCAGTTAATTAAGTAAAAAAGACATTTTCTTTTTGAAATGAAAGGCTATTGTATCACTTCTCACTGCAAATTTGGTAATCGTAAATTACTCAAACTTACTGCAGTAATGGTTAAAAAGATAATTACAAAATACGTACTATTCTTAATTAGGAGCATATTTTATAAGTATAACCTTTTTCCCTTCCTTCTTTAACTCACCAAGACTCGATCCTTTCAGCTCCATCAAAATTAAACCGTATACTCAATTATTGCATCACGGACCCATATTTTGTGCTCCATTTTTCCCTCACCAATCTGCCTTTTATATATGAAGTTGTGAACTTTCTGTGTAACATAGACATATACATTCATGTATACTTTATAGTGACTGGTGTTTCCGTGTTGGTTTCTGGCTGTTGCTTTTTTTTTTTTTTTTTTTTTTTTTTTATTGGAGATTGCTGGCAAGACTGCTAGTTAGATTTTTGTAGATCGTCCCCAGATCTTCACTCCTCCTGATCTGGTTGCAGAATTGGTTAGAAATGGAACTATAGGTGAGTTTGAATCTTGTTTACTTTCTTTGGTTATGCTTTTTTTTTTTTCTGAAACATTTTAGAACGCTTATTAGATGTGATAGCTTACGCATGATAAAACAAAATTGTGGTTTTCCACTCTAGTTGTGATTTGAACTTAATTTCTGCACTTGGGATTTTCATATATGGTACGAGTGACTGCAGTTATGTTTTTGTGATCTGGATTGTTAATGCGGGGTGGGCTTCTTTGGAAGGATTGGCGGAATTTGTCTATGTTTTTCTTTTTGGTGTGGGTATTATTCATTGAGTTCAGTTATTTCCCCTCTAATACTTGTTAGAATTCTGTACATTTTGACAGCAGAAGTTCATCAATTATGCATGTCTACTTTTGATGGTGAGGAAGAATAGTTTGTGGAGGAGTCTAGATTAGATCCTGACTGAATTGTTCAGTTTGAATATTGGCACGTCTTGATGATTGGTGTGGCTCATTTAGTTGTACTCTATTAACCACCACCTTCTGGATTTTGGAATTGATTTGTAACTGTAGTTGGGTTTACTTGGAGAAGATTGTGATTTGTGTCTCCAAGTGATGATTAAGAATATTCTGAATAGGATTCCAAGGAAACAGGGTAAGTCAGCTGAAAGCCATGATGGAGGGTCCTCCACATTGTCTTCTAATGCTTCAACTACTTCGAAAAACAATTTTTCTAGTGGTCCTCGAACAGGCAAGTCAAATGCCACAATCCTTCTCGGGTCCAATTCAAATCCAAATACTGGTTTGAGTTATGGAAATAAACAGCACGATCCATTGAGTATAAAGGCGAATGGAAGTGTTGGAACTATTCCTTATGAGGCACTTCCTAGTTTCAAAGATGTTCCAAATGCTGAGAAGCAGAACTTGTTAATCAGAAAATTGAATTTGTGCTGTGTAGTATTTGACTTCACTGACCCCTCTAAGAATTTGAAGGAAAAAGACATCAAACGGCAAACATTAGTGGAGCTTGTTGACTATGTTATTTCAGCGAATGGGAAGTTTAACGAAAATGTTATGCAAGAGATGGTAAGGATGGTATCCATGAATCTGTTCCGTACATTCCCTACTCAGTGTCGTGAAAATAAAGTCATAGAAGGCTTTGACTTGGAAGAAGAGGAGCCATTGATGGATCCAGCATGGCCCCATTTGCAAATTGTCTATGAGTTTCTTCTCAGGTTTGTAGCTTCCCCGGAGACAGATGCTAAGCAGGCAAAGTGCTACATTGATCACTCTTTTGTTCTGAGGTTGGTGGATCTCTTTGACTCCGAAGATCCTAGAGAAAGGGACTACTTAAAAACTGTGCTGCACCGAGTATATGGAAAGTTCATGGTACATCGGCCCTTCATTAGAAAAGCAATCAACAATGTATTCTACCGTTTTGTTTTTGACACGGAAAAGCATAATGGTATAGCTGAGCTGTTAGAAATTTTGGGAAGCATTATAAATGGATTTGCGTTGCCGTTGAAGGAAGAGCACAAGCTGTTCCTTGTTCGAGCTCTGATTCCTCTTCACAAGCCAAAGTGTGTTTCCATGTATCATCAACAGCTATCATATTGCATCACTCAGTTTGTGGAGAAGGACTGTAAACTCGCTGATACGGTTATTAGGGGGTTGCTCAAATATTGGCCTATCACAAACAGCACAAAGGAGGGCATGTTTTTGGGAGAGCTGGAGGAAGTGTTGGAAGCAACTCAGCCTGCAGATTTCCAGCATTGTATGGTTCCATTGTTCCGCCAGATCGGTCGTTGCCTGAGCAGTTCACATTTTCAGGTTGTTTTCTATGGCAAAATATCCTATCATCTGATTATGTTATAATTGTTAGGAATATGAGATTGTTTTTGTGCTATTTCTTTCACACTCCAAACAACTTCTTCTGATCATTTTCTATGTTTCCAATTTTGGTTGGAATACTAGAGAATTTAGTCTGATGTTGCTGAAATGTACAATACACTGACAAAGGACCTTGGGTGTATGTATTTTAAGTATGAATGAACATGGTCATATAAAGTATAACTAAATACTGAGAACAATAACTAAATACTGAGAACACTTGTACGTTTCTAATTCACGGTAGGCTTTAGCAAATCACTGCAACGCGTAGCCACACAACTCCCTGCCTGTCTTCATTACTGCCACCTTCAACATTTTGACTACCTGATTTTTGTATCTTGATGTTACAGTAATTATTGATTATCCATAAAGCTCATTCACTGAAGCTTATCTCTAGGAGAAATGAAGAAACTATTGACTTTATTACCTGTTATACACTCTTTTCGACAGTGCAGAGCTTTAAAAAATCAATATGATTACAGAGAGATGACGACAAGAAGAAAATAAGCTATATACCACTATATGGACCTTACAACTCTGTTATGTTTAATCAAGATACTCAATTGAACTCGTTATATTTATCTGTGTGTAAACATCGTCTCTTTTTAGTCTGACATCATGTGATCACAGTAAATTCATGATTATGTGGCTTTCTTTGTCAAATAGTGGCTCTTTGTGATCAATCAAGTTATTTAATTGTTGTGAATACCACAGGTAGCTGAGAGGGCTCTGTTTTTATGGAACAATGATCATATTGAGAAACTGATCAAACAAAATCGCAAGGTAATCCTGCCAATCATCTTCCCTGCATTGGAGAAGAATGCAAGAAAACACTGGAATCAAGCAGTACAGAGCCTAACACTCAACGTCCGCAAAATCTTCTCTGATGTGGATCCTGAGCTCTTTGAGGAGTGTTTGCTCAAATTCCAAGAAGATGAAGCACGAGAAGACGAAACCAAGATGAAACGTGAAGCAAAATGGAAACGCTTAGAGGAAATAGCCGCAATGAAAGCTACAAGCGCTGAACCACTGCTCGTTTGACCTGGAACTAGTGTTAGAACCACTGTCACTGGTATTCCTCACCAAGGCCATGGGCTTGGAGGTAAGGTCAGATTACAATATATCTGCCATTTTTTCCTTTATTACTCACATTTCAAGGATTTTTTCGATTCTGATGCAGATTGTATATATGCAACTGGGGCACCCAACTTCAGGAGGTAATAGATATTGAATTCATGAAATTTATCATCCAATTTTAGCACTTAAAATGATGTTTAAACTAATGCCCCTCCCTCTAGATTACATTTGAGTCATTACGTCCATGTATTATATTTATCTGAATTTTTCATCACTTCATCATAACAAATCCTTTTTTTATGATCATACAGTTGCATTTTGTTCTTCATTTGTACACATTATGATTATATATGCTTGCTATTGCCTTCAATTCTGCGTTATATCTTTTTTATATAATAATTTTATAGTGATACTGTATTATGTGCTTTGTGCATGATTACTAATTAAATTCCATATTTTTAACCATGGAGTATTAGTTTTTTACTTTTTTATACAAGTATTTATTAACTTTTCAAGAATGTGAAATAGGAAAATAAATATGTGCGACGGATCCTTTATAAGAGGCCCAATATATTTGTAGATGGGCCAGTCCTAAATTAAAGAATAAAGGCCCACTCATGTAACATCTTGTCTTAATATCGTCTGCAAAGCTTTCTGTGTGGTCCATTTGTACGCTTATGTTACTTTAGTTGTGTAAATGGAGTATTTATTTTTTTCATTTATTAATTTTCCATTATTATTATTATTATTATTTTAATAAGTCCTCTCTTCTCATACTCTAAAGCCTAAATTAGATAACAACTCCAAGCCTTAAAACATTTTACATGTATAAGTATGTATTGAAATTTCCTTAATTTTGTGACAAGCCTTCAATGCGTTGACTCCGTACTGGTAGCGGTGTGCCGATTGCAATTAATTTGATTTCGATACTTTTTATAATTTTTAGTTCTAGAATGTATAGTTTGTACAAATGCTATGTTAAATAACTAAAATATATAGTGATAACTATAATCAATAATGTCGTGGAGTTAATCTAAAACTTTTGAATTAAATAAAATATATAAGTAATTGGTGGAGAAAAAGAAATTGCAGACTCAAAGCGAAACAGCGGATCCTGTCACTTTGCGGCAATCACATGACATGAAAACCAAATTAAATCGAGGAAAGGCGCAAACCTGCTCTTCCTCTCTCTCCTTCTATCTCCCCGTCGATGCTTCAATTTGTTGTTTTGAATATATATGAATCTTGGTCGCACTTTCTTGTATCTCACAAATTCAATTCAATTCAATTCATCCATACCCCCAACTAGCAGGCTCCTTCTCTCTTGCCAGACTTTTGCCCAAAAAGGATTGATTCCAATCTCCTTATTTGAATTCGTTTCGATGTGATTTTATAGAATTTGGTTTCCATCTTTTCCGGGAAATGCCAAGCATTGGCGTGAAATTATACAGTGTATTTTTCAAGCTTTTGCTTAAACATCGGTTGCAGAACCGATTGCAGTGCTCGGAGAATGGCGGTGGGGGTACGTTTGGTGTGACGTCGCGCCCGGAGGAGGAGACGGCTGCGGCTGCCAATCCTTCCTTCACCGACGGTGTCGCCACAAAAGACATTCATATTGATCCTTTAACATTACTCTCAATTCGTATATTTCTCCCAGATACTTGCCTTCATTTTCCCGATTGCAAAACCAAAGCCCGCCCTTGGAAGCTCAATTCTGGATCCGATTCGAACAAAACACTAAATCGTCGCTTCAGCGATGGATCGTCGAACAAACGTGCTCAGACTGTTGGCAACAGTTTTAGAACTAGTTACAAAGATGCGGATTTGAAATCTGAAACCGGTGGTTACAGTGGGTATAATCCCGTTGGGAATAACTTTCGCAAGTTACCAGTGATTTTGCAGTTTCACGGAGGAGGATTTGTCAGCGGGAGCAATGATACAGTGGCAAATGATTTCTTCTGTAGGCGGATTGTGAGATTGTGCGATGTGATTGTGTTGGCTGTGGGGTATAGGTTGGCACCTGAGAATAAATATCCAGCTGCATTCGAGGATGCATTGAAGGTGTTGCATTGGTTAGCAAAACAAGCGAATTTGGCTGAATGTGGAAAGTCATCGGGGAGGAGAGAAAAGGAAGACTTGAGGAGGTCGGAGGGTAATTGGCACGTTGTCGATGCGTTTGGAGCTTCAATGGTTGAGCCTTGGTTAGCTGCTCACGGGGATCCTTCAAGGTCCGTTATCATCTCTCCAATTTTGTTGATATCTATTAGTTCTTTCTTCATGTTTGCTATTTTGGTGTGGACACGTTTCAATTAGTGATTAAGTAATGGTTAAGCTTATGTAGACCACCATTTAGTTTAGCTGGTATTGAATGTGTATGGTTTATCTTAATGCCGAACTCAAAAAGGAATATCAGTCATATCCTAATTTATGTATGCATGTTGTGTTTGACTTTGTATCTGCTCAGCTTGGTAACTCAAGTTTTAAAATTTAATGAAGATATATAGTTATATGAATTATCAGCTTCCCATGTTGAAAAGGCCGCTTGCATAATAATCTACCTTTAGCCCCTAGTCAGTTGATGTTATCAGCATATGAAATAAACAAGTGGCGCCCCAAAGATTATATTAGCATTTAAACTTTCCTCATTCATTAATAGCTAATATACACACGTGGTAATTCTGTTGAAGCATCAATGCCCCTTTATACACAAGGTAATTATGTTAGCACCCTTGACCAACACTGAGATACTGATAAGCTGCCAGTGGTGTTCAAATGTTGGCCAAGGCTGAGTTCGTATGGAATATTTCTTTGCCTTATTCATGGAGATATTTTAATAAAAGAAAGGAATTTTTTTAGGGGGTTTTGGGGGGGGGGGGGGGTGGGGGGGATCTTGTAACTTGGGCTACTATTAGATGTTATAGGTTGAGCAAATTATTATTAGCTAACATTAAATCTATCATGACACATGTCGGATATTATTTTGAATATACATCTGAAATTATTTGTCCAAAATTTATCCATCGAGACTTGTATTCTATACAGCGAATAAACAGGGACTAAGATTACTGAGTGGAGTGGGAAACCACGGACTATAGGCATGGTATGTGTGTTATCTGTTCAAACCTTTTGTATAGTCATAAATGTCATTTAATGTGTCCATAAACAAGGTAAGAGGCAACTAAAATTTATGTGCTGGCTAATTATTTCGTCAAACAAAAGTTGTAGAACTCTTTGTCCTTCACGTTGGTAGTTCTAATATCTTTGGATTGCTTATTTAAGGAGACATGCAAATAGAATGCATGCATTACTATGATTGAGAAAAAAACTGCATCTTCCCCTTAACACAGAGTTGATGATTAGTACAGTACTTAAGGTATTACGCAGATTGTGCAATTTGACACGTTTATTTACATAACTTGTTTGTCTCTGAATCTATGTATTATGTACTGACGATTCATGAAAGAACCTTGCTGAGACGTTTTGTGTTGTGGATTGTGCAATTTGACACGTTTATTTACATAGTATTTCCTGTACTTATTTGTCTCTGAATCTATGTATTATGTACTGACGATTCATGAAAGAACCTTGCTGAGACGTTTTGTGTTCCAAACTAATGTGGAAGCAGGTGTGTACTCCTTGGGGTGAGTTGTGGTGGAAACATAGCTAATTACTTGGCAAGGAAAGCTGTTGAGGCTGGGAAGCTTTTAGACCCAGTAAAGGTTGTTGCCCAGGTTCTAATGTATCCATTTTTCATGGGAAGTGTACCCACACATTCAGAAATAAAACTGGCAAACTCTTACTTTTACGACAAGGCCATGTCCCTCCTTGCATGGAAGCTGTTCCTCTCGTCGGAGGAATTCAGCCTAGATCACTTCGCTGCCAACCCACTAGTATCAGATGGAGGAGGCCCTTCTCTGAAGCAGATGCCTCCAACACTGACAATTGTGGCTGAACATGATTGGATGAGAGACCGGGCAATTGCTTACTCAGAGGAGCTCCGAAAGGTAAATGTGGACGCTCCGGTTCTTGAGTACAAGGATTCAGTGCATGAATTTGCAACGCTTGATATGCTTTTGAAGACGCCCCAAGCACAGGCGTGTGCGGAGGATATCTCGATTTGGGTTAAGAAATATATCTCACTTCGAGGCCACGAGTTCTCATATTGACACTTACATTTTTGATGTAATATTATGGGGCTAATGTGTGTACCAATGAATGTGAAAAGAAGAAATATATATGAAGATCGTTGTTTTGTCTTCTCAAATGACCTAAGCTAAACTACACCCAACTGGAAAGCAAAACATGTGTTGCGTTGTGAGTTTAACAAAGTAAATGCAAACTTTTAAAATGAATCTCTCCTATTCTCTTTTTTTTTTTTAAATGAGAAAATCCAAACTTTTAATTTATTAATGGCATAATTGGAAATAGAATCTAACATTTCAAATTTTATTTCCATTCCTATGTTTGTTATTCCACGGAAATGAATTAATGATATGTTGCTTATTAAAAAAGTTTGGACTCCAACGTCAAAAACATTCGTCTTTATTTCAACTCTTAAAATTTGTGCCCAACCCAATTCGCGATGCTCTACCATTTTCTTAGAACTTGTCGCCTAGCCTCGCTCAATTGTAAAACTACGACTCTAATCAATATTCCACCTACAATTTCTGCTTCTTAATCCACATTTAACACTTATTCAGTTTTTTTGGAACTGTTTCCACCAGCATTCTCTCAATACTAGGCGTATACCAGATAGTCTGTACCTCTTCCATCCTCACACTCTGCTCTTTCCGCTGCTGCTCAGCTGGATCTCACGCTTTGAGGTAACTTTGATTGCCATTTTGTGAATTTTCACTTCGGCAGCTGCGAATTCTCTGCATTACACTTTACTTAATTTTACGAATAAAATATTCATCTATTTGATCCATGTGTAGTTGAGTTGTGCAGTATTTTTTTCTGTATATTGTGTTCCGATGAGTTTTGCAACTATCCAAGTTGTTAATTAGGATGTGTAAGTAAGCGTGCTTGTTTGATTGTTTTTGGAGCAAAAATGTAATTATATTATTTGCTTGTACCGTAGTTTATATTCATTCTAATACTGATGCTCTATTCGAATATTTATTTCTTCATATAGGATGGAAGCTTCAGTTTGCAGCTGGTGATTGTAAATTTGATTTTTTACGATGGGACCAAGAGGTGGCGAACACATTAAAGCTCTCAAAGAAAAAATTTCAGTAGTGATTGTAGTCATAATTTCCATATGGATTGGCCTTGCGGGGCTCTATGGCTTGTTAAGGCCAATATCAAATGGTTGTGTCATGACATATATGTATCCCACATATATACCTATTTCAGCACCGGAAAATGCATCATCCACCAAGTATGGCTTATTTTTGTACCATGAAGGTTGGAGAAAAATTGATTTTAATGATCACCTTAAAAATCTTAATGGTGTTCCTGTTCTTTTTATCCCTGGTAATGGTGGAAGCTACAAACAGGTAAGCTTCTTGTTTTAATTAGTGTTTTTCATTTTGTTATATGATGCTTATATCATCCTAAGTATCTTCTCTCTCTGTCATTAAATTAGTTTTGTATTGTGCTTTGGGTTAGCATGCTTATATGATAAAAGCAAGGTTTCCTATTTTAGAGTCTTGAAGCTCAGATTATGGTTCCCTATTGCTGCTTACAATTATGTATGCCTTGCACAGGTGAGATCCGTGGGTGCAGAATCTGATAGAGCTTATCAAGGAGGTCCTCTTGAGTGGAACTTTAACCAAGTTTCCTCAAGTTTGGGAGATGGAGTGGAAATTGATTTCTCTGACATTTTGTTACCCACTCAATATACTTCCATGCTTGATTGGTTTGCGGTAGATCTTGAAGGTGAACATTCTGCAATGGATGGTCGGATACTTGAAGAACACTCGGAATATGTAGTATATGCCATTCACAGGGTATCACTTTTGACACTTATGCATGTACCATGACAAGGCGGGTTGAGGTTGGAATAAAAATTACATCCTGATTTGATTGCACGGAACATTTTGAACAAACCATACCTAGTGAATCCAAAAAAAAACTAAAATTTTTTTTTTTTTTGCAAAGATTAGCTACATCGAACTTGTTATTTTCTTTATGTTATTTCATTTAATTGTGAAATACCAATCTACTCTGGTAACTGTACTACACCAATTTTAATGAACAAGCCTGCATCTTATTTTACCTGAGGTCCTGAGCCGAGCATTATGGATTTGATTCTGTTACCAGAGATGTTACCCAAGTTGTGTGACATGCGACTTTTTCATTGTAGTTTGTAAAATAATTCGTTCTAATGGGACGCATTCAATCATGTCCTAATTTCTTGCGGGACTTTTGGCTTGAATTATTGAAAGGGTTCATGGTCATGACCCGGTTGTCCATGTTGTGCTGGTTTCTTTAAACTCGTTATGTATTGAATTTATGCAACATAAAATTTTCTGAGAGTTACATCAATTGCTATGATGCTCATTTTTGTAGGTCTTGGATCATTATAAGGAGTCCCGTAATGCACGAGCAAAAGAACGGGCTTCTTTTTCTAGAAGTCTTCCGAAAAGTGTGATATTGGTTGGTCACTCTATGGGTGGTTTTGTTGCTAGGGCTGCAGTAGTGCACCCTCAGCTGAGGAAGTTTGCTGTTGAAACTGTTTTGACACTTTCCACCCCTCACCAGTAAACTTTTTAGTTTCTCTAATTTTTCTGTTGTTGATTTTTTATGTTGTGCAGGCGTATTTAATTTTATGTTGTGCAGGTCTCCTCCTATGGCATTTCAGCCATCCCTGGGCCATTATTATGCTCAAGTGAATCAGGAGTGGAAGAAAGGATATGAGGTCCAAATCTATCAAGGTGGCCAGTACTTGGCTGAACCTTTGCTTTCTCATGTTGTCGTTGTCTCCATATCAGGTGGTTATAATGATTACCAGGTATACGAATGATTATTTCATTATCAATGATATATGGCCTGAGATATGTTTACTGGAAACTTCTATAGTTTTTGCTTGCATAGCTTTTCTCTTATGAAATATTCAATTTATATTTTACTCTTTCCGCCCCTCTGAATTTTTCACAATTTCCATTTTCATTTGTCCTTCTACTCAAAATTGTCATCCCTACCTAGCACACATAACATACTTAAAGATTTTTTATTGCTGAAAAAGGCTACATTACCCTTATAAATGTCAATATAGTTGGTCAAAATGCGCATTTTCTTAATCTTCATGAAAAAGCAATAGTGAGCAATTTGCTGAAATGGTGTGAATAGTATACTATTTTGTGAAAAGCTCTCTCTGACAGCTAACTACAGGATTTCCTACTTGTAATGGTTACCGGCCTGAGTTTACGAAAATTCATTGAAACATCAATATTTATCCTCAATTTAGTTCCTTCAGAATAATGTGGATGATTTGTTCGAGATAGTTTCAGTTTACCTCTTAAGAAACATGTTCCTTGTTCCATTCCTTACGCATTTGCCTAACTTCTTAGTTATTTATTGTATAACATAAAGTGTTTGTCTTAGTTATTATATTCAAATTATATTTCTTATGCAAAACTTTTTAGTAAACCTGTAATTGTATAGTTTTCAATTTAGTGCCCACCTATTTGCCCCATCATGTTCTCTCAATGTGCATGCTGTTTTTGCCTCCATTAATGGGTCTTTCTTTGAGCTAATTTTTGTTGTTCTGTACAATTTTCAATTCAAGGTGCGCTCAAAGTTGGAGTCACTTGATGGCATTGTTCCTCCTACACATGGATTTATGATAAGTAGCACAGGCATGAAAAATGTATGGTTGTCAATGGAACATCAGGTTATTTTATGGTGTAATCAGCTAGTTGTGCAAGTAAGTCTTATTGATCTACTAATACTGCTAATATTACAATATAATTGCCTCTGATTCATAGTCACCTTTTAGGTTTCACACACTCTCCTCAGTCTGATAGACGCAAAGACAGGCCAGCCCTTTAAGGATGTACGACAAAGGCTTGTAATATTTACAAAAATGCTTGACAGTGGAATTCCTAGAAACTTTTTTGCATCTGGGCAATTAAAACTACCTCAGAAGTCTGCTCATCTTCCTATTCAAAACGAAAAATCTAATCCTGGTATTCTCTATCTGAATCTTATTATTTTATGCTGAAACTGGCTGGGCTATATGGGTTCTTAGGCTCTTCAAGATGGAGACTTGTTTGATAGAATATTGATATTTTTACATTTTCAAAGTGTTAAAACTTATATATATTGAATTATATATATATTTTTTTTATTGATCTCTTGCAGTAAAAAATAATCTTAACTTGCTTTTGATGAAGCAGGATCAAAAGTTGCTGGAGTATCTGGTTGCTCAAGTAGCAGCCAGTGGAGTGAAGATGGACTTGAAAGGGATCTTTACATCCAAACTAGAACTGTCAGTGTTTTAGCTATGGATGGAAGAAGACGATGGCTGGACATTCAGAAACTGGTAAGGTTCTTGTGATGACTTCAGAAACTTTTCCATTTCGACATCGGGCTATGGAGGGGTTCACTTGATCTTTTCTATTTCTATGTGGCTTTCTGGGCATTTTACTAGAATTGTAGACTTTCCCATTTATTAGCTTATAATCAGTAAAATTTTGTACAAGACCTAAATTTAAACTACTATATTTATCTTTTCTCTGAAATAACAAACTTGATAGCTTTAGTGGGCTTTGTGTATATTGGATAACATGGTATGCATGCAGGTGATAACATCTCAATTTGGATTCATAAAGCTTTTTCATTATTCAGGGTCATGCCGGAAAAAACCATTTTGTTTTTGTCACAAATCTTTCACCTTGCTCTGGTGTGCGACTTCATCTTTGGCGCGAAAAGGGAACTTCAGCTTCAGAATTTCCATCCAGTGAACAGGTTGTGGAAGTCACATCAAAAATGGTGCACATTCCTTCTGGACCAGCTCCAAGGCAGGTATTATGTTATATTTTGGCCATAGAGTTGGGAGAGTGTGCATTTTAAAAAAAGTTATTTACTTTCTAAACATATCCATCTGCTCTGCAAGATTGAGCCAGGTGCCCAAACTGAGCAAGCTCCTCCATCTGCCATATTTTGGTTGGCTCCTCATGATATGAATGGATTCCGATTCCTGACAATCTCTGTGGCGCCTCGTCCAGTATTTCTTCTTAAACCCTATAATTCCTTTTTTCTTTGCATTTATATTTTAAGCATGCTAATTCAATAATTCATATGAAACGATCCACGCATTTTAATATGCTAAGGATTTTATCTAGGAGACTTGCATCTATTACCTTGTTCAGTTATGTTTTCTGAATCAATTTTATTTCATAAAAAGTGCTTAAATGATTTCATAGACATTGAAGATCCCTAGAGTTATAGTCATCTCAATGAAACTAAGCACTTGGTCTAGAGCGACTTCCATTGAAGAATGATTACCAGTTTTCTACTTTAGCTAATTGGCTTAAAAGATTTTTGACTTAAAAGGTTGTGCTGAACCTTGTACTTAGAAGTACTCTTCCCTTTGTTATCTTTTACTGTTTTATGACTCGTATATATATGATAAGCAATTCCCCCCCCTCCCCTCCCCTCCCCAAACATAAAATAAAATAAAATCCACGCACCCTGACCTGGGTTATTTTAGCTGCATTAATAAAGTTTCTCTTTTCAGACTGTTTCTGGGCAACCACCACCAGCTGCTTCCATGGGAGTTGGACAATTTTTCAATCCTAAGGATGGAGAACATAAATTCTCTTCTTACCAGTTGATTCATTCAATGTATTCAGAAAAGGTTGAGTTACTTAGATACTGCTTGAGAATTGCAGAAGTTAAGAAACTTATGTACTATCTTGGGCAATATATAATTTCTCGTTGCATAAAATTGGCTGTTAGCAGGATGTGACTTTAAAGGAAGACCATCCTCTTGCTCTCAATCTTACATTTGCTGTTAGCTTAGGACTTCTTCCTGTTTCTTTATCCCTCACTACAACTGGCTGTGGAATTAAAAGATCTGAATTTCCAATTGAAGAGTCGGGAGATGAGGAAACTAGTAGTGAGTACTCTCTCACCAACCTACTATGACACTAACAAGTTCTACGAATTTTTTCTTTAATAGTTTCCTGTCATCTTCTGAGCTCCTCAATCTTGTAAACTCTTGGTTATGGACTTACTGGAATTGCCGGGTAAAAGGGATCTCTTAATGGGCATGGGTGTTATGTGATTTATATACAGTATTAAATGAAAGAAATGTTTGGTTGAATATTTTGCCAATTCTCTACCACAATTATCTCAATTACGGATAAAATATTTACGCATTATGGCCTTAACTTGGAATTCGTCAAATAATTTAGCTTCCAACCAAGTAGAAAAAAGTGATCATGTGCGTGCATAATAAATGCAATATGCACGCTGCATTAGTACTAAAACTAGTTATATAGGCTATATACAAAGCTTTCAATATCAGATGTTCTGTATAATGGGATTCTGTATTCTGAGAGCAAAGGTCAACTTTCATAATATGCTTATATATGCCTTTGTCACTAGAAGTTTCATCACATATCACATGTAAGACTTCTTTTACTTTTAAATTTTTAGTTGCACCTGAATACTCTCTCTCTCTCTCTCTCTCTCTCTCTCTCTCTCTATCATACTTAATTATTTTGAGGGCTGTACTTGCAAATTGAAAAGTTTAGTCCCCTGAGATTAATTGATTTCAGTATTTTCCCTTCCTATTTTGATTCTAAACAAGTAGATCATGTTCGTAGTAATTCACTTTAATTTTATAAGTAAATTCTTATGGGCATATCCAAATAGAACAGTGGGTCTTATTTCCTTTCACATTGTGGATTACTAAATTATTCCCTAAATACAGGACTTTGTAAGAGGCGCTGTTTCCCACCAGTCGCACTTGCTTGGGATGTGGTATCTGGTCTACATGTTTTTCCAAATTTGTACTCTGAAACAATTGTTGTGGATTCCTCTCCAGCACTATGGACCTCTTCTCAAGATTCTGACCAGACAACTGTATTAATACTGGTGTAGTCACTCGACTTGAAAATGACATTTGTCACTCATTATTTATGGAATGGAAGATTTTGTAAGCATTATGCATATACAGTTTATAGGTAACGCTTCATATCTTTAATTCTTTTCAGGTTGACCCACATTGTTCTTATAGAAGTACTGTGGGTGTTTCTCTGACTGCTGCTGCTGGTAGATTCTTGCTTCTATATTTCTCTCAGGTAAATTCTTTACAACGGCCTATCTTCTCAAACTGATACTTTCCAGTGTAATTTATTTTATTTGTGCGTAACATTAGGTATACTCTGATTTCTGAAATTGGATATTGATCCTTTTCCTTTTGCAAAAATTGTTCAGTGTTTTTTTAAACACTCAACTTTCTTATTGATTGAATGTCCCATTCTCAATTAATTGTGTATTTCATTCATCACACTTTGAGTAAGATACCATATTCTACGTTGGTCTGAATAAATTTGAGTTCTTTGAAAATTCACATTGGGTATTGAGCATATCTTTTAATTTCCTATCTCAGTCCTGAAAACAACACAAGCCTTTCTATTTTAACTGAGGAGCTATTTACAGTTTATTCACCACATTAGTTTCTCAAGCATCATTGATCCTAATAATCCTGAACCATCATATTTGTTTGGTTACTAAGTTTGGTTCTCATACCTATTCATGCAGATCAGTGGTCTTTGCTTTGCTGTCGTATTTTTTTCTCTGATGCGGCAGACATATGCCTGGGAACTTGATCAGCCTGTACCTTCAGTGCTATCTGCTGTTGAATCAAATTTGAGAATGCTAAGGGCTTTTTTCTTGCTAGCAGCATTACCAGTTTTGTTTGCTGTGCTCTTTACTTTCCTAAGCAGTCAATCCCTTCCTCCAATGATAAGTTTCTCTATTGTCTCGATACTTTCCTATGTTTTTGCAAATGGTGCGATAGCTGTGCTGATATTACTCTCCCAAGTGCTTTTCTATGTGGCTGGCACTCTCCATGTATTTGTCAAAAGACGGTTAGTAGCCTTTGTGTGTCTTTTCATGCATACTTGTTCATCCACTCGCTTATATGTGCGCGCCTGTACTAATAATCATAAAAGGCTGGATGGCTTCTCCCTTCAGTACTGTTATTTATATGAACTATATCTCATTTCATTTCCGAATACATCTAAATCAGTCCAGCAATTTAAACCTGAAGCTTTAAATTCTAACAGCGAATTAGACGCCACTTTCATATTCTTTTATAAGCTGAAACAAGCTCAAAGTTTCAGGTGGCAATTATGTGAAGGGAATTTCAGTTATCATTTTATTCGACGACTCATTGATATCTCGTCCACCATTGCATCTATTAAGGTATTTTGCAAATCTGATTAAGACATTATAAATAATGTGAATCATAGAAGAGAAGGTTATGTTGCTTGGATTTTTGAGGCTGAAATTTTCAAAAACTCTATTGATGATGTAACATGATTCCCAGATTCCTTTATTGTTTTTTGTAATTGATACTTTTAACTTTTATCATGATCAAGCCTTCGTTTTCAATTTTGTTTGTTGAGATTAAATTATCTGAAGTTTATGTAATTTTCCAAATCTTTTACGGAGCAGGTGTTAAGGATTTTAATGGTGAATCCTTTGCTTATTACATCATTGGTTGCTGTTACCTTGGTGTGTGTTGTGCATCCAGTGTTTGGTCTCGTTTTAATGCTGTTGTCACATGCATTATGTTGCCACAGCTCTCTATCCAGGTTTTTCTAACTACTCTGACTAGAATGCTTGAATTTGCGACTATATGTTTGTATAATGGTGCCTCTAGTTTTGGAATCCACAATTGTTTGTAATGTGGCCATGCTCTGTTAGTGCATTAGAGCCCTAATAGGCAAAAAGTTTTTTTTTTTTTTACATGAAAATAACGTAGTAATTTCTTTTATCCAAACCATTTTATCCTGAGGTCATGCACCTCTTACATTATTGTAAAATACTTCCTTCAGTGCAAGTACAACTTGTCTTTTGCCACGTATGAATGAGGATGCACATTTACATAAGCAGCCAACTATTCTACTAGGGTAGCTAATGTATCAATGATCTCTGATGGATGTCATTTGCTCATGATTGTCTGGTGAATGCTATTGTTTCAAATCCTGGAACAGATGCTATATGAGATGTAATGTATGGCTTTCCCTTGTAATCTTTCTTCAAGTAAATTGGCGTATGCGTAGTTCGTACTTGCCTTTGAATTTATTGTTATTTGTTCTTCTTTTAATGTTGCCGTCTTGCTGCCAAATTTATTGATACTTATCCTTCTAATACAGTCTAAGTTCTGTTTTGTGTCTTTGTAAACAGTTTTTTGATGGCTTCATTTCGCAGCCATGTCCAGACCAAAGAATTTTATGAATCTGCGAATGATGGTGAAGATAGTGCAATGCTACATAATTCCGAATATGACAGTACTATCAGCAAGCAATTTCCTGTGAATGAGACTCATTCTGGTAGTCCAGTATCTACAAGAAGCTATAGTGACGCACAATTAGAGATCTTCCATCACCGACATGGGTTGCTTGTTTTGCATTTGCTTGCAGCATTAATGTTTGTCCCTTCACTTTTGGCCTGGTTTCAGGTATGTACGAAATCATCCTGGAATTATTTCACTTATTTACTCATCCTTGAGTCCTGCATCTTTATGTTGTCTTTGTTTTTTTTTCAGCCTTAAGATCTAGATTCTGCCTTTGCTTAATCAATTTGATTAAAAAAAAGCTCCTAAAAGGATACTGAAAGCTTCAGATGATTATTTCTATATAATGGAGAATAACATTAAGAAAATTAAAAACGCTCCTAAAAAAAATTCTTGCCTTATGATCCCACTGGATCAAAAATATTGAGAACCTTAATATATTATTTATATAGGTATCCCCATCATTCTTGAGGCAAAAAGTGATTTCTCTGAACTGTTCATGACAACTTTCTCTTCTTTGTTTCCTGAGCTTGAAATAATTTTTCAGTTTATTGATGATAGTGCTTCTATGTTTGCAGCGAATTGGTGTTGGTAAAAGCTATCCGTGGTTTTGGGATTCTGTACTATGTATTGGTGTCCTGCTTCATGGGCTATGTGATTCAAAGCCTGAATTCAATTTTTATCTGTTCCCCGTCCCGGGAATCCCATCATGGGAATTCAGACTTAGCTTTGCTTACCTCACTGCTGGATATTTTTCCTACCTTTCTGCATTGGCATCAGCACCTTATAGGGTGTTTTATGCAATAGCTTCGATTGGATTAATCTCCTTCGCATTTAGGATCATGCAGAGACGGAGCAGGAAGAATGGCGAAATGCATCGTAGGATCAGAAAGCATTCCCACAGACATTGACACTGCTTTTACTGTCTAATGGAGAAATTCTTGCTTACACACAAAGAACTGACACAGATGTTGTAAAAATCTGTATTTCTTGGGATTTCTATAAAATTTTGATAGAAAATATGATTTCTTAGCCTTTCTTTTCAACTAATATTGTCAAACGTGTATTTGATAACTGATTTTAAAGCTTGATTTTGAGAAGGCTACTGCTTAGCTCCCAGCAATTTTAGACAATCCAAGATTATTTCAAGTTGGTAGTGTTTAGGGATCTTTCATCTTAATTATGTCAGTATCCTGCTAGGATGCTCTTTTCCTTTTTTATTTTGCTGGGTTTATTATTATACCATTGATGGTTCTAACATGAACTTGTCCCTATCCGAAGCAAAATCAATCTTGAAGACGAAGGCAAATTCACATTCCAGACTACAGGTGAAAACACGAACTAATTATAATCTGTTAAGAATTATTACTGTAAAATTTGAAACTCACTACAGAAAATGTACGGTGATTACTCGAGTGAAACTTATTCACTCGATGAAAGCAAGTTAACTCTACAATGATTGAATGTAAAATGGGTTTAATCCCTTTGTCCTCAGATCCGAATGTTAGTAGCCCTAGAAGCCATAGCTCGCAAATTAGCTCTAGCTATAGCGAGTTAATACGCTCGTCTGCAGGTTCCCTAAAAGCCTCCATGAATTCTTCTCTCTGCAATCTTAAAGCCAATGCAGCATCTTCATCCTGCCCTGCTAACACTGCTCTCCTTGAAACATCTCTACGACTTCTGACACGATGATGATTTCTTCGTATCTCCGCTTCATTTCTTTCTGGTTCTGGACTGTTGACGGCCTCAACAACTCTGTTTCGACTTTTGGCTCTTGTCAGAACATCCCCATGAGGCTCGGGGCTCCCTGAAGCAGAATCGGCCTTCCTTCTTGCCTCTACTTCTTGGGGAAACAGCAGTTGAATTGTATTCCAAAGAACAGTGTTGACTGTGCAGTATTTCCCATTGCTGTTCATAATATTTATACAGTGAAAATCAGGATTGAAGGAGATTGCAAGATACGAGTGATTTTCTCTCTTTACCTGATGAGATGCCTACACTTGGGGCACTTCTTCCCACATTTATCAGCTGCTGAACGTAAACATTTCTTGCAAAAACTTCAAAAGACGAAAAGAAATTGTTAGTTAAACGGCCACACAACCCTCCACTTATTTCATATAAAACTTCAAAACTTGTTTTTTTTTTTTTCTTAAAAATATTCATTTTGTAAATCCTTGAATGAAAATTGGGGTGTTAGAAAGTTACCTGTGTCCACAAGAAGTGGTACTTGGCTCATAACATATCTCCAAACAAATCTGGCAACAAGGTTTGAGTTAATGATCCAGAAATAAGAAGCAAGACAATTGTAGTGATCCAAAATTCTTACAGCACAGGAAAGCTCTTCACGAAGGCGATCAATGCAAGGAATTGAAGTTGAAACACCACCGCTCTTGCTACTCCTCATTTCTTCATCTACTCTTTTCTCTTTCTCTACTACTTCAATTTTCTCTCTCTCTATTACTTCAATTTTCTCTTTCTCTATCAAAATACCACTATCAGCATCTGATTGTTCATATAGAGTAAATTTAGTAAACAAAGGACACTGACCACCGTGTTTAGATTTTGGGTCATCTTCATCAAGTTGAAGAACAACTACTGGTATCGATGAAAGGCTTCTGCGCTGACCCTTGCGCTTTCTGTAACCAACAAATTCCAATCAACAAAATTAAAAAATAAATAAATCCTCAACATGCTCATACTTTACAAAACACAATCACCAGAAAGCACAAAATAATACTATATCAAAAGAGGGGAATGGAAATCCTCTACCAACACTAACAAGAAACGGTGAAAACGATCACCAGAAATCAATGAAATAAAAAGAGGAAAAGTGAAAAAGTTCCAGAGATGGATATCAGATTTATGATGAAATCAAATAAAGGTTTAGAAAGAAACCTTGTTGAATTAGAGGCAGGGGATTTTAATCTTTTCTTTTGCTTGAAATGCCTATCGGGGGTGTCTTCGACGACGAGGCTTGCTATCAAAAGCGCCTCTTCATCCCAACCAGCCGTGGCGGCCACCGATCGGAACCCCGGACTGAACAAATTTGCATTCTCTGGTAGCTTTTTATAAGGATTTTCTGGGCTTCTGATCGGAAAATCTGTAGTCTCCACCATTTTCTTAAAGATAGGGTTAGGGTGTGTTGGAATTGGAAGAAAAAATACTCTCTATGTTCTGTATAACGGATAATTTATAGGATATTGATATTGCTTTGGGAGTGTAACGGCTACTCACGGATTGCATATTAAATACACTACACTGCCACTGCGTTCGCGAGTATTAATTATTTACCATTATTATAATCAAATAGGTAATTAACACATTAATTTATTCCATGATTCAATTTTTATTTTATTTTTTAAGAAAAGTTCCATAATTCAACTCCATTACACAAATTACATACTAATTTTTTCACTTGGTATGATAAATTAGAAAGAGAATTCAACATGAAGAAAATTTGGACCAGACCCACTTTATTAACTGTATGATTTCCATCATTTGAAAAGTTGAACACCTACTCCATGTTGAAAACTCCAAGCTCCTACAACATTTTTATATTTAGAAAGTTTGGAAAAATATGATTTCAACAGACTCAACTTGCAAATTGTGGCTAAAAAATAGCATTATGATTCAAGACTATGCTACTACTGGTAAAAATCCATCCCAAAACGTACTACTTACTAGTATGAGATTGAGTAATTTCAAATTGACTTTCTAAATTAAAATAAAAAATAAAAAAAGTGTAGATGACTCAACTCTTGAACATCTATCTACATGATAAACATTTAATAGTCCTATTATATCTTATCTGATGATTTCTTCAAGTTCTCTTATCACTTCAATCAATATGTTTTACTTTTCTTGTGTATGCAGAAATATTTGACTCAACTTATGTTTTCTCCTTATGTAATGATTCCTATTGTAAACTCTACCTTCTTTAACTTAATTATTTATCTCATACAAACCCAATAATCCAATGCAAAGTGATTGTAATAAATTTGGTCACAAACGATTATTTTCTGGTTTCATGAGTTTGTTCAGAAAAAAGTGGTCCCACTTGTAAGCTCAAATAAAACGTCACTTTCTTTTGCTTGAATCATTCACTCTGGTAAAAAATCTCATTTATGAATGAGAAAGATGACAGCTTCGTTTTACTTTAAAGTTTCGACCTTTTCTTGTGTAAATGTGGAGCTGCTGTGTATATTTTTTAATTATAAATTGAAAAAATAATTATTTTATTTTATTTATTATTTATAAATATTAGAAAAAAATTCAAAAAATATAATTTGTGAAGAGTGACTATAATTTTTTTTTTTTTTTATTGGAAAGTTTATGGTCATCCCACATAAAATTTTACACTTTCCATTATGGTGTCTTACAATAATACATTTCTAACAAATTATATAATTTATTTCCTTCTAAAATGACTCCATTATTTTTTATAATTCAATAAAATTGATAAAAATAAATAAATTTTCATAAATTCGAATATACTGTGCAAAGTGCAAACTAAGGTGGGATGTTGGGTGTATTTATTACTGTGACAAGTTTTACTTTTACCCCTCTCAATCCTTTTATAGCGCGCGCTCTCTCTCTATCTCTCTCTCTCCTATTGGATGAAGAGTTGTGCAGTAATAGGTTGGATTTTGACACACGCTCTCCTTTCCTCCACTCTCTCTCTCTCTCTCTCTCTCTCTCCTCCCAAAATCTTTCCTGTTCAGTCTACTCTGTAAATGTAAAAGTTTGTACCCTCTTCAACCTTGAACAGAGTATGTGAGAGAAGGAAGTAGACTAGAGTAGAGTAGAGATAGAGAATGGCATACATGTGTACAGATAGTGGAAATCTAATGGCGATTGCCCAGCAAGTTATCAAGCAGAAGCAGCAGCAAGAGCAGCAACAACAGCAGCAGCAACGAGACATCAATCCCTTCTGGCCCTCCTCCTCCGCCTATGGCCTTTCTTCCGCCGCCTTCGCCGACCCCTTTCATGGATCCGATTCCACCGATCCGGCCTTCCACTTTCCCAACCTAGACCACCACCCTCCCACCGGCTTCCGCTTCTCCGATTTGTGCGCCGCCCCCGGTGGGGACTTCGACTCGGATGAGTGGATGGAGAGCTTAATGGGTGGCGGAGATTCCACCGAGAGCCACACAGATTGTGACGCGTGGCAAACCTCCCCCGAGTTCACTCATCTCTATCCTTCTGCCGATCCCTTCCCGAGTCATAGTCGACTCTGCGTCAACTCATCCTCAGATCTCATCCTCCCAGCCCCCTGGGTTCTTCCTTCCCAGCCGCAGGAATCCAAGCCAGCAGCAGCAATCGCCAAAGACGACGTCGCTTCGCCGAAAGCAAAGCCAATTCTAAGGGCCTTGATAGACTGCGCTCTTCTCTCCGAAACAGAGCCCGAAGCCGCCGTGAAATCGCTGATCCAGCTGGAGCAATCGGTGTGCCAACACGGAGATCCTCTTGCGCGAGTATCCTACTACTTCTCCGAGGCACTCTACAGCAGACTCTCCGATCCCGCACGGAAGGGGATCTACGATACCACCTCCGAAGAGTTCATTCTATCATACAAGGCCCTCAACGATGCATGCCCCTACTCCAAATTTGCCCATTTAACTGCAAACCAAGCAATTTTAGAAGCTACCGAGAAGGCCAGCAAGATTCACATTGTGGATTTTGGAATTGTTCAAGGAATACAATGGGCTGCTTTCCTGCAAGCCTTGGCAACCCGACCCTCTGGAAAACCCGAGCGGATCCGCATCTCGGGCATTCCCGCCCCGGCTCTGGGCAGTTCTCCGGAGGCCTCGCTCTTGGCTACCGGGAATCGGCTGCAGGAGTTTGCGAAGCTGCTGGATCTGGAATTCGAGTTCGAGCCTATTTTGACTCCGGTTCAGGAACTGAAGACCTCGAGTTTCCGGGTCGACCCGGAGGAGGTTCTAGCGGTGAACTTCATGCTCCAACTGTACAACCTGCTGGACGAGAGCAGTGAAAGCGTGGGTGCGGCTCTCAAGGTTGCCAAGTCGTTGAATCCATGCGTGGTGACACTGGGCGAGTACGAGGTGAGCTTAAATCGTGTAGGATTTCTGCCCCGTTTCAAGAACGCCCTGAAATACTACACGGCGATTTTCGAATCGCTGGAGCCCAACTTGAGTCGGGAGTCATCGGAGAGGTTGGAGATAGAAAGATTGCTGTTCGGTCGGAGAATAGCGGGGGTGGTGGGGCAGGAAGAGCAGAGGAGAGAGCGAATGGAGGATAAAGATAGGTGGAGGTTGTTAATGGAGGGTGCTGGTTTGGAGGCATTGGTGTTCAGTCATTATGCGATGAGCCAAGCTAAAATACTGCTGTGGAACTACGGCAGTAGCTCCATGTACAAGCTGCTCGATTCTTCCCCACCAGGCTTCCTGTCTCTGTGTTGGAACGATGTTCCTATTCTCACTGTATCTTCATGGCGGTAATTAGCCTAGCCTTAGTAGTAGTAGTAGTATAGCTTCCCTTAGTGCGTTTGTTTTGCGAGTTGGTTGATGCTGGAGTATTATATTTGTTGATAAATGTGATGATGATTAACTAATTGTGTTTTGTGTTAGCATTAGCATTAATGAATGAATTAATCCACACAATTACGCGTGGCGTAGACTAGAACAAGGATGTCATTTTCGTTCAGGTTGAGAGACAATGACTTGTTTCTGCTCTACCTCAATTTCAATCTTTGGTCTTTGCATATAAACTCAACTTGCTCGTTCATTCAGACAAAGGCCCAGCCCAGATATTCTTTTTCTACCCTGGACTCAACTAACAGAATCAGAAATGGCCCAACATAAGTTATAAATCCACCTTCAATTTAATGTGTTGCACTGATATTAATTCTTTAATTTAAATACAGACGGGTAAATTTCATTCCATAGTTGAGCCAACCTCTCATTACCCTTGCTCAAATCAACACAATAATAATGCACATATGTACTTCATGAAAATACGAGTTGCTCGGATTTCTGTGTCATTTTGGTGTAAACCATCGGATAGAAGACGCATAGAAGAAACAAAAACTATGGATGGACAATAGTTGGATTTATTTTCTTTTTCATGTGTCAAACATACAATTATTGATATGGAGTATATAAGAAATGATGCACAAGAATGACACAGTATGGTTGACGAGGAGTTCTTGTATGATGGATTAATTTAAGCGTGGTGGTTTAATTAAGTCAATGATGAGGTAGCAGTCTAGTTGAGGGAATATGCAGGGGTAAGTAATTGAAAGCATGTAAGTAATGTGCATGAACCAAATTGATGTTCATTATTGCTCTACATCCAATGTTCCAACTTAAATCAAAGTATTATTTATGATTAAATGGGAAATGAGTAGGTATATATATTTATTTTAGGAGGTGTGGAGAGAGAAATGGGATTAAACTAGGAGAAGGAGTGATGAGCATGCAGATTATGAGAATATTCATGAAATAAGTGAAGCAGATACATTTTGGATATATGTAATACTAATAAGGTTGGTTGGTAGGCAGAAGGACAAAACAAGCCAGCTTTGATAGCACCACAATGGAATCCCAATTCCTTGATCAAAACAATATCCATGCTTTTTAGGGAATTGTTAATGATGACAATGATCTGTCAGAATATTAGTTAATACTCCATATATACACCCGGCGGGCTGTAATTGGGCTTTAGGGTTTAGTCGAGATGGGAAGACAAGCTTGTTGTGAGAAGATTGGTTTGAAGAGAGGTCCATGGACCATCGAAGAAGACCATAAGTTGATCACCTTTATTCTCAACAATGGGATCCAGTGCTGGAGAATGGTTCCTAAACATGCAGGTTATTTTGATTACATTACATTACTCTTGTGTTAATGTGATATACTAAGTTATATATAAGGTGAGGGTGCATGCAGGTCTGTTGAGATGTGGAAAGAGTTGCAGATTAAGATGGATAAATTATCGGAGGCCAGATCTCAAAAGAGGGGCCTTTTCCGAAACGGAAGAGAATCAGATAATAGGTTACATTACATTGCATTTGCATGTCATGATTTCTTATATATCATATGTGCACTGCTCTGCAGGTGGTCTAAGATTGCTTCTCACTTACCAGGGCGAACTGACAACGAAATCAAGAACCATTGGAACACTCGAATCAAGAAGAAGCTTAAGCTCCTGGGGATCAACCCCCTAACCCACCAACCCCCTTCACAACACTACAACTACTACTACTCACATGATCACACAGTTGGAGTTGGAAGATGATCAGCTAGCTGGAACTAGCAATCATAATTTGGATGCCACTAATCATCAAACCAGCAGTTACACCGAATACGCAGGTCATTCATTGCACCAATGGGTCGACAATACGCTGCTCTTGGACACCACTATTCACATACCCGATCAACACCTCTTCTTTACACCCTCATCCACCCATATCAATGATCATCAACCTTATTACTCCCTCTAATCATAATTCACTTTGCATTCTGTAATATCCCCAATTTTTCAATTTATTAAAATATGATAAGCATTTATTTTGAAATTATGATATGGACATAATTATTTATTTATTTTATTGTCGTTACTGTATCTCGGGGTGTTAGCCAACGTTTTCTACTTATCCGTAAAAAAATTCAAAATCTGTTTCTACATGATCTCCAATTACGTCCATTTCACTCATCATTTTCTTCTCTCGCCATTTCACTCATTCTTTTCTTAACAAGTTCATTATGTGGTTCTATATTCAGTTTTACATTACATCCGCATACAGTTTTGTGTAATGGGATCATCTGTTACATATAGATGTTTCATCTCCTATTTCATTAATTAAATGATTGCCATGTGGCATAATCAATGCCCAAAATTCAATGCTTGCCCCAATGGTTTATTAGTCATTTGTAAACACCAATGAAACACCAAAAATGTAACAGGGAAATCAACTTGCAGTTTTGTTCCTTACAGTTTTGCCATTTAATTTAATATTTCAGTTTTCATTTCTCACAATTCAAAGGACACAAATTCTGTATATCTTATATTCCTTCCTCGTCAGTTCTTATCCTATCGACTAATTTTCTCTCTCAATTGTATGTGAGTAACCGGAGATTTATTTTATTTGATATTCGTAAGATCAGAGGTGGGGTTTTATGTTATTGCTTTTAAACTTAATGTGGGTTATTTGTTATCTTGTGATGTGTATGATACGAAATGCCAAAACATGAAATGAAATCTTAACCTTGTCCTGTGATACAAAATAAGTGTTACAGTGACATAAGCATGCATCGCGGGGAAGACGGTCCTATATGAAGTCCTCTTCACCGTGTACAGATATTAGTTGGCCAACAGCATGACAAGTTACATGACATGACATAGTACATGATATAAGATACATGGTTCCAAGATTCACAAGTTATACGATTGTATGATTTCAAGTGATTTACATGATGTTTAACTATGATAATGTTTTATCTCACTGAGCGGTTGTAGTGCTCACCCCTTTCATATGATTTCAGTAGGTTGAACGGAGATGCGTGGTGGTGTGGTGAAACTTTTGATGATATGTGAAGTATTTTAATTTTTTTTAAGAAGCTTATGTGTATTGTCATGAAATTTTGAAACTTCTGTATGCATATTATTGTGTCACATCAGTTTAGGAAATCTATTGTAATGTTTTCTCAATAAATCAAACGTATTTAGTGTATAAATATTGAAACATTTGAAATTTTATGTTATAAATACTAAGAAATTGTTAAGTATTGATTTCTATGCATTTTTAATTTTATATTTAGAAAAATAAAATTTTGGGCTGTTACAGTTGGTATCAGAGCAGGTCGACGTTTCTGTAGACCTGCGTAAAAAAAAGTTTTTACTTATTATTTTTATAAAAAATGACATTTTTTTTGTTAAAAAAATACATATAGTCTGATTGGTAAAATTGACAATTTTTGTAAAAAATAGATATTTTGTAAAATATAAATATTTTATTTTTAAATTGTGGGTATTTTATTGTTTAAAAAAAAGGTAATTATTAGTAATATGATTTGAGTTGAGAGTATATGATACCCACCATCCACGGAACTCCAAGAAAGGTATGAGTTTATTGTTATGATATTTTTGAACATGATACATATATGTGATATTTTATATATGCTTTCGACATAATATTGCAAATGTTTAAATGATAATATTTTTTGATACATGTTATATAATCAGAATATTAATTATTTAATTCAGTGATATTCAATTACATGCGTGCATTATGTAGCAATATTTCGAGGACGAAATATATTTTTAAGGGGAGTAGAATGTAATATCCCGAATTTTTCAATTTATTAAAATATGATAAGCATTTATTTTGAATTTTAAAATTTGAAATTATGATATGGACATAATTATTTATTTATTTTATTGTTGTTACTGTATCTCGGGGTGTTAGCCAACGTGTTCTACTTATCCGTAAAAAAATTCAAAATCTGTTTCTATACGATCTCCAGTTACGTCTCTCGCCATTTCACCATCATTTTCTTCTCTCTCTATTTCACTTATTCTTTTCTTAACAAGTTCATTCTACGGTTCTATATTCAGTTTTACATTACATCCACATACAGTTTTGTTCCTTACAGTTTTGCCATTTAATTTAATATTTCAGTTTTCATTTCTCACAATTCAAAGGAAACAAGTTCTGTATATCTTATATTCTTTCCTCCTCAGTTCTTATCTATCGACTAATTTTCTCTCTCAGATTGTATGTGAGTAAGCGGAAATTTGTTTTATTTGATATTCGTAAGATCAGAGGTGGGGTTTTATGTTATTGCTTTTAAATTTAATGTGGGTTATTTGTTATCTTGCGATGTGTATGATACGAAATGTCAAATCATGAAATGAAATCTCAACCTTGTCTTGTGATACAAAATAAGTGTTGCAGTGGCATAAACATGCATCGCGGGGACGACGAACAGACATTAGTTGGCCAACGGCATGACAAGTTACATGACATGACATAGTATATGATATAAGATACATGGTTCCAAAATTCACAAGTTATACGGTTGTATGATTTCAAGTGATTTACATTATGTTTAACTGTGATAATGTTTTATCTCACTGAGCGGTTATAGTGTTCACCCTTTTCATATGATTTCAGATTGAGGTTGAACACAGATGCGTGGTGGTGTGGTGAAACTTTTGATGATATGTGAAGTATTTTAATTTTTTTTAAGAAGCTTATGTGTATTGTCATGAAATTTTGAAACTTATGTATGCATATTATTGTGTCATACATGCGTATCAGTTTAGGAAATCTATTGTAATGTTTTCTCAAAATTTGATAAATCAAACGTATTTGGTATATAAATATTGAAACATTGGAAATTTTATGTTATAAATACTAAAAAATTGTTAAATATTGGTTTCTATACATTCTTAATTTTATATTTAGGAAAATAAAATTTCGGGCGGTTACACATTCTTTCCCTTCACTTTAATCCTGCCTAACTTCTTTCCTTTATTGTAAAAATAGTGTACCTCAGGTTGAGGATTACTGGAAACACAGAGAGATTGAATGTATCTACACTTTCCACTCTTTTTTCCTCATCTTCTAATTACCATGCACAATATATTAATTAAACTTTCCTTCTCCCTTCCAACTAATTATCTATATTAAACATTAGTGTTTGTAGCTACCAGATTAATTCCAATTAACATTTCATCTTCCATTAATAGTTGCTCTACCACCATTTAAACATAACAATACCTTTAGCAAGATCCTAAGTCAATGAATGAGACACCTAAATGAACGTGCACGTTAAGACAAAATCAAATTACTGTGATTTTTCTTATCAGATAAAATTTGAATAAATTAAGTAATGATCATTTTAGAGAACTTCACCCAATAATTGCATTGCCTACTTTTTTTCTTAAAATATAATAATAACAATACAGCCGCCAAAAGGCTACAACATTTACTAAAAACAAAGAAAAAGTGTAATAATTGGAAAGTACAATATATATTGTTAACCTAATATTATATCATCTGCTTTATATCGAAGAAAAGAATTTAAGTAGCACAAATAATTATTTAACTCGGAGACATGCATGCTCAAAACTATTATTACTAAATAAACTGAAGAAAAAAGATGAAACTAAATAAAATATGCAGCAAAATAATTATTCCCTATTAATTTTTAAATGGACTTTGCCACCTAATTTTAGGTATAAAGGCTACTTTTTCTTATTTTAATGTTACATTCTTTTCTTTTAAAATTTTGTCACTATTTCGAAACATGTAAATCATTCACAAATCATCTTGATTTTAATATAGATGTAAGTCCCGTAAATTCGGACTCTGCTTTAGAAATATTTATTTACAGTAATTGAATGGTTAATTCGCTTACGTACACCATATTCTAAAATGATTTATATTAAATTAAATTGATATACTTGGTTTTTTTTTTCCTGATGTTTAAAGAAAATATTTGAGGTGAAAATTTATCTTGCAACCCGTTTTAATCAATATACACATATAAGACTTTGAGCAAACATCGTGAAGGCGTATTAAAATGAGATCGTTTGATCTTTTCATCCTTTTGTTTTATTCTATTTAGCAACTACTTTTTGTTAAAATGTTATTATCACCTATCCTTTGTTTATGATATTGTTTGATTAGACAATTATCATTTTTCATCAATTATTTTTTAATAAAAAATAATACTCCCTCCGTCCCGAAAGTGTGCAAAAAATTATGGGACGGAGGGAGTATAACTTTTTATTCATTTCATAAAATTCATTCGGTGAGACATTCTCACACAATTTTGTCTCAACATTCTGGGTAATTAATCTATGATACTGGTCATATATTTCTTTGAGTAGCTAAGAATAGTTGAATAAAATATTTTTAAACTTGAATTATTGAATGATGAAAAAAAAAGGTGAAAAAACAGTCTAAGATTGTGTTTGGATGGAAGGATTTATAAATCATTCCCTCATGTTTGGTTAACACTTGAAATTAATAAATTTATAAATTCTAAGATTTTAAATTAATGGATTTCAAGTAATGGATTTGATTTTGAATTTTTTTAGTTATTTTTTAATGGATTTCAAATCCCCACTAAAATCGTGTCATTTGAAATCCTTCTATTGTTGTGTAATTGATATATTAATATACAAAATTAATATATATATATATATATATATATATATATATATATATTTAAAACTCTACCCCTACCCAACCCGCCACCACCATTCACCCCCTCCCCTTCCCCTTCCCCTTCCCCTTCCCCTTCCCAGCCTCTAAAAAATAAATTTTTTAATAAAATTTTAGATTTTTAATATTTAAATAATAAAAAATATTATAATCCCATCCCCACCTAAAAAAATTTTTTTTATAAAATTTTAAATTTTAATATTTATATAATAAAAATATTACCACCCAACCTACCCCTAACCCCTACCCACCCCATCCACCCCCCATTCCCCAAAAAAAAATTTATATGAAATTTTAAATTTTAATATTTAAATAATAAAAATATGACCATCCAACCCAACCACCCACCCTCCATCACCCCCACCCAACCCTACCATAAAAAAATTTAAATAAAATTTTAGATTTTATTTTTTAAATATTAAAATCTAATTTTTTTTTTAAAAAAAATTTGATGGGGGTGGTGAGTGGAAGTGGGGTGGGTGGGGGAGTGGGTGGGTGGATGGATAGGATGATAATATTTTTATTATTTAAATATTAAAATTTTATATAAAAAAATTTTGGAGTGGATTGGGTTGGGGTGGGGGGTGGGTGGGTATGGAGTAGTGGTGGGTGGGTAATAATATTTTTTATTATTTAAATATTAAAAATTTAAAATTTTATAATTTTTTTGGGGGTTGGATAGGGGGATAGTTTGGGTGGTTTCTCCCAAAAAATTATTTTTAATAAAATTTTAAATTTTAATATTTAATATAATAAAATTTTATTATATTTATTTATCATATATAGAAAGGACCAATTGCATATAAAACCACCATCTTTATTTGAATTGCAAATAAATCCTATTCTTTGATAATTGACAAAAAAACCATCACCTTTAAAGTCCATTGCGAAACACACCCACCGGCAAGCATGTCGTGCCCGACTGCCTACGTGTCATTCTTCACTCCTCCAGGTCATACATATAACGGCGTCGTTTTACAAAAATAAAAAACAAATTAAAAACTCCTTTTCTGCAACTCATCATCTCTCTCCTTCCCACCATTAATCTCTTCGACTACCTCCGTCGGAAATTTCAGTTAAAGTTGTGAAATGAAACAGCCACACTCGGATGGCATCGCCTGCAAAACCGCTCACTCCTCCTTCATATCCTCAGTTTTCCAGTATGTGATGCAGTATCACACACAAGACTAATTTCACAAAATATTACAGTAATAAAAGGAATGTTAACATTGTGAGAGATATGATACAAAGGCAAAAAACTTCTCTTTTTTTTTTTAAAAATCACAAATCATGAGACCATAAAAGATGTGGTCTCCAGAAGAGAGTTGTTTGTTTGACTTGGTTGACCAGAAAATAATACATTTTCTTTGAGTGAAGAAATCGGAGGAGAGAACCAGAGAAGACAAAGGCGGAGAACGAGCACATCAAAAGTCAAAACCGACGAAGACGTTCCGATCTCGAGGAGGCTCGTCGCCACGGCAAGGCGATGGCGGCGAGTAGGGATAAAGACCTGGATCTGATAATTCCAATTTCGATTCGAAAGATCAGATTAAGTGAAGAATCAGATTAAGTGCAGAATCTGTATTGGGAAGGAGAGTGCGGTGATGGCCGACGGGTTGCAGAAGGGGTTTTTTCAATTTAGGATTTTTTTTTTTACAAAACGATGTCGTTGTATGTATAATTGGGAGGGGTGAAGAATGTCATGTAGGCTGTCGGGCAGAACATGCCTGGCTATGGGTGCATTTTGCAATGAGTTTTAAAGGTGGTAGGTTTTTTTTTTTTTTGCCAATTATCAAAGGTTGAGATTTATTTGCAATTCAAGTAAAGTTGAAGGTTTTATATGCAATTAACCCTATATAAAATTATATTTTAAAAATAATTTTTGAATTATACATTTGAAATTCTTTTAAAGATCCATAATTTATCCAAACAATAGAATTTAAATGAATTGATTTAAAAATTGAAGAATTTAAAATTCACTCATTTTCAAATCCCTTGAATTTGAAATGACTCAATCCAAACACAACTTAAGAGTTAGATATTTATGAATGAGTGAAATGACATTAGGTTGTTACTAGGGATGGTAGTTTTACGGGTTTTTCGGGTATCCGACCCGACCAAACCTTAATGGAACGAGTTCAGGAACCTATAATCGGGTTTGTGACGGATTTGGGAAAAAATAAAAATTACCATTATGGTTCGAGTAGGGTTCGGATTCACCTCCCTTGGATACCCGCTTTTAAAAGAGTAATTGTATTTTTATCCGATTCGCGTTCATGGCATCCCTATTTGTTACTAATATTGGATGGAAAAAAATAAAAAAAGATGGTGCAAGCATGTGGATGACGTCATGCTTTTCAAATGGAGTAATTTACAAACAATCCACTCTGCCTCTCCTTTTCAATCTCTCTCTCCTAAGATTTCCCTTGTCCAACCATCACAATCTGCTGCAAATCTCCTCGTCGATATTCAATCTCTACTCCAGTTATCATCTTTGAAGCACCATTCCAAACCCAACTCCTACCTTTCGATTTTCCATCTGGGTACGACGGAGAGGGTTGATGAAGAAGCTCCAGCAGAGTACGGTGGTGGTGGTGGTGGTGGCTGGAACGATGATGGCGGCGGCTGCTGGGATGACTGGATTCATTGTAGTGAGGTTTGATTGGTATAAACTCGGTTAAATAATGATTGGGCTTAAGTATGGTAATTGCGTACTAATCGGCCCAATCCGTTTCCTTATATTTGGGCTTTACTTATATGAAGCCCATATAAAAGGCAAAAGTTGGCTTGGCCCCAGTAGATATGTTTAGGTCGCGGGGATTAGGACCCCGTTTTACTCGACTGTTAGTAATTAATTAATGACTTTGTAAGATTTCAAAGCAAAAGATGTGTAAATAAAAAAGACTGCTTTTTAAGTTAGCAGTAAAATATTTTGTTAAACTAATCCTTGGAAAAGAAATTAAATACTTATTTAATTCGAAAAATGTGCTCAATGGTTCATTAAGTCCAAGTTAATGTTAAATAGAAATTTGTCATCCTCGCCAATGGCTTCTCGGAGTGTTCAAGAAGTTGATAATCTGCTTCCAGCAAAGATTACGGTTACGGATAAAATCAAATGTTCTCTTTAATTCTGTTGGCGGATGCGGTCGTCATCGTCGTCTAGGCCGGAGAAGGTGGTCGAGGGATGAACTCCACAGTGCTCAGATTCCCGTTGAACTCACACAAGAGTTCAAATCCACGTTCTACCCGTTAGGGTCACAAATGTGTAATTAAATGGGATAAAAAATGTAAGGCTATGGGCCCTCTTCCAATTAATTGGAATGGGCTCAATACTTAGGAAATAAGACCATGATTTGGGCCATAACCCAAAAGGGCCCAACAATCTCCACCTTGGCCCAAATCATCCACCTTTGTGTATAACTAAATGGGAATTCATCATCGCACTTTTCCCAGACACCTGCAAAACGAAAGACACAAAGTCAAATGCAAGATCCAGAAATTTGACACAAAGTCAAGGTATCACAAAAGATACACAAATCTAAGATGGAGCAAAGATCACGGACACACAGTCACAAAATGTTTAAAATATCCCAAGGACAAAATAAACGGAGCACACAAGCTCAAGAGTGGACACAACATCCACGGAAAAGAACTGCATACAACATGCTTCAATCAAGAGAGTCGAAATTTAAAGTCCTCATGCAAGACCTAAATTTTTCAACAGATAAGCATTTAGTACCCATATTAGCAGGATTAAACTCAGATACAATCTTTTCCAGGTTAACAATACATTTTTCCACAATATCACGAATGAAATGATACCTAACATCGATATGCTTGGTTCTATCATGGAAAACAGGATTTTTACACAACTGAATCGCAGACATACTATCAGAAAACACAGTGGCACATTTGTCAAGAAAACCTATTTCATTCAAAAGGTCTTGCAGCCAAATAGCTTCCTTTAAAGCATCAGTAATAACCATGTATTCAGATTCAGTTGTAGATAAAACAACCAAATGCTGAAATTGAGACTTCCAACTTATGCAAGAGCAACACAAAGTAAACACATAAGAAGTTGTAAACTTCCTATTATCCCTATCATTTGCATAATTTGAATCAACATAGCTAACAAGGCTCACACCATTTGCAGATTTGGAAAAGCACAAACTACCTCCATGGAGCCCTTGAGGTATCTCAAGAGCCATTTCAAAGCCTCCCAATGAGGCGCACCTGGATTAGCCATATACCTACTCAAGCAACTAACAGTATATGCTATATCTGGTCTAGTGCTAACCATAAGATACATAACAGACCCAATGAGATTGGAATAAGGAACCTTTTCCATTTCAGCAATTTCAGAATCAGTCTTTGGAGACTGATCCTTACTTAACACAAAGTGAGTAGCAAGAGGCACATTCACAGTTTTAGCAGACATCATAGAGAATTTACTCAAAATCTTTTCAACATATCAAATCTGATTAAGCAAGAGAACATGATTCTTCCTATCTCTATCAATGTTCATACCAATAATCCTTTTAGCATCTCCAAGATCTTTCATATCAAAATTATCACATAGACTCTTTTGAACAAGCTCAACATATTCAAGACCAGGGCTAACAATTAACATATCATTCACATATATGAGCAGAAAAACAGGAACAGAAGTATCAATCTTGAAGTAAAGACAATTATCATGCAAGCTTCTCTTAAACTTCAATGATGTCATGCATTGATCAAACTTCTTATTCCACTGTCTAGGAGATTATTTCAAGCCATACAAGGATTTCTTCAAAAAACACACATGATCAGGATTTTTGGGGTCCACAAAACCCTCAGGTTGTTTCATGAAAATCTTTTTGTCCAAATCACCATTAAGAAAAGCCATTTTGACATCCATTTGCTTCAATTCCCAATCAAAATGAGCAACTAATGCAAGCATTATACCAACAGGTGAATTTAACAACATGAGCAAAAATTTCATTATAATCAACCCCTTCATTTTGAGTAAAACCTTTTGCTACCAATCTATCTTTAAATCTAACATTTTCAGGCTCATGTTTCACTTTGAAAAGCCACTTGCAATCAACAACAGAGCAATGAGCAGGTTTTGGGACTAGAGTCCAAGTATGATTAACATGCAACGATTTCATTTCATCTTTCATAGCATTTAACCATTTCACAGAGTTGTCAGATTTTAAAGCCTCTTGATAGGTCTTAGGTTCATTATCAACACTTTCAAACGCATTACAAGCATGAGTATCAATATGAAAATCATCATACCTAGCAGGTGACCTAATATTCCTTCTAGGTCTATCCCTAGGCAACACATAGTCATCATCTTCAGGAATATCATGCACATTTTCATCATTGATAGCAGGTTTATTGGCAACAAGTTCTTGATCAATAACAGTGTCATATAAGGTTTCAACATCAGATAACAAATGAGACAACTCCACCTCACTCGAAGAAGTGGTAGGATCATGTAAAGGCACAACATCAGACAAAGGAGCAGATAAGCAAGGAAATTCAGATTCATTGAAGATCACATCCCTACTAATCACAATTTTGAAACCTGATCCAGAAAAATCCCACAGCCTATAACCTTTAACACCCTCATGATAACCAAGAAAAACACATTTTCTACTCCTAGGATCCAATTTGTCATGTTTCTGATGCACAAACGCAGCACAACCAAATACACGTAGCACAGAATAATCAATAATTTTACCAAAAAACACATAGTCAGGGCACTTACCCTTTAAAGGCACAGAGGGGGATTTGCTTATTAAAAATGCTGCGATAATAAGCGTCTCACCTCAAAACTTTTTAGAAAGTCCAGAAGACACCAACATGTTCCTGACCTTTCTAACAAAGTTTTATTCATCCTCTCAGCAACCCCATTCTGTTGGGGAGTGTAAGGAGCAGACTTATGTCTCACAATTCCAGATTTGATACATAAATCATCCATGACATTATCGCAAAATTCCAATCCATTATCAGTTCTAAGATACTTAATCTTTTTACTCATTTGATTTTCAATCAAAGTTTTTCAATTTTTGAACTTTTCAAAAACATCAGATTTGTTTTTAAGCAAAATCACCCACACTTTTCTTGAAAAATCATCAATAATGGACAAAAAATACACATTGCTACCTTGAGTTGGTTCACTAGAAGGCCCCCACACATCAGCATGCAGGTACTCAAGTATATCAATACACGAATAAGTCTTAGGGTACGGGAAAATATGGAATTTCACCTTCACATGTTTGCCTTGCACACAAGAATCACAGAAAGGAATGCATGTAAGCTTATCATTACCAAAAGAACCAGCTTTATGCAGTATTTCAAGACTTTTTCCACTCATGTGACCTAACCTACCATGCCAAATATTTGTTTTATCCTCTTTAACAGCGTTAGCAGACATAACAACAGATTTAGCACAACAAACATACAGGTTATTCATTTTTTCAGCATTAAAGATGGGCACAGAAACCTTTACAATAGACATGCAACCTTTTCCCCACCTACCCTCAAGCCCCTCATCTTCAAGTGCAGCACAAGAAATCAAGTTGTTACACAAATCAGGCACATGTAGCACGTTTTTCAAAGTGAACACAGAATCATCTTCAAAACGTAAGCAAATGTCACCAACACCAAGCACATCACATTTTTTTCATTAGCCATAGACACAGATCCATGAGAAACATTTTATATGAAGAGAAAAGATATTTAAAAGGTGTCATATGAAATGTGCAACAGGAATCCACAAGCCATTCACTATCACACAGAGATGCATGCACATAATTCACACAACTATCAGAAATACCAAATGCATCACCATAATTCACAGATTCAGAGGCAACATTAGCATGATCATTAGAATTATTCCTCTTAGGATGAGGACACTTGTTTGCAAAATGTCCCCTTTCATGGAAATTAAAGCATTTCTTCTTTTTCTTGTCCTCATTCTGATTATTCTGGGATTTTACATCAGAATTTTTGTCCTTGTTCTTATTCTTGTTCTTGTTACGATTGTTAAGTTTCCCCTTAACATGCATAACCTCCCCAGAATTCTTAACACCCCCATTTTGTTTTAAATCATGCTCTTTGCTTTTTAAGACATTCACCACAATATCAAGAGTAACATCATCACGACCATACTTTATAGCAGACTTGACATCACTGTAAGAATCAGGTATAACATTTAAAAGCACAATAGGAGTGTATTCATCAATATGCTTGTCACCAGTTAGCTTAATATCTTGAATCAACTTCGTGAACACATCCAAATTTTCATCAACATCTTTGTTTACATCAAGTTTAAAATGAAAGAATTTTTCAAGAAGAAACATTTCACTAGGCAAAGATGTTTCAGTATACAGCTTATCCAGCGTTTCCCACAAAACTTTTGCGGACTCATGCACACCAACTTTTCTAAGCACATGATCAGAAAGATTCAAGATAATCGCAGACAAAACAAGCTCATTCATCTCAGCCTTTTTAGCAGGTGTATCATCCTTATCATACGAGTGATCTACAGCTTTGAATACCCTTTGTTGGACGAGTATGCACTTCATTTTCTGTTTTCAGATGCTGAAGTCTCGCTTACTATCAAACGGTGCTTGTCCAAAAGAAGACGAAGCCATGGGTATTTAAAGTTGAGTAGAACACACTTTGAACGAAAAAAATACAGAATTACAGAGCAACAATCATCACACACCAGGTTGACACTACTCTAATCACACACAAAGCGAGAAACAGAGCAGTATAACACACAATGACAGATTTTCAGCAGCGGAAATGAAAGACCAAGATGACAGTTTCACAAAGAAACAAACAAGAACAGTAATAAGAGGCTCAGCCGCCTCAGAGCATCACACAAGAGCAAATAAGAGGGTCAGCCGCCTCAGGGCATCAGACAAGAAAAAAATAAACAAGAAAGGCTCAAGCTATTTCACCAGAGCGGTGTCTCCGACGAAAACACCGTACCACCTCTACGAGCCACCAGCCCATTACTTAACGGGACGGATCCCTCGTAGTCTTGTTCACGTAGCAAACACAAATGGGGCAGCCTCCACACCAAGTTTCAACCTACACACAAAGTGAAGGAACAATCTGAAAAATTTTCAGAAAAAGAACAGTAAAAAAAATAACAAAACAAATCTGAAATTTTTCGAAAACAATTTAAAAGAAGAGGAGAGACATTTCCCCTTCCCCTTTTTGGACAAGCCAATCTGACCGGAACCTTAGCTCCGGCGGTTAACTCTGGAGGTCAGCGTGGTCAGCAGCTCCGGCAATTTCCGGCGGTCAGCTCCGGACGGCGGCAGTCAGCAACTGGATGAACTGACCAAGAATGGCTGATAGACGGAACCCTTGCTCCGGCAGCGGGCGGCTGTCACCGGTGGGTAGAGGACAGGTCGCGGTGGTCTACTGCTGGTGGACGAAGCAGCACCGGTGGACAGCTCTAGGCGGAACCCTAGCGGCTGGCGTTGCGTTCAGATCCTAGCGAGCAGCTCCCGGTGGCAGCGCGAGCTCCTTTCTGTCGCGTTCCCGGCGAGCAGCTCTGGCGGGCAGCGGCTGAGCGCGGACGGCTGGCAGCGTCGTCAGATCACGACGGCGGAAGTAGCAGCGGTAGCGAACGAAGGCAGACGGGCTGAGCAGATCCGGCGACCTTCGAGCGGCGGCTTCGATCGGTGAGCAAGCGAGCAAATCCAGCAGCGGCGGTCGAGAACTGGAACAGCGGAGGCACGACGGCGCGATCTGGAACGGGCTGAGCAGATCCGCGACGATCGCGTTCAGATCGTGGCTCAGCGGCGGTGCTCCGATCACTAGGTGAGGAGGAGGCGTACAGCGGCTCCGATCCGGTCAGATCGCGACTCAGATCGCGATTCCGGCGAGGAAATTCGGCGGCAGCCGGACGGCGGCGATCTCCCACCGTCGGCTAACGGTCAGCAGCTTCGGGAGACGGACGGACGACGAAACCCGCTCTGATACCACTGTTAGGCGGATGCGATCGTCATCGTCGTCTAGGCCAGAGAAGGTGGTCGAGCACAAGAGTTCAAATCCACGTTCTACCCGTTAGGATCACAATGAGTGATTAAATGAAATTAAAAGTGTAAGACTATAGGCCGTCTTCCAATTAATTGGAATGAGCACAATACTTATACTTATGAAAGAAGATCATCATTTGGGCTTAACCGAAAAGTTCTCTTTCGCTAATTCTCTCAGATGCATTTACCATGACAATCGGTTCAATTTCTCTCCTCCGCCAAAAACTACCTCCCTTCCTCTCCACTGCGTTCAACCGCCCGCAACGCTTCATCTCCGCCGCCGCTCGCCGCCACTTAATCCCTGTCAATGTCAGGAGGCAGCATCAGAACCAGCAGCAACCTCAGAAAAGCCTATTCAAAGCTCGAGACACTTTCAAAAAGCACTTCTCCTCTCTTGCTCCGCTCCTTTCCCCCGACGAGAAGCCTCCGCTCACAGAGAACCAGGCAATAGGTACGGTCGTCTCCGCGCAAGCCAATTTTATGCGCGTAGTTGTGAATTCAGCTTCCAAAGAGGATGATTCTGAGGGTTTGGGGGTGGAACTGCTGTGTGTGGTGAAGGATGTATTGAAGAAAATAAAGAGGCGAGTGCTTGTAGGGGACAAGGTTCTGGTAGGGTCGATTGACTGGGTGGATAGGGGAGGAAGGATTGAGAATGTGTTTGAGCGGAGGAGTGAGCTTATGGATCCTCCGGTTGCGAATGTGGATCATTTGCTTGTGCTTTTCTCTGTGGACCAGCCGAAAATCGAACCGTTTACTCTTACTAGGTTCCTTGTGGAGGCTGAGTCAACTGGAATACCCCTTACTCTTGCATTGAACAAAGTAGAGCTTGTTGAGGAATCGGTATGAAATCGAAAATTGAATATAAAACTTGTTTCCTATTTACCTGCTCAAGTTGTCAATTGAATTGAAGTGAAACTGTAATTTGCGAGTTGCTTATTATGTGTTTTGCTTGGTTGGCCTTTGAGAACTAAGACTCTTGTGAATTAGGTTTGTTCTTGTTGAATTTACTAATTTGGATGGTGTATTTTATCCCTTCTTTTTCATTATTTTCACAGTTGTGCTGAGAAAGTGAGAATACTAATCAAACATGTTCAATATGCCTGTTTACTCTGACTGAAGAATTTTGTTTTCATTATTGTCATTCCTGCTACACAATATATCTAAACAAATGATATTGGTCTAGCTCTCGGCAGATATTTTCACTGAATTGTTACATATATTTGCTCCAGTTACTTATCTGTAGTTTTTTTATTTTTGGGAAGACACTGGTGGAGTGGAAATCGAGGCTTCGTAGTTGGGGCTATGAACCAGTTCTTTGTAGTGTTGATACAAAACGAGGACTAGATACACTGCAATTCATTCTCAGGGACCAAACCTCTGTGACTGTTGGTCCCAGCGGTGTTGGTAAATCAAGTCTGATTAATGCTCTAAGAGGGAATAAAATCATCCCTGGAGCTGTTGAAGATGATAAATGGTTTGAACATGTACGTTTTGCCTTTTATTGTATCAGTATTATCTCTCTATTATATGTTTGATCCGTGTTCCATAACTTCTCAATAACTCAAGCAGATTATAGGCAGCAAATGGTTGGAAGAACAGCGTGTTGGGGAAGTGTCTACAAGGAGTGGAAGAGGAAAGCACACTACCCGACATGTCTCATTGCTTCCATTGCTAGAAGGAGGATATCTTGCGGACACCCCAGGATTTAACCAACCTAGTTTGCTGAAAGTTACAAAGCAGTCCCTATCACAATATTTTCCTGAGGTTCTTACCAATTATACTGCTGTTATTTCAACATTCTTAAAAAAATTTGGCCTCTTGACCTCTTTTTGTGTCTCTAAAATGAACTGGATGATCAATGCTCCTTTCAGATTCGGAAAATGCTGAAACAAAACGAATCTGGAAAATGCTCGTTCAGTGACTGCTTGCATCTTGGTGAACCGGGGTGTCTTGTGAAAGGAGACTGGGAAAGATATCCATACTATCTTCAACTGCTTGATGAGATTAAGATTAGAGAGGAGTTTCAGCTTAGGACTTTTGGAACTAAAAGAGAGAGTGGCGTGAGGTATGTTTTAAGATGCACTATACGCATTCTTCACTGCAATCCAACAAATTTAATTTAGTCTCAAGTGTGGTACATGCTAATTTAAAATCCATCTACTTCTCTGATGTTGGAGCTTTTGCCATATCTTTTAGAACCTAACGATTTATCATGTATTTGTCATTAATACTGGATTGTTTATTTGTAATTGTGTCATATACTAGTATTTTGAGATTTGGAATGTGATTTGTGATAGGGTCAAGGTTGGAGAATTGGGTGTGAAGCAGTCTGAACCGAGATTGGAACCAAAGAAACACAGGAGACAATCTCGCAAGACAGTGAACCAGTCTGTATACGACGAGTTGGATGAACTTGTAGATGATGAAATTTTGGATTATGAAAATCCGATTCTGAGGGAAAGGAGGGAAGAAAATCAGTGAAGGCACCACAGTGCTTGTAAATAGTCTCTACTTGTCTAACCCCGATCGTGATGATAGGATTTTAAACTGGCATTTTGTAACTATAGGGTGATGCTTCTGATTTTGCTTGGGATTAAAACAGAAGGATGGCCTGTCTTGTTTGGTGGTCATCTGGTTATTACCGTTGTAGCGTTATCTCATAGGAGTATTTTGTTACGCAAAGGGTCTTCTGGGTATCTTTGTTTTGAGTTCTCTCCCTCCATTTGAGATAATTTCATTTTCATTAACAAAAATATCAGATCGATTTCACCTGGTGCATTTTCGCGCACTCTTCCCCCCAAGCACTCCTTCCTTTTTATCTGTCTCTTTTACATCTTGTTTCTTGAACTCCTCTATTACCATATAGTACTCTTGGGTGGTGGTCGGAATTGGTGGGCAATACCATAACACAGATCCTAGAATACTATCTCCAGAATCATTTTTCTTGAACTCCTCTATTACCATATATATGTCTGCAATTCGTATCCAATGGTCATTATAATCTATAATGGGTTCCTAAATTCCACATCGTTGATGAAACCCTTCCTTCTTCTCAGTAAACCAATTAGCTTCTGTTGGAGTAAGTTGTTGGGTGGAAAAGCAAAAAATAATTTTGGAGCAGAGAGTTTAGAACGGTGTATTTGGGGTTATTTTTGTAATATCATGATAATTTTTTTCAATGCCCTAAGTAAATTCTCGGGCGGCAATAGTGTCGCCCTTTAATAAAAATGATAAAAAAATACATCATAATAATATTCACTTTTTTACACACATCTTACTATAATATTTATTTATTTTTATCCATTTCAATAACTTTATTATACAATTATTTTATTAAATTAGTTAAAACATTATTTCTCTTGCTTATAAAAGAATAAATTTTTCTTAAACTTGGCAATCGTTCCATGGAGGTGGAGGGAGTATTTTTGGTGAAAACTTTGAATGGAGTAAAAAATATGTGGAGGTCTAGAGAGTGAGCGAGAAAATGGGCTGGAAAATGTGATAATGGGCCTGGTCATCAAATGAGTTATAATCCGTAGCCCATTAAAGGAAGACAGTTGATTGAGAGACGATAAAGATAAGTATATCTCGATTGGAGGGGAAGAGTGGAGATGAGGAGGACATTCATTCGAGGCCTACGGACGGTAGCTGACTGCCCTCGCCTCACCAAATTTTCGCTTCGTGCCCCTAAATATGTAAGCTTTATTCATCTTTTGCTAAAATTTCATGCTAAACCACAATTGTTGATTAAATCTGATTAATCGTCTTTTTCTCAAGTAATTCAAATGCTATTTTGAATAAGGGTTAGCTATTAAATTGGGAGTTCACCAAAAGAGAATTAGTAGTATATACCCCTGCGCCTGAGTATGATAGTATCGTATTGTCTGAGGTAGCTTTGGTGAGAGTGAGAGAATGCGTGTATTCGATTGGATATGAGCAAATTCATGTTTTTTACCCTATGGCTATTTCTGTCATCAGATGATATGAGAGATCTCATTTTGGGATCTTGTGTAGGGTTTAGTTTCATTGTGCTTCAATCCAATATCATGAATGTAGAGTCAAGTTAACCACCAATACGCAGTGGGTGGCATTTGAATTTGATGTCCCATATTCCATCTTGCTCGCTGACTCTGTAGTTTGTGCTCAAATGCCCCCAGTGTTCATTTATACTGCTCAATTCACATGAAATATTGAAGCTAAATTGCTTTCATGCATTGGGACACAAAATAGTTATACATGCTACTTAAAGAAATTCTGCTGAGAGAATTCACTCAACTTGAATAGATTTTTTTATCTTCTTATTCTTCCAGGTGGAGGTGGAATTTGACGACGGAAATACATGTACTCTATCAGCTGAATACTTGAGAATATACAGTCCGGCAGTCGACAGTAAAATTAGATCCATTGGAGGAGAAAAGGTAACTGGTGTTCTATTTTCAGCATCCAACTAAACATTGCAATTGATGCCTTAGAATTTACCTTTCAACTTTATCCTAAGTTAGGTAATATTTGGGAGGCGTCATGTTGGAATCATGTCTGCAGAACCTGTGGGAAACTATGGGGTGAGGTGCTGGCTGTAACATTGTGTATATTGTAATGGAATATTTTCCTATTGAATACTGATGATTGTATTACTTCTCTGGTTGATGTAGATTACAGTTTGATGACTTGCATCGAACAGGGATCTTCACATGGGATTACTTATATTATCTTGGCAGCAATAGATTTTCTCAAATGAGAAATTACATTGCAACTCTAAAGAAACATGGACTTAGTCGGGATCCCAAGTAAACCGTTATCTACAGCAAGTGGAGTTGAGTGATACTGGTACGGATACTAATCTATCAAGAGTAGTCTATTTTGTTAACAAATGTTGCTTTGCTCTGTTTCTTTCTTAGGCTGTCTTTTTGTAAACAGGTTGTATCACTTGAACAAAATCCATATCATGGGTTCGTTATCACGAAATTATGGCTGCTTCTCATGCACGGGAAACACGAGACTGATCTATTCTTGATCATAGGTGACGTGTAATTGTGTGAATTTCAAGTTAATCAGAATATTAGGTTTGGTTGTTAAATAGATTAGGTGATGAAAAAGTCTACGGTTTACCGAACATTATTTTTATTATCTCATCTCCACCACAGTTTACTATTTTCTTGTAGCTCTTTCGTGGTACTTAATGTTTTAATCAACCCTCTTTATTATACTAAATTCCTACCATAATATAACACTTGTACATTGGTGAATTTTTTGAAAATTTTTTGTAATCTGTGCATGATTACAATGGGTTATAATATTACATGTATCTTTTATTATTATTATTAGTATTTTAAGTTTTTCATTTGTGATCAACTGCATTTGTCTTGAGCAAATATTATAGTTCAACCTCGATAGATTTCACAAATTTTCAGAAGTTTTACATATTTTTCGCATTAAGGTTGTGTGAAGCTTCCTGATACAAACCAAAACCAACTCACAGTTGTAAATAAATCAATGCTACAATCTTTTCATCTTTGAATTATCTATACATTCACATTATAAACTATGGTAATTATATTATATTGAAAATTAAGGAAAATATAAATATGAACGGAATTCACTTCCACAATCTGCCAGAGCAGAAAGATAAAACTTTTTAGCTGTGTATAATTATAAAATAAGAAAATCACCCGACGACGTCGTTCCGTAAGTCAACTAAAATTATATTCCCCTCTTCTATGTTAGAATCTGTCAGCAAACCTGGATCACTCTCAAGCAACATATTTCGATAATTTAATTGTTGAAAAGAAAGGATCACGATTCAATTTGCTCAATGAAATATATATTTATATAAGTTTAAATAAAATCACCGGTTTCATCACAGGTCATCAGTGGAGAATTTAAGGTTTGTTTAATCGACAGCTTTCTTCCACGATCTTGCATATCTCTGGCAATCAAATTGAAAACAAGAGAAATGATCAAAGAGAGAGCTGACTTTGACATAAATTCACATTTCAGATCTTTTAGATAGATCCCCGTTTCAGTTTTTGGCTATGTAACAATGTCAATGGGGAAGTTCTTATCTTTATTGGCGGCAGTGGCAGTGTTGGTGGCGGGCCTGTCTATTGGCGGCGGAGAGGCCCAGGATAAGGCGGTGGCTGGTACGGCGCCGTATAGAATCCACACTTTGTTCTCGGTTGAGTGTCACAATTACTTCGATTGGCAAACGGTGGGCCTCATGCATAGCCTCCGCAAGGCGGGCCAGCCCGGCCCGATCACGCGGCTCCTGAGTTGTACAGATGATGAGAAGAAGACATATAGAGGCATGGACTTGGCGCCAACTCTTGAGGTCCCTTCGATGAGTAGGCACCCCAAGACTGGTGATTGGTCAGTTGCCAATGTTGATTTATACATATACTCGTATATGTTTTTATGCTCTTCTTTTGATTATGTGTGTATAGAAACATTATACATCTATAGTCATTGTTGATTTGTGTGTATGAATTGTTCGGGTTGGATTTTCATGTTAAGAAGCAGGAAATTAGTTACTTTGATGGCTTCTTGATCTAGATTCATGGAGGAGTGGATTCATTGTTGAGCTAGAAATTTTGCTGTCATGGAAGTCCTCGCTGACTTTTAATGTTTGGCTAAGTACACATGCATGTGTGGAGATTTAGATTCAGATGAAAAGTTCTTTCTTATGGTTGTTCCTTTATGGCAGGTATCCCGCGATTAATAAACCAGCAGGTGTAGTCCACTGGCTTAAACATAGCAAAGATGCACAAAATGTTGATTGGGTACTCGTTTTAGATGCTGATATGATTGTCCGAGGGCCAATCCTACCATGGGAGCTTGGAGCAGAGAAAGGCAGACCTGTTGCTGCATATTATGGGTAATTCCATCCTCATTTGTCGTGTCCTAATGTTTCTTTGATAACCAATTTCCATCAGCGATGTGTTTCCTTAAGTACAACCGCCCCTGTTTTGTGCTAACTGTCTGTCAGAGAACCAAGCCAATGTATCATTGTTTTGGGCTTACACCGTTCTACTATGCATGCATTCACTTCCTTTTTCTTTGACATGTTTTCTTCGACCTTGAGAGTATCTCATAAAGACTGAATTTCTTGATCAGGTACTTAGTTGGATGTGACAATGTTCTTGCTAAACTGCACACAAAACATCCTGAACTCTGTGATAAGGTTGGGGGGCTTTTAGCTATGCATATTGATGATCTTAGAGCTTTGGCGCCCAAGTGGTTATCAAAAACTGAAGAAGTACGGGGAGATAAAGATCATTGGGCTACTAATTACACTGGTGATATATATGGAACAGGGTGGATCAGTGAAATGTATGGATATTCATTTGGTGCTGCAGAGGTAACTTTTATCCTATGTTTATCTCTTACCCAATGATGGTCACTTTATTCATCCTCAATTCCTCATGGTTTCTATGCTGCCTAGACTGCTTTTTGCTACAGTGCGTAAATGAAATATAATATAAAGAACCTTTGTTTTCTCTATGCTGTCAAATCTTGAATGTCTAACTTTGTCATCCTTTTTGCACATAAAGTATTATTATTTCTCACCACACAGCATATCCATATGCATAATTGTATACATGCATGACTTTGTGTCTTGCTTTCATCAGGTGGGACTTCGCCACAAGATAAATGATAACTTGATGATTTATCCAGGCTATGTTCCTAGAGAAGGTGTTGAGCCCATTCTTATGCACTATGGTTTACCTTTTACGGTTGGAAATTGGTCGTTCAGTAAATTACAACATCATGAAGACAGTATTGTGTATGATTGTGGGCGACTCTTTCCTGAACCTCCTTATCCTAAAGAAGTAAGTTCATTATTCAGTTATTGTGAATGGATGAATTTGTTATTTGATTGAGTTTCATGCTTGTAATTTCACTTCCTAATAGCTGAATTCGTAGTTTTCTGTAATATGTGACTAAATGAGCCAGATCTTGTTCATACAATAAACATAGATCTTAGGAGAAAAGGATATATGAATAAACTTGAGCTTACTGGTAGTGGTGCATATTTATGTATTTAAACATACAAATATCCTAGCTTGTACTTGTTATGCCAAATCCAAATATGTACAAATATTGACAGATTTCTCTTTCCTTCCTCCGAGACTGGTGGTGTTATTCGCTAGCATGCATCATTAGTCTTTCCAATCAGTTTAGCATGTCTAATTAGAGGTTGTCGCTGCCTCTGACATCAAATGCTAAATGTCATCCAAGTGTTTGATTGTTAAGATATCTTGAGATTTTGTTGGAATCTAATCTTTATTTTATTTCCTGAGAAATAATATTTTGGGAAGTTTGAAAAGTTTCATCATGGTTGACTGCCATCTGAGCCTCATTACACATGGAATTAATTTAGAATAAAATTGTCTGATAGTATTCTTCATGGCATTAAATCTACTCTCAATCAACTAAATACCGAGGAAACAGTGTTTCTGGATGTGCTTGTCCATGGGATGTACAGACTTTTGCAGCTGGGTGCTAAAGTTGCATAGACTAATTTGAAATATTTTCTTGCAGGTGAAAGAAATGGAAAGTAATCCTAACAAAAGGAGGGAATTATTTCTGAATCTAGAATGCATAAATACCTTGAATGAAGGTTTATTATTGAACCATGAAAAACATGGCTGCCCCAAGCCAAAGTGGTCAAAATATTTGAGTTTCTTGAAGAGCAAAACATTCGCAGAACTAACGAAGCCAAAACGTGCGACTCCAAGAAGCCTTCGAATGATGGAGGAAGACAATGTGCAGAAGCAAGATGTTGGTGATCCTGAAAAGCCACACCCAAAAATACATACTATTTTCTCAACGGAATGCACCCCTTACTTTGATTGGCAAACTTTGGGGCTTGTCCACAGTTTCAACCTGAGTGGCCAGCCGGGGGGCATCACTAGGCTTCTAAGTTGTACAGAAGAGGACTTGAAGCAATACAAAGGACTTGATCTTACTCCCACTCATTTAGTCCCATCAATGAGCCGTCACCCATGGACAGGAGATTGGTAATGCCTTCTGCTTAAAACTATTGTAGACCCCATTCAACTTTTATTGCCATAACCTTTGGAAGATAAAAACTTATAAACTATCATAAATAAGTAAAATTTAATGGTTACTTTTGATGTGTTGGTGTGTGTGTGAAAGAGGTCTGAGATAGTGTTGCCCCTTCTTCAGCAGACTACAGTTGGAACTTTTTCTCTTCAATGGTCTCTTTTTTTTGTTAAAAAAAAAATCAAGTGAGTGATAGTTTAGATTTGAGAAGCAAGTATAAAACACAGATTAGTGATTAACAGCACTGAAATTTGTTCCATATCAGGTATCCAGCAATTAACAAACCAGCTGCTGCTGTCCATTGGGTTAACCATGTAAAGACTGACGCAGAGTACATAGTCATCCTCGATGCTGATATGATAATGAGAGGACCAATTACACCATGGGAATTCAATGCAGCTAAGGGCCGACCTGTTTCCACTCCATACGAGTAAGAACGATTTGTCTCAAAAATTTCGATTAAATAAGAATATTACTCGATGATCACTTGATCTTTTTTCTTTCTAAACGCATAACAGCTATCTTATTGGCTGCGATAATGAGCTTGCGAAGATCCACACACGTAATCCGCAAGCTTGTGACAAGGTTGGAGGTGTTATTATAATGCATATTAGGGATCTCAAGAGATTTGCTTTGCTTTGGCTACATAAAACGGAGGAAGTCCGAGCTGATATGGCCCATTGGTCCCGAAATATAACCGGAGATATATATGAAGCCGGTTGGATCAGTGAGATGTATGGTTACTCATTTGCTGCAGCGGAGGTATTTTTCGTAGTTTATAAATCATTTAAATCAGTTTTTCGTTGATTAAACATAGGAATTTTGAAGGTGCGGGAAACTGTGGTTTTTTGCACTCAATAATTGAATGAAATACTCACAAGTTACACGATATATTTCTGTGTGCAGTTGAATCTAAGGCATGTCATAAGCAATGATATAATGATATACCCGGGATATGTCCCCGTACCTGGTGTCAACTATAGAGTATTTCACTATGGATTAGAATATAGAGTCGGTAACTGGAGGTTCGATAAAGCCAAGTTTAGGCATATGGATGTTGTTAACAAATGTTGGGACAAGTTTGCGGACCCTCCTGATCCATGGACTTTAGATCGTTCTAACGAAGAATTTTACCAACGCGACTTGCTTAGCATAGAGTGTGCGAAAACTTTAAATGATGCTCTAGAGCGATATTACGAGAGAAAGAATTGCTCTGATCCCAACTTGTTGTCCACTCCGACAGCAGAAACACTCAGGCCTCCTTCCTTGCTCACTCTGACACAAGAAACTCTCAATCCTCCTTCCTTGTCCACTCCAACTAAAAAGACACCCTCTATGCCCCCTCCAGATCGTGATGAAATAATAGTTTCGAGTAAATTTGGGAAAGTGGAGGAGACTGATACTTCAAGGGAGAGTTCAGAGGTGAAGAATAAAAGTTATGGACTATCTCCACCAGCAGAGGCCAACCAAGCATTCAGTTCCATGAGACTATGGATAATTGGGCTTTGGGCATTTTCAATAATTGGTTTTGTGGCAGTGATGTTTATAATGATCTCCAATCGGCGTGGACAGAGGAAAAGGGGCAAAAGTTTGAAGAATAAGAGAAGAAGCGCGTATTCAGGAGTGTGGGACCGTAGCGCCGAAATATTGTAGCAGTCATTGAGCTAACACGAGACAGACAGTGGGTATGTTATAGTGACTTCCATTTTTGTAATGTATGTAGTGTATCCAGAGTTGACTTGTTTGGGATGGAAGGAAATGTTGAAAGGATTATACCCAATAAAATGAAATGTGATAAAGAAAACTTGAGTCATACTATTGTTTTAATGGATTCTGGATGGAGAGGCCTCAACAAAATCCACATTAGTCGCCTTTGTTTGGTACTATAGCATTACCACTACCTCTATTTTCACTATATTAGCATCATATTATTTGGTTTTACTTCCTGCTAATCAAACATCCCTCTCCAACACAAACTACTCCATCCTCAGCTAATTAAGCTTTCTTTTTTTGGAGTATATCTTATGGCGATGTACCAACTAGAGGTAGGTCATACACATCACATCTTTGAACCCCCTCTACTTCAACAAACACCCTTTATTACATCTCCCTCTAATTAATGCCCCCTTTATTACAACAAAATATAGAGTCCCATACATTGTTTTTATGTAAAGTATGAGGTTTCAAATACCAAGATAAACTTAGAGATTTTTAAACATACATACAAATACAATAATGAATTCAACACAAAAGGCGTGATTGAAGATACTTTTTTATTAATTGTAAATATGCATTTCTTACAGCAGAATTAGAATGAATATTAAAGAAATGGTGGGTAGAATCATTAGAACATAATTAAAGAGAGGAAATGTGACGTTAATCTGTTAAAAAAAAAAAAAAAAAAGTGGGACCACTTGTGTTGAGGACTAAACTAAAGGGTTACCAGGAAAGAATAGAATTAATTAATTAATTTACTAGTTAATTAATGTTAAGAGTTTTCAGCATGCTTATAGTGATGGCCCACCTTTTGGTGTGGAACGTTAGCTTTTCGTTTGAATTTCAAATTTGAAGGGCCCAGGCGAGGCGAGGCGGATATAACCTTGACACAAAACATCCATAACTCTGGTTTAATTTCATGATTTTCATTAGGGTTTGCTCCCAAAATAAGTGAGAGAGAGAGAGAGAATGGGAGAATCATCGTGTCTGTTTCATGGCTTCTCCTATGCTTCTGCAATTCCAAATGAACACAAACAGGTAGGATTAGGATTAGGATTAAGAAGAAACAATATTGATTTTGTAATATTAAATGCAGTGGTTAGTGATGTGTTGGTGTTGCAGGGGAACCCGATGCACGTTCTTGGAGAATCAATATCATTTGGAAGGTTTACATCAGAATCATTGTCGTGGGAGAAAAGGTCCACATTCAGTCACAAGAAATACGTTGAGGAGGCAGAGAGGTACGCCCAGCCTGGATCGGTGGCGCAAAAGAAGGTTTTTTTTGAGGCTCATTACAAGAGAATTGCTGCTCTCAAGGCTGCTGCCTTGCTCGACCAACAACTAAATTTACCACTCACTCAACAACATCATCATACTAGTAATGAGGAAGTGAAGGTAGAGGTGGAGGTGGAAAAGACTTGTCATCCCATTCCCATTAATGTTGATGTATATTGCCAGGTTAGGGATGATGAGTGTGTTAAGGCAGAAACTAGTGAGAAGAGCGTTTTAGATAATCAGGACACTAGTGAATCCAAGCCATTGCTCAAGGTTAGCTTACATCGGTTCTGTATTTTTCTCTTGTCTGAAATCTAACAATCAATGCACTGCAGCATGACTCTGTGGACAGTGAGGAAGTGACGAGCAAGATGTCTTCGCTCAAGACATCCATTCTCAACAAATCATGGAGGGCTCCAGCTCCAGCTCCAGCTCCATCTCCATCCACACCTGCAAATCATTTCAAAAGGGAGTTTTCAAAGATATCGTCTCCCAAGTCCTTGCGCGATTTACTCAATTTAATTCCCACCAAGGATAAGGATGCTGCCAATCACTCACTTCTTCCTTTCAAGACTCCTGCTCCGGTCATTCTCATCTCGCATACCTTTATTCATTTTATTATGGGAATGTTACCAAGTAATGCTGATGATTATTGTTTGCAGGCATCTCGAAAGAATGCTACCCCTCTACCTGGAAACACAAGGTGTGTAATTTTTAACAGTTTTGCATAGAGAGCCATCTTATGCTGTCTAATTTGACTATAAATCAATACACAGGATGAAAACTCCAATTGATTCCTCTGCCTCTGCCTCTGCCACGGGAAGAAAAACACCCGCTCCCAGATGGCACATCTTATCTGCAGTGTAAGCATAAGTTGGTTTAAAACTAGAGTGTATGATCACGGTTAATGATTAGTACATGTGTTTTGTATATTAGTTGCCCCAAGTCATTGTCCGACTACAGAAACAAACTACGCTCACCAACTGTATCCACTCCCTTTACTCTCAGAACAGAAGAAAGAGCTGCAAAGAGGAAACAGGCAAGCCATATTTATTGTTCATCTATTCTTTTCCCAGACCAACTGTTTTAATGTCGTTAAACCTCAGAAACTCGAGGAAAAATTCAACTCTACTGAGGCACAGAAGACGCAATTTCAAAAAACGTTCAAGGTTGGAAACTAACTTTCCTCTCTTTCTGCTTCTCATGAAAATGGAGGATATGCTTCAAGGGATTGTTTTGCTGTGCAGGAGAAAGCAGGAGATGAACTCAGAAAACTGAGTTGCAGTCTGTGCTTCAAAGCTAGCCCCTTGCCTGAATTTTACAAGGACAGAGAACCACCAAAAAATCATATGAAAAAGGTACTTCCTTGCTCTGTTTATCCTATTGAACCAATGTTTGCAGTCGCATGACCAAGTGTTCTTTTATTACATTATAAAGACATCAGCAGCACAGCCACAGTCAATGGTGCTAGGAAGAAGCATTTCAAGCAAAAAACAAGGCACTATCTCAATGCCGCCTCCACCTCCACCCCCAACACACTTAACTAACAACAGTGTTTGCAAGAATTTATTGCACAAGAATGCTGTAAACCAGAGCAAACATCTTACCCGATCATCACATGAGAACGCATCTCCAAATATCCAGCAGTGATCAAAGCAACTGCATAATTCTTTTTTCTCTTAGCAGCCATATGTTCACACTTGAATGATGTATTTATGTAACTTTGAATTTCCCAACTAGAGTAGAAAAGATGGCTTTCATGTTGGTTTTCAATCTGGTGGTATGTAAAGATTGCTGCTACAATATATTCTTTGAAAAATCAAACATATGTAAATTACAATATCTAATTTTATTTTACCAAGTAACTTTCATCTTTAACGTGCGGCAAAAGGTTCATATGCAAAATACGCAGTTGAATGCTACAGACGTCAGGAACCAAACAAAACATGAGTATCACGGAAAGTGAATGCTTCAATGAAATCACTCTTTGCTCAAAAATTGATGTCCACTGACCACTCCATAAACCTCAATTAATATAATTTCCACAAAATGTATAACAAGAGCAGCTCGAATATATAATCATTGCTAATCTACAGTTCCCTTTGTCAAGCACAATCTTTAACTTAAGTTCGCGCATCTCTGGTCCATCGCTTCAAGATATATTGGCTGGGAACAGTCTTTATATTCCTATAATCTAGCACTTTCAGTGCATGGCTACACAAGATTCCTACAGACTCGAACTTCATACAACTGCAGGCCACTGAATCATCTTCCAAGCTGTATGAAACTCTGTAAGAGTGAACTTGACCATATGTATTGACTTTATACACAGCTGAGGGTACTGCATCCATGCATTGGTTAACTACAATGTTCAAACTCTTTTCATATTCTAGGTGGAACATTCTGAAGATTAGGGGTGTATATACTTCCCTAACCTGCTTCAGCAATATCACGTCCCCCATTATTCTCGGCATGTGTTGACCCATATCATAATTAGCTTCCAACTCTTTGAAACGCCAGTCGTTCAACACCCTTCCAAAATGCTTGACAAATTGAAGGATATGTGATTCACTCTTAATATACTTTTTCAAGCTAGTAATTGAGCCCTCCGAGAGTAGAGCAGTCTCTATATCAGCAGAAAAAATATGCTTGGTGTAAGGTAAGGCCCACTTCTCTCGCTCTTCAAATATGCCATGCAACCAATCATTCTCCCATAGACTGTAAGTATCCAGCATGAGTTTCCAGGAATTAACAAACTCTTCTGCGTCCACATTGAGAAAGCAACCACACAAATCACTAGAAAAAGAATCAGAGCTGGCAACTATTTGACTGAGATATTCAAGTGCATTGTGATAAATATGCCATGTGCATAACCTGTGATGAGTTTCAGGTAACTCAGAGCAGATGGCTTCAGATATCACAGCATCTTTATCAGAGAGTATAGTTTTGGGTGTTTTTCCAGACATCGCCTTTATGAAAGTTTGAAATAGCCACTTAAAGGATTGAGTGGTGTCATCATAAAGAAATCCAGCACCAAAGACTAGCATCTGCTTATGATGGTTTATTCCGAAAAAAAGGACTAAAGGCCTCCAATCTTTGTTCAGACGATAGGTTGTATCAAAGCAAACAACGTCACCGAAATCCCCATAGTCCACCATCATCTTTTCATCAGCCCAGAAGAAGTTGGTCATCTCCTCTTCCGCATCAAGTTGCACAGCATAAACAAATGACGGGTCCTTCAATTTTTTGTTCTGGAAATACCGGTGGAAACTTTCTGCTTCTTCATGCTTCATGTTCCACACACATTTAGAGGTAAGACTCATTTCATGATCAATGGGATCATAAACATAATCATCCTGAACTCCCACTCCTGTTAATAGCAACTCAGCAAGTGACTTTGGTGGCATGTCACAGCCCCCAGATGAACTGGAATCTACAATTTGATTTATCAAAGATCTCTTCTGTGATCGCAGCATACGAACTTTACAAGCAGGCACAAGGTCATGATTGTGACGTTCTTCAAAGTGGGTGACACGATATCTACCATCAGGCTGACGTGAAATGACCAGTTGGGCCAGGCACCCAACTCTAGTTTCCTTTCGAGGTCTCTTTACTTTTGAACCTCTTTTATCATTCTGTCGATATCCTTCTCTAAAACACGTATATCTCCTAGATGCCACAGCTCCATCTATCTTACTCCTGTTAACATAATCCTTCCTAACACTGAAACCTACTCGCGCAGCATAGGTATTATAGAACTCATAAGCATGATCTTCCGACTCAAAACCCATACCCAGCTTTGGTACCCCATCTGGCACTGGAGCTGAGGCTGATTCAGCCTCTACAGCCTCAACAAAGGATATTCTCTTCTGTGATGGAAGTAAATGAGCCGTGAATGGTGTCACAAACTCATGATTATGCCTCGTTTCGAAATGGATGACACGATATTTGCCATTTGCTTGGCGTGTAATGGTCATATGGGCCAGACAACCAGTTCTTGTTTCTTTCCGAGGTTTATTCATGTTCATATCACGCTTGCTAGATCCATAGCCTTGTCTGTGACAGGTATACCTCCTAGATACTACCAAACCTGTAACCTTGCTTCTATTAACAAAATCTTTTCGGATGCTGAAACCCTCCATGAGAGCATATTTATTATAACACTTGTATGCGTGATCCTCAGATTCAAATTCCACCCCAAGTTTTGGGACTATGTAGTCATCAGCTTCATCCTTTAAAACTGGAACAGATCCAGATGAAGCATTAGAAGGAGCTTTAGACGTAGACACATGCTTATTGTCAGCATCCATTCCCAGCTGATGGTCAGATGAAATATCAAAACTATGACCATTTTGCTTACCCATAATCTCTGGCCCATCACTGTTGCATGTTTTTGAACTCAGACCCTCAAGTTGCGCATCCTTGTTTAAACCATTGTGGTCAACTGATGAACCATTCTCTCTAGTGAACTTAAGCTCAACATCACTATCTATGCTTTTTTCGTCAGATGATGAGTTGAAACAGCTATATGTGCTCTCACTGTCTACGTCCATACCATCCTTGTCAGCAGACGAAGCTTCTTGACTCAGAGAAGCATCTTCATGGGCAAAGACCACCTCAGCATCGTACGAAAAACTTGGGTCCTCACCTATGTGATTTACATAGGCATCCACTAGTAATGAAGAATCACCTTTGACCACTCTGACACCATCACCTGCGGCAGAGTCCATGGACCATTTACAACAGAGAACCTGTAAAAGGATAAAATTTTATATTTTTTGCACATCATAATATACGAGCTAATCAGAATCTCAATTTCCTCCTGAATGCATAAACTAAGGCAACGTATTATTAATGACACTATCAATAATAAACCAAAAAATACTTCATAACTTAACTGAGTATGCCTGGATAAATTTGAATTCTTAAACATATGATGATTAAACGATCAGTGCAAAATACAAAAGCTCAATGTTATTCTATCTTTTTGGTCTCAAACCAGGCTGCATTGACATAACAAATACTTAATTTTAATTTTTCTGCATTTCATAAACACAAGATAACAGACATATCATTTAATTTATGCGCATTCGGATATATAATAATCTATTGTTCCTCACAATAGTGTTATCAAGCGAGCAACAATCATATGTATAATCTAACAATTTTTCCAGTCTTCAATAAATAACATTGAAAATTGATCGAGCTTCCAGTTTTGAATATAAAAAATCAAATTTTAATTGGTCAATTAAACTGTCTATTCCCAAGCAAAATCCAACTTGCAACTTTCAGAATCAACTGCTCACTCAGGTTTGAGGAAACATTGCATTGTAACAGAGAAATCTGCCCTATTTTAATTAATTCGATCACTAATTTTAAATTATTAAATAAACTAATATATATATATATATATATATATATATATATATATATATATATATATATATATATATATATATATATATTATTTTCTTTCTTCCTTACAGGATTCAATTGACTTACAAAAATAAATAGAGAGAGCCCAATACAAGTATACGCGACGAAAACAAACCAAGGATGCACCGGACGACGTCGGGCAGGCTACGCCGGCGAAGGTAGAGAGAGAAATAGATAGCGAGACAAGGGGCGCCTCAGCTGTAACTTTCAATCCAATCTTATCCAGTGCGAAGGAAGGCCTGCTTTTCAAAACAACGACTTTAGTGTTGACATATCTGCGGAAATGCGATTTAGGTTCTTAACCTGATATTGCATATAATTGAGAGACAGATATGTTCGGTTCCACCAATAGAGCGGCTCTGGAAGCCCAAAATTGGAATTATAATTTAAAACATTATTATATATTAGCAAAATTAAAATATGAATGTGAAAGACACATATATTTCAACTTTAATTTTTTATTCAAATCAAGGGTTTATAATGGAAATTTTAAGTGTATTTAAACACTAAATTTCTCAAAATAAAATTATATAGATTTTGAAGTGTCAACTTACGAAGTTCAGTATACGTGCATAAAATGAATGCTTCCATAAAATTAAATAAATAGAAATCATGAATTAATTTTATCATCAGGCAACAAGAAATAAAAAATTTTATATTTATTAATTTAAATGATTAAAGAATGAAGGCAAAAATCCTCGCCCCCGGGACACGGGTCCGTGTCACATGTGAGCACAACTCTTCCCCTCCCTATTCTATTTAAATCTATGTATTCCTAGAGAGTTTAAATTGTAAAAGAACATATACGAATCTAAATTCGTATGCTGGAGGGCACAAGAGAGATGTCATAAAAAAATGAACTCAAGTACTTCCAAGTTCCGAGTACCAATCATTAGGGATGCTCGCGGTGCGGTTTCGCGGTTTTTTCGACTAAAATTAAATTGCATTGCTAACTACGGTTCGATTAATATTATAATTTTAAACTGCGATTTTTCAATTAAATTTCATCAAGCGGTTTCAATAAAAAAATGATACAATATCAATATTATAAACTATAACACCTACTCAAGTAAAATGCAAAAACATCTAATATCGAAGTCTTAGAATATACTTATTCAACTATAACACTATTCTTAAATAACATGCAAAATCCAATAATAATATCTAATAACATCTAAGAATAGTAAAACGATGTTGTATAGCTTAGCCTTGATTTTTAATCAACTAAAATTGAAGAAGAGGAGGAAATTTGATATAAATATTTTTTTTTCAAAATAACACCACCTTTAGGAGAAATGAAACAGAGAGGAATTGGTGTAAAAGCGAAAATGATTGTGGGTGGCTGCAAGCTTCAAGAAGTTATACATCATACATATTTAAGGTTATACATTTATTAATATAAATACTATTTTAGCCCTATATTTTCAAAATTATATAATTAATATATATATATATAATATTAGGTATATATAGGCGGTCAGTATGGTGTGGTTTTAGTGAAAAATCGGAACGGCATTGCAGGGGGCGTTGCGGCTTCATGACAAATTATCAACTACGATTTAAGTATGATTATCACTAGATGCGGTGTGGCGTGGTGCGGTACGGTCGGTTTTCGAAAAATCTTGCCCACCCTACCAATCATCATTTTTTAATCCAACAAGTAGCACAAATCGATACACAAAATAGGCCCGAGATCTTCCACCTTATTCTAGCCCAATAGTTCAATGTTCAGCTGGACCATATTCAGCTGCCCATGAACTTTTATCCAACTGAGCAGAGTTGGAAAATAGCTCTCTCTCTCTCTCTCTCTCTCTCTCTCCACGCTGACAGGAGAATGGCATCATCGATGCTGGGAAAAACCCTAAGAACCCTCAACTCCAACCTTCTCCGAACTCTTAACTCCACCAGGCGCCAGCTCAATATCGCCGCCGCAGCCGGCAATTCGGAAGACGAGCAGATCTCTTTCACCTTTTCCTCCGATGATCACGACCAATTGAAACACTCCCCGGATTCGAATAAAGATGATGACATACACATCAAGGGCCCCGGAAAAACGCCGAATGCATCCGCATCCGTGAGTATGCCCCTGTCATTCATGACTGGTTCGATAGTGGGAGTGCGATTTTATAAGAAGGTGACGACTAGAGAAGCAGACGACGGGAACGGGTGGAGTGTAATGCTCGATTACAGAACCCTTAAAACTCCGATGAAGCGCAATCTCAGGTGCCCAACTCTAGCTCTTGCAAAAGCCATTGCAGCTGAATGGGAGTACCAGGTGCATTTTTTATGCCGACATTGGGCTATTTGTGTTGAATTTGGTAATATTGATTGTACACAATCTAGGCTGATACAAGTTTGTGAAAGCGCGATGTCAAATATTTGCACTTCTAATTTGTGGCATTTGTCAACTAACTGTCGTTGATTCACAAATCATGACACATTTTATGTTTATATGGACTGCTGTAAGACAAAATTAGTTTGGCAGCAATCAAGCATACAGATTACCGTTGTAATGGAAGTATTTATAATATCATGGCCTGGACATTCGTTGGTGCAGGGGATATCATGACTTCTAGTTTAAGGTTCAACATTCTTCTGGACGTTCATTTTGTGCGTCTCAATGATAATTTGCATTTTGAATTTTACCTGAAGATCCTACTTCCTAGTAAACATAAAAAACATGTCTTTGTCCTAAATAAGTTTTGCCTTAATTATTTTTTTTCTTCTTGTTTTTCCCTTTTATGTTAATACTTAATATTTTGTTCTGTGTCTTTGTTTATGTCTTGAGACTTCTACTGTACATTTTCTTTAGCTCTGGTTTTTTTTTTTTAATTGTTCCATAAATTAAATTTTGTTGTTTGTAATGGATTAGTTGGATTAAATCTCTCTTACAGTAGGTTATTCAGGCTTATGGGCATTTATTTTGTTATCTAGTGAACACCAATGTCTGTAATTCATGTCCTTTCATGTTCTCTTTAGTATTTTGTGTTAAGGAAGGTGTCTCATGGCTTTCTGATGAGTTTAGATTCTGTATCCTTGAAGCAAAGCTGTATTCGACTTTTTGAGGTATAAAAGCTTTGTTTGTAGCAAACAGATGGAATTAGACCGTTCACTATGCCTCTGATGAAGCTTGCATGCACTGCACTGGAAAGAGTACCGGTCACTAGGCCAAAGATAATTGAGCATCTGATGAAAAAGTTTCATCAAGATCTGGTGTTTTGTCGTGCTCCAGGAGACAATGATCTGACAAAGTATCTCCGAGGTGCATGTAGAATTTTTTTTTTCTTTACTATCCATAAATCAGTTGATACACTCAATTTTTCTTTTAACAAAAATAAAAAAAATTCTGAGTTCTCTCATGCTGGGGTGACAATTTGGATAAGCATTACTTTTGTCTATACATAATATCTCAATTATGTTATAACAATTCCTCTTTCCCTCCCCTTCCCCCTTCCCCTTCCTCTTTTTAATTTGAGTTAATGGCTCTAAGAACTTTATGTTGTATTCCGTATCTAGATGCCCCATGCACATGGCCAAACCGCTTTAAGCATTGTCTCTAATTTACTCATCTATTTGCGTATTTGCAGAACTCCAAGTGGAGAAATTTGGCCCCCTAACAAAGTGGTTGGAATCAGAATTTGGATTTCGGCCTATCTTGTATACCAGTTTTTATGGTGGAAAGCAGGAGGAGGGCCTGGTCAATGCCTTTGAGAACCTTCTCAAAAAGACAGATGACTGTGAATTGGCTGCAATTGATGCAATTGCTGCAGCTGCACACTCTTTGGTCATAGCGGTTGGAATATTTCGTGGTCAATTGAGTATTGAGCAAGCCATTGACTTGATAAGGCTCGAGGAAGACTTACAGGTTGATCGATGGGGTTTGGTGGAAGGTGGCCATGATATTGATATTGCTGATCTTAGAGTTCAAATCTCATCAGCAGCTGTGTTTCTTGGGCTTTCGAGAAAGGACTAATTTCCTCCTCATCTCAGGTAAATTGCCTGAGACTAAAAGCTTTAAGCTTTCCCTTGTTCGTGTGGAAACTTGGATTTTGCAAGAATCCAACAGTTTGGGATGTATTTTATATATGGACAAATAAATTTAATAGTAGATTTAAAACTTTCCAAGTTTTGGTAATAAACCCACCTTGGTGGACTCAGAATGAACCATTCATCAGTGAAATAAAGTTCAATGTTCTCTATGTTTTGATAAGGGTAGTTTCATTATATTCTAACAAGTACGAGCATATCTTGGAGACATAATTTATAGCCATAAACTGCATACTCTTGTGATTTTTCCAAAACAACCATTAGGCATTTTCATTTTCTGACTAGTTGTATGATTTGCAATTGCATGTATGCGCATCATATTCAACATATCCAGGCTACTCTTCACAGCAGTGGACACAAACTGGTGGCTGGGTTCTTATATTGCAATAACAGCAGGCTATTTCACAGTCATTACTGCATCCTGCAATGAGGGGGTTCATATGCTGTATAACTTGTAGAAACATGTTAGATGATAGAGTTAAGTAACATAGCTATTACTGTTATGTACTGAGAATGTTGGGGAGGATTTAGGAGGGGGGGATGTGGGCGTTGGTTTCAAGAGCTTTAGACAGATGCTGATGAAGCAGTGCAACTGCAAGAATCATGAGACAGGCTTCAAGTTTGATGTGCTTTATAATCATGATTAGCTAGTGAGTTGGTGAAGATGTGAGTTGGTATTTATAGGGCCAAGGGAGGGGAATCAAAGTTGTAGGGTGTACGTAAACTGTGTGGGTATTAAGAATTGGTGTGGGGAGTAAAAAATGGAATGAGAGTGGGATCATACTGATCATATGTATGCAGTATATCTTTTTAGTATTGAGACAATAGCATTAAAGTATGTAATGCAAAATAAACCCGCGCGAGGGGATGCGATAATATAGAGCAGTTGGGTCAAAAATTTAAATAAAATATGGATGGTGCCTCCATGTTGCATTGCTGTATTTAATTTAATTTATTAATTTAATGTGAAGGGAAAGAGAGATGCATGTAATGTAATGTGTAATGAAAATGTTACTCCGGTAAAAGTAAAAAAAATAGGTAGGTGGTAAGCTTCTTTCTTTCCCTCCCTCCTATTCCTAAAGACCCGTTCTGAATTCTCCTACCAATCTCTGATCTCTCTTTCTCTCTCTCTCTCTCTCCCCCCCCCCCCCCCCCCCCTTCCCTCCCCTTTCTCTCTCAATCATCATTTTCATTTGTCTCGGCAAAACGTCTGCAATTTCTCATGACGTCTGTAAGTTTTTCATCATTGCATTTTCATGTACCTTTAAATTCTTTTCCATTTCATTCTATCCCATTCCATTTTCTTTGTTTTTTTCTAATTCCACTCTCTTCTGCAATTTTTTCCAATCTACTTGTCTCATCACATATTTCTTGATGACTAACTTTTTAGCATTTTCATTTACAATCTAATTTAGGAATTATCCTTCCTTTACATATGTTTTCAGCTTCAATGTATTTATATTTTCTCTCTCTCCTTACTATTTCTTTTGTACACGATCAAGTCAAATTATAATATGTTGAGTTGCAATGCATAGCCCCCTGGATAGAAAATAAAAGAAATGGAAAGGAGTACACAAGTTGAAGAATGATTTAACGTAAAAAAAACACTTAGAAGCAGAGTTGGAGCATGTCTCAAATATAGAGAATGTAGCAATAAGGATTGAGTATCAACTGTCAATTCAGACAAATGTAGTTCACTATGTGCGTAGATGGAGATTTCATATTTAAGATGTTATATGTGGTTTGACACTAATTATTCATCTACTGATTCGCATATTTGTTGTTACCAGAGCTTACTGTGTCATACTTTAGGGGCTCTTGTAAATTGTTTCTAGTTAAAAGGATGTAATGTCTTTAGCTCCATCCGAGCATATTTTGTTTTTGCAAGATAACAGATTGCAATTTGATGTTGTCTGCAGCACGAGAAAGGTCGGCCGTTGCCAAAATTTGGCGAGTGGGACGTGAATAATCCAGCCTCGGCCGATGGATTTACAGTGATCTTTGCCAAGGCAAGAGATGAAAAGAAAGCTAAAGGCAGTGGACCGAGCGAACAGGGAAATCGTGGTCAAAATGCAGCTCCTCAGCAAGCCCAGCCTAGTGATTACCCCCGCAAGGTAAGAATGAATGAATCGAGTAATTACTCAACGAAGAGTAGTCGTTTGACATGGGTGGTTTTGTTGGTGCAGAAAAGCTGGCTTTGCTGTTTCTGAGTCTGAGAAGGTGATTTGATCCACATGAGATGAGGGGGAGAAGATGGATGCATATATAGTTGGTGGGAAGGCAGAGGTGATATATACTTAAATCTGGGAAATTGTGTACAAAATGCAGTTGAATCTTGTTTCAACAGCTATATATTGTTGTGAATGTTCCAACTGAAATGCATTATATATATAGATGGCCTGTGTGTGTGTTGTGAAGGTTGATTTAATTTTAGCCCTCTCTCTTTCATTTCATTACATTATCCATGCTAGATTGTTTGAAAGCAATAAGCAGCTGTGAGTAGTTCTATGCTATCAACTCATAAGAGAAGAGAGCATTCAACCACACGCAATTTTGTTGCTCATTTTTTTCTTATGGTTTGTTTTGTTGCTAAATTCTGTCCCACACGGAACTAAATACTAAATGTCTCTCTTTTTTCCTCTATAAATGACACTTTTGTTTCCCCAACTAACTTGTGTATAATTGAAAACCAGAGTGTGTGGTGTTTGAGGATAAAATAATTTTCACTTAAATTTCATATGGGTTAAAACATCTTAAAAACGAACTTTATTTTTCTATCTATTTATTACTAAAAATTGTCAATCTACCCTTTAATATCAATGAAAAAAAAGCAGCAGTTGGGCCAAGAGAGTACATAGTTAAAGATAGTCAAAATCATTTTAATGGAAGGGGGGCAGTAGTTATGGTTGAGAAGTGGTAGCATAGCCATTCCATTCCTTCTGGGGTTAGGCCTAATATCATGCATACTCTTCTTCTCTATTCATTGTTGAGTTGTGAGATGAGATGAGATGATTCTAAAATTGAATTCTTAAACAGAATGGATACAATCTAGAGATCCGAGCGTTGTTCGCCAAACAGTATCCACAAACTGCCTAATTTCAGGCCATCTACCTCAACCACCAACCTATCTCCATCTTTCTAAATAAATGCTCTGCAACATCTATCTATCTTCCTATTTAACACTGAACAGCAAAAAGATTTTATTTTATTAAAACATTTAAAGTGTGTACTCTGTGAATCTTATCGATACATTACTATTTGTTTTGTTAACTGTAACAGAAAAATAAAAAGAAAGCTGTCTACTTTACGTTTACGATTCATAACTAATTATAAATAGAGCCAAAGAAAGCGTGTTATCAGATTCAGTTCATCAGTCATGGCGGAGTGCATCTTGGAGCAGCTCAAATCTCAGCCTACGTGGTTTCTCTTCCTCGTCTCTCTCGGCTCCTTCTCCCTCCTCAAACTCTCCTTCTCAATCCTTAACTGGGTCTATGTCAATTTCCTCCGCCCCGGCAAAAACCTAAAGAAATACGGGTCATGGGCTTTAATCACGGGCCCCACCGACGGCATCGGAAAAGCCTTTGCCTTTCAGCTGGCAAGGAAGGGGCTCAACTTGGTTCTTGTGGGTCGGAACCCGGATAAACTCAAGGACGTCTCTGACTCCATCAAGTCCAAATCCGGGTCGATCCAGATCAAGACTGTAGTGGTGGATTTCAGCGGGGATTTGGACGATGGCGTTTCCAGGATTAAGGAATCTATTGAAAGATTGGATGTTGGGCTGTTGATTAATAACGTTGGTGTCTCGTATCCGTACGCTAGATTTTTTCACGAGGTGGATGACAAGTTATTGAATGATTTGATTAAGGTGAATGTTGAGGGTACAACGAAAGTTACACAGGCTGTTTTACCAGTGATGTTGAAGAAGAAGAGGGGGGCTATTGTGAACATTGGCTCTGGTGCTGCTATGGTTATTCCTGCTGATCCACTCTACTCCGTCTACGCTGCTACTAAAGCGTCAGTCTTTTTTTCCTTAAAACTTGTTAACTTATTGTCATGATACTTTTGGTTTGAGATTGTTTAATTAGTTGATCTTGATATTTAGTTATAGTGGAGCTTGTTGATTCTTTTGTTTCTGGATCTCAGACTGGTAGATTTCAAGCTTTAAGTTGTGTTTCAAGTTCAAAATAGATGTTAATTGCTGAATTCTGGTGGTTAGTTGTATTAAGGAAAAGGTTTTGGAAATTTGAATGATTTTGTTAGGCCTAAATGGATGGTATGTATTGTGAGTGAATATACAAGTAGAGATTTGGAATATTGAAGATTTGTTTGTTGGTGTTGGTGTGTTCAGGTATGTGGATCAGTTCTCAAGGTGCCTGTATGTAGAGTACAAGAAAAGCGGCATTGATGTACAGTGTCAGGTACCTTTATTTCATCTACCTTAAAATTTTACAAACTCATCAACTGGAAGCCAAATAATTCTTTCAATTACTACCTCAACACAAAAAATGTACAAAGCATCCTAATCACAAGATGTGGATTTGTTTGTGTGAATGTTGGCTGTGTAGCTCCGTTCTAGCTTGCTTGGTTTTTGGTTAGTCTAGTAATCCTTGAGGAGAATTACAATGTAAAATTCCAATTAATGAGTGCAGATGCTTGGTCAAAAGGAAAAACAAATCTCTACTTAGAAATTTGAGGAGTAAAGATATCATTGTGGTTTATCTTCTGCAACCTGAAGATTGTAATTATTTAAATATCCTCAGGTACCTTTGTACGTTGCTACGAAAATGGCATCAATCAGAAGGTCATCCTTCTTCGTCCCATCTACAGATGGTTATGCTCGTGCAGCTCTGCGTTGGATAGGGTATGAACCTCGGTGCACTCCTTACTGGCCCCATTCCCTCCTATGGGCTTTGGCGAATTCCTTGCCTGAGTGGGTTGTTGATGCTTGGCGTCTCAACTTCTGCCTTGCGATTAGAAAGAGGGGACAGCTCAAGGACTCGAGGAAGATTGAATAGAGTCATTCCTATTCCCATTCCCTACTTGAGATTCTTTCCTACTAGTGATTGTTATCTGAGACATGTTAGTTGTTCCATAACTTATATGTAACTCCACTGAACTTGATGTTTTCTTCTGTTTTTTAGCAAATATCCTTCCATTATTGGAAAACTTCAAATTTATCATTACTTTTCCCTGCACACAAAAGTGTTGTCTTTTCATTCTACTGGCAATAAGTGAGTTTATCGGAGAAACAGCAAGAGGTTAATTTCTAATTTTGACTTCGATTAAGTTGGTTTATTTGATATATATATATATATATATATATATATATATATATATATATATATATATAAAGAAGAATAAATATAGTGTTAAATCTTGTGAAATCCATAGGATTCTTTGTTTCATTTTAAATTGATTCAGTGGATTTGATCAAACGAGATCCCAAATTCCATACAGAATTAAATGGCATTGTACATTCATTAGATTTTACAGGATAAAAACTTGTAATGGGCTAAGTAGATAGTTCTTCACTCTGTGACGTCCGAATTTCTCGTCTCTCGAATGGTTTACCTCTCCGAGGAACATCCGCTAATTTACAGAACTCGGACAAGTTGTTCCTGATGTGCAGCTTTTGCTTGCTTTGTGGTGGTGGAGGGCCGAGATTAGTAATGTCATGTAAGTGTGAAGATTGGATGATAGCATCATAGGCCTTGGCAGAAAGCACAAGACCCTCATTCTGAGCCCTCAAATACAACTCATAAGCCATGCGTGGCTTTCCATCCTTAGCAAGCGCCTCGATCAACATTTCATATGTAACCTCATTAGGCGCTACATCATGGAGTTCCATGCGCTGGAACCACCCGTACGCCTCATTTTCATGGTTATTCCGCGCACAAGAGCTGATTATCGCATTGAACGTCACAACGGTTGGACCAGCACCAACAGTGACCATCTCCTTAATAATGGAATCCACTATGTTGAACTTCCCTTGGCCAGTATAGATAGAAGCCATGATTGTGTAGGCGTAAGTGTTTGGTTCAACACCTACTTTTAACATGTGTTTCCACACCTGAAGGGCCTCATCGTAGAGTCTCCCTTTCTCGAGAGCGCTCAGCAACGCCCCATATGAGATTATGGTTGGTTTCTCACCCTGTTCAACCATCCTCCTGAATATCTCAATAGCAGCTGAAGTTTCGGAAGCCTTGGAACAAGCAACGAGCACGGAGTTCCATTCTCTGCTACCTGGCTTAAGCCCTTTCTCTTCCATCTTGTTCAGCAATCTCACGCGCCATCTCCAAATTCCCTTTTTTCTAGCAGCATCCAGCAGTATATTAAAATGAGACACCACCAATTCACACGACATGTTATTTGGTTCCGGACCTTTATCCAACAAATCCTCATAGATTTCTAAAGCTGCCCACCATTTTCTTGCCTTTCCCAATAGCCAAATAAGATGATTGCAAACCGATAAGCTTATTTCAGTGCCTGTTTCTCTTACCCTAGCATACAATTCCTTAGCCACTGAACAATGTTCTTCTCGTGTACATGCCCATATGAGGCGCTCGTATTCTGCACGACCATGTTTCAACCCAGCCTTATCCATCTCCTTTAGCAGTCTCAATACGTCAATGCTTAGGTTCTCACTTTTCACAAGCCACCGTCGCATGACTTGATAGCATATTCGAATAGTGAAGTTTTCTAGCTTGGAAAACTCATGATCCCAGTCCTCATCATAATCTTTCCCTATTTCACCTTTTTGGTATTTATCTCTTACCTCTACAAAAAAATTTAAAGCTCCAAATCCATCCTCTAAATTTCGATACGCAAATAAGACCGTAGAATATGATGCAGCAGATGGAGATATACCTTTAGATGGCATCTCTTCATAAAGTTGGAGGGCCTCAGTTTCTTTTCCTTCTTCTATGTAAATACCCATTAAAGTGTTGCATGTCACAACATTAGGAATGACCCCTTCCACTGACATATCATTCAAGATGTCTGCAACAACATTAAACTTGGAAGCTTCCTTCGCCGCTCCCAACAAACTGTTATATATGTATAGGTTTAAAAGGGTGGATGAATCCGTCTCTTTGCTCTTTCTCTTAAGCCATTCATAGAGAGCTATTGCAGAGTCTAGCTTCTTGTCTTTGCCAAAACCCCTAATCATGGTAGAGTAGACTTGAAGGGGAAGCTCCTCCTCCTCCTTGAGAACTTGTTCCACATCATCGGCAGTCTTAGCCATGCGTAATCTCCAAGCCAGTGCACGAACATCAATTCTTCGATTTTGAACTTTTTTTGCAACATCAGTTCCACCCTTTTTCCCATCATCATCATCATCCCCATTATTTGAACCACCATGTTCACCTGACAGAATAAAATCCTCTGAATTCTCTTTTAAGGGATTCTTTTCCTCTTCGCCATCATCTTTTCCAACGGTCGGTTCATCCAACGCCCATGCAAGAGCAAAAGATGCACCAACCGAATCCTTTTTTGTCTTAGACAGGATATTGATGGCGCTTGTAGAGCCCACATAAAAGCATTTCCATTTCAACTCACAGTTTCGACCAGCCGTTCTAAAACCCCTAAAATAACTCGACAAATAGCAGGAAATATCGCAAAGATTCAGTCTTTTCCTTCTCTCCCCACCCCATTTAACTGAACTACAAAAGGAGTATAATTCTAAATCCAAGTGTGGTACCAAACATGAGTGAGAAAATTTATTAGCAGAAGGCCAAATGGTCAGCGCTTGCATATTCAGATATCAAAGTAGAACTTCAAGATTGAGAATTCCACCACAATTTGGGCAGACATATCATTTAACCTTAAAACATAATTGTGTTCCAACCATTAAGATCAAACATTAGAATTTTCAATTCTGCTCTTCTACTAATTCAAGAATTAAAACAGATAAACCGTACCTATATGATTGAAGCTAGATGTGCTGAGGTTTCAGAGTAGTTATGGTTTCTCTCAACCATTCAAATGCTGTGGAGGTGAAATATCCTCTGATGAGCCACGTAAATATCCTGGGGTTGCCTAAAGGCCAGTTTTGGGCCCGCTTGTCTTGGGTCTCACCTGGACTCACCTTATTGGGCTTCTATTAGTTGGTCACTTATTGTCAAGACCATGCCCAAAATATTGTCCGATTTAGATCCATTATGGTCCAAATAGAAGAGATAAGACCAAAGTGAAAGTGTGTGGGTGGGTGGGTACTATTTATTTTTTTTTTAAAAAATAAGGGTTAATTGTAAAAAAACCACGAACTTTACTCCTATTTAAATTTAATCCTCACTTTTGAGAAATTGCAAAAGAAACCACCACCTTAAATATTGTTGCAAAAAAATCCGATTTTTCAATTTAAGTAGGATATTTTTTGGGTTTTTTTTGCAACAATACTTAAAGGTGATGATTTTTTTTTTTTTGCAGTTTTCCAAAAGTGAGGATTAATTTGTAATAAAAGTAAAGTTCGTGTTTTTTTTTTTGCAATTAACCCAAAAAATAAATTAATTTAATGAATACTATGAGGGATTTTACAATTTGGTTTATTAAATTTTCATTAAAATTCATTTTAAGTGTAATGGATAAATGTACTTTTAGATGTACATTTACATATGAAAATAAATTTACAAATTATTTTGATGCTAAATTAAACATTTTTCTTTGATAATAAATTTGAAATATTTCCAAATTTCAGTTATACATTTTACAAATTATTAGACAGTCGTTGTATTTCATAACTAAACCTTTAAAATGTGGGAGATGAATAATTTCTATTAAACGAAAATAATGTGTTTGTGAAATAATTTTACATAATTGCACATTTACATTGTTTAATTTGGTTAAGTATTAAACGATTTACCTATCTACAAGCTTAAACTTTTAGATGAAGTGGTCATTTAACATGGTATCAGAACTCATAATTAACAAAGATCCTAATTTAACAAAGATCCAGGTTCGAATGTCAGCGCCACCCATTTATCCCCCTGCATTCCCCCCATCGTCAGCCCTTGCCGCCTTCCTTCCTAAGCTTGGAATGGATGACCGAGCGTAGGTGGCACCTCTACTTCTTCAATATATAGGGTTAATTACAAAATAATTCACCATCTTATTAGGGATTTTCAAATCTATCACGATATTTTATTTTTATCAATTCAATACACGATCTTTTTAATATTCTCAATTCTATCACGACCTTTTATTTTTGTCAATTCAATACGCGATTTATTTTATATTTTCAATTTTATCACAAATTTTATTTTTACAATTTGATACATCACTTATTTTATGTTTTTAATTCAATACATTATTATTATTATTCTTAATTATTCTATTTTGCAACAGAAAATTAGTTAAAGTTAACCAAGTTTGCCTTACAAATTTTAAAATTGAAAATAATTTAACAAATTTAAAAAATGACTTCTAAAAAATTAAATCAAATAATATTTATACTTGAACACACTAACAATTACTAAAAATAATTAAACAATTTAATAAAAATTAACTGTCAAATTTTTAAAAATTAAACATAAAATCAAAAAAAAAAGAAAAGAAAGAAATGTCGAACCTACGACTTTCTGCTTTAGAAACCTACAACTACTACAACTATTTTGTTTTTATTATTATTATTATTATTATTATTCTACAATTAAATAATAATAATAATAATAATGAATTGAATTGAAAATATAAAATAAATGGTATATCAAATTGCAAAAATAAAAGTTGTGATAGAATTGAAAATATTAAATAACTCGTGTATTGAATTGACAAAAATAAAAAGTCGTAATAAAATTGAAAATATTAAACAAATTATGTATTGAATTGACAAAAATAAAAGTTCGTGATAGATTAAAAAACTCCAATAAAGTGATGAATTTTTAAGGAATTAACCCATATATATATAAACAGCCATATTAATAAAAATAAATATAAAATTAGCTAGATAATATTTTCCTCAAAGAATGTAGTTAAGAACAACTTACCTACACTATGCCAAAACTGTGGAACGACAACGCAGGAATAACAACGGAGAATTGAAAATCCGTTGTTAAAAGGGCTGAAAAGGGTTAAAAATGAATTTCCGTAGTTATAGCTTAAAAAAAGCGATTAGTAACAACGGGGAATTATTTCCGTTGTTGTAAATCCGTTGTTAATGTAATTCATATAATTTTATTTCATTTATTTAAAATTAATTATGATAGGAAATTAGCACAGTATAAATTAAACACTTTTGACTGACTTCATTTCTTCTGCCCTACCCAGCGACGACGACGAGAGCAGAAATAAGCTAGGGTTTCAGCTTCATTTCTTCTTCCCTAGCAAGTGAAGACCGACGACACTCAAAGAAATGGTTGACGATACTCGCACGAACATGCTAGGGTTTCAGCTCCACTACTCGACGGAGGCAACAGCAGCTACCCCTCTATTCGCGCTGAAGCTCTCTCCATTGTCTTAGTGCCGCTGACGCCCGAGCTCTATGCTTGTGAACGGTATTTCTGTCCGTCATTCTTCTCTTGTTTCTTGCATTTGTTTGATTTTTTTTCCCTTGCGATTCTTTCACTTTCTGCGACTTTCTTGTGTTTGCAATTATTTCGAATTTAGTGTTGGGACATACATTGGTTATTTCTTCTTCGAATGCTATTTGGATTATTGCTCACCATGTATTTGATAAAATGCTTTAGAGGAATAATACGTTGCTATTATTGTTTCTAACTGGTATTCTCCATTCAAAATCCCCAAATATATGAAGAAACAAAAACTGAAGATTTAAACACATTGCAGATTAAAAAACTATATAATTTAATTAAATAAATCAAATTTAGAATAGAAAAGTGTCAATATGTACCCCAGGCCTCTTGAGTTTGCAAGAATTCTTCACATGAGTGAGGAATTCAAGCACTTTACTCACAGTACCCTTATTGGTTGATTGATCACCTAGAGAGAGAAAGGAGATGGAGAAATTATGAATGATAGTCCATGAACCATACATAATTAAGAAGAGAAATGTAGAAACCATTTTTAGAAGCAGGCTTGGCAACATAAACAAGAATCAGTTTCTTGATGCTGTACACTGTGGCTCAAAGCCTAGTGTACAGCATTCTTAGCTTCGACACCAGATTCGAACAGGATCATGATTTTCTTGCCACTTAAGACACCAGAATTATCCTTCTCGCCACTGTAAAATCCAGCTTCCTTTGCCTCATCAACACTACTGCCACCATTTTCTTGTTTCAGATTGGAGATGAGGTGAACGGATCTTCACTAGTGGCCTAATCCTATTTAAACAAAAATTGGCAATTTTGTGGTTATTTTTCCCATTTTCTAAGTTTGGAAATTCAGTTCAAACGCTGTGAACTGATGTAGTAGAGCTACTGAGCTAGGCTTTCGTGTTTATATATATAAGAAGAAATTAAGTTGGTTTGGAAAAGAAATAAGTGTGACTTGTAATAAATAACAAAATGAAATATAGATTAATTAAGCATGAGAAACTTGAATTTTGTATATTTATTTTAGAACATTGAGTTTGCAATCCATTTTGATAGCACAAGGTATGCAGGCTCCGTTTGTTTTGTATGTGTTCTTCTACCTGTTGCAATCAATTTCATTCTCATTTCATTCAAAGCAATTGTTCCAAATATCATATTTTCCCCTTATCCTTCTAGGTTTCGTGCTGCCATCGAAAAGTATCCTCATTATCAGTCCACATTTGCAAAAGTTTCCTTCCTATGGAGAGAGTCAAATACTTGACCAGGATTTTTATGAGGAGGAAATTAAAAGACTTTGCTTATCTTTTGAGCAGCAGGTTCATTTTCTTGGAACTTAATGCTGATTATTGTTCATTTTTTTGTAAAGTTAGCATTTTAACTGTATACAATCTTTCTTTAACTCTATGACATTCCATATCTTAGCCTGTTGGTGCCCTTTTTCGTTAAAAGAGAGTTGAAATTTGTCTAGAATTCTTTTGTTCGTGCAGTCCCTTTTTATGTATGTCAATGAATCAGTATGTTGTCCACTATGGATTTATTATATTTTAAGGTTTAAAGTATACTATGCCTTAGATCATCAAAATTATCTTAGGGGTTTACATGGAGTAGTATCTAAATGTATTAAAAATTTCATTAGGCCTATGTGCGAATGTTTGTTACTGCTTCGTTGTGTGATGGTAGTAAAGATTAATTATCTTATTTATTATGCCTTTTGCATTTGCTAATCTTGAATTAATTCTAGTGTATGACTGCTGCGGGTATAAAACATTAGTATGCCAAATGTGTTTGATGAAATGTCTAAATGAAAAATTTAATTTACTCTACCTGAGTTATATTTATGTTTGCAAGATATGCTAGAGAACACTCATATAGTGGAGAAGTTATAATCATTTTCGGCTGCTTAGGCATCCTTTACTTAATTAGTTTGATTCCATATAAGGGCTTGACAAAATTGGATAGACTGTTCTAGAAAATATTCTTTGACCCGAACTGTTTCCAAGTGCTTCATTATTAATTAATTTAGCACTAAGCTCCTGTGTTTTGTGAATTGTAAATTATTTTGCAGGAAAGCATGTCCATTGGTGCTGATGTAAACTAGGGAGTCAGGTTCAGGAACTCAAATGATGTAAGTAGTCCATCATATAATAACACACTCTTACATAGGGAATTTTTTATTTCACTCACCTTTTTTTTTTTTTGGTAGGTCTGCAGGTTCAGCAAATTTTGGCAAATCTATGCATTGAAATTGCACTTTGATTGCAAGGGTTGTGGAGTGCAAGGGCAATCTTTTACTCTCAAGGTGGGGGTTGTTTCCTCAATAATTGTTGCAGCAGTTTGGTTTAATTTTGCATACCTGAACAGATATGAATTTCTATTCCATCCTTGAAAGCTTTTAATACACTCAAGTGGTCCACCTTTTTAACGTAGGTATAGAAGAAGAAAAGTGATGCTGGAGAGCCAGTTTTCATGTAAATACACAGTATCTACTTAATGGAGACATCTTTATATTAGACTGATTTAAATACTAGGATAATCATATAATACATTGTAAAACTAGAATGACTTCAAAGTTTCTAATCTATGCTAATCAAAGTTTCTAATACATTGCTTGCCTCATGCTTATGTTGCATTTTGATCAGATCCAAGAAGAGTCCATTCTCTTTCTACGTTTCAGTTCCCTTTTCAAGGTGCAGCCGACAGAAAGGTAGTTGTAACAAACATAATGTTAGCACTCGAAAATAATCAAACGATAAACGTTTGCCAAATTAGCCAAAGTGGCTACCAAAATCCAATATTGTTCAATGATAATTCCAATAGGTACATCACGGTATATATAGAGAGTAAACAATGAAACCCTAAGACCCACTATACTAGGCCCAACTAATAAACAACAATAATAAGTAATAATTATATAAGAAAATCTCTAATCATGATCATTCCGTTCATTTCCTGCGGTGATAGACCAACAAGGGTTTCGGCCCTTGTGGCTCCTCCACACCCGAGTCATATCAATTTCCTCCCCCTCAAAAACGACCTTGTCCCCAAGGTCGAACCAAGGAAATTGATGCCGGAACTCCTCCCGATTCATCCACCTTGCATCATTCTCAGGCATCACGTTCCATTTCACCAAGAGTTGTTCCACCTCCGTCCCACCTTGCGCAACTCGACGAGCCATCACCCTCTCCGACTCGAACACCGCTGCCGTAGGCAGCTCAATTGATTCCGGTAAGATGGCCTCAACAGGGTGGTCGCCTACGACTCGCTTGAGGAGCGAGACATGAAATACCGGGTGGATGCGACTGCTGGGAGGAAGCTCGAGCCGATAAGCAGCCGGCCCCACTCTGGCAGTGATCTCGAACGGCCCATAGAACTTGGCGGATAGCTTATGATGTCCTCCACTTGCCAAGGACAGCTGCATGTGAGCCCGAACCTTAAGAAAAACTTTATCCCCCACTTGAAAATTAACGTCACGACGGTGACGATTGGCCGAGCGAACCATGCGATCACGCGTTATACCCAAATTTTCCTTCAACCTTGCAGCATTACGGCCTTGTTTTCAAGAACCTCCGCCACCGCCGGCACCTTGCACTCGCCAGAGAGATATCGCCGAAGGGATGGTGGTGGTGGACCATACACCGCCTCGAACGGAGTGGTTTGGGCAGCCGATTGGTAAGATGTGTTGTACCAATATTCCGCCCAAGGAAGCCAACTCACCGATTTCCACGGTTGCTTGCCTACAAAACAACGTAAATAGGTCTCCAAAACACGATTCAGTACCTCCGTTTGACCATCCGTCTCTGGATGGTAGGCGGTGCTGGTGCTGTACTTCAACTGAGTTCCAGACAGTTGAAAGAGGTCGATCGCAAAATCATAACCGAGCAGTTTAGCAACCCAAATTTGTTGTGAAGGGGTTGCGATTTTCTGTGATAGCAAATGCTTCAAGCTACTGTGATCCGTGCGGGCAGTGAACTGTCGCCCCACCAAATATGGCCTCCAATGTTGAACTGCCAGAACTAGCCCTATCAATTCCCTTTCATATGCTGATTTAGAAATCGTCCGGTCTGCCAACGACTTACTAGAATAAACAATTGGTCGATCTTCCTGCATCAGCACTGCTCCCACGCTTGACCCCGATGCATCACACTCCACCACAAACCTCTTCGTGAAGTCTGGCGTGAAGTCGGGCATGGCAAGCACGGGTGCCGTCGTTAATTCTGCCTTTAGCGCCTCGAAGGCTCCCTCCGCTGCTTCCGACCAAGCGAAATCCGGAGGAGCTAATTTCTTGAGCAGAGCCGTCAGAGGTCGAGCAATCAGTCCATATCCTGCAACAAATCGACGGTAATAACCTGTTAAACCTAAAAACCCGCTCACCTCCCGCACACAGCGAGGTCGAGGCCAATCCACCACTGCTTGGATCTTAACTGGATCCATCCCTACTCCAGCTGCCGAGATAATATGCCCGAGGTACTCCACTTTCAAACCGCCAAAGAAACACTTCTTGCGATTAGCCTTGTACTTGTTGTCCCTCAAAATTTGAAGAACCTCTCGCAGGTGCTCCTTGTGCTGCTGCCACGAATGACTATAGACCAGGATATCGTCGAAGAAAACTAGGACGAACTACCTCAGAAAGGGTCGAAATAAGTCATTCATTGCTGACTGAAACGTTGCCGGCGCATTAGTTAAACCAAACGGAATCACTAAGAACTCGTAATGCCTGCTGTGAGTGTGAAAAGCTGTCTTCGGGATATCTTCCGGGGCTACTCAAATTTGATGGTAGCTCGATCGAAGGTCAATCTTCGAAAATATCTCGGCTCCGGCCAACTCATCCAACATCTCCTGGATGACCGGAATGGGGTACTTATTCAATACAATGGCTTTATTTAGCTCCCGGTAATCGACACAAAACCTCCAGCTTCCGTCACTTTTTTAACAAGGAGCACAGGGCTAGAAAACGGACTCGAGCTAGGCTGTATAATCTGTGCCAACAACATATCAGCCACCAATCTTTCTATCTCGTCTTTTTGCGCATAACTGTAGCGATATGGCCTGACAGAAATCGGACCGGCGCCAGGCAACAGATCGATGCGGTGCTCTGTCGACCTGGTTGGGGGTAGCCCTTCCGGTTCACCAAACACTTCTTCATACTGCTGGAGCAGGTCCTCCAACTCTCCTTTCCACGGCACACCCTGCGACTGATCCGACGACCTCGGAGGACCGGCTTCCAGAACTAATACACACAGCTCCCAATCCTGAATCTGCACTAGCTCACGAACACCAATGGGACTGCGACACAACGCCGGGTCCCCAGACAACCTTACCCTACCTCCTTTCGACTGAAAGGGCAGTCATTTCTGCCCAATTAGTCGTCACCTCTCCTAATGTGGCTAACCAAGCAACGCCCAAGATAACATCTACGCTCCCCAATGGAAATGCGTGGTAATCAGCCACTATAGGAAAGTTCCCGACTAAGGCTTTCACATCGCGGCAAAGCCCCTCCGACTCTTGTCATCGACCATCCCCCAATTGCACACCAAAACAAGTGGACCTATCAAACAACAATTTAACTCTGTTAACAATGTAGTTAGAGATGAAATTGTGGCTGGCTCCACTGTCAACGAGTATGGATATTGGCTGCCCTCGCAGTTTCCCACAAAAACGCATGGTGCGTGGACTTGAAATCCCAGCCATAGAGTAAATAGGTAAGACCACATCGTCTTTCTCCACTCCTTCCGCGGTCACGACCGGATCACCTTCTCTCTGCCCCCCAATCTCTTCGTTAACTTCAAGGCACATCATGTTGACTGCCTCGTCCTCCTCGGCTATAACCACGTTCAGCTGCCGAAGCATGGGGCACTGATTCCCCGGAGCCCATGTCTTCTTGCAGCGATAGCAAAGGCCTCTAGCACGGAGGTCATTCATCTCCTGGTTCTAATGAATTGGGAAGGACCCGTTGACTGGCCTGACGAGGCAGCCCTCACGGGCGGGCCGCGACTCGCCTATCTCGACGCCGATAAGGCTGAGGATAACGCTGGGGGGCTGCTGTACCGAGGCCCAGACGTGAACGTCGAAGTTGCCGGAAGTATGGCTTGACTGGGCGGCGGCATGCGGCTCAGCGAACAACCCAGCGATCTCTCCGGACGTTCCACACGCGGTCCACCAAGGTTGATTTCCACGAGTCTTGCCAACTCCATTGCCTTGTCCAAAGTTAACCCGGTCGGTTGATGGAGGCGCAAGGAATTGCGCACCTCATCAGTCAACCCCGCCATGAAGTATCCAAGGTACTGCTGATCGCTTAGGCTAGGTGCTTGGCTCGCCAATTGCATGAAAACCGACACAAACTCCTCCACCGACCCCATCTGCCGAAGTGCTGACAGCCGTTCAAAAGGACTGCCGGTGAAACGGGAGTCATAGCGGTTCACAATTGCCTCTGAAAACTCCTCCCAGGTCTTCTCCGGATTCCTGGACCGCCACCATGTAAACCAATAGAGGGTGGAATCCTTTATCGCAACCATGGCCGCCTCCAATTGGGTTTCAGGCGGCGTGTGGCAGATCTTGAATTGTTGGTTGGCCCTAGCCAACCAACCAATGGGGAGGAAGAACCGGTGGTGAAGGATACCGGTCCACCCCTAGAGCGACGGCCACGACCGCCGCTGGAGAATCCCTGGTCCGCGTATCGTTGGCGGCCTGCTGTTCAGCCGCCCTCCTCGCTGTGAGCGCCGCGTTCGGCGCCTCGTGGATCGCGGACGACGCGTTGTCAGTCGGCTGTTGTCCAACCGCCTCCTTCGCAGCGTTCGCAGCGCTGCCCTCAGCGTGCGTCGTACCGGCGGCAGCGCGGGCTTGGGTGATCGAGAGCCCCGCCACGGAAGCGTTGAGGCTGGCGATCGATTTAGTGATCTCTTGCAACTGCGCCATGATGTTGGCCTGATCAGCCTTCACCTGCGTCAAATCCTCAGCCATGGCAGCCTGCTTGCCTTCGATCTCATCAATTCGTTGCTCGCGGGTGATTGTCATTTCGGGTGAGTTTCCACGCTCACCGCGCCAAATTGTTAGCACTCGAAAATAATCAAACGATACGTTTGCCAAATTAGCCAAAGTGGCTACCAAAATCCAATATTGTTCAATGATAATTCCAATAGGTACATCACGGTATATATAGAGAGTAAACAATGAAACCCTAAGACCCACTATACTAGGCCCAACTAATAAACAGCAATAATAAGTAATAATTATATAAGGAAATCTCTAATCATGATCATTCCGTTCGTTTCCTGCGGTGATAGACCAACAAGGGTTTCGGCCCTTGTGGCTCCTCCACACCACGAGTCGTATCACATGAACTATGCTGGTAGTCGAGTAGTCGTTCCAATAGTGTATTACCTTGTGCTAAAACTAACAGAAAGGTAATTGTGCTAAAACTGTGTTTCTCCTTTTTTTTTTTATTACCTTGTATTCCTTTTCAGAGCTCCTGGTTTTTAATACAAATATTGGTGCTTGAAGTCAGATTAGATTTTTTTACAGAGTTTGTTAGGACTAGGATTAGATCTCTTTTGTGCTGTTTTCTGAATTATGTCTTTGTTTTGGTGTTTCTCTTTTCACAAGAAACTTAGCAATTAGTGATACCTAATAAACTTGCACATTACGATTTTTATTCTTTGAAATTAAATTACATTTGCTCAGTAAGTCTACGAATTTATGATCATGAATGATTGTTAATTTGAAGCTTAGTCTGGTTTAATGCTTGTCGATTTGTACCTTAAGTGATTGCTTACTGTAACTGATAATTGATGCAGAATCTGAAATTAATCAGTAATTTGAAATTGGCAGTCTACTCGGGATTCTATTAAAACTTATGAGGTAGGGTTTCCATCTTTTTTTAAAACTTGTTAGGTTCTTTTTTTTTTATTTTTGTAGGTGTGTATTGGCTAATTTTAGCATTAGAAAGTAGCCTCTTTCTGCTGTGAATTGGTAAAACAATACTGTGCGAGGGAGTTTAGTTCAGGGTTGTGCTTTTCTTCTTTGATTAATCCCCCGGCATTATGACATATAAATTTGACTTAAATTTGTGATTCTGATTTGTGGACTCTGATTTTGTACAGAAATGAGGTTCCATTAAGCGGATTGGTGTGATGAATTATACTCATTAGACTTAAATTTGTGATTTTGATTTGTGGACTCTGATTTTGTATAAAAATGGGGTTCCATTCAGCGGATTAGTGTGATGAATGGAGTGGACAGTATCAAGAATGTGATTTAACTATTATGAAATTATTCCTAATTTTTAGTCTAGCTTGAATCTTAGTGAAATCTGGTTGTGACTTCTATGTAGTTATTAAATTATAAGGTGTGTCCGATGCATCCATCATTCATAGTTCTTTTTTTGTATGGGTGTACATATGCATATATATTACCTTTTATATTGCTTGCCATGTATGCCTAACTATGTGTCCTCTAGAAAATGTATTTTCTCTAAGTGCCACCATGTCGTTTCTCATTGTAGCCACAGTTTAAGAGCTGCAAGGGGATCATTATGCACAAGCTTCCCCGTATCAATAGAAGGACAAAATATGTCATATATCATGCGCTCTTGTTCTTCTTTTCCTATGAGATCAAAGGCAAATTATTCTAAATTAGTTACTTTATTGAATAACATTGCCAAAATGCCAGCAAAACATTTTTGGAATTTGCCTATTCAAATGACTTGTTTGTAGCACATGAGCTAAATGGGTAAATAAGAAATTTTTATGATAAGCCTCCATTGTGCCAATAAAATCTACATAGCATCCGGAACTATATTGGGTGCCTGCAATGTTTAGATATGAATATACAAAATATACACTTCTAGTTTGCCACATATTTCTCCTATGACTAAGGAAGTCCTGCCAATTATGGATAAGGTGGCCTTCGTTGTATCTCTGAATGCAAAATTCCTTAAGAGATATTGGTTTCAGTTTTAAAATGCTGGAAGCATTAAACATTTATTTTTAGAATGCTTCATCTCAAAGAGAACATTTCTTTTTCTGTAAGCTTTCTCTTAGCTTTTAAATTGGTCAGATTCTATTGTCTCTGATAGTATGTTTTATTTGAATCTGGAGGGACCTTGTGGTATGGTTTACCTATTCTCATACAGCTTCTCCTTATGTTTACTTTAGGAAGATGATGAGTGTACGGTTGAGGTAGATGAGACTCCCATTACTAAAGAAGAGAGGGATGAAGAACGTGCAGCCTTACAAAATGAAATTAATTTACCCATGGAGGAGATTCTCCAATGTCATGCTGCGCAGAAAGGTATCTTGATATTTATGCTCATTGCTATATTTAATTTTACAAGTTTATGAACTTATCCGAAATCCTTTTGCGCTGTCAAATTGAGAAATTTCATGTTTTCTATTCTTGAGGCTTCGAATGGATGCAGCTCTCCTTCAATTTACTATATGATTCTAGTTAAATTTAGTTTTTGAATATTGATCATTCTCATGGTATGTTGTGATTTTTATCAGTTTATTTAGTTAATATGATGGTTCAGTCAACAGAGAAATGAGTCCCAACAAGGATGATAGTATATCTGGAGAAACCAAACTGAAAGAATATGATGGTAGAAGCTAGAAATTTTCTATGTATTTGGTTGTGGTTCCAATTGTTGCTTCTACTTTATATTAGGTTGTTTGTTATGCTGGCAATTTTGTGGTTGCTTGAATGAGGGCCCCAACTGGTATAAAATTTGATAGGTGATTCTTTGTAATTGTGCATATTTAGCTCTGATGCTCCTCTGATATGCTCTCAAATTTTAAAAAGTTCATAAATCTTGCCTTGAGGTCATATATTTGCAAATATTGTTGTAGATACAATCTATTTGCTTTTTCTTGAATATGTGAAGCCGAGCTGTAGATGTTCGCTTGGTTTTGGGGTAATAATCTTTAGGATATATGTTGCTCTATTTATGTTTTAGATAAAAATCTAGATTCAATGATGCTCTTTTCTTTAATATTAGATAGATTGCAATATATTTTTTATATTAGCTCTGTTGCTCTTTTCTTTGTAGTTTCTTTGGATAAAAATCTGGTTTTAAAGGTAAAATTCTTGTGAACCTTAACAGTTTCTTTTTATAGTTTTATTTGTGTTGATATTACGTAATTTGTCCGGTTCATCAAGCATAGTAAATCTCAATTCCTTTGTTTCACTTAATGGAGCTGAATTTTACCTTCTTCGTCTGTAGTTATTGTATAAATGTGAACCATGTGAACAATCCATATTCCATTTTTTTTTACTTTGGTCATTTTCTATTTTCTCTCCCTCAAGGCATAAGATCTGCTTTGTGTTTAAACAGTTTTTTTATCAATGCATTTATTAATTTGGTTTTAAATTATAGTAATTGGTTTTAATGAATTTTTGTAGGTTAATGGCTAAAAGTATTATTGACATGGAAGAAATGGAAGAATGAAGGTGGAGAATAGAATTGGGTATATATTCTCGTTATAATTTGCGACAAGTCATATATGAAGAATATATTTAGGAGTACAAGATTGTGATAGTGTTGTAAATATTTGATTAGTTGTGTCTTGAAGAATACGTTCTAGATTTTTTTGTTAAATATTTAGTGTAATGATGCTTTGGATTGGTGATGAATTTTCAATAATATATTATATATATTTTTTTTATTACTTTTTTGAGCAGGTGAAACTAAAAAAATTTTTAATGACTATGACAACGGGGATTTCCCGTTGTTAAAAGTTGCATATTTCAACACCACTTCAAACAACAACGGTACGACCACGGGGATACATCGTTGTAAAAGAAGGCTACAACAACGGTGATTCTTCGTGGTTAAAAGTTGTTATAACAACTTCCTAAACAACAACGGGGTAATTGCCTACGACAACGGGGATTCACCTTTGTAAAAATAAGATACAACAACGGGTTGAATACCGTTGTTATAAGTAGGGTACCTTTAACGACTGCCTGATTGACAACGGAGCATTAGGGGCTACGACAACGGGGAATCACCGTTGTCGTAGTAAGATACAACAACGGGGATACCCCGTTGTAAAAGGGTATCTACGACAATGGTTCAACACTGTTGTTAAATGTGTTTGACCTTTAACAATTCCCGGATTGATAACGGAGCTTCAGAGCTATGACAACGGGGATTAATCGTTGTAATTGAGAGCTACAACAACGGGGATTACCCGTTGTTAAAACAAATTTTGGTGACCAACACTAATTTTAACAACGGAAATTCTGAGCTACAACAACGGGGATACCCCGTTGTTAAAGATGTGATACAACAACGGTTCAAGCACAGTTGTTAAAATTCTGGAGCTTTAACAACTGCCGGGTTAACAACGGAGCTGAAGGGGCTACGACAACGGGGATTCCCCGTTGTCTTTCCACAGTTTTGTCATAGTGCCATGCTAGCTAGCTATAAGCTACAGCTAAGTTATTTAACAATTAACACAGAGAAATGATGAATCTTAGTTTTTATGATGCCAACTAAGCCAAATCTTTACAGGATCATCAAATCAACTCTATATCTAGAGCTCTTTCTGTAACATATATGAACATCTGTATGAATCTAATCAAAATATTGCCATAATCTAGTTACTGTTTTTTTAAATGCTAAACTATCCCTTATTTAATATGCTCTTTTTATTGTAAATATATGGGCGTACTGATCAGTTATGACAAAATGATTAAACACTTTTAATTATTTCAAATAGTTAATTTGAAATTGCACATCAAATTGAATTCTATTTATTTTGTTTTTCTATGTCAAATTAATCATTTCATCAATTTAATTAAATATATAGAAAACAAGGCTGATAACCTTTAATTTCAGAATTCTGATGATATTGTTTTCATGTGAGTCCTGTTTTGGACATGCAAGCATACATATAATTAATTCTAACTTATATTGGACTGATCGACATGAAACCTTGAAACACATGAATTGACTTAATTACCTTTTTCTTGTTTTATTTTATTTATTTATTTATTTATCTTGCAACTATATATAAATGAAATTTTACATGTGGGAATGTTGATTATTGCAAAATAATATTGCTGTTTCTCTACAATAATGGCTCGAAAAAGACATTTTTAGTTTTTGTAGCGCATAATTTAAAATGTTCCCCTTGTGATTGAGGGCATCCATTCATTATATATAAAATTATTTATGTGTTTCAATATTGTTAGACCAATATTTATCCCTCAAATAAATGAAAATTATGGCACCATATATCTAATCACATGGTTAGATACCCTTGGGATTAGCCTACCATCCAAAACATGTATTAATTGATTCATACATAATCAACAAATTAAATAAAGTAAGGTAAGGACAGACCTATTTTGTACCCATTCTTGTGCAAAACATACATTCCCAAATTCCATGTGCCTTAGGTTCCACAAAATCAGCAAAAGAAAAGTTTCCCATATCTATCCCATGTGTCAAAACCTTAATGGTCACCCAAATAATTATTGATTATTAGTTTATATAGAGCTAAGTAAAACCTAGTATTCTATATAGGCTCCTGCCAGCTTGTATATATAAAGCTGCAACTTGCTGACAACATATACACAAGTTAAGTGTGAAGAATGATGAAGCTAAGGTTAAAGAGGTACTTCTCAAAGAGCAGGTCCAAGGTGGACAGTGGCAATGAGAAAGAGAAAGAGATTAAATGGGAATTAAGACCTGGAGGCATGCTTGTTCAAAAAAGAGAGTCTCAACAAAGTATCACTGAACTCATCATAATTGTAGTCTCTACAATTTTCTACAAGTATAATATATCCATTCAACCAACTTCAACATTCGGTACGCATTATATATATAGCTTTATTTAATTACTATTACTATTTTTATACTATTATATGTAACTAATTATCTTCCTTGTGTTTTTAGGGGAGCTAAAGATTTTGTTGTCATTGTTAACAAAGTTGGAGCCTCAAGAACAAAGGATATTATTCAAAGGGAAAGAGAGAGAAGACCATGAACACTTGCACATGATTGGTGTTAGAGATAAAGACAAAGTGGTTTTGTTCCACCAAACAAACAGCTGAAGACCCTACTCGCCCCACATAATCCACTGCTAATTAAAGTTAAACAACAATCAAATATAATTTATTCTTTCTTAAATAAATAGCTAAGCCCTTCTATTTTCATCTAACTACAGTAATTTAGTTTGTAATTGAAATTGTTGGACCTCTCTCTTTCACCCTTCATCATGGGTGTCTTTTTAATTTCATTTGTATAATCATTATTTAGTAAATGATAACATTGTCTTGATGAATATCATGATTCTACAATAAATAATATATATAGTTTTTTAGTGATTAGAAATCGAGTTAATAATGTATTTCGTGCAAGTTTTTTTTTTTTTTTTTTTTCCTTTTTCCCCATTCAGAAATATCACTTTCCATGAAATTTGAATTTTGTGGAAGTGTTCATTAAAAAAAATTACTAATAAATAGCTTTGTAGTTTGGATTTATATAACACAAGATGATATTTAATAAATCAACACCAAGAAAAAGAAATAAAGTGAGAAAAATGATGATACACCTATTTGTGGCCATTATCCACCAATAGAATTTATTACTCCACTTTTTATTTAGAAGTAGGATGATGTCTATCTCATATATTCATTATAAAAACGAAAATTTCAAATTTATAAATGAGAGAAAGAATATATCTTTTTTTTTTTGTAAACATGAAAATGAAAAAGGGTAATAACAAAATAAAATAATTAATTTATTAATATAGCAAATCTAAGATCGACACGAGTAGTGCAACACCAAAAGTACACCATTTACTAAGACAATGATATACCCGGAAAAGTTTAAACTATATTTACAATCAATCACTCTCTCCCTCACCCTTTTAGCAAGAAGACGATTTTGTCAAATTATATAAACTTAATGATCCAATTTAAAAATAATAAAAAAATTAATGGACAAAAATATATATTAATCCTTTTGTAAATGAATATGGTCAGCATATATAGTAGCTTATATATATATATTAATAAATGCATGTTTGGTATTATTAATATGGGTATAAGAAGCGCGTGGATGTTAGTGTTAAGAGTGGTAGAGACGTAGTTGAGAAGGCATGGATTGATAGGATGACAAACAAATCACAATTTAATTCTAACAAAAAAAATCTTTGATTAGTTGATAATTTGTCTAACCATCTTCAAAATCTGCAAGCTCTGTTGTAGTTTCTCAAATATTTTGACATAGCTTTGTTGAGGCATACCTCCTTTGCACTTCTTCTCTAATCCTACCTCTCAGTTGACAATTTCTTAATTCTTTGTCGGAATTGAAGTATTGAGGTAGCATAGATCTTTTTGTTGACAGAAGATAGAGAGCACAAGTTATCATGCACACATGCATCAAAAAACATGTCATCTAATTTGTGTATGATTATATTTGTGCCCTCTTCTCCTTCTGTCAACCAACTTGCTGCCTGCCTTTATCTCTACCTCTTCCTTTTCCATCCAGGTATTTTTATTTTTTACTTTATGCTTTAAATAAATTACAAATTAAGGCAGGCATATATATCAATATTGTTTCTTACCGCAGAAAGATTATGAGTTGTCGTATGATCAATGTATCATGTGGTATTCTTTGATTATTTGTTTCCAACCATGGCCCAAACTTTGCTTTTGAAATTTCTAAATTAAAAATTTGAAGTTTAGTGGCCTTATTCATTTGGATTTTAAACACTGTAAATCAACGCATGATGGATAATTAAATTAGTTTATTATTGAATTAATTAATTAACAACTAGTAAATCCATTGATAGATTTCCATCGGTAAAGTGGTGATCTAAAACGTTGATCAATATTCAGGAAGAGATCGAGATAACTTTTTAGTAACGAACCAATGTAACCTTAAAATACTACTGGCCCAATATCAGCGCTGGGCTTAAAACGTACCTTCAATTCATTCTGAATTCAAATGATATGCCCTGTGGACCACACTAAATTTACACCCGTTGGGCCCAATTACAAAAAGGTCTTGCAATGCTATAAAAACTCTCAAAACATTAAGGAGTGATTGGTATGATTGAATGAAATTATATTGGAATGAAATGAACTAATAAATATAATAGAGATAGGAAATGAATGATTAAAAATAATTATTATCATGATTGGTATGGATTAGGAATAGATTAAATAATAGAAAATAATTTGATTTAAATCTCATATTTATTATTTTATTTAAACTTTAAATTGATTAAAGTTTCAATAAATTTCATATGTTTTAATAATTAAACTAAAAAAATTATGAAATTAAAGATAAAATAAATAATTATATTATTTAAATTTTAAATAAAAAATTATATGTAATCTAAAAATTATTATTTATATTTATATTTAAAATTACAATATATCTATATATATATAATATATATTAATATTACAATATATATATTTAATTTAAAAATAATATTATTTTTTATAATAAATATTTAATTAAATATATAATTTTTTATTTTTTATTAATTTATATTTATATTTTTTTATTATGAGAATTAATTTTTTATTTAGATTTTAAATAATTTAATATTTTTAATAAATAATTTAACATATTAAAATTTTTTAATATGAAAATTATATGTTATTAAGGAAAAAGAAATTAATTAAATTTTAATTTTTGTAAGTATATAAAATAAGATGTGATATTAAACAAAAATTATAATCATTAATATATCTTATGTTATATAGATAAAAATAAATAAAATAATATAAATATTTGATTCCTTACTTGGAAAGAATGGTTAAACTCATGGGGGTGATATGAATGGTGATTCCCTTGTTTAAAGAAATACACATTCCTTAAAGAATGAACATTCCTATAAACAAAACATATCAAACTTATGAATAAAATTAATATTGGGAATGATGATTCCATTCCCATATCATTCCTTCAAACCAATCATGTCATTTTATCCCTTTTAAGGAAATGATCGCATAAAATAACAAGTACTAAGTATATTTAGAAATCAAATTCTTGGTACAAATATATTACTCCCTGCCCACAAAATTATTCACATTTTTTCATTTTTCATCTCACGGAATTTTTCACATAAAAAAAAAAGGAAAAAAGTTGCTCAAACTAATAAACTCTCAATTTACTTTATTTAAAAGTTAGCATCTTCACCTGATACATTTTTTTTTACTTAAAACTGAGTACTCCCTCTGTCCCACATTTATCTTTACGCTTTCCGTTTTCGTCCGTACCACATTTATCTTCACACCCTAAAAAAGGAAACTTCACACTAACCAACAACCTCAAAAGTCAATAAAGTTGGTCAAAAAGTAATTTTTCTTGAACTCCGTGTTTACAGTAACTACGAAAACAAATATGGGACGGAGGGAGTATATGTTATTCTAAAAAGTCATATAACAAATAAGAAAAAGAAAATGTTAAAATTTTAAACAATATGATAGGCTACATATTATGTAGCTTGAAATTATATATATTACAAAAAATTTCAGAATCGAATAACTTTGATTAATTTAAAAACAATATATTTCATCACCATTGTTGATCGAATAACTTGGATCAATAAACAGACGTAGGATTCAAAATAAATAAATAGAAGTATATATAGTATATATAATTAAATTAATAATGCATGTATATGAATTCAAAATGTATGGATATAAATTATAGGATCTATGATGGAGTGTAGGTAATTTGGTTAAATAGAGACACACATGAAGTTGATGGGAAAAATGGCTCTAGTAAATTAATTGTGAAATTACATAGTTTATTAAATTGTAAGCCCAATCATATAAGTGTATAATAATTTGATTGAAGCTTGTAACTCATCAACAGCGCGTCAACTGAAAGCAACTAACTAAACCAAACCACCATACAAACATTTAAAGGAAAAAGGAACCGGCGACGGCGGCAGCAGCGGCGACGGCGGAGACCTTCAAGACGGTTGCACTGCTTGGTGCATCCGCCTCTGAGCCAGGTGCATCAGCCTCAGGTGATGCAGCGGCGGGTGTGGGGGTAGAGGGTGCGGGTGGAGATGAGGGCTCCTCCTCGGGGGCTTCGGATGGGGCGGATGCAATGGGGGAGTTGGTGGGAGTGGGAGCTGATTTTGACTTTGATGGAGCGGCCGCCGGTGCGCTCGATGGAGACTGGGCGGAAACCACCACTGCGAAAAAGATGAGGGCAAGAGCAATCACTTGACGTGCCATTTTTATTTCACTTTTATTAAGGATTCTTGTATTTATTTGCAGCTATTCTCCGATTGTGTTAAAGAGAAAAACTGCAATGGCTCAAGAATGAGAAAACAGCGGGTGGTGGAGCTCCTTTTATAGTGTGGAGGGCGCCGGAGATGGCGGAGATATTCATCGGTGTTCGGACAAGGATACATGCGTTGACCGCAAATCAGCAGAGGTTAAGGATTTACTTCGTTGACCGCTTTTATAGCTATGTACTCCATTTGACATGGTTGTAATAAATTTCGTGGTTATTAATTAATTAATTATTACTTATGTATATTTTTTTACTTGTGTTTTTTATTTTTTTACTGAAGAATATTTTTATTAATTTAATTAATTTTCTTTAACTATTAGGAAGAAGGATCTTATATGGCAGAGACTTCCGTCTTTTTGTTTTACAATATGTAGGACCGAATCCTACAGGTTAGTATTAGGTCAAAGTGCAAATCAAATCCGGGTCGGAGGCCACGTAGACACACTCTGTTTCAGATAACGGAAATAATGAGAGCAGCGCCAGACACTCGTGAGCCAACTCGGAATACTCGTAACCAAAAGGCAGCAAAATCTCAGCGGGATTATTATCCGCAATCAGGGAATGATTCTTCTCAGATTCACAATCTCCTGAGCGCCGAAATTCTCCAAGCCGAAGCAGAGGAAGCCGCCTGAGCCAACAGAGTGGTAACCAAAACAGGATCTACAGGTTGCTTGGGAATGGGTATACTCTCGAAGCCGAATGAGCGATTGGCGACAGGTGGTGTTGCCAGTAGCCAGCCTGGAATCAATGTTGAGGCGATCGTAGGTTTGAGCGGTGCAGACGGCGACAGGGTCACGAATCATATCTACTTGCGCCTTTGAAAATTGTACGTACAGGATATATTAGAAGGCGGAGGCGGAGGCGGAGGAGAGTGGGTGGTGGTGTGGATGTGGTGGCAGCTGCCGATGGAAAGTGGGGCTAAAATACAGAATTTTCTTGCTCTTGTTCACTGTGTCTGCTTACCTCACTCCCCCATTGAACAAAAATCTCCTGATCAATTATTGTTTGATTGGGTGTTTTCATTGTATTAGTTTTGACATTACTTTGGTGTATCGATTTGATTAAGCAACTGGTATATAGTGTGCCTGAAGCTGAGCAGCCCACTTCTGCTGATGTGGCTCCATCTGCTGCCCTCTTCCAGCCATAAAACTCTCGTTGGCTGCCATACTATGATATTGAGGGAGCTGCACCTGCACGTCTAGCACACTGGTCCATGACCGTCGACGAGGTTTAAATCGGGTGCAACGTTGTAATAAAACTGGTGGTGGTTCGACTCAGAATCTTTCTCATCAAATATTCCCACGAACTTGCACGACGGCTGCTGCTGAAACACGACCAAGCCCGATTAAATGGCGTCATGGCTTGCAAACACACTTGCAGATTGGGATTGTTCTTAGGAGAAGTCGAGAGATTTTCCCTATCAATCATCATTTTTAATGGTAGATTTGTAGCGTTCATCATTTTCAAACTTCAAAATTAGGGAATTAATTAAAAATCTAACAAGTATGTGAAACACTCGGCTGCAACGAGAAAGTAGTAATTTATAGTAAACTCTACCTATTCAATTGGGACTTATAAGCCCTATCTATGTCTAATATGGATTATTGTAGCAAAATTTTGGATTACTCTTTATTAATTTTGATTTGTTTGTTAGATTACTTTTTTATTTTATGAATTGGGTTACTCTTTAGAATAATATATGTTACTCTTAATAATATTTTGTGTTACTCTTTATAATAATTTAGGTTACTCTTAATAATATTTTGGATTACTCTTTAATTTGAGATCTTGACTTAAAAAAATAAAATCATATGACTTAGGTTACTCTTTAAAATAATTTAGGTTATTCTTAATAATATTTTGGGTTACTCTTTAAAATAATTTAGATTATTCTTAATAATATTTTTGGTTACTCTTTATAATAATATAGATTAGTCTTAATAATATTTTGAATTGAGTTACTATAAACAAAATTTTGGATTACTCTTTATTTTTGATTTGTTTATATTAGATTACTGAATTGAGTTACTATTTATAATAATTTAGGTTACTCATAATAATATTTTGGGTTACCCTTTGCAATAATTTAGGTTACTCTTAATAATCTTTTGAGTTACTTTTGAGTTACTCTTTACAATAATATAGGTTACTCTTAATAATATTTTGAGTTACTCTTTAATTTGAGATCTTGATTTAAAAAAAAATAAAACATGTATTATAAAGAGTTAAATTATATGCAATTTGTAAGTTGACATATATATAATTAGATTATTCTTTGGAATTAATTAAATAATTTGAAATAAGTAGGATTACACCCTACATTCATAACACATAATTTTATGTATGATTATTTGGTGGCTAGAACTTCAAATGACAAACTAAAAAAATATTAAGTTTATCAAATATTACAAATATTTTCAAATAATTAACCAATCAAGAAGCAACTATGAGCCATCGAGAAGTTTGAATCACCAAAATAATTAACAAACTCTATTTTCAATTTCTTAATGTTGGCATTCTATTACAGACTTACTTCACCCACTTGTGCAAGTAAGTCACTCGAAGAGTTTGTAGGCTTAGGAAGAAAGAGCTGAGAAAATCGGAGGTGCCTCAGCTGTTGCATCTCCCATATCTCGTATGGTACAGTAGTATTATTCCAAGATCCTTCAATAATTAATGTTTGCAGATTCCAAAGGGAATTGATGAAGGGAGCTTGTGAGAATCCCTCCAAGTACTCATGCTAGGATTGCACTCAAAAAAACCTGAGATTAATATGTTGAAAAGTAGAGTCTAGAGAACCACCATAGGCATTAGAAAACACTCAACAACAATCAAAGTTTCTGGGACAACTGGCAAGGAGATTCACTTATCACAAAACCTGCAGCAAAAGTTGATTGCAAAGTATCAATGTATTGAGGATGACTCTCCTCTTCAACGTTGTCAAGAGTTATAACTCGCCGTTCTCTACCTATATCTCGTGGGGAGCCACGTTCATTCATTAACCATAAAAACTTTTCCTTTTCAGCTACCTTTATACATAATTCTCTTAGAAGATAATGCTACAAATTTTAATCTTACCAGTTGAACCCATTTTTTCTGTCTCAATTTCTTTTTTCATATGAATCTTGAAATAAACACCACCACAAGATATGTTGTCTAATAATATGTTGCCTTTTAATTGAAGTGGCACATATAGCGTGTTGGATTCTTCTACTTCTCTTTCTACAACGGCTCGAACGCGTGGTGTTTGCGAGGCTAGAAACTGGCGGTGAAGGTCACCCTGCCATATAAAAACATGTACATGAACACAGGCAAGTTTTATCCTTTCTGGTGGTCAAGAAAAAAGAACCCTCTATCTGGCCATACTATTACTTACCAGATCTGCCGACGATTTAATAGTGCAGCCCGCTTCCAATATTGACCCAAGTTGACTCCATAAGATCTAAGAAAACTCTGCTCTTGTTTCTCTTCACCACACTTCATTTTGATAAATAGATTCGCTGAATGTTGGGAAGGGCTTCATCTATTGAGAAAGGAAGACTGCCGGACAAATTGTTGACTGTCTGCCCCGGAGGCGCCGTCGCAATTGGTGGTGCCGAGTCCGAGCTCCCACGGAGTTGTGGCGTACTAGTGCCATGTCGAGCGTGCATCCGCCGTCCGCTGCTGCCAGAGAATGCAAGGCTTAGACGACGAGAGAAGAAATGCTTCAATACTTGGGGAGAGAGAAGAAGGGGTGGGAAAGAGAGAAGAAGAGGGCGTCAGTACTTGGGGAGAGAGAAGGGGTATTCTGTTACTGTGATTTCAGTAAGGAATTGGTTTGGTAGCGGAATGAACCCTCTGAATATAGTACCGTTATTATTTATAAATAGACAATATAAGATTAATTTAATATAAATTTATACTTCCTCTTTCTAGTTTTAATGAATTCGTTTATTTTATTTTATTTTTTATTTGTCTTTCACATATATTAATGAGTATTTATTTTATGAATAATAGGTGCTAATTATGTAAAAAATTTATAAGGGTGAAGTCCTCACTTAAAAAATAAATTAATATTAATATATTTATAATGGCAAATAGAAATAAAAAAGAAAAATATAGTATAAGAGTTGTTTTTAAAGGTTGGCAATAAATTTCAAAACTTAGATTTTCAAATGGAAACAAAGAGGAAGTATACAGTTGGATTTAGAGGTTGATGGCTACGTGGCATTAATATTTTTCTTTTAAACTACTCCACGATATCCACCACCAGGCAGGGGTATTCTGCAAAGGATTAATTAAAACTCCAATTAGTAGCAAGTATTAAGAAAACTTGAGGTCAAATGTTATGAGATATACACAATGGATGATATCAAAATCAAATAAATAGGAGAGCAGATTTAAGAAGATTGTAGTATATATGTTTAGTAGTGATGTGATGTGAATTGTGATTAGATTGAATTAGAGATCAGGTTTAGGAATTTTTGAAAATAGGGAAGTATGTATAGTGTAGATCGCCAGATTTGATTTAAGTGAGATGAGTCGCATTGATTTTGACGACAACGTGTCTGTCTTCTCCGCCCCAATGCCATATAATTCTCTCCTCCTATTTTACCTCTCAGCCATTCCTTTCTCCCTCCTCCATTTCCATTCCCCCCTCTCCTCTCCTCTCCTCTCCTCTCTCACTATATGGTTCCTTCTCTTAGAGAATAATAAAAACGATGAAATGACGAGTGCTAAGTCCAGAGTCACCGTCGTAGGCAGTGGCAATTGGGGAAGCGTCGCCGCCAAGCTCATTGCTTCCAACACAACAAAGATTCACTCTTTCCACGGTATCCCCTCATTCTAATTTTACCAAAAAATATCCCACCTAGGTTACATTTTACTCCATCTCCATATCTATTCTATTTTTAAACACTGCCAATTATACTTCGATTCCTTCTCTTCATCACCATATACTTTTATTTGATGTTGCTCAAACTGTCTGAGCATGCAATACTAATGTGGACTAGTGCTTATTATTTTGCTCTCTATATTTCATTTTATGTAAGTTGATGAGGAGGTAAAGTATTTTATTTTATTTTATTTCATTATTATTCATAATTTATTTTTAATTTTTTGTGATGGCTGGTCAATTCTTGTTCTTTTGAGAATTAAAAAAGAAGAGGAGAGAGATCTTTAACAGCTGTTGTAGACACTTGATTCAGGATCCATTCTTCATCTGTACAGAGGGTGTGAATGTTTTAGAGATTTCGAAATAGTGGATATTTCAAACATTAATAATCCTTTACTACATGACTCTTAATTTGGCCCTGGATTAGACTTAACTCATACATTATTGTTCATGGGTTTCTATATGGTTCGACCTCTTGCAGGTTAAGGTTATCTGTCTGCATACTTACTTTAGTGCTTTGACTTTCAGTTGGTTTTTCTTTCTTTTTTGTGGATTAATAGATGAAGTGAGGATGTGGGTGTTTGAGGAGACACTGCCAACTGGTGGTAAACTCTCAGAAGTCATCAACAAAACTAATGTAATCTGCTCCTTTTGCCTTTCCCTTCTCTACTAATGTTTTGTAGCCTAATAAAAATTCTTGCTTTCTACAGGAGAATGTTAAATATCTACCAGGTGTAAAGCTTGGTAAAAATGTTGTTGCAGACCCTGATCTTGAAAATGCTGGTATATTTATAAGTTTGAAACTCTTAGCTAATCACTTGAGTAGATGAGCTCTCAGATACTCTAGATGATTGCCTAAGGCTCATTATATTTCTTCTAATTTGACTGATTTGGTAACTGAGCAGTCAGAGATGCCAACATGTTAGTGTTTGTGACACCCCACCAGTTTATGGAGGGCATTTGTAAGAGGCTAGTGGGGAAGATAAAAAAGGATGCCGAAGCAATCTCCCTCATCAAAGGAATGGAAGTCAAGAAGGAAGGTCCATGCATGATCTCAGCACTCATATCGGAACAGCTCGGAATTAATTGTTGTGTTTTGATGGGTGCAAACATTGCGAATGAGGTTAACTGCTGTTTGTTGTATGCCTTACCGTTATTGATTGCAATGTGCAGCACTTGTAATCAATTCTATGACACGAAAATTTTAACTTGTGCAGATTGCATTGGAGAAGTTTAGTGAGGCTACCGTTGGTTATAGAAAAGATAAAGAGACTGCAGAGAAATGGGTTCGACTGTTCAACACTCCATACTTTGTGATCTCAGCTGTGAGTGAACTTTCTAGATACCTTCAAATTCTGAATAAGCTCATTCATTTATGTGGCATTATCCCATGACAAAGAATTGTTGCGATATTTAGTTTATAAGAATGTACATATTTGTTCTATCTGAACTTTGTACTCATGCGTTGAAGAAATATGAATAGGTCCAAGATGTGGAAGGAGTTGAACTGTGTGGAACTCTAAAAAATGTGGTGGCTATTGCTGCAGGTAATGCTACTTTGTTCTGTTCTTTTCACTTTGTTTGGTTTAATGTTTTTAACGTGCAACAATGACAGATGCGTTATCTATACAGGATTTGTGGATGGGTTGGACATGGGGAACAATACAAAGGCAAGCTGAAAACTTTTACTAGTTAGAATAAATCACCAGTAGTCCTAAATAACTTGTACAATGTTATACCAGGCGGCAATAATGAGAATTGGTTTGAGGGAAATGAAGGCCTTGTCAAAGCTACTTTTCCCTTCTGTAAAAGATAGTACTTTCTTTGAAAGCTGTGGTGTAGCAGATCTAATCACAACCTGCTGTAAGTAGCATGCACAGATATCTCATTGAGCTTAGTTTTCAGAATAATATGTGCCACAATTAATCTGTTTGGATTGTAGTGGGGGGGAGAAACCGGAAGTGTGCGGATGCCTTTGCTAGGAACGATGGGAAGAGGTCTTTCGATGAGCTCGAAGCTGAGATGTTGCAGGGGCAGAAGTTGCAGGTATTAGGTTATGGAAGAATTTGAGTAGGTCTTGTAATTAGGCAGGACAATACATTTGTTTTGTTTTTGGTAAATTTGCTGATGGTGGAAATTTGGTTTAGGGTGTTTCGACTGCAAAAGAGGTTTATGAGGTTTTGAAGCATAGGGGATGGTTAGAGCTGTTCCCGCTGTTCTCAACGGTCCACGAGATATGCAGTGGGCGTCTTCCACCAACAGCCATAGTGGAATACAGTGAGCACACCCCTAAGTTTTCGCTTGTGGGAGGGTCTGCTCAATTTTTCTGAAGGAAATAGATAAAATTGAGTTCCCCTTTAAGTTTTTGTTTTGCTTTTACACCACACCAGGCATATGTTGTCTGTGATACTGAGGGTATGCAATGCAACAGAGGTACCCGGTCATATGCTGGGTTTTAAAATCCACCTTCATTTTTGTTCCCCTCCCTCCCCCCCTAAGACCAATCTTCTTGTGTTATTATGGATAAGGAATATAGGACTGTATATTTTACTTGCGTATCAGCTTTCACTCCCAACATAAAATTTGCTATAAATTAGTATAAACCATCTTATCGATCACTCAAATTTCAGTCATTATAGTATTCAATTTGTTAGTTTTTTTTTTTTTTAGGTTGAATATAAATATACATATTTAAATCCTTAAAATAAGGGCATAAAGACCATGTAGATTTGGCCTTAATTAAACTCACTCACTAAGTATATCACGTTTCTCACCATCATAATTGAATCCCATGAAATCATCAACTCCAACAAAGCTTCCATTACATGCAACACTGATAAAATGAAGCACCCACAAAGGAAACGTAAACCATCATTGGTGAGCATAATTGGTCTCTGGTGTATATAAATTAACTTTAGAACGTCCGAGTCTTTTTCTTTCGTAGCTATACTATCAGTTACTAAAAACCATTACTAGAGATTGCTAAGGTTCATTTCCAATTGTGTTTGATAGTTGGATCACATATAGCAAAATCTTGAAAAACTCTTGAATTATGTAATGACGTCTTGTAGGTATCACCATCACTCAACTCTAAGCCGTTACCAATGTAAAATTAATTTTGATTTTGTTAACTTCTCTTAATAATTCCCTGTTTCCCCTTGGAATGCACTTCACTCGTACCATAAAATCAAAATTTTATGGGTTTAGTTGCAAAAAAAAATCAAGAATTTTACTCATATTGTACATTAATCATCACTTTTAAGAAATTGCAAATAAAAAACTATCACCTTTAATTATTGTTGCAAAACGCACTCAATTTGTGACTAAAAGTAGTTTTGGGTGTGTTTTGCAACATAACTAAAGGTAATGATTTTATTTTGCAATTTCTCAAAAGTAGGAATTAATTTGCAACAGTAGTAAAGTTTGTGATTTTTTTTTGCAATTAACCCAAATTTTATTAATGGATTTATGTACATCCTTGCAACATGTTTGTATTGTATCTCATATACCTCACCATTAGATGAGTGATTGTGATGCATTGGAGAAGAGAAAATTTAAATCCAAATTAAAGCATAACATCTTAGGACGAGTTTAGATTTCTTTTTTCGGCTAGACTTTAATTTGCTTGAAGTAGTCTGCATGTAATTCGCCTGGTATGTGGTTATATACAATTTGATGATAGATGCATAATATCAGCTTTCATGAAGCCAAGTTATTACAACAAAAACAAAACACATGAAATAAATAATCGTGAACCGTCCTCATAAAGAGACAAAAATTATTGGTTTAAAAGGCACGCCTAGGTCTTTCCTCGGCAATATTAACTCTAATTTTCCTACCATCCAACTCCTGCACAAGTTAATCACATTTATTCATTCACATATCAAGTTATTTTAAAAGATCAAAGCCAAAGAGAGCAACATTTTTCAGTTACCTGTCCATCAAGGGCAGCAATGGCGTCATTTACTTCAGTTTCACTTGCCATGGTAACAAAGCCAAATCCTCGCGACCGTCCTGTCAGTTGATTAATTACTACTCTTGCATCCACCACCTTTCCATGTTCGCTGAACACCTGCTCTAGACGAGAATTATCCACTCGCCATGGTAAGTTGCCCACATACATTCTGAAGGAAGAAGACGCATTGGCTCTAGGAGCCCTTTCTGGTTGAGATCCTCTAGGAGCAGCTTTATTTACTGTCAACAGTCTTCCATTTATATCCTGAAACAAAGACAGTTTCACCACTAAGCTCTTGGTTGTAAAATTGAGATCAAAGATTTGTTATTGTTGTACTTAGTTACAATTGCAGCAAGGCATACAACTGCTGCATCAAATAATATCTAATCTTGCAGAGAAAAGATACTTCTTCTGAGAAATCTACAATCTCCACATTCGCCATTACTTTCACCCACTCTCAATAACCGACCCTTCAAAACTATCTACATAACATTGGCAAAGAAACAATAGTTAGAATGCTTCATCCTAGAAGAACTCGTACCCTTTTCAAGAGATCAAAACTGTCAGGCTTGTAAGCTAGGAAGTCCTAACTTAATCTAAAATCATGGTTTAAAGATAAAGGATTCACCACCCGGGACCAACGATGCCCTTCCACACTATCATGTGGAACCAATGTGGAACACCGTAACAATTCAACCCCTTCGAATCAGATGTTAGTGAACAGCACACATTAGTGGCAACCCACATGCACAAGGCCCCTTTACACTTTCGTGTCAAACCATTTAGTGATAGGCACCGTAACAAAAACACATATCTATCCAGACTCTTATTATAAGCAATCACCTTACTTTGAAATTCTTATAAAAAATTCAAATAAAAATACAGACCATACCAACATGAGAAAGGTTCAATGTACAGTATTACTGCAAGATTCAAAACCTGATTATGCAACCAAAATGCAAGATTACAATGCCATATTCAGCATTGATAAATGATCTTCATGGTCACCAATTCTTCCATGGGAGAAAACCTTGAGAAATTTCTAGATAAACTTGAAGAAAAAATGTAGTAAGAATGGTTTCCTGTAAAATTACATATATACTTGCAATTTCATCTAAAATCCTATCATAAGTAAGACATGTCCCAACATTAAGATTCATTAAAAATTTATCCTCATGCATATGCCATGAAAAGATTTCAAACTTGATCGCATTTTAATATAGTAACTACGACTGGAAAGAAATAAGGAACAAGAAGCAACTTACATATCGATTGAACATCTCAATAGCCTTCTCAGCTTCTTCCACAGTGCACATTGTTACAAATCCAAATCCACGACTTTGATCTGTTTGCCTATTATAAATCACCTACAGTAGCAAAATTCAGAATCAAATTTCATGTTTAAGTTGAGCTCATAAAACAGAAAATGTAGCGAAGAGCTTGCAATTTAATTTCTTGTTACTCACTAATATTGTAAAGGATAAGAAATTCAGATATGTATAATAAGAAAATAAAGAGTGTGTCTGTGTGTTGAATGTTAGTTAGGAAAGCAGATAATGGAATAGAAGAAAGAGGTATTAATACCTCGGAAATTTCGACAACTCCAGTTTGATTAAAGAGCTGAGCCAATTTTTCGCTGTCAACATCATAAGGCAGATTTCCAACAAAGAGCTTGGCCTCCTCCGGTGGGTCAGTGAATGTTTCAGCTCCACCATCATTGTCTTCTTCAGCGTCAGCGTCCCCGTCCCATGTAAGGGAAGCGTCCTCTTTTTCGTCTTCGTCCTGTTGGGCCCAATCTGAAGTCTGTGCCACAGACGGCGTAATCTTGAAAGGTAACTTGTTGGATTTGAGCGAAATAAAAGGGGCTGAGAAGTGGGCGTGCCCGGCCCCGGAGATGGTGGTGAAATGAGGTCTTGGCAGTGTGGTTGCACAACACTCGAGCAGTTTGAGATGAAGGGTTGTTGCTGTTGCAGAAGTCATTTTTTCTGTTAGAGGGAGAGAGAGGGGGTTTGGAAATTGTATGGTTGTAGATAAGAATTTCAAACCACAATAGTCGGATATCATATGCGGCAATAAATCTGCACCTCAGGCCCAGGCCCGGGCCCAGGAAATAGCAGGCCCACGGCCCTTTTCTGTGATTTTTTTCTCTCTCTTTTTCCCTTTTTCATTTGATTGATTGATTATGTAATATGTACAAACACTAAACTTTACAACAATTTGATAGTAGACGGAATCTTGGTTAAAACTAAACCGTCTTTTCAATCTAATTTCCATTATGTTTTTATCTAGCTAATTATTTCGAGTTTGGATCTTCTGTTACATTTTGGTGTGATATCTCTTGTGACACTCCGTTGTATGAGTGACACTTAAGAGAGAGAAGAGACAAGGGATTGAATTTATCCATCCCGACACGTGTCAGTTCATGAGCAAGTGTTACAGGAGATGTGTGTTTATTTCATCCTTAAAAAATATGTGGAGTTCAAATATCAAATGATTGTACTCTTCTTGGTGCATTTCTTGCTTCATATATATTATATACTCCATAAGATGGTGATTATGATTCAATAATTTACAAACATTTGTAGTAGAGTAGCTAATTTTATTCATTCATATGTTGCAGTAGGTTTGTAGTTGCTATAAGCTAGGACTGCATAGAAAGGATCTGATCCTGATAAAAATCCCAACACCCCTGCAATGCGACTCCAGATGGAATCATCATTAGCATTAGAAATTGGTAATTTTCGAATGACTTGGGGGTTTGTGAATCCTTGGACGCATTGGAAGTATTGCACAACAAGCTGTACTCGGCTATAACCCGTCCCGTCTCGTCTCGCCAGGCCGCTATCGCCTTCTCGTAGAACAACCTGTTACTGAAGCTTACAATGAACACCCCACCTGGTCGAAGCACTCGAAAAACCTCAGCAAACACCTGCACATCAACACCCACATTATGAAATTGAATCTCATCTAAAAAGCTTAAACTTGTACACAAGAAACAACTCTATCCCCTAACCTTTTCAGGATGCTGCAAGTACTGCACACTAACCGTGCACAAAACAGCATCAAAGCTGGAATCCTCAATCTGAAGCTGCTGTTCCTTGTTCAGATCCTTCACGAAGAAATAATCCAACCTCGGATTCCTACCTAGCTCCTCAGCATTAAGCCCGTGACCCACTACTCTCTTGTACGCCACCTGTTCGGGCAAATGACTCACCCACGAACTCATAAGATCAAGAATTTCCATTTCGGGTCTCAGAATTTCCCTGTACACATTCTTCAGTGTGGAGATGAAATTCTCATCTACGTGAGTTACGAATCTTGGATAGGCGTAGAATTCTCTGTCTGGGTAATTGTCCAGCTTTCTTCTTCCTTCTTGGTTGAGAACCACACGCTTCATCCTCCCTGCTGAACTACGCTCCTCTGCACCATTTCTAGTGTTGGCAGAAATGGTTAGGGTTCTTGTTTTTGAGTGGGGGTAGAGTTTTGATTTGTTTTGGCATGAAAACTGCTATTTTTGGGGCCACAGGGAGAGCATGGATTGCAGGACTTGAAAGAATGAATGGCTTAGCCTGGCTTGTCAGCCAGATATTGAATAAACGGATAACTTGTTCATTTATGTTGGACACAAACAACAAAATCATTTTTGCCTAATTCCTCAATAATTAAAATCACTACTCCTAATCAAATTTGTCTACTGTTATTTTTAAGTCAAATTCAGATATTATAATTTTTTCCCAAAAGAGATAAAATGGACACAGGTACTAAAGGATAATAGTAGTTTGAAACTTTGAATTAGTCAAACATTATCCCCACTTTTCTTGTGATTTTTGTTGTACAGATTTCTTTGTTTTTTTTTTTTTTATGTTGTACTTCTTATTTTATCATTAGTAAACTTCACACTCATAAATAGAATACTTCTCAATCACCAAGAGAATCATTGGTGATCACATCTCACTTTCATATAGTATCAGCCTAAACACCTAAACCTTTTTCTTCCCTCTTCCTCTTTTTTTGCTTCATCATTCTTTTCCTTCAATGGCTGCCACTTCTATCATCCCTCTTCACACTCTTGTTCACATGGTCACTATCAAATTGACCTCCTCCAATTATTTACTATGGTGCAATCAAATGTTGTCCACACTCGCAAGTCATGATCTTGCTTCTTATATCGACGGATCTTCTCCTCCTCCTGCTATTTCTCTCACTAGTGATGATGGTTCGGTTGTGCCGAATTCCGCTTATACTTCTTGGTCTGTTATGGATCAAAAAGTGAAAAGCCTTCTATTTTCGACTCTCACCGAAGAATCCATGCCAGAGGTTCTCGGATGCACAACTGCACAATCTGTGTGGATCTCTCTTGAGGCCGCGTTTGGTCATTCTTCTCCTTCAAGAAATATCAATTGCAGAATGAACTTCACCTTCTTAAACGAGGTTCATCTACGGTTGATGACTACAGCAAAAAATTTAAACTATTGTGTGATCAACTTGCTTCTATAGGTCGCCCGGTTTCTGAATCAGACAAAAGCAATTGGTATTTGCGTGGTCTTGGCCCCAAATACTCTAGCTTCTCGGATGTTCGCTTGGTTATGCAGCCCACACCTTCCTTGCGTGAATTGATTCATCAAGCCAAAAATCATGAAAATCTCACTAGTGAAAGTGATGTTGTTGTCCATGCTGCCTTCACTGCTAATCGTGATCCAAATCGAAGTAATTATCAACACCGTCCTGGCAATCATAGTGGCAACCCAAATACGAGCCATGGTGGTAAGAAATTCTTCATCCCTAAATGCCAAATTTGTCATGAAGAAGGACACTATGCCACTCGCTGCCCGGAGAGGTTCTCTAGGGATTACAATGGGCCGCCACGTACTCCAAAATCATCCACTACAGCTCATTTGGCTCAAGCTTTTGATGCTCAGTGTTCACTTACTCGTGAATCTGCTCCCGATTGGTAAATGAACTCCGGAGCCTCCACCCACATGACTTCAACTACTGCAGATCTTGATAACTTTGCAACTTGTCATGGTAATGATAAAATTGTGGTTGGTAATGGAAATTATATTCCTATTTCACATATGGGTTCTTGTCAGGTTTCACGCAATATTCATTTAAATAATGTGTTGGTGGTCCCTCATACACTAAGAATTTATTATCAATCAGTAAGCTTACTTCGGATCTTCCAGTTGATGTTTTGTTTACTGACAAGTCATTTGCTATTCAAACTCGAGGCTCACGGGAAATTCTTGCAAAAGGGATATGTGAAAATGGTTTTTAGGTTTTGCGGCATGGGAGTTCAGCACTAGTTGCAGCATTACGCTCAAAGCTTTCGACGACATCCTTTGAATTATGATTCTCGTTTAGGGCATATAAATTTTTCTATTATCAGTTTGTTGAACAAAATAGGACAGCTTTGTGTCAATTCTGTTTTACCAAAACCCACAGTTTGTGGTTCTTGTCAGTTGGCTAAAAGCAAGAAATTATCTTTCATTGAGAATAATAAACGAGCTTCTGCAATTCTACATCTTGTTCACTGTGATTAATGGGGACCTGCCCCAATTTGTTCTAGAGAAGGTTTTAGATATTATGCCATTTTTGTTGATGATTTTTCTAGGTCTGTTTGGCTTTATCCTCTGCAAAATAAGTCAGATTTCTTTGATACTTTGGTTAAGTTTCACACATTTGTTTGCAACCAGTTTGATACCACTTTGAAAGTTTTCCAAAGTGATGGCGGTACTGAATTCACTAATTCTCGGGTACGTGAATTCTTTAATAATAATGGTATTCTTTATCGTATGTCTTGTCCTTATACTCCGGAGCAGAATGGGCATGCGGAGCGTAAGCATATGCATATAACTGAAACTGGTTTATCAATGTTATTTCATTCACATACTCCTGCAAGTTTTTGGGTGGATGCATTCTTTTCTGCTGCTTATATCATAAATCGTCTACCCACACCCCCACTTGAAAATAAGTCTTCATTTGAGCTACTTTTTGGTGTTGTCCCAAATTATGCAAACTTCAAGACATTCGGTTGTAGAGAATATCGTTGTCTTCATGATTACTCTAAACATGAGTTGGCACCTTGCAGTCATCCATGCATTTTTTTGGGATATAGCAGTACTTACAAAGGTCATCGGTGTTACGATCCTGATTCTTCTCGAATCTTTATTTCTCGTCATGCTTAATTTGATGAAATAAATTTTCCTTTCTCAGGGAAAGTATTGATCTCTTCTGACAGATTGCCTGTTTCATCATTTTTGGAACCCGAGGTCACTGAACGTGTCTCCATTGAAAGTCCGACATCTGTCTCTAAGGAGTCTGATTCCTCATCTCCTTCAACTTCATGTTCTCTTTGCTCAGATGCTCTGTCTGCTGTTGGTGAATCTCTTTTACAACAAGCCAAGTTGCAAGACCCCGTTTCTCCTACGGGACTTGATCTGGTTCCACAACCACCTGATCCACCGCTTTGTTATTGCACCATCTCATCATATGAAAACTCGTTCCAAATCAGGTATTTTCAAACCTCATTAAATTACTGATGTTACTTCTACTGCTCTTATCACAGCTCTACTTGCTTCATCTGAGCCTAAGGGGTTTAAATTCGCTATAAAGCATCATCATTGGCTTGCTGCTATGCGTGAAGAAATGGATACTTTTAAAAATAATGGTACATGGGATCTTGTTCCACGACCTTCGGATGCTAATATTGTTGATTCCAAGTGGGTCTTTCGAACAAAGTTTCATTCTGATGGTTCTATTGAACGTTATAAAGCACGTTTGGTTGCTCAGGGGTTTAGCCAAATTCCTGGTATTGATTTCACTCACACTTTCAGTCTTGTGGTCAAGGCTGCGATAGTTCGGATTATTTTATCTTTAGCAGTTCAACGTCAGTGGCCACTACGTCAACTTGATGTCAAGAATGCCTTCTTGAACGACTATCTCACTAAACCTGTTTACATGTCACAACCCCTGGCTTTGTTGATCCTAAATTTTCTGATCATGTGTGTTGCCTTCGGAAAGCTCTATATGGTCTTCGCCAAGCGCCTCTTTCTTGGTTTAAACGATTCAGTGATTTCTTATTGAGTTTGGGATTCTTATGTAGTCGAGCAGATACATCCTTGTTCTACTTTATGCGTGGCTCTTCTACTATTTTCTTGTTGCTTTATGTGGATTATATCATAGTCACGGGGAATGATTCATCACTTCTCCGTCGTTTCATTTCAAGAGTACACACAGAATTTGCAATTAAGGATTTGGGCTCCCTCAACTATTTTCTTGGTCTTGAAATCACACACACTGCGAATGGCTTGTTCTTGAGTCAAGCCAAGTATGCCCACGATATTCTCTCTCGAGCATCTCTCCTAGAATCGAAACATGTTGCTACATCTTTGGAGGCTGGAATTTCTTTAGTTAGCACTGGGACTCTATTTATTGATCCTACTCTTTATCGTTCTTTAGTGGGAGCACTACAGTATCTCACTATCACTCATCCTGACTTGTCTTATGTTGTGAATCATGTAAGTTAGTTTCTTCATGCGCCTACAGTGGATTATTTTTCTGCTGTCAAGAGGATTTTAAGGTATGTCAAAGGTACCTTAAGCTTTGGTTTATCTTTTACAAAGCAGCCTAGCAATGCTATTATTGGTTACTCTGATGCGGATTGGGCTCGTTGTATTGAAACACGTCGTTCTACATATGGCTACTTAATTTTCTTGAGCGGTAATTTAATATCTTGGAGTGCAAAAAAGCAGCCTACAGTTTCGCATTCAAGCTGTGAATCCGAGTATCGGGCCATGGCTAATGCAGCTCAGGAAATTATTTGGGTGACTCATTTACTTCGAGAGTTACGTGCTCTTCCTCCAGATTGTCCAGTGCTTCTTTGTGATAACAAAAGTGCCATTTTCCTTAGCCAAAATCTGATTGCTCATAAACGAGCCAAACACATTAACATTGATTGTCATTTCATTCGTGAGCTAGTTACATCTGGTCAACTCTCAACCAAATCTGTTCCTTCTGATCTTCAATTTGCAGATATTTTCACAGAGTCTTCCCAGACCCAGTTTGAGTTTTTACGATCCAAGCTTTGCGTTGGGCCTCATCCCACGTCCAGCTTGAAGGGGGTATGAAAGAATAATAGTAGTTTGAATTAGTCAAACATTATCCCCACTTTTCTTGTGATCTTTGTTGTACAGATTTCTTTGTTTTTTGTATGTTGTACTTCTTATTTTATCATTTGTATACTTCACACTCATAAATAGAATACTTCTCAATCACCGAGAGAATCGTTGGTGATCACTAGGGATGTTAAACGGGCTGGACATGAACCTATAGGGCCAGACCTATAGGGTTACGGGCTAAACGGGCTACGGGTTACGCGGTCCATCTTAAACGGTCTGTCATTTATGCGAACCTAACCCTAACCCTAGCGGGCCTCGGGCTAAACGGGCCACTAACGGGTCGGTAAATAAAAAAATATTAATTAAATTTGAAACATAATTAAACATTAAAAACACATCAAATGTTGTTCTAACATTAATAATGAACTATAAATTTATAAGTTTATACGCAAAAAATAAAAAAGAATTTTGGGATTCCAAATACGTTAATATTATTTGTGAATTAACATAGTTTATTTTCAATATTACTTTTTAAAATGTCTCATATACTTTATTCTTAAATTATTTTATTTTAAAATGACAAACCAACAAAAATGTAGTAAGTTAGAGGGTATTAAATTACTATTAAATATATTCAATTATCAATAGAAATTATTTGTTAACATACAAAATTATTATTAATTTTAATAATTTAAGTATATTATTAACTAATTTTTTATTATTAAAAATTTTATCGGGCTAGCCCTATAGGGCCGCGGGCTAATCGATACGGGCCAAAAAAGACCTAATTTAAATGGGTCACTATTTATACAAACCTAAACTTATATTTTTCTAAGTTAAACGGGGCCGGACCTACAATCCCGGACCGTATTAACATCTCTGGTGATCACATCTCACTTTCATAACATGCTCTAACACGTGTCACGATTCTTCTGCGTGAAGTCATAAAATATGGGTCATTCATTGGCCAGGCCAGGCTTGGTAAGTCTAGATCTAGAATCAAGATGAGCCCAAATTCTAATTGGACTTTAGTCTGCCCGTTATTAGATATTTTAGAGTTAAAAAAAAATAATAGTAATTGTTTGATTTGCAGGCCCAACCCAAAAGAGACGAGTTATAAAAAGGGAAAGGAGAAACCCAACCCAACCCAATCCAGTTGAAGAACAGCAGGCAAACCCCATTGCACAAACTACTTGCCTTGCCTTGCCTTGATAAATAGACGACGGAATTCCAGAGAGGATTGCGTTGTACGGTGATGACAGTTGATTCTTCTGCAACTTGGAAGCGGAGAAGGTTTATCGCTGTTTCTCCAATGGAATCCGAATTAGCTAAGGTAAATGATTTTCCCCCTTTCCTTGATCTTGAAGCATGCGTTTGTGTTTTCTGATTTGGCTTCTGTTTTTCTAATTTCCTCTGTGGTTATTGTTTTCTTTTAACTAATTATTATTGATTTATCGGCTAATCTTGATTGTTTGTTCGTTGATTGCTAATTATTGAGTTGCGTAGATAATCTTTCTTTTGTGTGACTCTGTCAATCTTTCCCTAAGGAATTTGTCGAAACTGTAGTACGAACTATAAATGAACTTTTTGGATGCTTATTGAAATGATTTTTTGTCGATAAAGTTGGTGCTAATTAATAAAAATTGAGTGTAATTTTTTAGCTTACTATTGTAGCTCCAAGCCTCCAATGATGGAAATTTAATGTCTTAGTATTAGTTAGCCTGGAACTGGATCTTTCTGGATAGAACAAGGTAATTAGGGCTTCTTCTTTTCTTTTTTTTTGGCTCTTTTATTTTCCAATCAAGGTCTAAGATCTCTTAGAGGCTGGAATCATGAAGTATTGCTTGTCTGCTGTTGCTCCTGTGATCTTGACTAGTTTAATTCGTTAAGATAGTTTTCCCTGAAGACTAAACAAAAATGGTATTTTTGGCATATTATAATGATGTAAACTGGAACTTTTTGAAGCTTTCTTGTAATTTAAAGCACAATCATTGCAGCTTCACCATTACTTTTATCCCAATGAAGCATAAGTTTTTGGATGATAATAGTTTAAGATATTTGTCTTTTTCAAATCAATCAGTTATTTAAACTGTGGGTACATTGTATACTTGTGATCCTCTGGTGGTGTGCTGTCCTAACACATTTTAGAACCATAAGAGGCTGCAAAACGCCTTTCTTCTTCTTCTGTAAAACCTGTTATTTTGTTATGGTCCTTCCACTCCAAGTATATTTGAATCCAGTTATTTTTCTACTTCTGTCCTTTGAATTTTTTATTATTTTTTTTGGGGTCTAGGCGAGACTAGCCAATGCTAGAGAAAAACATGGACGAGATATCCGGGTGTTTGAAACATCCATAGCTTCTGGAACCCCTTCCAGTGCCTCTGATATTGGTAAACCAGGTTTTTCTTTTGTTCCTAATGATTTATCAACTCAAGTTATGTTCATAGTATTATTTTTGTCTATTTTCAGAAGAGACAGATGATTTCTATGACTTCACAGCAGAGGATTACTACCGGGTAATGTCAACCAAAAAGGAAGGTAATATAATACTGAGTTGCTAAGTATGATATGGATGGTTAAGTTTTCAGATTAGTGATGATACTCAATGCAATCCCGCTCTGATCTTTCATCATGAACAGAAGATCCAGTTGTGGATCATATGTAGCACTCCTAAATTATTTATATTGTCAAACTACCTGCAGATAAACATTTGAAGACAAAAAAGATCAGAGATGCTGAGGAGTCTGCTCGCAGGGCAAGGATTACAAAGGTATTGTTGATTTGGGTAATTTTGGTGACTGGTAATTGTTATCTTTTTATTATGAGTATATGTCAATATAGTCTGGTCTATAGACCATATTTCATTAAAAGTCGATGAATTATTTATGTCCATTCTATCAGGCAGTAATCAGAGTTCGTTTTCCTGACAATCATACACTCGAGGCCTCATTTCATCCATCTGAGACAATTCAAAGCTTAGTTGATCTGCTTAGTAATGTGATTGCTCACCCAGAATTATCATTCCATTTATGTGAGTATGCATCACTTCACTGCATGGGTTTCTTATCTTGGAATATCAAAGCTGAGCAAGTATTAATCCGAAGTGATAATCCTACTATTCCCTTTTTTAGATACCACACCTCCGAAAAAACAGATAAAGGATATGTCTCAGGACCTGTATTCTGCTGGCTTTATACCTGGTGCTATCGTCTACTTCGCATATGATGCACCACCAAAAGGTACTCGATAATCTGTTGATGGAACCTTTTTCTTGCATCTTATCTCCTCCCTGCTGCTTGCAATGTGCTTTCATTGAATACGTGAACCCTAAAGTTTGTCTCAACTCCTGTAAATTTATCATAACCAACAAGGAAATCAATATCCTTTGCCTTGTTTGGATATATGTATATTTTGTTTTTGGTACTCTAGTTTGACAGTCATGAGATCATCTAGGTGATGATGGAGCTCCCTTTAATGGCCCTTTCCTTCAAGAGGAAGTCATGTCTTTGAAAGGTTTGGAATTCATAGCGCAGCAGGCGGAGGGTGAGCCCGAGCCCGAGCCCTCACAAGAAACGTCAACAACGAGCCCTTCTGTCGTACCGGAGCAAAAGTCTAGTGACAGAAAGAAGATGGTGAAGCCAAAGTGGTTGAAAATGTGAAGAATGTAAATCTTATGGTGGTTAATCGCTGCTGTGTTGGTGGATGGTCAGGAGTACAGATGATTTGGTCTGCTATGATTTTAAAATGCCATACAAGATTTGAATGATCCTTTCCAGCTCTCCTCTTCCTTGATGATGCCAAATTTGTTCTGCGTATGACCTCACGCGTGCTTTTAATATCCAATCCAGTTTCCCTTCAGTTCTTGTATGTTTAGCCTAGAAGAAAACGAGCAATCATTAAACTCCCACACTTTAATTTTTCAATAGCAATGCCCTCACCAAAGGGAAAAGAAAATGGCTCTTTTAGTCACTATTAGCACTAATGGTGGGTAGTTTTTTTTATCTTCTTTGCTATATGGATATTTGTGCTTCATTTTCTGCTTCATTTTATGATTCTATTAAATCGCAACATGAAAAAACGCATTATCATGTCTTGGTGAGAATTGAACCCTCCCGAGAGGGTTTCAACAATGAGAGGACTGAACAGAAATTTAAATCGCAAGGGGACTGAACAGAGAATGGGGTTTGAAGTTTGAAGGAGAGAGAATTGAATCATCGGCGGGAGATGATACCTTTTGCTCCACAGAATCAGAAAGAGTGCAAAATAAAATCAGACAAACCTATGTGGAGTAATTGATTAAAATTGTTTAATTAGCCCAGAGATCGTAATACAACTATTTGTGCATCAAATCCGTGATTAACATCACTCCAACCAAACTAAACTAGTATATGTAATAGGAGTAGGTTTTACAATAACCAAACACAAACCACCATCCAAACACCACATTATCTACCATCCCAGCTTCCTACTTACACACCTCAATCCATAAAATCCAACCTCTAAATATCAACCATCCAATGTGCTCTCATCCGATACAACATCGCACTCTCCCCACAGCATTGCTTCACAAAAACCTGAAACAAGCAACTAGGCCGCCCCGCTTAGTTTGTTGGCGCCTTACCACAATGTTCGCTGCCACGCGCTACTTTAAGTCCATCACGACCCAAATCTTTAAAAGTTATCAGATTCAGCATTTCTGTAGTTTATCAACTTCTTCAATAGGGCCCAGCATGTTGCTCCCATTGCTCCGAGGCATGAAATGAGACCAGGCTACTCAGCTATAGAGGAAAAAGTGGTAGCTTGCCATCTGGTGATGGAAGTAAGGTTGCTGCCCAGCTGAGAACCTCACCCCATCCAAATTAAATAGCTCTCCCAAGCAGTCGAAACAGAGGAAATCAAAACAGAATGTCTCCTCATAAGCTTTATTATCTAAGCAGCACCCACACCGTATGCAACGTGCAATGCAATGAATGCATGCTCTACACGGCTTTGTGGAATGTGCTGTTACTCGACAATCCTCTGTCGGGCAATCATAGACTTGTCCCAAATTCTGGCATCTTGGGCATGTTTCAATGTCAATAGCACGCTCATCATCTAAAGAGAGATATACCTCTCCTGCACGGAAATATCTCGGTTTATAGTTGCTACAGTTTTCACCCTCGTGCGCCCCCAATAGAACCTTGAACTCTTTCAAGTGCTCATTTGTTATATCAAAAGATTCACCGATCCTTAGACGTTTGATACCAGGCACGGCAACAGAATTGAAGACCTTTAAATTGTTCAACACACCCTTAAAACCGAGTTTGATGGATCCTGCCACACTTAACTGCACAAATACCACCAGGAAATATGTAAAAGACGAACTGACGAAAAACCTGACTGAGAGATGGTAGCCACCAAAGAAGAAAAGTACAATCTTGAGGATTGTAAAAATTCCCAAAAACGAAGAAAATTAAAGGGAAAAAAATGATACAATGTTGCCTGATTTACATCAATACTCTACTCAGATAAGACCACAATACTCTTTACTCAGATAAGACCACAGATGTAACTGGGATTAGCCAAGATAGATTGATAAATCTGATCGTTGATGATTCTTACTGTTAAGACCCACTCGATTCAGATGGCAATCAAAGTAATTAATAACGTGAATTGATACATAAATATAGAATATATAATGATGCTTGCATGAGCTCTATAAAGAACCGACATGGGTCCCCGCACATATATATCATTCATAAACATCAGTATATGAAAAACCTGCATGTGTACCAACAATCTCCCCATGTCCCAACCCCCACCAGCCCAATTACTGTGGACATAAAAAGATCGTAGCAGAGTATTTTTATGCATCAGGAGAAGTTTGAAACATAATAGCAATGATGAATAATTTGAGGACAAACGAAAATAAATGGTTTCTATAGAGTAGGATCATGCAAATTTAATGTTATATTGCGCAGAGTAGAGGAAAGAAAGGTGGTATAAAACTTACCTTGGTCAATTCCATATTTCTATCAAGCACCTGCTTCAGACCATCATTAGGTATCTTCAGGCACTTCTCGAGTCCCAGGCTGCGAAGTTTACCTTGAGCCTTATCGGTTAACCTCAGGAGATCGTCATTACAGATCTTAAGACTCAAGGGATACCCTATGTGAATTTTTGTCCAAAGATAAGGGTCTTTCTGAACAGCATCACGCAGTGTTTTGCAAACCCTTTCAATAGAGAGAAGATCTTTGAATCCAAGATTAAGATATCCAAGAACAAAGATTATAATGTCTGCTGCATCACCTCCATCCCCACTTCTATCATCCTTCACTGCCTCAATCTCATATTTTTCACAACCAAAGCACATTAAATCCTCAACAATGTGTGAGCTATCCTCCTCCTCCATATTGCTCATTGAATCATCATCAACAATCTCACTCTCCCAGTCCTCCTGCTCGAACTCCATCGAACCAGTCCAAACGAAATTTAGTTCCGCAAAAAATTTGTTATCAGCATAACAATTATCTCCAGCAGCTTTTATCCTATTATCGTTGTTGCCGTCAACCTCATCCTCAGCAGCATCATCAGTTTCAAACCCATAAGCTTGCATACCAAAATCCTCCATCCACCCAGTAATGGCCTCAACAGTGGCCTCAACATCGAAATCCATACCAAAAGGATCTCTAGGCAAAGATAGGTTGAAATCCACGTTAAAGTCCATGTCAAAAGGATCATAGGGCAACAGATCAGCAATATCTTCACAGCCCTTAACAGATTTGGAATCATCAAAATCCACCAAATTATTACTTTTTTCTACATCTAGACATTCCTCCAAAAACCCATCACTAAAATTAATGAAAGGCCACGCATTCTCTTCTTCATCCAACGCCATAGCTTTCTTTCTTTCCCAGCTATATATATAGATTATAACAACAAATTCAATTGCCCCCAATAACTCCAAATTAGACAAACCCAACAAATATTAATTCTTGCCACAATTAAAATCTAATAAACTTGCGATTCGTAAAGATAATCCTAAAGACATTAGAGAATAAAACACGATAAGGGTCCGATGACCGGAATCTAACAATATCAAGAAAAAGCCATCTTCTGAATTAAAATACACACAGATGAGCAATGCCAATTATTAGCATAATTAAGGGGGAGAGATATTAATGAATCCAAGTGAGATGGAGTATTGGAGAGGCGATTGTACATGGGAGATGAATCTATCCCATGAAAGCTTTGACCAATTTAAGACTAGAGAGATTGGTTTGAGGGTATATATAGATAGCTGGCGCAAGATAAAAGGAAATATATGTGCAGATATGTATATCTAATCTAATCTAATCTAATATACCGAGTTCTGAAGGGAAAGAGGAACAAGAGAAGCCTAACAAGAGAAGGAAAGGAAGGGAAGGAAGAGAGGTGCAGCTATCAGACGCGTGGTGGGACTTTATTTATTTCTATTTTCACTTTTATGAGTTTATCTTATGCTTAAAAATAAAAATTAAATATTCTTACTCCATATATTTTGGAAATATACAATTTTTATAGAATAGTAATTAAAATAGAAAATTAATTGGAATATAAAATATGTACATCTCTTTGGATTATTTTGGTTATAAAATACAATCTCACATGGAATAGAAAATATTAAAATATTCAGCGAAAACAGTTGGCAAATAGTATTTGTTTTAGCCTCGCATACATTGTTTTTATAATTATTTTTTGTGACCACGGGTTTATATCAATGAGAATTAAAAAATGGATAAAACTTGCATGTAGTGTGCATTGCGCTTCTAAATTCGACTTCTCTTATCTTTTAATTGTTAAATGTCTTATTATTTATTATAAAAACTTATATTCTTAATTTAAAAAATAAAAAATAGTATTTCTTTTACTCAATACATTAAAATTTACTTATAAATCGTAAACGTTATTTTTATATTTTCAAAATATAGTTTTATAAATTAACTTTATTATATACAACTACATATATACCCTATTAATATTTAACTCACCCACCTTTTATATTTTCTCTCCTTAATTAATATACATTCTATATATATATATCTCACTTCTTATTAATTAATATACTCTCTCCTCCCTTCCATTTTAATTTTTACATTTTTCTATTTTGGCGTCTCATATCAATCTATATATTTTCTTTTTTGGTACATAGGATTCACCTAAAATAATTAATATATAATCATCTAACACTAATATAAATGCTCACTTTACATTCAATGTTATATACTTCTATCCACTATCCATTAAAAAATATTATATGAGTGAGGCTTGTGTGCACCCGGTTGCACGGGAACACATTCCGTGTGCCTTTAGAATTTAGTATTATGAGTAAGAGTACATTACTTTGCTCTAAAGAGTATACACTTTAATTAATAAAGGTACACTATTTTGTTCTAAAGGGTATACACTTTATTAATATTTTTTATTTTTCTTCAGAAAATAAAGGGTACACATATTTATACTAAATGGTATACAATTTAACACAAAATTTCAAAGGCACACGGAATATGTTCTCGTGCGCCCGGGCACACACAAGTTTTTGTCATGGTACACATCTTTATATTAAAGGGTACACAATTTAAGACAAAATTCTAAAGGCGCACGGGATGTGCTTCCGTGCGCCCGGGCGCACACAAGTTTTTGCCATATTATTATATTCCTTAATTAACATGCAAAAAATAAATGTAACTATTGAAACGGGATGAAGGGAGTACATTTTTACACATATCACCACATTTAATTTACACAATTATTTAACATAAACTTAAAATATTTATAATAAAAAATCCAAAACAAACATATATTATTATTTACTCCTTCACACCATTATTTTTGTTGCATACTTATATTTATTGTTTGCACAAAAATTAAGAAATATTGTATGTAAATATGTAGTGAGTTTAAATATAAATATAATATTATTTTAATGTATAGTAAGTAGTTGTATTAATATTGTTTAGAGATATATGAATTATATTGTATAATTCTAATCAACTAAATGTAACAATAAAAAAACCAAATCCAATAAAAACATCCAGCACAATAAATGTCATTGTATGGATAATGTTACTAATAATGGGAGCTCATCCAGTAAGTTTTTACCACTAATTTAAATCTATTCATATATAATTTGAGGATCACAAGTTTGTGATTATTGAGGGTGACAGTACATTATTTATATGACCTTGCTATTTGGATCAATTTAATCCGGATTAATAGTTTTTTAACAACGTCCAATTACTATTTTAATTTTAGTGCTAATTTAGCTCATTTTAGTTCATTAATTAGGTTAATTAATTTTCTTCTATAAATAAACTATAACTAATTTAAATTATTTGAATATCGTATTTTAGTATTATTTTTTTTATATTATATATATTATATTTAATTTTAATTTTAACTAATAATTATTTATTCAAAAATGAAAAAAAAGCATGGACGATTTATTAAATTATATATATATATATATATATATATATATATTATACTTAAAACTAATTTTAATTAATAATTATTTATTAAAAAAGGCATGGACGATTTTACACTACAAAAAATTATTTTTTAACAATGGAATTCATCAACGGTGAACAACGGTGAATTTCATTGGTAATTATCGGCAGATTAGCAACAAAAATGACATTTTTCTTTTAGCAACGGAATGCAACAAATTTATTCTCTATTTTACTAACGGAATTTAATATGTTGGTAATTACCAAGTAAATCTTTTTATAAACTACCAACGAAATTATTTACCAAAAATTACATGAGCGAAATCGAGCTCGTTCTTTGGATCATTTCTTTAAAAATTACTCGAGCGAACCATGTTGCAACACATCATATTCATAAAAGTTATTTATAGTAGTATATTCACAATTAGTATACATAAAATAAGATATATAACTAATAATTTAATAATATTATATATATATATATATATATATAATATATATATACTAAATGAGAGGTTAATTTTGATGAGGTGTCATATCCACAAATTTTCTCATTACTCTAATTATTAATTATAATTTAATAAAGATAAACACATATTTTTATTTTAGGATTTAGAGATATTATCAAATAATTAAATTTAATTCTTAATTAATATTTAATATAGATAAATACATAATTATTTTTAAGATAAATACAAATAATTATTTTAAATCTAATATAAAATATTAATAAAAAAGTATTTAATTTTCACCGCGTATAAATAAGGTCACAATTTTTTTCCCTATGTCTATTTCACTCCCGACATAAATTTTTTTCCCAAATTTCTTTCGGTTTTACAGAATTTATTGTATGCAATTTATTTATTTAATTAATTAATTTTATTTTTCATAAGAACTTTAATTTTTTTCTCTTATTATTGTCGTGAGCTTTTTTTTAATCTTTATTTATTATGTTACATATGATAATTTTATTGTTTTTATGTAGAATTGTAAATTTTTAACCTGTTAAGTTTTTATTTTATTATTTTTTTAGGTGTGAGATATTTTTATTTTTATGTTCTATTACACATTTTATAAATATGAACAATAAGTGTTTTTTTTTATTTATTTCATGTTGAATCCCCATAATTATTGTCTATTAGTAAATTTTAGTTAATAAAAATATTAATTTTATTAATTTTTTTCTTTTAGTTCTTTAATAATTTTTTTAATTGTCATATTCAACTTTTTTTAAATGACAAATGACAAATGTTTTACCCCCTCACTCTTGGTTTACCCGCCAATTTTTGTCCACCAGCCTGTTTATTCTCTTTTATAACTTGGAGATACGCATAATGCAATTCTCTACTCATTCCACTTTACAATTAATAACCTCTTTAATAGGAGTAATTCATTTTCTCTGTGTTGAAAATTTTGTTGCATCTAAAATTATTCGGTTTTTTGGTGAAACCCGTAAAGATCAGATCGTATTTGGCGTGTATGCGATGTCTCCTCCCACATACTTCCCCCTCCGATGGGAAAGCACCGGCGATCAATGGTGGTATGCTTCTCCGATCGATTGGGCGGCGGCAAACGGACACTACGATTTAGTTCGGGAGCTCCTGCGGCTGGACGGCAACCACCTGATCCAACTGACGTCCCTGCGCAGAATCCGGCGGCTGGAGACGGTGTGGGACGACGAAGAACAGTTCGAGGAAGTGGCCAAGTGCCGGTCGGAGGTGGCGCGGAAGCTGCTGCGGGATTGCGAAATGAAGAAAGGTAAGAAGTCGCTGGTAGGGGGTGGGTCCTGTACAAGGCGGCGTCGGCGGGGGACTTGAGTTTTGTTGGGGAGCTGCTGGAAAGAGACCCCCTTTTGGTGTTCGGAGAGGGGGAGTATGGGGTGACGAACGTGCTGTACGCAGCGGCCAGAAGCAAGAAGTCAGAGGTTTTCAGGATGGTCCTGGATTATGCGGCGGCGCCGAGATTGCTTGAGGGGGAGATTAATATTCGGAGTCGGAGGGCGTACAAGGTGGAGATAATGAAGAGGGCTGTTCACGCTGCTGCAAGGGGAGGTAATCTGCAGCTGTTGAAGGAGGTGCTTCTGCTTGGTGATGCCTTGGCTTACAGAGACGTTGAGGGAGCGACGGTGCTGCCGCAGCCCGCGGTCAAGTAGATGTGGTGAAAGATCTTGCATCCAATTATCCAGAGGTGGTGAACTCGAGGGACAATGACGGCGCTGCACGTGGCGGCTCAGCGCAGGCATTTACATGTGGTGGAAGCTCTAATCCAAGCATCGCCCTCCCTCATGAGTGCCAGGAACAATGCCGGGATTCAGGAGGGTGGATCGTCAGATGGAAGTGATGAAGCACGCCTTAGCCTTAGAGGACAATACTCAACGTTAGGAACAAGGATGGTCCATTTGGCCATAACGAACATCCACTCGGATCTGGTGCAGCTGCTGATGAGTGCCGGGTGCATGAAGTGAACATCCGCGACTCGGAGGGGATGAGCCCGCCGGCAGCTGATAACGGGAGGAGGGATGTTGAGCTACTCAGCAACAAAAGCGGTGGCATCCCAAATGAGGAGTTGGTTCAGAATAAGCGACGCAGAAATATTCTTGTACACTACTAGTACCCCAACACCAACACCAACACCAACACCTACAGCTGAAGGTGAGATGGAGAGCGTGCTGAAACCCATCCTCCATTCCCTGGAAGAGAGACAGAGACAGAGACAGAGACAGAGACAAAGTAGTAGTTGGAGTTGGGAGTTCCGGAGGAGTTCGCCTGTGTCAGAGATTTTCTTCCAACAAGAACAAGAACAAGAACAAGCGGCCTCTCTCAGTGTCAGTCAGCTCCAGTCCAACGCCTAAGAAGAAGCTCATGCTCATGACTGCTACGCTTCTGCTTCTCATAATCTCATAAAAAGCAGACATAGTTTCGTCAATAATATGCTCTGCTTTGGCCACAACGACCCCATTGATCTACAACCCTATCACATCTATGAAAGATCTGTTCTATCAGCTGCTTGATCTACTCTCTTTATCATTATCAATTAGGATTACATTACTTTCTAAGTCATTTCATCAACCGCTGTACCTCATCTCATGTTCCTTATGTTATCAAATACAATCTGGGTTTTCATAAATTAACTCTACTCTACTCAACCAATCCTCACATCCCTCTCATACTTTCACAACTCACTCTTCACACTTCTGCTTCCGCCATCTTTTAATACTTTCCCTTCATCAACATTCAACATTAATAACCTACCTCCTTGGCCTCCTATGTATCGCCGTATATGGCTTATGCTATATTTCTCTTTGTTTTTTTTTTTTTTTAACTACTCCCTCCTCCGTCCGCCTCAATATGTATACATTTGCTTCCTGCACGTGAATTAATGAGTATTATTATTTAATTTTTAGTAGGTGGTTATATTAGTGAGGTGTGTGGGATCCATATATTAATGATGTGTGAGCCCCATATATTTAAAAAGAGAAATGTATTCCTTTGGTGCGGACGTAATAAATAACAAAATATATACTTTTCCTTGGAGAGAGTAATCTCTAGTGAGCAAAGATGTATAAACTCTTCTTCTCATTTATGGATTGTGAAGGCAATTATGTCTTTGAATACCCTATAAAACTTAAGAATGAACATATACTTGAAGACTATAATAAGACATAATTTAATAGGTCTTACATGTCTATTTTGGTTTATTCCAATGTACTCCCTCCGTCCGCCTTTAAGGGTGTCATTTGCTTTTTGCACGTGAATTAAGGAGTATTATTATTTAATGTATAGTGAGTAGTTGTATTAGTGGAAGTGTGAATCCCATTTTTTAGTTATATTAGTGGAGTGTGTGGTCTTATAAGTATAAAAAAGGAAATGTGATCCTTGGGGCGGACACCCAAAATGAAGAAATGATACCCTTGAAAGCGACGGAGGGAGTAATATTTACATCATCATTTTTAATCAGTTACCAGAACAAAATAATTAAAATTCTAATATAGACCATAAACACTAATATAATTACTCATTACACATTAACATATTATATCTTTTAATCAATGTACAAAAAGCAAAAGAATTCAAGCTATTTTGTTTTAGATTTTTTTTAGAATGAAAAGTTTACATAAATATTTGTGACTGGGCGAATCATAGAAAATGAGTGTATTCGATATTAATAGAGTTGGTAGGATATATGACAGTAAATTTAAAATAAGAATATAAATTTTGAAAATATTTAAAACAGAAAACAAAATAGATTTAGATATTTGGAATTTGTTTTGATACTCCTCCTGTGGTATGGTAAGTGGGATGAAATTAACAAACAAAGTTAGCCCAGTTGCCCAAAAAATGATGGAACTATCTCATCTAGTATTGGGCTTAATGACAGCCCAAAAAAATAACTGTATTATTCTTATTAAGGGATGGAAGGGCTCTTTCTCTTTGAGAACAGAGGCGGATCCAATGAAGGTACATGGGGGTACAGCTGTACTCCCAAAATAAAAAATAAGTTCTATATATATAGCATATAATGACATATATATTCTAATGATTTAGTGGTTATGAGACCATATTTTATGCAGATATGGTCATAGGTTCGAGTCCTATTAATTCCATTTATATTTTTGTCCAAACCAAATGGATTACATTGAGGGTGGACTGAGGGAGTAATATTTTTATAATTACACGCCGTACCCCCAAATTATTTTTCCTGGATCCGCCCCTGTTTGAGAAACATGTAGTAGAAAAAATAATGTTAATGTGATTGCCCCAGGGCATAGCTCAAGTGGTAGAGGGGAGGGTGGAAAGACATTCCAACTGAGCTTGGTTGCTGCAGGGTGGGGTTCGAATCCTGCCTTTGGAATGAAGCCCTCTCTATAAGCCACTTGAGGCACATCCTACAATTTACCTCCTTCACCAATCCCAGGGCAGGGGCGGTGGGGGCCCTAATGGTAGGGTACACCATTTTTCAATAATGTTAATGTGACGTTTGGCAGGTTGACTTGGTAGGAGTGGAGATGTCACACTTTGGAAAAATAGAATGTTTAGAGTGGAAATTTCCAAAATCTTGCCACCCCATTTTCAATAAAAAGTTAACATCACATAATAAGTGTAGGCATATTAATCCATAGATTGATGTGGATATAAAATGAAATTAATAAGGCTCCAGAAATGAAATTATAATATTATATATTCAAGGAATTGAAGCTGCTGGCGGGCGTTTTGATTCGTTTGTTTTCTAAGAACAGAATATATATCCTATCCGCTACCGGTTTCGATTCTGCAGGCCTCTACTTGTAAATCACTAAATTGTAATGTATAATGTATACCCCCAACTCAGTCCTAATTGAAATGACAGCTGGATCACAGCTACACAAATATTTCAACTTCACATCAATTTAATTATATTTTTGCTTTGCTTTTTTTAAGTTATGGTTAAAGCTATGGAATCTTGCGGTTGACTTACTGGACACATAATATCACAAAATCTTAATTCAGTGGTAACTAATTTATGGTCATAACGTATTATCAGTTCACCTCGGTTGATGATGTATTGTTAGATGGTTGGGGTAAACTTAGTGACAAATAATAAATGTAGTTTTACAATGAATTAATGTTGGACGGAATAAATTGTACGTATATGCTTATCTTGTCTTATGCGAGTAACTATACACCAAATAATTAAAAGACAGAGACTTGTGTACATACTTGTGTACGACATTCAATCGGTACAACCTCCTTCCTTCACCTTCAGTATGTGTTTTTTTTTATTATTATTATTTTTTTAATTATTGCGGTGCATTACTGTTTTTTTTTTAATTTTAGAGATAAAATTGTAATTTTACCCTTGTGGTTTAGGGTATAATTATCCCCTAGGGTTTAGGGTATAATTGTAATTTTACCCTTGTGGTTTAGGGTATAATTATCCCCTAAAGTTTAGGGTTTAGGGTATAATTGTAATTTTACCCTTGTGGTTTAGTGTATAATTATCCCCTAGAGTTTAGGGTTTAGGGTATAATTGTAATTTTACCCTTGTGGTTTAGGGTATAATTATCCCCTAGGATTTAGGGTTTAGGGTATAATTGTAATTTTATCCTTGTGGTTTAGGGTATAATTATCCCTTAGAATTTAGAGTTTAGGGTATAATAATCATTTAAATAAAAAAAATTAAAAATAAAATAAAAAACAACATTAATGAAGGAGCATGAATTAATTAAGAAGAGTGTGGACTAAGGTTGTACCAATTCAATTGGTACAACCGATTGCACCCTAGTCTCTCTCTAATTAAAATTATAAACAATTAAACAAAGTATATAAGATAAAATAGAAGAAAACAAAGTTTTATCGAGTATAAGAGTGCGTTATAATTACGTGTCCACCTTATTTACTTTTATTAATTACTCTTTCTAATCTTAAACCATTTTCACTTTCCTCAATCAATATCACTAAATTATAAATTATCATAATATAGCTATCAAGCTATATGCACTTAATAATAATAAGATAATCTCATATTATACATTTTAATTTTAAAATTATTATAATTTTTTAAACACCTAATATATTTTATTTATTATTTAAAACATTACATTACATTAGAAAAGTTAATAAAATTAATAAAAAAATTTTGACTGTTATTAATCTAAAATAAATATAAGTAAAGAACTTTTGAAAAGTCAAATTAAGGGGATGCGCCACATGTTGTTGACGATCTCGGTTGTCTTATTTTTCCAAGTCTTCCATCAACCTTAACCTTCTCAATTTTCAACTTGCTTTTACTATTGCTCCTCCTCAATGTCTTACTCAACCGTCTCACAAACCATCATGTCTTAGTTGCTAATCATTAATGATCAATTAAACAATATCACATCTTTATAATTTAATAACTTTGGAGAAGTATAAACTTACATCCAATAATAATTCTAACCCTAGCTCATTTTTTTTTATTTTTCTTGCATATATGGTAGAAATTAAGAGCTGGCGAAATTGTATTGCGTACTTTTCATGAGCAGAAGTACAAAACGAATAAATAATAAAAGATTGTTCAAATAGGAAATTGAGCAATATAACACGTAAATAAGAACTGGGATTCTACATTTCATGTTTCAATTATATTTTATTGTGTGAAAAATTATACCCTATGAATAACTATTAAATTATTAAATGATGTTTGGGTTGGCTTTGAAAAGCAATCCACTCCTAGATTATAAAAATTATGGTTATAAATTCTATAATACTCAATATGATACCCACTTTCTTTCTATTCATGATCAGGTAGATCTCCTCAATTAGGAGTAATATTTTTTTTCTTTCTTTATCTCTTCTCTTACATAAATAAATACTTTTTTACCTATTGATTTGAAAAATAAAAATAAAAAAACATATCACTATTCAATTTATTTTCAAATATCAAAAAAATTAAAATTAAACATCACCCCCAGGCAGTTGGCGGTAATCTAAAAAGCAAGAAGGAATTTTGATGCATACCATCCACTCAAAGAATGAGACATTAGATAAAACAAGGTATTGAAGTAAGTGATTGCATACCTACACTGAAATATGAAGCTTAAAATGTACACTATCTCACTATTTATTTATTTATGGATGAATCCATATATAAGAAAGTAATGTCGATATGATTAATGAAGGGCAGAGTAGAGTTCACGTAATTCATTAAAAAAAAAATGAAATTAATACCCCGCCAGCGAGATGATTGATTTTGAAAGAAGGTGCCTGCTTGGAAATTTTGAATAAGTCAACACATAAACAATAATTTTATTACATTACATTATCTATTATTTTTAAAAAGACCAACATACTATATACTCCATCCGTCCCAAAATTAATTACACTGTTAATATAGATACGGAGTTTAAGAAATATTAACCTTTTAGGGGTATTGTGGTATTTTTAGGTAATAAATAAATTATAAAGTATGTTATGTGTATTAGGTGAGTGTGGTAAAGTTGTAATTAAGATGAACTTTTAAGGGTGAGTATTGATGTGATATTTCATTTTTTGGAAAGATGCAATCTATTTTGAGACGAATAAATGTGGAAAATGTGCAATCAATTTTTGGAGAAGGAAGTATTTATACTTAGCAGTAGCCCATAGAGCACGGCGCACCGGATTTTTTTGTTATATTGAGTATCGTATTCATCTCTCTCGCTAATGAAAAATAAAATTAAAAATTGATCATTACGTAAGAGTTTATATTTATCTTTTAGAAAATAATTTACTCTTACGAGATATTATTGATTTTTAATACTGTGACACATACATAAAAATAAAATGACAGATAAAACTCAAACGAGAATAGCTTATTTTATGTACAAGTAATTGAGGCCTACTGAGTATTAGTTTAAATTTGAGAGAGAGAGGGGTATAACGTATCAACGCAACTTTATGTTAACCTCAGCGTCCGTAGTCCATATAGAACTCTGACCGTTGACTTATTAATAATATTTCCCAAAAAAGTTTGCGCCCCATTTCCAGCAAGAAGATTAAGAAAGTGATAACTTTTAGGGGTATAATGGTATTTTTATGTAATAAATAAATGATAAAGTATGTTAGGTAGAGATGATTTTTTGTAAATAAAGTGTATGAAGAAGGGTGATTATTTTTTACTTTTTGTTTTTTTTTTAATGTTCAAATTTTTATGGGACTGTCCAAAATAAAAAGTGTTCCATATGAAAGGAGACCGATGGAGTAATAAAAAGCTCCACTGCACATGTATTTAAATTTAATAGTAGGAGAGATTCTTGGAAACTCTGAAATAAATTTAAAAAAAAAAATCAGTAGGAGACTCGCAAATTACTACATCAAGTCAGCGTGGTGCCGGATTTAATAAATTGTAAGTGGATGATGATTGATGAGTTGATGGAATTTTCAAATTAATTTTTGGTTTATTTTAAATCATTTGCCACGTGTTTCAGAATCACGCAAGTTTTTTTTTAATAAATAAACTATAAATGTAATGACTTGGAATTTTACTTTTAATAAAGTACAAGTATTTAAATCTGCTGAAATTTTAAGAAACGAATTTTTTGTGATAAAAATCTATGCAATTTAAAGAATTTGTCTGAGTTAAAAGATTTAACATTTAGCACAATTTGCAATAGATATATAACACGAAAATAGTAATTCATATCAAAGCCGTTTACGCTATCTTCTACACTAAAAATAACTCCAGCACGGCTAACATGCATAATCAAATTAACGATTGATGCGTGAAAATAAGAAATAAAATGATTTAAATTAAGTTGCACATGGGATTATGAGTAATATCCGTTATCTTAAGTTATTAAAAATGAATATATAGCATACCAACATTCATTTAACATCAGCAAAGACATACATGAACATGAATATTCAAAGTTAGAACCCACTAGCTCCCAGAAATTAAAGTGGCGTAGATTTGAAATGGTCAACCAAAGGCGTTTTTAGCTTTGAGGCTACAACTGGACTACAATTTCAATTAGTTCACATTTATCGTCTTTTACTTGTATTTCCATACTAGTACCATTTTCTTTTTCTCTACTTTTTACATCTTTCAATTTCAGATACTATATAATTGTTACAAATATTATTTTTAATATATATGGAGTATTAAAATAGAAAGAAATCAGTGATAACGCTAATTTGTCTAATGGAATAACATTTTTGACATCTCTAAGAGATGCTGTTCACACAGGGTACAAGGTTGAATTAATTTGTTTTTTCTTGACCATATTAGTAGTGTCGAATAAATGTGAAGGGGGAGATTGGGTAGGAAAGCAAGGTTGGAGGAAATTTCTGGGTAGGAAAGGAATTGAATAGAAACAAGGCAAAAAAGTGTACTAAAAAAATAGGGAGAGTGGGGGGAGGGAAAGTCAAACAAAAACGTCTCCTTCAATTCATTAATCAATGTAGCAAGCGATATTATTATGAATATACTATATATAAGAATGATAGGTGGGAGAGGAAGAGGGTGAGGGTGGATCCATTTGTTGATCAGCTGAAGAAGATGGGGACAGAGTATGACTATTCCAAAACAGTAAGTTTACCCTGCCCCTGCCCATACATCATCTACATTTTCCTCTCCTCTACTCTACCCTAGTAGGAACACAACTACTCTAATGCTTGAGGGGAGAGGAGACTTGACTGAGTTCCATAATTCACTTTCCTTCATCTTTCTTAATTTAATTATTTCTACAATTGTGGTGTGTAGGTGGATAATAGAAGCGCAGAGGAGAAGGCAATAGACGCATGGCTTCCCATCACGTCTTCAAGAAACGCAAAATGGTGGTACTCGGCGTTTCACAATGTGACCGCCATGGTGGGAGCAGGAGTCCTCAGTCTCCCTTATGCCATGTCCCAGCTGGGATGGGGCCCCGGGGTTACCGTCATGATTGTCTCTTGGATCATCACTCTCTACACTCTGTGGCAGATGGTGGAGATGCACGAGATGGTCCCCGGGAAGAGGTTCGACAGGTACCACGAGCTGGGGCAGCACGCCTTCGGGGAGAAGCTGGGGCTGTACATCGTGGTGCCCCAGCAGCTGATTGTGGAGGTTGGGGTGGACATCGTCTACATGGTCACTGGGGGGAAATCCCTCCACAAGTTCCACGAGCTGGTGTGCAAGCACGGGTTCGTGGACACTCAGGGGAAAAGGCACTGCAGGGACGACATCAAGCTCACCTATTTCATCATGATATTCGCCTCCGCCCACTTCGTGCTCTCCCATCTTCCCAACTTCAACTCCATCTCCGGGGTGTCCCTGGCGGCTGCTGTCATGTCCCTCAGCTACTCCACCATCGCCTGGGGGGCCTCCGTGGACAAGGGGGTGCAGCCGGACGTGCAGTACGGGTACAGATCCACCACCACGGCGGGGACGGTGCTCAACTTCTTCAGCGCGCTGGGGGACGTGGCGTTTGCCTATGCCGGGCACAACGTGGTGCTGGAAATCCAGGCCACCATCCCCTCCAAGCCGGACAAGCCTTCCAAGATACCCATGTGGAGGGGGGTGATCGTAGCCTACATCGTGGTGGCCTTGTGCTACTTCCCCGTGGCTTTCATTGGGTACTGGATGTTTGGTAACAAGGTGGAGGACAATATCCTTTTGAGCTTAGAGAAACCGGTGTGGCTGATTGCCATGGCCAACATGTTCGTGGTGGTTCATGTTATTGGGAGCTATCAGATCTACGCAATGCCCGTATTTGACATGATAGAAACAGTCCTAGTCAAGAAACTCCGTTTCAAGCCTACCTGGTATCTTCGCTTTATCTCAAGGAACATCTACGTGGGTAAGTATTAGTATTTTGATTACTTTACACTAGTCATTCATTGATTACCTACTTTCTAATTGGCAAATGTTCCTTCCTAATCCTTCAGCCTTCACAATGTTTGTTGCTATCACCTTTCCATTCTTCGGAGGACTGCTTGGATTCTTTGGAGGCTTTGCTTTCGCACCCACCACATACTTCGTAAGCCTCAAATCATTCATACATCATATTCACCTTCACCTTGTTGGTTAAATTAAATAAATAACACTAGCTAAGCTAAAAAATGGTTGTTTAAAACCCTTACCCTACAGCTCCCTTGCATCATGTGGCTTGCCATCTACAAGCCAAAACGATACAGCCTCTCTTGGTGCACTAACTGGGTATGTATCTTAATTCAACTTTTATAAATTACCTAGCCTCTCTCTCACTAATTAATTTCCTCTTCAACAGATTTGCATCATTCTTGGCCTTCTTTTGATGATTATAGCGCCTATTGGTGGCCTAAGGCAGATCATTATTCAAGCTAAAACTTACAAGTTCTACTCATGAATATGCTTCATATATTCAGGGGGAGGGGAAGGATATTTATCATTATCTACCCAGCTAGGACTTCCAAATTTATGTCTCAACTTATAGTGTGTCTCTCTGTATAAATTCATGTTTTTCAAATTTACCACAAATACAATCATATTGAATGTAATCATAGTGCTTCCAAAATTCAGTAAGTAGAATTTCAGTGAATGAGGCATTCTTATCCCTCTATAGAGAATTGAATTACACAAATATTAGCATTATGACAGTATAGAAACAGCAAGCACCTAAAATCCAATAATCTCACAGACTCATTGATTATTCTCTATGCACTATAACAAAGCACATAACTCTGATTATATATTATGCTAATGGATACAGATGTCTACAATCGCACTCTTTAACTTCCAATGTCAGCATGTATATCTATCAATGGTGGAAATCTCTATGACTTATCTAGAAACATGACGATACCCCCTAAAATTTATCAGCTGTATGACAACAAGATGAATAACAATTTAGTAATGACCGCCCCTTTTAAACAACAGTGCACAAATTTTGAATCTACGCAGGCTTATACCAAAGCTTTTGATTCTTGTTTTCTTCCACCGTTTTCCTTGAGATTTAATTTTATAAAAAGCTTCAATATATCCAGTTGATTCACATTGTACCAGCATCTATAATAAGAGCAATCATTTAGTTTTCTCTTCACTTACACCATGGTAGCAGAGGAGGACAACCAGGCATCTATTCCCACTTCAACACCAGCAAACGCAGATGCCTACATCCCATCTAAAGTAACTCTCATAACTCTCCATAATAAATTACAGAAAGTTAACAGCTGTGAAAAGATGTAATATCTAATTATTTGCAAGATTCAATTGTCTCTTTGCTCTGAAAATAGAAAGATTACCGGTCAGTGGATCAAAAGGCGATAGATGATTGGCTTCCAATCACCTCTTCAAGAAATGCAAAATGGTGGTACTCAGCTTTTCACAATGTTACAGCTGTGGTTGGTGCAGGAGTCCTCAGTCTCCCTTATGCTATGGCAGCTCTTGGATGGTAACTGAACCGGCAGAGATTTCATTAATCTAGCTTATCTTGTTAACAAATATGTGTATTCTTTCAGGGGACCAGGTATCGTCGTGCTTATTCTTTCATGGATCATCACCTTATACACTATGTGGCAAATGGTTGAGATGCACGAGATGGTACCTGGAAAACGTTTTGATAGGTACCATGAACTGGGACAGCACGCCTTTGGTGAAAAGCTTGGTCTTTACATTGTCGTACCCCAACAACTGATTGTTGAAGTTGGTGTTAACATAGTGTACATGGTCACTGGAGGCAAGTCATTGCAAAAAGTCCACGAAATTGTTCGTGGAGATCGCCACCACATCAAGACCACCTACTTCATCATGATATTTGCCTCTGTCCATTTCGTCCTCTCCCACCTCCCAAACTTCAACTCCATCTCTGGGGTATCTTTAGCTGCAGCTGTCATGTCTCTAACGTAAGTTGTCCACAGTCAATGTAGAATTACATTAAACTATAAGAAAATTAAATATATAAACAGAGAAGTAGATCACAGTTTCCACCAAATATTGCAGTTACTCCACAATAGCTTGGACAGCTTCTCTTCACAAGGGTGTGCAAAAGGGAGTCGAATACGGCTATCCTCCCAGCAGCAGGGCTGGAACAGTTTTAGACTTCTTCACTGCACTGGGAGATGTGGCATTCGCCTATGCTGGACATAATGTGGCGTTGGAGATTCAGGCAACTATCCCTTCAACACCAGAAAAGCCTTCTAAGAAGCCCATGTGGAAAGGTGTGCTCGTTGCCTACTTCGTTCTTGCACTGTGTTACTTTCCTGTTGCTCTTATTGGGTACCGGATGTTTGGGAACCAAGTTCAGGACAACATACTTCTTTCGTTGGAGAAACCTGCATGGCTCATAGCAGCAGCTAACATGTTTGTGGTCATTCATGTTATCGGGAGTTATCAGGTTCAGTTTTCATGAGATATTTGCTTTCTTCTTTCTGTATTTAACACCAGCACTAGCTAGTGTGTTATCAGCCATTAATCCATTATGCGATGCCTTCAGATATACGCGATGCCAGTTTTTGACATGATTGAAAGTGTATTAGTGAAATCGCTGCACTTCAAACCCAGTTTCATGCTTCGTTTTATCACACGCAACCTTTACGTAGGTCAGTATTACTATTTGTAGCCTTGGCAGTAACTTCCAGACACAGTCTTAACCTCAGATGCTTCTCAGGATTTACAATGTTCGTTGCCATAACATTCCCATTCTTTGGTGGTTTACTGGGATTTTTTGGAGGATTTGCTTTCGCACCGACCACATACTTTGTAAGTCATCTATCTAAGCTTCAACATAATGAACTAAGCTAAGAACTCATTGTGTCATTGTTTCAGCTTCCCTGCGTGATGTGGCTCTCCATCTATAAACCAAAAAAGTTCAGCTTATCTTGGTTCGCCAACTGGGTATGTCAAAGTTAAGTTAATTCAGAATATGCACCACGCACACCACCTTAACCCATCTGCTGTCTAAAATTTCAGATTTCCATCATTCTGGGACTTATGCTGATGATATTATCACCCATCGGAGGGCTAAGAAATATAATACTGCAGGCCAAGGACTATAAATTTTATTCTTAAGCTGGCACAAGAATGCAAACTCAAATAAAAATTAAACCTGTTTGTATGAATTATGATCAACCTGTTTGTTACTGTCAAGCACACTTTACAAGAGCCTCCACAGCAGGACTTCACAGATGAATTAAAATATTTTAATCTGTATTGCCATCACCAATAAATAGATACACCACCAAACTTGCATTATCTTTTTTTTAAATACAAAGTCCATATTTTAGCGTTGTCCCACTTTACCCTATCTCAAATATGCTCAATTAAAGGATTAAGAGTGCAAGTCCCCATGACACCAACACCTAGTATCACAACAACAAACACCCAAAAAACCAAAATTCATTCTGGTACCAGACATCTTCGATTTACAATCCAAGCATCCAATACACCAGAATAAGGTCCCAAAAGTTCTGATGACAGATAACAAGCACACGGCGGAGGAGATGAAATCACAGAGTTTAGCTGCAAATCTGAATACACAGCATACAACAACCTAACCTTCTACAATGATCTATGGCTAAAACAGAAAGAGCCTAGGAACCAATAAAACTAACGTAAATACATTTTAAATAATTGAGTAAATACTGCTCGGAATGTAAAACATCAAGGGGGTGAGTCAAAGCAGCAGGTGATGCCAAAATCTAGTGGGAGGTCATTGTAGAACTGATTTTTTACTCCTTCCCTGCTAATTGGTGAAAAAGCAATATAGAAGGTGTCCAGTGGCGACTAGTTCATTCAACTGCAAAGGTGCAGATGGCAACATAATAGAATCAAACAATTTAATAAGTTAATGAGGTGCAGATTTACATGAGATTTATTTTACTAGTAATTATCAAGGATTCCTAGCTTTACACTCCCTTCGTCCTATTATACATTTTCACGTTCTCTCATTTGTTGTCTCATTACATTTTTTTACACCCCATAAATAGTATCAAGTTTCAATACAAATAACTCATCAATACACTTTATTCTAAAAATTAAAAAATGCCACCATCACCTAACACTTATCATTAATTTATGACTCAAAAAGACTAAGTTACTGCAGTAAAGTTGGTAAGAAACTTTTTTTTTTCTTCTTAGACTGTATTTTCATAAACTGTAAAATGTCTGTTGAGACGGGGAGTAGTATTTTTCCCGTTCCTTTTCTTCAAGTAGCTTATACAACATTATTAAGTATGATGCGCTGCATTACTTGAACACAGTTTTTTTTCTTAATTTACACAAACTAAATGATTGTATAGTACCTACTCCAACAATAAAATACTAATAACAATGCATTGTCTATTTAGACAATAAATATGCAAGATCAACGTATTAAGCCACCAACCAAGACCTCAGAGATGAATTAGCATATTTTAATTCGGACTGTCATCAGCCCCACCAACCACTTTAAAATTAATATATTCGGCTGTATCATTTCATAAATATTAATAGTGCAGATAGAAGCAGACTTGACAGAAAACATACCATACCATACCATCCATCAAAAGCATGGAACTTGAAGAAACATATAAATTAAACAATAAAATAAAACGGTTGCAAGAGCAGAAGAACAATGGTATATGTATTCATATTTGTGACCTTAGATTACATAGAACACAAAAGGTGGAGTGAATTTAATCTAGTTTCTTCTCCCTTTCCCTAAAGAATTCAATCCAAAGATTGGAAATCCATAGTATGCTAACTGATATGGCCATTACAACAACAAAAATCCAGGAAATCCAAATCCATTTGGGTATAACGGGGTCGGCAGCCCCAGTGAAGTAGAAGGAGAACATCCGATAAACAAAATAAGGACCGAGGAAACCCCTTACAAGTGAATAGAGAGCATAAAAAGGAGGAGACAAGAAAGCATACACCTTAGCTGCAAGTTTGAGATCGGATCTCCTGGCGCTAGCCAGCGTCCATAGATTCTGGCACAAGCTGGTGACCTCCGCCAAAACCAAGAGCACGAGAATCGCAAAGGCCCCGTGATAAACGACGTAGCGACAAGTCATGAAAACGAAGAGAGTGGCCAAATGGTGGCCGATGAAGAGAATGTCGGAGGGGTAAAAGATTAGGTAATGAAGAAGATCCATGAGGAAATAGGAAATGCTGTAATCGAGAACGATGCTTTGAAAGGGGGTGTTGGGGGAGTGGAAGTCCCGGGCCGGGTCGGAGAGGATAGCCCCGGCGGCCAAGAACACGGCGGGGGTTCCGTGAGCAAGGGATATGGCGCAGCTGGAAGCTTCGGGCCGGAGCGGTTGGGCCCAGGACCGGAATATTACCAAGTAAGCAACGAGGTAGAGGATTAAATAACCGGAGAAAAAGAGAGGAAGGGAATTCGATTGCAGGAAGTGAAGAAAATCCATGATACAATACAATACAACTACCCAGGGTCTAGGTCTGGGTGGGCTTTTAAGGAGTACAAAGCAGAGGCGGCCACCGCCAAAGCTGGTGGAGTGGTGATTGAAGATTTCGAGGACGACGAGGTTGAGATTAGAATTAGATAATTCTAATTCTGTCCGAGTACGACTAGTAGCACACTGTAGATGGATGGATTGGCATTTGGCAACAATTTGCCCAACCTCATCAAATAAATGGAGACTTAATTACCATGATTAACCTTTTAAGTTTCCTCTAATTTTCCAACCATTTGGGATTTTAAGTTTTCTTTTCTACTCATTAACAAATAAATATTTATTTCCTCCTGCAATCAAATTATTAGTTTTCTTTTCTAATCACCAAATAAATATTACTACTTCCTTCGTCAAGTTGTTTTTATATCAATTAAAGTATTCATTTACTTTTTTTATACATAGATTTATAAGTATTATTATTATTATTATTTTAAGTATGTGATAGGTGGTCAAACACCTAACTCACCACACAACACACAAGACAAGGCTGAAGTCCCTCAAGTTTGCTTTGCCAATGCCGAGCTCTTCCTTGCCAAGCTCTCAATAACAGAGGTGAGTCAGCCTCCTCTCCAAGCTCTCCACGCCAGAGGTGAGTTGGCCCCCCAAGCTCTCCTCGCCAGAGGTGAGTTGACCTCCTCTCCAAGCTCTCCATGCCACCAGAGGTGAGCTCGGCCTCTCCAAGCTCTCCTTGCCGCTAGAGGTGAGCTCGACCCTTCCAAGCTCTCCATGCCGCCAGAGGTGAGCTCGGCTTCTCCAAGCTCTCCACGCACTCGGTCCTTCCAAGCTCTCCTTGCCAAAGCCGAACCCTGTCTTGCCGAGGTCTTTCAGAGCTGGAGTCCTTGGAATGGCTAGTGGATGACTTGTCAAGTCATCTGTCACATCATTGTCAGACTTTTTCATCCCCCAAAGCAACCTTTCACAAGCCCAAAGGTCAAGAGCAAGATTCGTATCTTCCACATTTAATGTCCACTTGCTACTAGCCTATAGCATCTATTGCTAGAATAATAGGCTCACCCCACTTGTATAATAGGGGAGTTCTATCCTCATCATGACCATCATCTTCAACCTCAAGCCAAACCTCACTAGCATCTTCACCATCATCTCCATTGTAAAGGAGAACGATCTCCCTCCACTACAACAAAAAAAACACAGAGAGAAATAAACTCTCGTCTTAAAACTCCACAAACATGGGAGAAATTCTTGTGTTCTTCTTCTTATATGCTTTCTCCATATATGTTAGATTAGTCCGATTAAACCACATAACAGCTACATTAAATACTCACCTCATCTGACATGGCCCACCTTACATAACTTATAATTCAAATACTAATTAACATAAACATCATCATTATAAAAACTTGCATATTTTTTTCTTCACACTCACATAATATATTTTAACCAAAATCATCACACTAGTTTATGCATTGTAGGTGAGCCTGTTGATGATTGAGTTTTGTGATGTGACTGTGCAAGCTATGGAGCTCCTACAGAGTTTTGAGCGGATGTACATAGATGATGACATATTGGGCTAGGCCGTGGGTTTATTTTGCAAAGAGAGAAGAACAAACGATTAAGTATGAAAAAAAGTAGGTAGGGAAACGAAAAGAAGGAGAGGGAGAGGAAAGAAAAGAAAGAGAGAAGGAGGAGAGACAGGCTGGCCGGAACGAGAAGGAATTGAGTAGTTACAGTTCTTCACGATGTTTATAGTATTATCGCTATTTGGAGTTCAGGTAAGTAGAAGTCCAACTACAATGCATAAACATGTTGTGTGTGAACTATTTGTGATTAATGTGTGACAATTATGTTATGGATTATTTGTGATTAGTTTAATTACGTTATGAATAATTTGTGATTAATATGTGATACAAGTTGCAAATTTATGTGATTTAAGATATTTTATCATTGTTTTATATTTATTGGTCTATATGATTAAAGATTGTTCTAAATGAAAATTTGTGTGATCTTAGATGAAATAATTATTTTATTTTAATTAAATGTTGATATTAATGTCTTAATCAATATATGATGCATTTTTATTTTCTCCTACTTGCATACCATGCATAATCATGAAAAGTATTTTTCCCAAAATTAATAAGATACTAATGGTGCGTGCGGCCACTATATATGCACTGAGTGGCGGAAGAGGCGACCTAGGAAGGAGCGACGTGGGAAAACCCAAAGTGGGCTACCTAGAGTGGGCCACCGTCTTGAATTATTGTGAGAGAGCGTGTGGTGTTCAGTGAGGGGACTTTCGAGCAGTAGGGGGTCAGTTGGTGATGGACCCTAGCAAGCTGTAAGGAAAGGTGGATCCTCGGACTGCACCACGTAAGACTCTGTGGAGGGAGATGATTCTTGATGGCGGGACAAGTGACGAGCGGCAAGAAGCTTGTTAGGCCACGAGATGATAGTCTTCACAGCAGTTCCATATTTATATTGTGAAATTGATAAATCGAGTGATTAGCTCATTTCCGGTGCATATCATAAGTGTGTCGTGGGGATCCCGCAACGTGAACGATTTTCATAATAAAAGAGACCAACTAGAAATATTAAAAAAATAAATGCATTTTTATGAACTATCAAGCATGATTTCTACTTACTGAGTTTTATCTCACTAGTTTATGCATTGTAGGTAAATTGTATACGATGGTTGTGGTTGGAGTTCCGTCAGATCCTGAGAGTTGTATACATGGATGACGACCTGTTGGTCGGGACGGTGTAATGAGCTGCTTCGTGATCAGTCTTGAAATTGTATAAAAAATGATATAATGAAATGAAAAGAATATTTATTTATGATATTTATTTATTGGTGAGAAAAATGGGATGGATAATGTGTGAACCTTTTGATAAAATATTTTTAGAGTGAAATTAAAATATATATCTTATAAGTGGACTGAAAAAATACTCTCTTAGTCCCACCTAAGGGGTAGTTTTGCTTTTTGTACGTGGATTAAGGAGTATTATTATTTAATGTGTAGTGGGTGATTGTATTAGTGGGAGTGTGAGTCTCATATTTTAATTGTATTAGTGTGTGTGTGGATCCATGTGTTTAAAAAAGGAAAGAGGACTCTTTAGGTGGGTCGCCCAAAATGAAAAAAATGAGACAATTTGAGTGGGATGGATGGAGTAGTTATTATCCAACTGAATTGACAGTAGCAATGTACGAGTTGGAATCTTGTCTTTAGCATAAAATTAATCACTTGCAAGCGCAATCTAATAATTAATTCTCTTTAAAAATTAATATATCAACTCAAAAAAATTAAATTATTTTAACCAAGTCATAAAAATTAAATTATTTATGTGATACCCGAGCTTCTCACTACTCATGTGTCAATATAATTTAATTTGTGTTATGTGTATTTTATAATTATGTGATAATTATGTGGTAATTATGTGATAATAATGTGACAATTATGTGATAATTATTTCTATATTTTATTTATCGTTACATTTTATTTGAGACATTTGTGATAAAAATGGTGGCATTATGTGAATAAATATGTGCATAAATATTTACGTACATTAATTTGGATATATGAGTAAATTATTTTATGTGTACAAATACATTTTTCTTAATTATTAAGTATCACATGTGTTCTCGTAATAATAATAGTGCTAAGAAAATGTACACGTATGGGTATTAATTTATAAATGTATCATATCTTAGTTATTAAGTATTGCACGTATATTGAGAATGAATAATAATAATAATTAAAAAAATGGCATTTACGTGGCTAATTGATGATCATATAATTCTATTGGTTTGAAATGCAATAACTTGGCTACTCCCTATTTCAATTAGTTGTCAAAACACAATTTTCCACTAACTATTTAAAATGGGGTGAGTTTGTCTACATTTACCACTATATATATAATGGTTAATGCTCTCTCAATTGAGAAATCTCAACACATTTTATAATATGATTAATCAAGGGAGAGGTTATTAGTAATAAGGGAAAAAGAGAGAAGAAAGGGAGAGAGAGAAGAGAGAAGAAAGTGAGAGAGAGGAGAGAGAGAGAGGAAGAAGAAAAAGAGAAGAGGGAGCGCACCGGAACGTGCGTGTCGGAGCAAATTAGTTACAGTTCTTTACGGGGTTTATATTACTGTCGGAATCCAGGTAAGTAGAAGTCCAACTACAATGCGTAAACATGTTGTTTGTGAATTATTTGTAATTAATATGTGATAATTATGTTATGGATTATTTGTAATTAGTTTAATTACAACATGAATTATTTAAATTAATTTGTTATACAAGTTGTGGATCTATGTGATTTGAAATAATATTATTGTTCTATATAGATCTGTGTGATTAGAAACTATTGAAAATATATTTGTATGACTTGAGAAGATATTGGTTTTAAGGATATGTGGGATCCAAGATTAAGTTGTTATTCCAAAAAAAAAAAGATCCGTGTGATCCAAGGTGAAGTGTTATTCTATAAATGGATCTATGTGATTGAGGTGAAGTTGTTATTTCAGAAGTGGATTTGTGTGAATTGAAATTAATTTGTGGCTTTATTGTGATTAAATGTTGATATTGATATTGTAAATGATTTATGATGCACATTTAATTGTTTTGGGTGCATACCAAACATAAACATGAAAAGTATTTTTCCTCAAAATTAATAAGATACTAATGGTGTGTGCGACCACTATATATGCATCTCTGTCAGGGTTCGGAAAAATCGTTCCCGACATTTTATTAGGGGTTCGGAAAAATCGTCCCCACCACTTTGCCAGAGTTCGGAAAAATCGTTCTCGGCACTTTATATTTGGGGTTCGGAAAAATCGTCCCCATTGAGCTCATTTGGGGTGCATATCATAAGTGTGTCGTGGGGATCCCGCAACGTGAACAGTTTTCAAAATAAAAGAGATCAATTAGAAAATATTAGGACACAGGCGATAGAGAACTAAATGCATTTTCATGCACTGACATGCATGATTTCTACTTACTGAGATTTTTGTCTCACTAGTTTATGCATTGTAGGTGAGCCTTTTGATGATTGAGTTTGTGATGTGACTGTGCAAGCTGTGAAGCTCCTTCAAGTTTTGAGAGGATTTACATAGATGACGACCTGTTGGGCTAGGCCGTGTTATTTTATTTCCGCTGATGTTTTGGTTGTGTAATATAATAAGTACTGTCGCGAGTTTGGGTGGTTTGAAGTGGTATCAGAAACCAGTCATGTATGTTGAACTGGTGTGATGATGTTGGTTATAAGCATATTATGTGAAAAAAAAAATTATATGCAGGTTTTTATAATGATGATGTTTATGTTAAATAATATTTGAATTATAAGTTATGTAAGGAGGGTCGTATCAATTTATTTTAACCCAAGTCAAAAAAATCAACTCAATGTCATTTTTTAAATTTGACTTTTTAACAAATTCCAAAAAAAAAAAAAAAAAAAACCTTATAAACCCATTAGGGTACAGTGTTCCATTCCGTCAAATAAAATACTCCGTATACTCCTCTCAAACGATTTTTTTTTTTTCATTATAAAAAAATCAATTTCAATTTGAGTGCAGAATGGCATGCCAAAGAAAGTTTTTATCCAACAGAACTCTGCTTAAAAATCATCAGATTAAAGCCATCAATGTGTCACACAGACAATATCCATATAAATACTGGACAAAATTTTAGTTGTGTGCTTATGGAATCTCCAGTAGATACAAGATGTGCTAGTTACTTATGCAATTTCGAAAACATCAATATACAAGTCAGTAAAATTTCTGAATTCCATATTCCATGCATTCGGTTATTCTTTAAGAATTCAATACAATGTTAAAATATGAGAAGCCGATTAAATATTAAGACTAGAATTATTTACAAAATGTAGTAGAAATTATGTCTAGTGTAGAGAAGTTTTACAGATGTGGTGTATATTATTTTAAATGTCATATTATAGTGTGTTTAAAATAAAAAAATGAGTGAAATTAATGAAAGTGCGTATTAAGTGTGAGGTTTATAATTATAGCATGCAATGCATACCCAGTGATAACAAGATACTAGAAACCAAACCCAGCCCAACCCCCACCCGGATATGATGTGATACAACATTCCATGCAGTAGGAATTGGGATAGGATAGGATAGGAGTATTATATAATGAGGAGAGCAGAGTATTAGTAGGTTCCATCTCTCTCTGGCCTGGTCCGGTCTGGTCTGCCGTGGAAGTCACAGTTCAATCGATCTCTCCTTCCTCCACATCCGCCGCCTCTGCCTCTGCCTCTGCCTCTGCCTCTATCTCTACCTCTGCCTCTACCTCTACCTCTTCCTCCTCATCCTCTTTCATATACAGTCCCAGCTGTTCTAATGGATTACTCCCTCCAAATTTGAAACTCCCAAACCCCCCATCTTCCGATTCACTCTCCTCCCCTGACTCCTCAACCACCCCTCCTCCTGCACTCCTCAGCATCTCCAGATCTTCTAGAAACCGTAGAGAATTCTCGTTCATTTCCACCGTCTTCTCCATCTGCAACCAACACTATCTATCAATTCATTACAATTTACTTACCAATCCAAAACCCACCACTCTACTACTAACCTTTAGCAATGCTTCTCGAGCTGCTTCTCTCTCCACCTCTCTCCTCCTCTTTTCTTCTGCTGCAGCTTCTACTTCTGCTCGCCTCCGAGCATCTTCTGCCGCTTTCGCTTCTGCCTGCAGCCTAGCCTTCTCTGCCACCAACAAATACAATATTTATTTATTTACTTATTTTTCATCCCATCCCAAACCAACTAACCAACCTCTCCTTTTGTGCATCTCCAGTTCTTCTCTTTCCCGTCGGAGTTTCTCTGGATCAGCTTTACCATCCTGAAACAAAGAGGAGAGCTTGTTTCAGGAAACCTCAATACAAAACTTTCTCAATATTACTAAACCAACACAAACCTGACTCAACGTCTTCTCTCGAGCTTTTAAGATTGTGTCTGCAAATCGATTCTTCAACACGGCAGCCCTATACAGCTTGTCGGGGGAGACCTGCCTCTCAGTTTGCACCCCCTCCCCTAATGTAACCCATAACCACAGATAAGCAGTGCCAAATTTTTTAACAGGGCCAATTAATCATACAGAACCTTACCACCCACTTGACCATCTGAATCGCTTGAGTAAGGCTTCAGTGAATTGTGTTCAAGATGATCCAATCCACTGGCAGATGCTGTAGAGAATCAAAGACTTTAAGCAACTCATCTAGTAGCTTCAAAATTATTCACAAGGATAATGTGCTATCACAAAACGCATGTCGATTGCAATTCTACTTGATAACACACTAAAAACTAGGCCACAAATATTAGAAACTCGCTCCAAATCACGCGCAATAAAATGAATTTAATCTCCAACAATGTCTATGACACTGAAATTATTACGATATTGAAAGCAATGGAACTCCAGAAAAGATCTCCAATAAAAAACCCCAAGGATCCCAAACATCATGCAGTGCACAGATTATATTACGGCTGCATAAACCTAATGTCTCCTGGTTAACCAAACTAGAAAATCCAATGAAGGTTTTTGAGAACACCAGAAAACTCACGAAGCACAATGTAAACAAGAAATACTCACGATGTCCACAGACCAGCTCGTCATTGTCATTCTTTGTCGTTGAATCTGCCATCTGTCCAATATCATCCTGAAACGGAAACATAAGCAACATATTTAACAGGCAGTAACTAATAATACATCACTCCAGTGAATTCATAGACTTGAAAAACAGGAAGGTGGATAGCACAGGAGACAAGACAACACCTGCAATTGCTTTACAGTTGAAGAACCTTTGGAGCATTCAGATCCTCTATCAGAGTCGGGACCTGGATGATTAATATAGTGAGTGGAAAATTGCCAGTATAACAGCCATCAAACAAAAAGACTAAATAAACAACCCCCCACCCAAAAAAAAAAAATCATGAGAAGCTCCCAAATACATTCATCATAAATATAGAACTCACCAATCACCACATATACAAGCATACAAGATCTAACAAACCTGTGATCAATATGATTTGAAATATCATTTTCAGTTTGCACATTCAAAGAGAGAGGGGGACAAATGAGGGCTACATTAAATGATTTGAAGATTATATCCAAATCATCCACGACATAATTTTTTTGCATGAACTAGTTTTTTTACAAGAATTCACTATAGGCCAGCGTCAACAATCAGCATTGGGCTCATTTTGCTAGAACTAAAAAATGGTTAGTGATTTTGCACATTCATTTCTCAAACTCCTGAAACCATCATAGATGTGTGCTTCTCAAATTTCCATTACTACGGGATGATTTTAACAATACATGAAAAGCAGGCAAATCAGCAACTCTGCCACAGGGAGACATGAAGTGGACCCAAATAGAAGTTTCAAATCACAAGGCTCAAGTATCACATAACATCCTTTTTTTTTTATACCAGGCAATGTTTATTAGCAGAAAGTCTGAATAGAGAACTTAAGAGCTAGCATCTCCTACTATTTAGGTATGCAGACCAACCTGCTTCAATGTATTCTTCTGCTTTTCCTCTTGTGTCTTTATCAATCAAAATGGGAGGATAGCTTGTCACAGGAGCCTCGTTTCCTCCAATATCAACATCCTCATCGATAGCTTCATTTCCTTGAATTGGTCAAAAAGACATAAACATCATTATGTTAGACTTGTTAGCCACATATGGACTGATATAAATTAGAATTTAGCATAGATTCAAAATCTCAAGAATTAGAACCTTTGTCAACTTGCAATGAGGAATTGCTGAGCCCCGACACATTTGGCAGCTGAATCAAGTGAAATACATTATAGTTAGTCTTAATGCTAAACCATCATATTATATGCTAACAGGATTTCACTTCAGAGAGCCGAAAACGGCTAAAGTGATAGAGTACCTCAATTTCACAAGCTTCAGATTTAGCAAAGTTCTTCTGGTTTTCCTGTAAATGTAAATGATCGTCTAAAAGCTTCCTTAAAGTGAACAGGGTATCATCGCTGAGATCATCAATATCTATCTCAATCTCATCCTCTCCACCATCACCTTTATTTGAAGTCTGTTCTCTCAAAAGGTCAACAATACTGTCAGGTAGATCCCCAATGAAATCTTCCAGGTCCCTGCTTAATTTATGCTTCTGTTCATCTGTCATCTTCCGCTTAACAGGCTCCTGTAAAATTTCCAGCTGTCTTGGACTAAGCTTCCTCTTTTTTGATGGAGCCAATGTCTTAGTTATTTCAGTTTCCTCATTGGTCCCTGACTTTTCAGGTGCTGACTGGGAAGTGCTCACTACAAGTTTCTTCTCAATAGATTTCCATCTCAGTTCAAAAAAATGACTCAATTTATCAGCTAAAACATGTACCTCACTCCCAGCTGAATTATAGGTCTTTGCATTGAAAAAAGTAAGTCTCACATCAGCCAGAAATTCAAGAGGGCTAGAGTACTTTGCTGAATTGAGCTTGCTCTTTATCGTCCCCAGATCCATAGGGTTTTTAATAATATCAAAATAATCAGGAAGATTCAGTTTCACCACATCAACAGGTGTGTTGAACACCCAAGCAAATTCCTGTGACATCAACTTCTTCAACAGACTCTCGCATTGCTTAAATATCGCAACATCAACACCCACCACTGGTTTCTGGTTTGCTGACTCAAACCTACCAGTTATTCCTCGATTCCAACCACGCCCTTTTCTACCTGGCACAGAACCCAAGCCAGAGGGTTTTTTCACATGTCGCACCTGCAGTCCCTTCTGTTGGGCATTACTACAGCTAAGTATATCACTGGAAGATGACTTCATAACATTATTTACAGTTTTTATCTTTGGCGAGTCAACTTTATTCTGAAGAAGTCGAATATTCTCAAGCTCTGATGTCAGGCGAAACATTAAATTCTTCCTTTCAAATGAAGACAACTTGGACACAGGAATAAGTTGAACAGGTACAGTAAAACCATCCCTTGAAGCATAATTCAAATCAATCCATTTTCTCATAGGCGCAGAAGAATCCTCAGTTGAATCAATGCGGCCTGAGCTACCTGACCCTTCAGATTCATAATGTGGAACAAAACTAGCAGAATATCCAGGGGGGAATCTATCCTTCTTGGCCATCATTATACCACTATGCGCGCTGACAGAATTCTTTTAACAACTAATGCAACAGAATGACCTCTGCATGAAACATTGGGGGAATTTTGCATTCATTTGCTCAGCAATCTTTAAAATTTACTAGGAGATTCAACCTTGAAAAATTTCACATAATAGTAGCTAGTCAATTTCCATCTTACTAAGGATCTTCGTGATCTTTCTTGCAGTAAAGCTGTATAAATTAGTGAAATTTACCAACCGTTTTTCAGCTGGCTAATAAACAAGATAAAACTAACGAAGACTCAATGAATAGGCACTTAAATTAATTTATTTATTTATTTTCGCATATCCCCTTCCCATATAAAATTGGACTAAATTTGAGTATCTTGACTAAAATAAGAGTGTGAAGATAATTCGCCACTGAAACATATAGAATTACCTTGATAAAATCAAATCTTCAATATTCCATAGGAGCACAATCGGCAGCCAAAGTCCGGCCAGAAGGCAAAGATATGATGTTATATACAAGATAAAATTTAAGTTACAATAGACAATTCAACAGCGTAACTAAAGAATGGAACCCTAGATCAAGAATTCGAGATTCCAAACTCGAAGCAAGATAACTAAATCGATAAAGAGATAAAAATAGAGGAAATTAAGCAGAGATAAAAATAGAGGAAATTAAGCAGTGCCCTAGTGTACATAAATTTCGACTAGAATTAAGAGGTAGAGCTGCAAATCAAGCGTGGCAGTGGCGGGGAAAAAGCTACCCGAAGCTTCGGAAGTCGAGAGAGAGAGAGAGCGTGTAGAATCAGTGTATTGTAGAGAGAGAAGGTGTGTTGGAGAGTGTACTTATTGAGGCGACCGAGAGTTTTCCATAGCCGTATGATGTCGGTAATAGGCATATCCGACGGTCACAGTCGTATGTAAGTTCTCCACCGCAAGATCCGGATCTAAATAATGTACTGGGAAGGGTCTAGATCTTGTGAATAATAATCGCTTGAGTAATGTATACTATCGATTAGGAGCGTGAATTATGTAAAATTATTAATTTAGGGTCTGAACTTAGGTCCTAAATTGATAAAATATGTGATAATATTTGACAAATTCAGGTCTTGGATTGATAATTTTACATATTTCAGGCCTTGGATTGATAGAAAAAATAATTCAGACCTCTAATTGATAGTTTACCCGGGTCTTGAATTGATAAAAGCCCATAATAAAAATATATACTCCTACATTTTTGTTATCGAATTTTCTATTATTTATTTAATAAAAAACTGAACCTAAAAAAATTATATTTCCTTCATTCCACCATTAATGGTAGTTTTTGCTTTTTGACACGTGAATTTAGAAATATTATTATTTAATATGTAGTGGGTAGTTGTATTAGTGGGAGTGTAGATCTCATATTTTAATTGTGTATGTGGGTCTCATGTGTATAAAAAGGAAAGTGAACTCTTTGGATGAGACGACCAAAATGAAAAAAAGACAAAGAGACTCTTTGTTGTTATGCACATTTAGAGCAGGAAAAAGGCCGGGCCAATGCACATTTACGGGCCGGGCCGGACCCAATTTTTGGCGGACCTCATTTTTCGTGGCCCAGCCTAGTCTATACTGGGCCATCGGGCCATTTCGGCCCATTAATATTAATTTATTTTTTAAAATTTTAATTAAAATTTTTAAAATTTATTAATTTTAATACGTGTAATAATAATTATACAAGTCAATATTGAATATTATCCTCAAATTTATAATTAGATATAAATGGTAAATAATCTATTCGAGTTAATTATTATTATTTTTAAATCAAATAAATTAGAATTTATTATTATGGGTTGATTGTATTATTAAGTATTGTTAAATAATGGATTAGAGCTATTTAACATTTGTAATTACGATAAATATGTGATTAAATTATATTATTAGCAACCAACTTATTTTATTATTATAATATAATGTAATTTAAATCCAACTTTAACAAATTTCAACAACATTAAATCTCATACACAATTTTTTTATTCTATAGAGTAATTATTATTTTTCTTTCTCCTTAACTTTATTTCTATCATATACAATATTAAATCTCATACACAACTTATCACATTATTTTATATGTACATATTTCTTTCTCCTTGATCTTATTTCTATCATAGAGTAATCAAAGTATTCAATTAAAATAGAAAATTCATATATTATTTGAAGATTATAACCATTTTAGAAAGTTATTTTTATGACTATTTTTATATATTTAAATTTAAGTTATTTAAATATAATTAATAAATCAAATAAATTAAGTATCACCAATAATTTATGATTAAATATTAAATATAATATAAATAGAATGACCGGGCCAAAAAAGTCCAAAAAAAGCGGGCCAATAGCGGGCCGGGCCATTTAGCCCATGGACTTGATGGGCCGGGCCAAAACGGCCAATTTTTTTCTGGCCTATATTTTAGTGGCCCAGCCTAGCCTACTTATGGCGGGATACGGGCACGGCTATTTTTGTCGGCTTTATGCACATTGATTAAAGAGTATAATATTTTAATGTGTAATGAGGTGAGAGAAATAATATATTAATGTAAGGTGGGTAGGTGTATTAGTATAACATGTGGACTCATGGAAAGATAATTAATTAATATATATGGTCTTCTTTACCAAAAAAGAAAATACACACTTTGTATTGAAACAGATCAAAATGGAAAAACGTGTACATTTCAATGGGACAGAAGGAGTACGACATACTATCAATAAAAATTTATATACATATGAGTACACACTTGGGTGCACATGATATCATCTTTTAAAAATATATACTTCATTCGTCCTATAAACAAATTCACACTTTCTATTTTTATTCATCCCGTAAATAAGTTCACACCATCAAATAAGGAAATACATACAAATTAATAACCCCACAACACACTTTAATTTCAAAATTGACACCTTTTTACTGTTGGCGTTCGATCATTTGGTTAACATGAATCGTTAGGGTTCCATACGATTCTATATTAGTGGAAGCAAGAACATAAAATCATATTACCTTTCACCAGAGTAAGTTAAAGAAGAGAAATTCTCGCCGACAGCATATCCAGTCTCACGAATTTGGGCATAACTTTCTCATCCGATCTCCGTTTTGAGTGATTTTTACGCCAAAACGATCATCTCTTCCGTGACTTTCTAACAATGTATAACAACATAGTTTGGAGTTACACAAGATTTTAAAAAAATCATAGAAGTTGACGAACAGCAGCAGCAAACGATCTCTTGATCTTTTGCTGTATTCCCAAGTCCAATCTTGATGTCGTGTGAGTGACGATCCTCAAGATTCTCTCAATCTATTGTGCTCTCGACCCCACTCACGGTTAGGCGTGTGTGTGGGTGACGATCCTCAAGATTCTCTCAATCTATTGTGCTCTCTACCCCACTCACGGTTAGGCGTGTGTCATTAGGGTTTTCGAATAGTTGAGATAACTTATATATAGGCTACAACAGGGACTAGGAGGAGAAATTAGAGTTGGGCCTCAATTGGGCTTAAGTATCCAAGTTTAACTCAAAACTTATACTTAAATCCAATAATAATAATATATTTGACGAACAGCAGCAGCAAACGACCTCTTGATCTTCTGTTGTACTTCCAAGTCCAATCTTGACGTCGTGTGGGCGACGATCCTCAAGATCTTCTCAATCTGCTATTCTATCTACCCCACTCACGGTTAGACGTGTGTCATTAGGATTTCTGGATAGTTGAGATGACTTATATATGGCTACAACATGGATCAGGAGGAGAAATTAGAGTTGGGTCTCCATTGGGCTTAAGTATCCAAGATTAGTCCAAAACTTATACTTAAGTCCAATAATAATAATATATTCCACTAAAATATTATTATTTCACTGCCGCTCTAATCCCATAATTACGTTATGGGCTCCTTCTAATTATGAGCCCGTTAATCTCCCGCGTTTAAGATATATAATGTCTATTAATTAATTAAGTTACTGACAACTCCATTAATTAATATCTCATCCGAAAGTAGTACTACTCAACCTCATTATCATAGCAGAATAAATCCATCAGCTGGGTTTACATGATAATCCTTATGAGCTCCTCAAGGGGATATCATCAACCTATTTAATAGGACACAGATTCCTTCTACAATTAACAGCACGCCATAGAGATAACACTATTTCCAAACTCACCGAGTTTGTTGATTTAATTACATGTAAATCTTACCCATTGATGAATCAAAGAAATACACACTGTCTTACGTATCGAGGTTATTGTATAGGGATTAAAAGTACGAGCATCCATAATAACTGAAATCAAGTTCTCCTATATAGTCAGTATAAATTGAACGATCTCAAGCAGTCCTGCTCAATACACACAAAGTGCACTAATGTGATTCTATAGTCAAGACAAACTAATACCAAATCACACTACAATAATCCCAATAGAGAGTCTCCGTCTATTTCGGTTGTGAGCATCTGTTTATACTTTATAAGGAAACTGATAATACAATCTTCCGCATGTTGTCGCACAACATATTATCTACAGTATAAAGTAAATGGACTATTGCATCGACATATAAATAAATTATAAGACGCAATCATTTGATCAATGATTCTCATTTCAAATAATATTAAAACATTGTTCATACTAAAACTAGTTTTTTAGTATACAATCCAACATTTACAACTCACATAACTTATTTTATAATTTATTTATTATAAAAAAAATACCAAGCTACTTTTAAAAGTAAAGCAAAAAGTAAATTTTTCTTAAGCTCCGTATCTATATCAACTGTTAACTTCTTTTTGGGACGAAAGGAGTAAATGATAACATATTTTAAGTAAAAATTACTTTTTCTTTAAATAAAGTTTACGAGGAAGGGTAGTTATTATGACTTTTTAATTTGTTTTTTAATATTAAATTTTTTTTGTAACTGCCAAAAATGAAAAGGATGACAACAAATTAAATATGGAAGGAATATTTTATAGGATGAATATATACATAATATGAGCGGATTGATCCATTATTAAAGTACTCCCCCGTCCGTCAGGAAGAATCTTATTTTGTTGTTTTGGATGTTCGCTCTAAAGAATTTCATTTTCATTTTTACACATATGAGACCGCACATCACTAATGCAAGTAAAATATGAGACCAACACATTTCTCTTACACAACTATTAATTATACATTAAATAATACTCTCACCATCTGATTCTAAAGTGTCCGTTTGCTTTTTGCACGTGGATTAAGGAATATTATTATTATATGTAAAGTGGGTAGTTGTATTAGAGGGAAGTTGTGGGTCATATTGTGTACTTTTTTACTAAATAGGGAAAATTGATACTTTGAACCGGACGCAAAAAATAGTAAAATTGACACCTTAGAAGCGAACGGAGGGAGTAATATTATTTAATTCACGTGCAAAAAACAAATGATACCCTTGTTAGCGAACGAGTGAGTATAATTATTATTATATAAGTAAATATATTGAAATTTTATCGATTTAAGGCCTGAAAAATTAATAAACTATCAATTTAGGGTTTGAATTATTTTTTCTATCGATTAGAGGCGTGAATAATACAAAACTATTAGTTTATCCATTTTTCAGACTTGGATTGAAAATATTTCGATTTAGTAAAGCATAATAAATGATGTATTGAATTATGATCAATGATTTATATTATTGTTATTGTATGATTCACTACCAATAATCATATTTCAGTGAATACTTGAGTAAATCACGTGTTAATGCATCATTTATCATACTGAGTAAATCATATTCCCTCTGTCTAATTTCAATACTTACGTTTACTTTTTGCACGTTGATTAAGTCAGTGATTAAAAAATCGGATCGAAGATCAAATCGGTGAAGATAACGGTTCGAGGTTCAACCGGAAAAATAAAATTCACATATTTTTAATTATATTTTAAATTAACTATAAAAGATATATGAATAAGATTATTTTATTACTGAAAACTTAATTAAATACTCCATATTTGCCCATATTATTAATTTAAGGCTTAGCCCACCAAAACAAATATAAAAATAAGCCCAATTATAAAGCCCACTAACATTCAAATATATAAAGTAAAATTAGCAAACCCTACTCATAAACACAGCTGATGTCCCGTTGGAACTAATTCTTCAATTTATCTCACCAGCAGCTGCTCCTTTTAAACAATTCTACAATTTCTCTCTATGAATTTTCTCACTTAATAATCACCATCTCTTCCATCACTGGGATGAGCGTAGGCAGCCAGCCGTAGGTGTTGCTGTGGTGCCTTTCTCGTCAAAGCAGCTGAGAGTTAATGATTTATGGAGCCTGAGTCTTGCCATTTCCCGTCGGCTTTTGAAATAGAGAATTTTTATTTTTTTAATGTTTTCTTATATCTATTGAATTTGAATGTTTTCTGTCGATTTTGGAGTTTTCTGTTTTTGAGTTTTCAATTATTTCATGGCATGAATAGAATATATTTGGATTTGTTTAGAATCAAAATAGATTTAATAAAAAATCGGCAATTTTCCAGTTCATCGGTTTTACCGGTTTTCCAGTTCCGATCGGTCCAAATCGGTTCTTCTCGGTTCAAATGAAAAAGCGGTTATATAGGGTTTTTCAGATCGGTCTTGTACCGGTTCCCGTTTTATCCGGTCCGATTTTAATCACTGGATTAAGGAATATAATACTATTTGAAAGGACAGTACTCCCTCCGTTCGATTCTAATATGTCCATTTTATTATTTTTTGCATCCGGTTCAAATATATTCATTTTTCCTATTTTGTAAAAAAATACACAATATGACACACTACTTTCCTCTAATATAATAATACTCCTTAGACACCTTATAACTGGAGTATTTAATTTAAATTGAGTAAGTGAGTAAGTATATAACTGGAGTATTTAATTTAAATTGAGTAAGTGAGTAAGTATTTTAGTGTTGAATGTGGTCTCAATATCTAAAATAAAATGAGACACCAAAAATAAAAATGTAAACCCAAAATAAAAATATATAAAAATTGAAATGTACGGAGAGATTACTTGAACTTTCCAATAATTACATTTTACTGTATATTAATTATATTTTAATAATAGGTGAACTTTTGTAAATTTTATCCACTTCTTTATCATTAAACTACTATTGCCACATTATTTCTTTTGCAATATCATAAGTTTAGTGTAATTTGGGTATACTTGAGCACTCGAATTTAACTAAATAGTTAGATTAAATTTTATTTAGTTATTTATCATTAAATTAAACTAAATTATTAAATTATATCAAATTAATCGGAACCATATGATTTTCAATTTAACATTCATATTGCTAATATAATTGGAGTAATATTATTCTCAAATTACATGAATATCTTTTTAATTTTTATTATACTTATAGGGAAATGTTTTAATTAATGAGGTGACATCACTATAAATAAGGATGATATGTAATTTTTTTATTTATTTTAATTTTTATTTAAGTTTATAATAAATTAAAATAAATAATTAAATAAAATAATTATGGATAAATTTGATTGGTAGTGTACACAAAAATAGAAAATTGATATCCAAAGTTATCAATAAACATTCAATCACATTCTTTATATTTTATTTTTTAAAAATCTATTTCATTCAAAATTTAAAAAGTTTATAACTTTTAAAAATTAAGTTTATTATTAATAAAAATTATATCAAATTAATTATCTTTTTACGATCTTTAAAACGACACGCATAGTGATATATATAGAAGATAATTTTAACTATATAATTAAAAGATGAATATTTATATATTATGAGATGAGATAATCATATATTTAATTAATAGTTATAAATTTTATTTAATCATATTTGTTAAATATTTATTTAAAATAAAATAATATAATATAATTCATATTTAATTAATAACAATGTAATTTTGGTTAATTATTCTGTGCACACGGGTGCACTGTGCACCCACTTTCAGATTTGTATATATTTATGAATAAAAATATATACAATTATGTATAAAAATGTATATACTGTATGATTTTCTGTTGGTTTTTTTAATGAAAAATTAAATGTAAAAAAAAACTATCTAATCATTAAGAAATATATATACAAATTTGAATTAAAACTTATATACATGTAGATGCATTGTGCACCTGGGTGCACCAAATATCAACTATTTTTTTATAGAAGCGATAATACATGTTCTATTCAACGTAAAAAAATATAATATTTAATTATTATACTTAAACAATTTTAAAGTCAATTATAATTATTCTTATTTTAAAATTTAATTGAAAATACATTTTTAGATTGATATTTTTTAAGCATGTTATAATAAAATTAATTAAGAAAAATATTTTATATATATATTTAACCCTTAAAATTATGTAAATTCCTAAAATTTCAGTTATGTGTAATAATCATGTCCATATGCTTGCTTGAGAATTATTTATGTAGATTTAAAAATAAAATTTCATTCATATATTTTGATATCAACAACCTTCATTAATCGTTCCATTGCTCCAAACAAATATATTGTTCGGGTACTCTAACCAAACATACAATATATTGTTCGAAATACTCTAATCGAACACAATATAAATCTTAATTATTAGGATATTTATGTCTTATTAATTATAAATATTTAAATTTAAATTTTTTAGTATGCTTAGTAAATTTGGAGGTACGAATAGCCAATTCCATAAAAAATTCGATTATCCCGCGTATTACGCGGGCTTCGTACTAGTTATTAATTAAAATAAAATACTACCTAATTTTTTCTTTCTTTTTTTTGGTTCGGTAGTATTCGCTAATCATTAGATTCTAACTTTTACTTTGTAAACTTATGGTACGAGACGATTTGTGAGACGTGTTAAAGTATGTCTATTATTTAGATAAAGTATGTTTAATAGTTGTTAAAATATATTTTCTAAAATATGATGAAGTATGCATTAAAGTAAGATTTTAGAGTGTTATAACATGATTTATTATTGACATACTTTAACTACAAATAAGTATACTTTAGTGATGAGTCGACCCGTCTCACACCTGTCTCACAAATAACTCATCTCACAAGAGAGATTCTCTTTTTAATATTACCATCGCTTTTTAGCTTTTCTCTAATTTTTTTGTGATCAGTGGATTCAAAAATAGTGCCGCTTGCTAATCTTTATTTATACTTAAGTCTGCACCTTGGATCCACATTTAATGTTGGAAAACTAACTTTCATAAACGTACAAATATACAAAGAGAGTAATCTCACTTACCTCTCTCCGTAAAATTTACGTTGTAGCGGAAGAAATAAGTTGATCGTCTGAACCATTGGTACTCACGATAGACTGTGATCTCTGGATCAATCCTTCAATACGTGGTTGAGAGAATATATTTTCACAAAATAGTATTAGTCTGCAGAATATGAAAAATTGACGAGGGAGAGAAACGCTTTCACGTTCAGTGTTCTTGCGTTCTGCCTTGCGCATGAACCGATTCAACGTATGAGCGTTTCAGCGTGAACACAAATATTTCAGCATTTTTTTCTGTAACGCGTGTCAATGTATGTCCCTGCAGATAACTCCTTACGCAGTATAAAACATTCCCAAAAGATGGGAGTTAAGAAACTATATCTTAACTCCTGTCTCTCTCTTATCCACTTCTTATGTGGAAAATAAAATATTAAATAAATAATATTCAAATATTATTTACATCTCCCACTCACATATGAAGTCAAAAGTCACCTGACACATTTTCTTCATGAATCATATTCTCACACAGATTAAAACATCGTGTGACCCATGAGATATGAGTTTTAATCGCTATACACTTGTTAGAGATATATAGCAACTCAACCAGTTTATCAATGAAACTCAACAAGCTCGCTATACCCCAGAACTCTTAAACATTTAACATAAGTTGACATATCTCTTTTCAATCCTTGAATTTGTCAGAGCATATTCAACCTTTTTGCAAAAAACTATGTATTCATAATCAAGAATCTGCTTGACTGACTAGTCAATGAATCACAATAGTATATATTAAATTAAGACATTCTTTCTATCTCACTAAGTATCTACAGTCTCCCACTATAGCTGCTTTCCTAGACATGTACCGCATCGCCATTATTAACCATAACTCTTTTGGTAGCATGCTAAAGTAGCAACACTAAAGTGAAAACTTAGAATATTGTAGAAAGTTGTAAGGGTAACCAATAAATAAGGATTCATACTTTTGAGAAAATAGGGATTATTTTCTCAATCCTGTTGGGGTCAACTTAGCACATATCGTTTTCCTAAAACACATGTCACAATGTCTTTAACTTCCTTCCAAGAAAGCGTATATCGTATTTCATTTGATTCAGACATCGAGCAAATCAAAGTTCAAGTGTGTCCCATACACTTAACCCGGATATCCTCCCTCCAACGTATAGGATCTCCGTCGATTTAGCTTTACAATAAGTTGGATCAGATTTGTGGCGAAATCTATCCCGATTACATTACTATTGTAATCTCATCTCTGAGCTCCCACTGAGCCAGAAGCGATTACTCGTATGAGAGAGCCAATCATAACTTGCCGACATACTATTAAAATTAATAAAACATATATAAATAGTTAAGCCATTAACTATTCTATTAACACCATTAACATATTCAATACATCGTTTTAAATCCTTCGCAAATTCAAATGAGTAGAAATGTAACTAAGAATCATTTTCTTCTTGTTTACAATATCTATAACAAAGTTGTACTTTATGTCAATGTGTTTGGTTTTTTCATGATATTTCGGGTCTTTTGTGTAAGCAATAACCGCCTGATTATCACATTAACTAAAACAGCTCCCACTGGAGTGTTTGAGACCTCCAAATATTTCATGAATCTTCTCAACCAAATAGTATCTTGAACTGTAGATGAAGTATGTTTCTTGTTACACCATGAGATTGCTCCATCATTGAGCAAGAAGATATAACCGGGAGTTGATTTACGTTTATCTAAATCACCACTCCAGTCAATGTCTGTATATCCATTCAGTGATAACAGAAAGAATAATATGCAGTCAATCACATTGGCATATGGTACTCTGACCATTTTATTCTTCTCATCTTGAGCCTTGGGACACATTTGCTGACTCAATGATTCGCCTTCTATAATAGGAGTATCTATAGGTTTGCAGGTGTCTATCTTGAATCGTTCTAAAAGATTCTTGATGTAAGTCTCTTGAGACAAACCCAATAACTTCTTTGAACGATCCCTATGGATCTTCACATCAAGTATGTTGCATTACCCATATCTTTCATTTTTAAGATACTCTTTACTATTATCCGCTAGTAGTATGTCATCCACATACAAGGATAGAATCATAAATTAACTATTGGACTGTTTAACGTAAACACAATGGTCTTCATTTATCATAATGAAGTTATATGAGATAATCGTTGTGTGAAACCTCAAATACCACTGTCTAGAGGATTGCTTGAGTTCATAGATCGAACTTTTCAATCTACAAACCTTACCCTATTTACCTCGAAGAATAAATCCTATATGCTGTTGGATGTAGATTCCTTCTTCTAATTCTCCATTGAGAAATACAGTCTTAACATCCATTTTGTGGAACTCTAAATCCATACTAACCACTATAGCCAAGAGACGAATCGAGGCAAACCTCACTACAGATGAAAAGGTTTCTACGTAGTCTATACCCTTGTCGAGTATAACCTTTTACCACCAAGTGAGCTTTTAACCTATCTATTGAGCCATCAACATTTCTTTTGATTCTGAAAATCCATTTATTCTCAATTTCCTTTCGTCCATTCGAAAAATCTACAAGTCCCCAGACTTGATTTGACTTCATAAACTTCATCTCCTCTTTCATCTATTTCTCCTTTGCCGGACAAGTTAGAGCTTCTGTAACGTTTATGGGCTCTTCCTCGTCAACAGGAGAATCATCTCCATTTTATAGTGAAACTAAGAAGGCTTGTCCTTCAATGTCATAATGTCTTTTGGGCATATGTTTCCTAGAACTTTTCGAGATGAGATAACTGATGATTGTCTTCTGTTAGACAAAATGCTCTTATTGGGAATCACCTGATTCTCAATCGGAAAATATCTATCAAGATCCACACCATCAACTATCAAGATCCACATCACCTGATTATTACTCCCACTTGGATCTTATATGTATTGGTTTTCTACTATCTCGAAAATAGATCCAGCTTACTAGAAAATTCAGTTTCCAGAAAATGAACATTACGTTATTATGTCTCAGTTAAACTTCCATCATGATCTCCTATGAACACATAACCCTTAGAATATATGAAGTATCTTATGAAGATACACTTTTTGCCTCTAGGACCCAACTTTTCGTACTGACTCGATGAATCATGTACTAAGCTGCTGATCCCCAAGCTCTAAGGTTACTCAAGTCAGGTTTCTACCCGTCCAAAATTCATATAGAGTCGAATCAACTGACTTTGAAGGCACGCGATTAAGCACATAAGCTGCCGTAAGCAACGCATCTCGTTAGATTAGCTTGTGCCATCATGGATCTAACCATCTCTAACAAAATCCTATTCCTTCTTCCAGTAACACCATTTTGTTGAGGTGTATAAGGAACAGTTAATTGTCGGATTATACTATTTTATTACAGAATTCCTTGAATTGTTCTGATAGATATTCACGTCCTCTATCAGTTCTTAGAACTTTGATAGACTTGTCTTTTGATTTTCAACTTCACTCAAACATCGTCTAAAACAATCCAATGCTTCAGAATTATGAGATATCAGATAGACATCCAAAACGTGAATAATCATCAATGAACGTAATGAAATAGTGAGCTCCATGCCATGCTCTCACATTTATAAAATCACATATATCGGAATGGATTACTTCTAATGAAGATTCAGACCTAATAGCTTTACCAAAAAGTTTTCAAGTCATTTTACCAGCAAAATAATGTTCGCATTTAGATAATTCGACTTTAGAAGAAAGATTCAACAATACTTCTTTCACAAGTCTATTCATCCTATCTTGCCTAATATGACCTAATCTAAAATGCAAAACATCAACATTCACGTTTGCATTACTAGAAGAACGAGCATTTAGCAAATATGAATAATCATCATAATAACTAAAAGTCATTCTATTATAATTTAAAAAAAACATAAAGCCATCAGTTATATGTCCAGATGCATAACAAGTATCATTAATGCTCATTATCATAGTGCCTTTAGAGACATATAACCCAAATTAAATAGAACTGAAACAGAAATTAAGAGACATATTTGTACTTTATGTCAATGTGTTTGGTTTTTCCATGATATTTCGGGTCTTTTGTGTAAGTAATAACTGTCTGATTATCACATTAACTAAAACAGCTCCCACTGGAGTGTTTGAGACCTCCAAATGTTTCATGAATCTTCTCAACCAATTAGTCTCTTGAACTGCAGATGAAGTCTGTTTCTTGTTACACCATGAGATTGCTCCATCATTGAGCAAGAAGATATAATCGGGAGTTGATTTACGTTTATCTAAATCACCACTCCAATCAACATCTGTATACCCATTCAGTGATAACAGAAAGAATAATCTGCAGTCAATCACATTGGCATATGGTACTCTGACTATTTTATTCTTCTCATCTTGAGCCTTGGGACACATCTGCTGACTCAATGATTCGCCTTTCACAATGGGAGTATCTATAGATTTGCAGGTGTCCATCTTGAATCGTTCTAAAAGATTCTTGATGTAAGTCTCTTGAGACAAACCTAATAACTTCTTTGAACGATCCTTATGTATCTACACACCAAAGTATGTACTCTGCTTCACCCATATCTTTTATTTCGAAATTTGAAGACAACTATCATTTTATGATTTCAAGATACTCTTTTGCTATTTCCAGCTAGAAGTATGTCATCCACATACAAGGATAGAATCACAAAACAATCATTGGACCGTTTAAAGTAAACACAGTGGTCTTCGTTTATCATAACAAAGTTATATGAGATGATCGTAGTGTGAAATCTCAAATCCCACTGCCTAAAGGATAGTTTAAGTCTATAGAACAACTTCTTCTATCTACAAATTTTATCCTCTTGACCTCGAAGAATAAATCCTACAGGCTGTTGCATGTAGATTACTTCTTCTAATTCTCCACTGAGAAATGCGGTCTTAACATCCATTTGCTGTAATTCTAAATCCATACTAGCCACTATAGCCAACAGTAGACGAATCAAGACAAACCTCACTACAGGTGAAAAGGTTTCTACGTAGTCTATACCCTTGTTGAATATAACCTTTTACCACCAAGTGAGCTTTCTGGTGAAACCAAGAAGGCATGTTCTTCAATGTCATAATGCCTTTTGGGCACATGTTTCCTAGAACTTTTCGAGATGAGATAACTTATGATGGTCTTCTGTAGACAAAATGCTCTCATTGGAAATCACCTGATTCTCAATCGGCAATTATCTATCAAGATCCACACCATCAACTATCAAGATCCACACCATCAGCTTATTACTCCCACTTGGACCTTGTAGGTATTGGTTTTCTATTATCTCGAAAAATAGGTCTGGCATCCGTGATGCCCCCTATACTAGGAAATTCAGTTTCTAGAAAATAAGCATTATGTTATTCTGTCTCAGTTAAGCTCCCACCGTGATCTCCTATGAACATGTAACCCTTAGAATTCGAAATATCTTAAGAAGATACATTATTTTGCCTCTAGGACCCAACTTTCCATACTGATTCGATGAATCATGTACGTAAGCTGCTGATCCCCAAGCTCTAAGGTTACTCAAGTCAGGTTTTCTATCCGTCCAAAATTCATATGGAGTTGAAGCAACTGACTTAGAAGACACGTGATTAAGCACATACGCTTCCGTAAATAATACATCTCGTTATAATAGCTTGTGCCATCATAGATCTTACCATCTCCAACAAAGTCCTATTCCTTTTCCAGCAACAACATTTTGTTGAGGTGTATAAGGAACAGTTAATTGTTGGATTATACCATTTCATTACAAAATTCCTTGAATTGTTCTGATAGATATTCACGTCCTCTATCAGTTCTTTAGAACTTTGATAGACTTGTCTTTTGATTTTCAACTTCACTCAAGTATCGTCTAAAACAATCCAATACTTCAAACTTATGAGATATTACATAGACATCCAAAACGTGAATAATCATCAATGAAAGTAATGAAATAGTAAGCTCCATGTCGTGCTCTCACATTTACAGAATCACATATATCGGAATGGATTACTTCTAATGAAGATTCAGACATAATAGCTTTACCAAAAGGTTTTCAAGTCATTTGCCAGCAAGATAATGTTCGCATTTGAATAATTCGACTTTAGAAGAAAGACTCAACAATCCTTCTTTCACAAGTCTATCCTTCCTATCTTGCCCAATATGACCTAATCTAGCATGTCAAACATCATTCACATTTGCATTACTAGAAGAACGAGCATTTAGCGAATATGAATAATCATCATAATAACTAAAACGTCATTCTATTACAATTTAAAACCAAAAAGCCATCAGTTATATGTCCAGATGCATATCAAGTAGCATTGATGCTCATTACCATAGTGTCTTTAGAGACATATAACCCAAATTAAGTAGAACTGAAACAGAAATTAAATTTCGCGTGATTCTCCGAAGCTATAGAACGTCATGTAGGATAAAGTCCAGACCATCGTCAAGATCCAATATGCAAGTCCAAAGTCCTTTTGACTTCGACTCGTGCATTGTTTCCCACATATTTCTACCTAGTCCCCTTCGTAACATGGCAAAAATCTACAAAAGATCCTCTGTCTCTCGTCACATGATTCGTTGCTCCTGTGTCTATAATTCTGAAAGGATAAGAATAAGATAACCAGACAGTACTCGAGATATTAATTTCACACAAAACAGAATAAGATGAATCCACCTTTACCCACCTGAGATCAGGGCATTCACGAGCATAATGACCAAACTTACTACAATTGTAACATGGCATCTAACTTTTATTTTTTTTATTCTTTTTGTCACGCTTGTTTTCCCTTTTCCGTTCATCAGTTTTTGTAGTTGGATTATTGTCAGGCTTACCACCACTACCATCAGATCATCTTCTTTTCTTTCTCTTCTTCCAATTCCTTTTTCTTTTGAAGCCCGAAGCTCCCTTGGAAGTAGAACCGGTATAGAAGGCCCCAGAAGAAGGCTTTAAGGCTCCAAGCCTCTCATCTTCTAACCCAACATGACGAGCAACATCATTGAAAGTTAGATGATTTGAACGATTAGGACAAGAGTGGATTGGAGCTTGGATTTTGTTGTTCATCAAAGAGCATATGACCGACAGTCTTAAGTTCGATAATCATATTAAAAATCTCTCTGAGATTTTGTCTAATGTTATGATCAGGTTTCTTTTTGAAGTATCTAACTTAATAGTCAACTGCCTAAGCCTTGTAATCAATGTACCACCATACTTCTCATGTAGATACACCCAGATATCATGTGCGGTGGGTTGTTGCTCACATTCATGGATCATTGCATCGATTACTGAGCTTACAAGAAAACCTCGTGCAATGAAATTTTCCTTTTCCATGCCTGGTACGCTTCTTGGTCACGTCACCATTGGTTTCCAAAAACCCACGCCTGGATCAGTCATCACTTGGTTTTTAGCATTCAATGTATCTTGTTCATACAATACGTACCAAAATTTTTTTATGACACCTTGTGTCATAATTGTCACCATTGAGTTTCTCACCTTTGTTCAACTCAGCGACAATAGATTTCGAAGCTTATTTCTTTGATAGAGATTACAGTGATTCGGTATGTTAATAATGTATTATCTAAATTTTACGTTAAGATAAACAGAGACATCATAATAAATAACACATGATTTAATCTCGAAAAATAGCTTGGAGACTACTAATCATCAATCTCATCAAGTGTCATAATACTATATTCTTATTTCAAAAATGTAAAAACACAATGTTCAAGTAATTAACAAAATAATATTGAACAGCCACTTATAAATCGAACTTAAACAATCATCCGCAGTAGCAAAAATACCAAGTCTGACAAGTCATGAACATAAAATTCTAATGAACTCCCTGAGTTTCCAATTAGAAATACAATGGAAATGAATTAAGGAAATCTACGAATTAATCTCCCTAATTTATCAATACTAGATTTCCATCGATGCTCATAATCAACTTTCTTAGTCCCCACACTATAGATAGCTTGCCCTAGAGGATCTATGTGAAGATTCTTTATCTGACACTTCTCTCGACCACTTAGTCTCAAAGAATCAGAACGTCGAATCCTTCCCATCCTTAAGCAGGCTGATCTTAGTGCCTGTGTCCTATCTTCTGCTTCAGAAGCATCGGCCAAATCTTGCATAATTTGACGACCATTAGGTTTTACTTTATAAGTCTCCCACTGAACCCAAAAACCTTTTGTAGGTAAGGAGACAAAGTATTCACCCAGGTCTCAGGACTGGAAACTTGGAAATACTTATCACGTGGAATCATATTGCTATAAATTAAAGGCATCAGTCGGTTGTAGAGTTCAATCAAATCAATTGCGTGGTCCCTTATGTTGTGTGTAGACTTTACTTTATAATTCAAAAATTCATGGAGGACTTCATCTTTAGTCCTAATGTCTTCCTCTGGAATTGTTTCCCTTCCTGACATTCCTTTGAGATAACGAGCAACCAAAAACAAACATACCAGTGTTAGTCAAACTATATCACATGAATTTCCTCTTTATTTAATGCATATGGAAACAACTTCTCAAGATGCAATGGGCACATTCACAAGTGAATAAGTCCAATTCACTGTGGCTCTCACTTTCATAGGCTACAGGAGTTTTGAACAATCAAACAACACTTAACACCATGAATTTACAATTAAATGACATATTAAGGTGCAATATTACCAAAAATCGCAACCAAATAGCCACCTCATAGGTTCGTATTCAACAGATATGTCATAAAATGAAGTAAAACCACACATACACACTAAAAGATGATGTCAAACGCTCTTGAAAATATCATCATTGGACTCCACGCGTCGAAACAGGTCAGAATATGTCGGAGAACCCCTGGAAAATGACAAAACGCGCATGCACAAGCCTCCAGGCGCCACCAGGAGGGTCCCATGCGCCACCACGCGTTGCCTGCTGCCGCCACATGTCAAACACGCGCCACCACGCGCCGGGACGCGCTCTAATGCGCTTCCACGCGCTGGCTGGTGACAGGTTGCTGACCGGCGTGTGGCATACACGCGCCACCATCAGAGATGGCGTCTGTCGGCGCGTGAAAATCACACACCGCTGCCGGATCCGCCAGTATGTGCGCGTGGACTTCACGCGCCACCCACGTTAAGTCGTTCGCCGGCGCTTGGCTGCACGCGCCACCACTACCTGACAGTCCCGGATGTCGCCGGTGCTGGTCCGGTTCTCTGCCAGTTGGTCTGGTCTCGTTGGTTCAGTCCGGTTTGGGCCCAGTCTGAATCAGTTTGACTGGTCTGAGCCGGTCAACCATCAAGATTTATATTAATTGTGAAATAGTCCCTGACCTTTATCAAATTTCTAAAAATAGACCCCCAAACTTTCTGAAACTTTGCAGTTTTGGCCCAAGTTCGAAAATAACTTCAAAATTCATATCTTGAGTTTTAGAAGGCCAAAAAATGCACAAAAAATACTGACGAACTCCTCTCAACGAGGCCTATCCAGTGGTATAATCAAAACATGCTTTTGCTTGCACGGAAAAATAACGCAAATTTGAACCCGTGAAGAGTTTGAAAGATAAAATTGTTATACGCATGGATTTGCCACTGGACAAATAAGATTCTGCCTTAAACTCATACGTATGATCAGTCAACACCACAAAAAATCAACAATCATAGTTTTCCTTCACAAATCATGTATGAGCATAATACGTAAAAAAAGAAAACTTACAAACATGCAATTCCAGAGAGAAAAGGAAATAAAACACGGAATACAAACCATTGACTCTGATACCAATGTTGGAAAACTCACGTTCATGATAGAGAGAATTCATACCTCTCACCGAAGATTTTTCGTTGCAGCGGAAGAATTAACTGGAACGTCTTTGAACCGATTGGTACTCACGGGATACATTGTGATCTCTAGATCAAATCTTACAATACTGGGTTGTAGATTATATTTTCACGATATTGTATTAATCTGGAATATGATACTGGATTTACGTTGTGAATTCAGGAAGAAGAAATGCCGAGAGAAAAAATGCTTCTTAGCATTCTGTATGTCTGCTTCTGCATTCTGTAACGCTTCAGCGTATGTTCGTATGTTGAGTGAATGAACTTAATAAGACAACTACCTTTACGCAGTTTCTTATTTTCAAACATAAAAGGAGTTAAGTAACTAATTATTAACTCCCTCTTCTCTGCATTATCCACACTTCTCATATGTGGATTTAATTAATATTTAATATATTAATTATTATTTACATCTCCCACTCACATATGAAGTCAAAAGTCGCCTATGTTGGAAACATACAATCCTCAGCATGCATGGAGAAGAATCTCTTACCTCTCACCGATAGATTGTGTTTCAGCGGAAGGGAACTGAGAACCGATTGACACTCACGTTGATGTCTCTGGATCCAATCTTCAACACTGGGTTGAAAGATTAGTTTTTCACGAATGTGTATGTAAAACTGAATGAAGAATATGAGGAAGAATAATCCAAGAGATTATCCCGCAGCACTTCTTTTGTTTTCTGTTTTGTGCATATCTCGTTTTCTTCTACTTCCGTATTTGTAATTCAAATTGGAAAACTGTAAGAAGAAAATTGTGGGAGTTGCCCTAACTCCCTCTTGCATGCGTGCCACATCATTCATATGTGGAAATAAATAATATTCTTTATTATTTACAGCTAACAGTATGTTATTTACAGCTTATTAAATCAAAATCATCTCTGTATTTTATGAGTTCTTATATACTCCATAAACCTATAAATCCTCAAATTCATACATTATTTTATGAGTTACTATCACACATTATTTCTAATCCATTAATAATTTTTCTTTCTCTATTCTCTCTATTTCTAGAAAAACATGCCTAGCTTTTACACAGTGATTTGACATAAATTTTTTTAAATAAAATTCACTCTATCAAATCCAAAAGTGCAAAAGGTCGTTTTAGACCCGATCTTAATTTAGGATATCAATTTGGCCCCTCATCTATTATTTTGTTCGTTCAGGCCCTTCTTCTATTTTTAAGAGATCAAACAGCCATTTTTATCATAAAATTAAATTTAAAAATAATTATCTCATATATCTCCTAATTAATTTGTCTTAAAAACGAATATTCTTAACCCAAATAGGGATTTAGTCGATAAAATCCACGCCATCGTCGATCACCAGCGGCCCACTGCAAACTGGCAGTTCCCGAGCAACACAACTCAATATTCTTCCAACCATTAGCTATTTCGGTAATCTATTTTTTTATTCTGGCGTTCACCACGAGGACATAGAAGAAATGACATCTAATCGACGAGATAGAAGGTGATTCGTCGATCAGAGAGGGAAGAGATTTTTCTCGATTTTGAGGTTTTTTAGTTCTCTGAGATCGACACCTTTTCTGTGTTTTGTGTGGTTTTCTGTGACGTCGGAGATGTCGACTTTGGCGTTGGCAGAGCTTCCTTAAGTTGTTTATCTTCCTTTTATCCTCCACCGTCGCCGATCTATTCTCTTATTTCTTCCTCCTCCATTGATTTAGGCTTCTTCTCCTCCTCAGCAGATCTAGGCTTCTTCTTCTTCTCTCCTCCTTCACCAAAATCGTCAACCGGGTCGAAAGAACTGAATTGTGTTGCTTGGGATCTAGCCGGAAGAGAATTGTGTTGCTCGGGATCTAGCCTGAAGAGAAATGTGTTGCTCAATTTGCGATTAGGGGCTGCCTGATTAACGCTAAATCACGGTGGTGTTAAGATTGAGATATGTTTTTTTATCCCAAATTAATTAAAAGGGATAAAAAAAATAATTAATTTTTATATTTAATTTTTTGGAAAAAGGGGTTATTTGATCCCTTAAAAATAGAAGGTGTATGAACCAAACAAAATAGAAGAAGGTGTTGAATGAACAAAACAATAGATGAGGATCCAATTTGATCCATTGCTATAAGATTGGGGTCCAAATTGACCCTTATCCCAATCCAAAATATACATTCACTATCACTATTCACTATTCATTTAATTAAATATACTTGAACTTAAATTATAAAAAAACACAAAAAATTAAATTATTGCTGCTTCACAATGACCGAGAATTGCATTACTCTCCAATTTGATAATCAACAAGAAAACGTTTGCATACATGTTTGGAAGTAAACACAAGGGACTGTACATACTAAACTACCTAGATTGCCCAGTGGAGCTGCTTACCATGTTCATCTCCACAACCTGACAATCGCCTACACTGTCATGAAGAAAGGGTGAGTCTTATATAGTGCTTCATCTGGATGTAACATGAAAAAGTTCGACAAATGATCAACCCAAAACAAAATTGGTCTCTTAATAACGAGTCAAATTCCATCCAGGGCACTTCAAGTATGTAAGCAAAATCCATATGATTAACATAACAAACCCTAACTTGAAAGAATTTTATGCTTCAAATTATTTCCGACATGGTGCCCTTCAATGAAAAACTCAACTAGTTGGGTCTGCTAATAAAATTAGCACGGGACGCTCCTTGGCACACTGGATGACCTTTATTTCTTGTGAAATTCATTACATGAAAAAGAATGTAGTAAGACAGAAAACTAAACACTTGCTTTTAGAGTTTATGCTTTAACCTAGGGTCCACTCTCTAACGAGCCACTCATTCAACGAAGTAGCATTAACACAAATGTATAATACATCCAGACAAATAGTTTAGGAGGTTAAGGGGATGTTTGTTTAGGGTTTTAAACTCACGTTTTGGTTTCAAAACCATGTCTAAAGTTTAAAAATTAACCTTGTATACATCTATAAACCCTATTAGATCCACCACTCACTATACATTCTCTTCTCAGTCGTTACTTTTTCTCTTTATTTCTCCTGTCTCATCTCTTCTCCTACTCTCTTGCACATTTCACTGCCCACCTCTAAAACATTGATTCGATATAAAATTAAAGTTCACTTTAACAAAGTCCAAAAGGAACATAGATTATCACTAAGAACTATCACATATTTAAAAAACATATCCTCAAATGAATTGAAAATGTCTTTTAAATACTTAAACTGGAAGTTATTGAGAGAAAGAATTTTTCTTATAAAATCTAACAAACAATAAAATCTTAATATATATAATCTTAATATATAGTATAATTATCCATCAATATATATAAAAAAACCTTAATATATATCAATAGTTTCAAATTTGTGGAAAGTATACAAGTCATCTCCTCATAAATTCATTATGTGTTGGTTGCATAGTTGTTAAAGGCGCGCCTGGCTCTGAGGCTCACAGCCGTGCGCCTAGATTGGCCGATATTTTTCAGGCCAAGGCGTTTGTGTCGCAGGCGCGCGCCTAGGTGCGCCTCGTCGAGATCTAAAAGGCGCGCCTCTGAAACATTCTTTTTTTTTTTTTTTGGGAAGTTGCTACTTCTATTTTAAAGTGCTAAACGCTTTTATAAGGAGAAGAGGGCAGCCCACTTATAAAATGTATATAAATTGAGAATTAGGTTTAGGATTAGGGTTTAATAGAACTTTAAAAAGAAGAGAGAGGTGGGCTGCCAGCTGCCTTCAACTCCACTCCACCACACCATCTGCCGCCGCCGCCGCCGCCACCCAGCTGCCAGAATAAACGTCAATGTGTCCACAAAATCACAAGCTTCTTTGTTGTAATCTTTCTTGTTCTGAAGATGATCATTGATGACCCTTTCGAGGAAATCGTCGTAAATCTTGCTCAACTTCTTCACCCTACGAGTGGATCCCTGCAGATCAAACCTCCTAAGATGTGGAAAATAGTCTCCAAGATTGAAAGCAGCAGCCTCCTCTGCTGTCACCTTCATCACATCCTTAAACCCTATGGTATCATCCAAATCCCTGTCTGAAAACTTCCTCCCAAACACCTATCTTGAGTTTTGGGTAAAATGTAGCCCAGGCGCGCGCCTCAGGCGCACTTAGGGATCCGTGCGCCTCGCGCTTTTAACAATTGGTTGATTTCTATTTTTCTTATTTGATTATACAAGTCATCTCCTCGTAAATTCATTACTGTGTTGGTTGATTTGTATTTTTCTTATTTGATTAATTAAGATTCCATGAGATAATAATCATTACCTTTAATTATATTTTTAATATAATTATATTTTTAATTATTTTAATTTTCAACAAAAAATTTAAAATTTTATTAAATACATAACATAATATTTAATTGATATCTTTTAAATATCTTTAAATACAAAATTTGTGAAATAACTTTTACTTATTTATTTATTCTTATTAAACATAAAAAATTAGTGTTCCATATAAAAAATATTTTATAAATATTTAATGCTTTTAAATATTTTATAAAATTTCAATTCATGATTAGTTAAAATTAACAAAATTACATTATTAATTTCTAATTTCTAATTCCTAATTCGATTTATAGCATAAAAAATGTAATTACATAATTATACATTGGTAGGTCTAGGTAATTTCTAATTTCTAATTCCTAATTCGATTTGTAGCATAAAAAATGTAATTACATAATTATACATGGGTAGGTATTACATGAGACGTGAGACCATTTTTCACTTTTTAAAATAGTTATCACTTTCGCTATAAAATGTTATCACTTTCGCTATAAAATGTTATTACTTTTTATTTATACTATAAGTTGTCATGAAATAGTATTATCATTTTCATTAATTTATTATCACTTCCTAACCGTCTCACGTAAGGGCGGTCATATACAAATCTTTGCCATTATACATAATATTTTTTTATTTATTAAATTTAAATATGTTATAAAATATTTATAATTTATATTTATAAAAATATTTAAATCAATCTTATTAACTTTGTTTGATTAATCATAACATAATTAACATTAAATGTTTCATAATAAAACTTATTAATATATGATTAATTCAAATGCTTTTTTTTTTAATCTTTATATCTATCCTTACAAGTGGTAAACAAATTTAATATTTCAATTTAAAATTTATTAATAATTCAATAACAAGCTATCTCATTTAAACTTAATTGCATTTTTTTTCCATATTTTGATGTTCATTTTATTAACGGGCAAATTAATTAGGTATAATTTAATAATAATAGAAAATATTATTTATAAAATTCGATGGCAACTATTTACAAATTACTGACCTCGTAATTCAAAGAGTTTGGTACCGACTATTCATTATGCCAGAATTAACAGGATCATAGTAGAGATTCAAGAATCTGCAAAGGGAAAACCAATTAAAGTAAATGATGAGGCACAATATGGATGACACTATGAATAAAATAAAAATGTGCGAGTATATATACACAGTCTACAGAGAGAGGGGTGAGGGGGAGGTAGAGAAAGACCAGTTCAGAGATGGGGCATAAGGAGCAGGACATGGAGATATGGAGTGATCAGGTAAATGTTTTATCAGGTCTACTGTTGCCTGCAGGCATCCTTTTAATATTTTCTTCTCTGACATGACAAGTTGAGTTGTTACTCGTCTTTTTGGATTTAAATTACGATCAGCAATCTACAAGTCAAAGGTGGTGTTAACTGGAGGACAAATAATATTAATATAAAAAGTTTAAGCTAAATAATTGAGAAGTTCAAGCATAGTTACCAAAGTTTCATCTTCACTTAGGGTTGTAGGATAGCCAGCAAGTCTTTTAATAAAATACTCAGCAAGTTGATCCAGAACAGCACGTTCCATACAAGAACTTACCTATGCAAATCAGCAAAAGTTACCAGGAAAATAAACATCATTTTTCCATGCAACTTAAAGTGGCATATATTATCTTATGTTTCCTTAGTATTAGTATATAAATAGATGAAAGCTTAACATAGAGCATACTCCTATTTGGTTTTCATTGGTCTAGCAGGCATGTAAAAATATACCACTGCAACAAGATTTTGGCTTTCCTTGGTTCCTACAAAACTTGATAAATTTATAAATTGATGAAGAACAGCAGCATGAGCATACCGGACATATTGGACCTTGAGAAGATAGAACAGACTGCATCTCTGAAGGATCACAAACATATCCCAGTCTTAAATAAGGAAGCATGTCCATTACAGCTTCTCTTTCCTTTCCCATAAATACCTGTTTACAGATGTATTAGTTACGTGGAAAAATGAAGTTGCTGAGAATGCATTATGCATATATCAGAGGCACACCACATTTACGGAATTTGTACCTGAAATTTTTGAACTGAAAGCTTTCCATTTCTTTGAGCAGCCAATCGTTTATCTTGATACTGAGGATCCTCCGTATTCAAAGAAGCCTACATGACAGAAAATTGCTATTGTTCGGGCAAAACTTTTGCAGGACAGAAAAATAGGTACAAACTGTTTACCTCCACCACCATGCGATCATAAGAATTGTCTTCATCCACAAATCCATAGTTTATGAGTAACTTTGAATTGGGCTGTGGTCCACACCTAGACGACAACGAAGAAAGGGGGGAAATAATGAGATTCCCCACATTATGACAAGCATTTGGGATTTGCTATACATGAATAGGCTATAACAGGGTTTAATTATTTCTCCACCAAAAACAATATATTTTTGAGAGAAAGGGAGTTATAACCAGACAACAATTGGGTCACCAGCTTTATAGGGACGATCACTGACAAGTTGCACAGCCCCATCAACAGCAGTTAACATTGCTTTGCAGTTACTCCTATAGGCCAATAGAGGAGGTCCTAGGGGAACCAATGCGAACCTCCGGGCCAAACTGACTTTCTGTGTTAAAAGAAAGATAAATTAAATACAAACTTGCTAAATGACTGACTCATCAAAGTTAATTTACTGCTGTGAATTCACATGCAGATCAAGTAAAAGACCATCACTCCAGCACGAAACAAACCTGCAAATGAACCACACAGGATTGAACTGCAACAAATGCTTGTTTGAAAATCTCAAAAGGGAAAGCCTCTGTGGGAATGTCATATGGATATTGCTGAACAAAATCATAAAAAATAAAAATTGAAAAGGCTGTTCCCTATTTTATGGAAAATAATAAATGGATTTTTGTAAAGAAATTGCCTGAAACAACGATCCAGCCATGAACCAGACAGTGTCAAGCTCATTGTACTCTCTTTTGATTCCTTCAGCTCTCTCTAGAACCTCGGCCTGAGTCATAAAAATATGCAAACTAAGAACTTTGGCCCCAGAAATCATATTGTAATTTAAGACATCATGCATACATTGAACATTGCTGATATTAAAAATGGAAAAGTAATTGAAGGAGAATCTAGATACCTTTGTGGGGCTTCCTGTCAGATAATCTAATTCAGCCTCTGACCATAAAAGTGGTGATTCCACAGCTAACTGCCCCCTACCTCGCTGACGATCAAGTTCTCTTATATACGGATACCAGAAAGACTTTTTACCTTGCTTCTTTTCATACATTAGGTAAAGCGCCAAGCAGGCTAGTTCCGATAATTTGTTTGTAGTTAAAAGTTCCGCTGCATCATTTGGAACAATATTAAAGGGAATAATCAAGTTTCCATGACAAATTAGACAAAGACACGTACTGCAACAATTCAGAGCGAGAGTCAAAGGCATCAGAAAGCAAGTTGCAAGTGATCAAGGGCATAACTCAAGATCTATATACGTTTTATAGATTTATCCAGTAAATATACATGAACATTCAGATTTAATGAGGTATACTGTAAGTCTGTAATAAACAATTGGAGACTACACAACAGAGTAACTGTATAATATTTCCTAGGTAATAACACCAGGATCATATTTATTAAGCTGGAGCAAGATCCAGTTATCAGGTTTTAACCATTCAATTTTTTTTAAAAGTCATATATTCAAAGTGCCTACAGAACAACTGAACAGTAATTCTGGTTTTCAAAGATAAAAAAGAAAAGCATGTAAGCAGTTTATCACGGACCAGCACACGTTTCTTATAGACAACAGGAGACTGGTAGTGATTTCAAGCAGGTTAAGTGGTGCACTAAGTGATAATCAAGGAGAAAGAAGAGCACAATGTCCTGATTTTGCTTAAAACAAGATATGAAAAACCACGTTCCAGCATTCGTCACATCATCTTACCTATGTTCTCGTTTCCCAAGACTCTCTCGAGTGTCACCACCAACGAATTAGGGACAGAAAATGCTACATCACCTTCCTGATGGTAACAATCATCACTTAAAAAACAAATTAGTTTGCTATTATAAGATCTATGCATATTTAATCTTATGAACAAATCAAGCACAAAACTACCAATTGAAATCATATGATGCACGTAGGTCAGCACATAAATGCTTTTGTACTTCCTTTTAAAAACAAGGAAAGACTTGATTCACCTCTATCCAAATTATATTGAAGAGCTAAATTAGGTGTGATAAGTCAATGCAGGGAATTTACCTGAAGATCTTCACTGGCAGCTACATAGTGAATAGGCCGATGCTTGGAATCATGAGAAGGTCTCTCTTTAAGCATAACCTTGCACGGAGGAAGTCCGTTCTTCTCCATCCAAGACTTCAAATCCCCGTGCTCTTCTTCTCTTTTGCTAGTAATTTCACTAGATTTCACAATTGTATCAGAGTTGGAAGCCGCGCACATATTCCTGCATTTTCTGACATTCATAGGCTTTCTGGAGAGAGAAACTGCAATTGAATGGTACATCAACGGCGGGGGGCGAAATGGAGATGAAATGCAGCGTGTACTTTTCAATAAATCCATGGACAATGATTCTCGCAATGGTTTAATGCATGGGATTGAGTAATAAATTAGGGTTTGGTGTGAGAGGGAGGAGAGTTATTATAGAGTAGTAGATTGGCGCAGTTCAGTTGCAGGGAGGGGGAGCAGAAGATATTTTCTTTCTTTGTGTTGGGATATGAATTTGGATTGACCTACAAACAGCAGAGGGAGAGGGAACAACCGAACAAGGTTGCGAAAGAAAGAAAAATCTGATCTGAAATTGGGAACCCGGTTCGGCCTCTACTATGAGTCTATGGCCCTATGATTCGCGCCGCCGTTTTTATTCTCTTTTCTAATGGTGTACCATAGGGGCCCTGCCATGGGGATGTGCTTTAAGTGGCCTTCAAGCTAAGTTGAAAGGTCTTTCTACAATCCCCTTTATTATTTGAGCTATGTCCTATGGGCATTCTAAATTTACTTTGTTATTACTTTTCATTTGTATTACTTATTAGTCTTAAATTCATCTCCAGATTTATTGTGAATACAGATTTATTGTGATTACAGAGTTTGAAAAAATTACTTTTAACTTAATTTTAGTGGTAGTATGATATTTTTAGTTAATAAATAAATGATAAAGTATGTTATATGTGTTAAAAAGGTAATGATAAATTTGAAATTAAAATATATTATATGGATATTAGTTATTTGTTTTTTCCTTTTATGGAAGTGTAAAGTTGAATTTGAAACGGACCAAAACAAAAAGTGTGTAGTTAAAGTTGGGACAGGGGGAGTATAAATTTTATCATTTTTCATTTGTATTATTATAAATTGTTCATGAAAACATTTTTCATTTGACAATTAAAATATACTCCCTCCGTCCCAGGCTAAGAGGGCCAGAGACTTTATGTTAAACATAAGGTCTCTGACTTTCATTACCTATGACGGAGATAAAAATTAAAATAAAACACCAAATAAAAAATATGTAAAATTAAAATTGAACGGAAATAAAAGGGAGCCTATAATTTTTTTAGAGAATCGAAACCGAACCAAAGTAAGCTAAAATCGGATTAAACGGAACAGAAATATTTTGGCAATCTGAATTCCTTTTTTTCAAATAAAAAAACTAATATAAAACATCAATTTTCACATTTTTTTCTCACATCCACACCTAAAACTTGCAACATTAAAACATTAACGACTTACTAAATTCACAAACCCCCCATTAAAACGTTATTTATAAGAAATCCTAATATAATAATTCAAATTCCAAACTTATATCGGTTCGGTTAACCGAAATTTTAATTTTTTAAATTGAAAATTGAACCGAACCGAACACCGAAAAAATTGATTTTAAAAACCATTAATCGAATCGTAAACCAAAACCGAACCAAATTGTTAAATTCGGTTTGATTTTGACCATACTTTGCATACTCCTAGTCTATATTGAATCCATTTACATTCTATATATATGTAAAAAAAAATTACTATAAAAATTACTCTTTAAAAAATAAATTTTTAGCATTCTAAATGAAAATATATTATTCATTTCAATCAAAATATATTAGACTTTGAAAGAGTAAGTTTTTTTATTTAATAAATGACTTTTTGATATTTATTCATTTCAATTTTAAGAATAGTTTTTTTTTTCTTTTTTTCTTTTTTTTTATCCCTCCGTTGGCATGTATTCATTATATAATCACGTCTAAAGTAGCAAGCAGCATATTAATTAAAATAAATCTATATATGATCTAAAATAGCACATATAACTGTATGCAGCATATATGTTATTAAAAAAATATAAGTATGGTCACATATTAGAATAGAACGAAAAATTAAGGAATTTTATCAATTTAAGGTCTGCGTAAATTATCAATTCGGAGTCTGAATTATTTTTTTTAATCAATTCAGGACCTGAAATATGTAAAATTATCAATATATGGCCTGAATTTATCAAATGTTATCTCCTATTTTATTAATTTAGGGCCTAAATTCAGACCATCAGCTTAATCAATCAATTAATTAAAAAGAAAGAGAGCAGGATCTGCCGGTGAATCGTAGGGCAATAGCGGCGGATTCATTGTTGCAGAATAAAAGATCTGGTGTACGGTTGTGTTGGAATAATTAGTGTTGCAACAAGAGATATACAAAGCCGAATGCGAGCTAGCCAGTGTTGAAGCGGAGATCAGTCATGCACCCCCACACAACAAAATGCTGCACCATTTGCTTCTACTTCTTCTGTTGACCTTTCTACTTGGTTAGATTTAGATTAGACACGATACTTGTTTGTTACCATCAACATTTGAACCAACTTCACTATTCAGTTTCCGAATAAAAGAACATCCAAAGCATGTCGAGCCATAAAATAATGAAAATAAAAAAGAATGCACAAAACCTAGTAACCAACTAAAAAACAGTATATATATGTACAACAGTTGCACAACCAAGAGAGTAGGGTTAAAAAGGCTATTGGACTTCGGTACTTCTATTCTTGCACAGCATGTGCCACTCCTGCAGCACAGCCACTTGAAGAGCGCGGTGTTCAACCTCCTCTGGGATTAATTTCACTAGTGTTGTACGCCCCCTACTTTTACCATCTTCTTCCTCCTCTTTCTTCTCTCTTCCGTTTCGCTTCACATCCTCCTCCTCCTCTTAATAATGCTATCCGTTCCATTGAGGTCCTCAGTCTCTCCGCAGCAGCTGCTTTGACTTCATCTTCAGGCATATATTCAATGGTCCCATCAGTTAAGTCATCCATCCAGCCCTGCAGATCAGAACCAATCTCCTTTGTAATGGATGCATCAGAAGCTCGGACAACAAACTTGCAAATCATGGTGGTTGTTTCATCACCAAGGTCAACATATCTGCTCACTTCACTGGCTCCAAATATCATCATGCCCACAAAACCTCCATACCAGGTTTTAGCTGCGTAGCATAGCTGTTTTAAGCCCAAACTAGTTCATATTAGAAGAAATGCACAAACAGGAGAAGGATATGTAAAAGGAGTGGCTCTTGACATCAACAAGAAAGATCCTATTTGACTCCCAATATCATATACTACATTCTAATATATTTTCAGCATCTTTTCTTTATAAGAGATCCAGCATTCACACACCCTTGACACATATCAGAAATTCCAATAGAAAATCCTAGTGCTGCTAAGTTAACCTACTCCATACAATCATATTGTGCTAATGCTTCCTCAAAATTGAATCTAGCAGATATCTACAGATACCAAATATGTAATTGAAATACACCTTAAAACAAAGTCAGTCCAAAAATACAATTAGTGGTTGGTTCTTCTACTTAAAATGGTGTAGCATGAGTAATGGGGAGGTGGATAGAAAAATGAAACTAACCTGATACCCGGCAACTGTGCGGATAATATGAGAGCAAACTTTATGGAAAGGCTTAGAAGACAGAGATTTCAAGCCACTAAGAAAAGGAGACTCCCCATACTGCTGCGCTGCTGTAGCCTTAAAACCACTTCCTTCATATGTTCAAGTTCCAGTGCATTCAACTATAGCAGGTAAACTAGGCCACAGGCGGAAATACTCAACTGGAGAGATTTTATGAGGCAAAAGAAGTTCAGTAAGGGGAATTTTGTATGGTTGGCATCTCAAAATCACCAGCTCGCCTAATTCCTGCCTCAGATTTTTCTTTTGTCTAATAACTTGTGGATCTTCTTCAGAATAGTCCCCTTCATAATCTGCAGGACCTCCACTACCATAAAATGGGTAGTATAGGACTTGAACCCAAATGGCACATCGCTCAAAATGTGAAACACCAAGAGTTACACTGCATAGAACTGGCTCCTGAAGAGATGCAAATCTAAACCTTAAAACATGATAAACACAAAAAAAGCTACGAAAATCATTGAGAAAAAGTATAGGTCAAATTCTAGTACAATATGCATATTTAAAACTTCAAGAAACTGTATATTATATTTTAAATTAAACATATAAAATTTAGTTTTCTCTATCATCAAACAATGCTTTGACTTCTCTTGCAAATTCAAAACATGCCAAAAACCTGCTTTCCTTGAATGTAAAACACAAATTTCATGAATCACTGCTTTGACTTCTCTTGCAAATTCAAAACATGCCAAAAACCTGCTTTCCGCTTGAATGTAAAACACAAATTTCATGAATCACCGTCCTTGACATGTTAAATCAGATAAAGTAAAAATAAGAAACATGCATGTTAATCCAACGCAACCTGTGAAGTAAGATCGCGCAACTGTCGCACTGCTTGAGGAGACCCATCCATGAAGTACAATCCACCAGATAGTCCAACCCGAATGTCTACACGATTTAGTTCAATCTCAGTAAGGTTTAGAACCTGAAGTACATGAAAAATTAATGTGATCAGATCCTGCTAAATACTTAGAATATATGCACTCCGTTATGAAAATGCTGAAGAATGCAATTTTCACATGGTCAAATAAAACTGGAATTATTAACAAAGCACTGTTAACGGTAGCTAAATTTTCAATAATTCAAATGAGACTTGCAGGCACAGACAAAATAACAGCAGAAATAGATGAAAACAGGGAGTTTAACCTTCAAATGCAGAGTAATCCTTCCATCATTTGGATCTGTTAAGTGATATCCTTCGACATAGCATGGATCGCTGCTGCCAGTCAAAGTGAATGAATTAGGAGGAACCTTGATCAAACTTGAGTCAACACCTTTAGTCACCAATTGAATTAACTCATTGGGATCTGGTCTCCACAGTTCCAGAATAGCCTAATGAATCAATCCCTCAAGTTTTCGGTCCTGAGCTGCAGATGCATCATAGAACTGAACAGTTAGCTTGTGGTGGCTGAATGGGTAGTCTCCTCTAGCTTCACTTACACCAGCCCATCTGAAATCATGTTGGAAAAGAATAAATACTGCAACCAAACTCAGAAAATGATTATGGGAAATAGTTTATACAGATACTAACTTAAAACAATGTGTTGCTTCAAATGAATACAAAAAGGGATTCTCCTGATCACACATGACAACAATCTCTACCACCTAAATTATGTTTCAAGACCAGTTAAAACTACTATATTTTTTAAAGATGGCACAAGAAAATGATTAACTGAAAAGCCAAAATCTCCACCAACCCAACTAGTAGAAATTCTAATTCAGATACAATACAATCATAGCACATAAACTTATAAACAAACCAAGAGAGAGAGAGAGAGAGAGAGAGAAAGAAAGAGAGAAATGACAGTTAATTCTGATAATTGAAATTTGGGTTCAAATAATTTGAAATCAAAGGAACCTTAGACATCTAAAATACACTGATTCAAGTTGCATCATACTTGGTACATCAACATGCACTGAACATGTGAGTCCTGTTCTTAGTACTTAAAATTAAATGTACATGTGGGGCTTACCAGTTATTGCAAACTTATGCTCCTTAGTTCATTCCGTGACACAGTGACACACTATGCTTTATACTTAATTTTCATTAGACAAATAGGATTAAATACTAACTTGTCTTCAGCATGACCAGAAACATATTTAATTCTCTGTAGCATTAAACGGCATTGGTGTTTATTAACTGAATCAGCAGCTGGATTGCTCCTAAACTCTTCAAGCTCTTTAGTCAGCAAAAGGCCTGCCCTAGCATTACGTGATCCCAACGCTGTGCACACAGAAGAACTGCTTGAACATCTTGAAGTCGATTTGTTGTACTTGCAGAAGAATCTATGTTGAATAGGACTTTGTGGATATTCGATATAATGATATTTAAGGCGTCCTCGGGATCATCAGCAAGAAGGGGGTCCAATCCTTCCAAATCAATGTGCTCTGAAATAGCCCAGAGTAAACGGCTGCATATTCTAAGGTGTTAACCTGCCATACAAAATAATTATGCCACAAGATACTCTTTTGGCAAGATATCGCTTTGAATCAAGATATAAAAACATCAAAAGCTTAATCAAGTATATTATCAGCCACTAAACCGCACTAGAGACAAACCGGACATCGATATACTTTAAGCCAGAAAGCAGCTTAAGTAAAAACTAAGAAAATATAACAGCAGAAACAGTGAACTAGCAAGGAGGCTAGTGTTAACTTTCACAAACAATAATAGCGCATGAAATTGAAGTAATAATATGAGTTCAATACCCCCAGATGAAAATAGGAATTTGGAGAAATTTACAAACCTCATGGAGATCTTTAACAAGTTCTCGCTGCAAATTTTGTAACCTTGTTTCATTCAGTATCTGATCCTGAGATGCCCCATCTTTCACCCTTTTGACTCCACCTCTGGTATCATAAATATGATAAAGCCTAACAAGCAACTTAAGATAGCAATCAACGGCATATGTTCGACCATCACAGTCCCATTTAACACATGGCCGGCACACTTCCACCACTTCCAGAGCTGGTTCTGTCCAATTCAAAGCACCATAACCAGTTCCATATGCTAAAGCTCCAATTACCCTGCTCTCCATGCCTGAACTTTTTTGTTCAGGTAAAGGCAAGGACAGCTGGAAGCAACTCTCGACCAGCATGACAACTAATTCTTCTCTAAACAAACTCTTACTAGTTACACTGTTCAGGTCATCCTTTAAACTAGCATCTTCAAAAAGTGAGGCTATATCTGTTCCTGAAAGAGGCTTTTGACCGCGGCGTACGCTCTCCTTTGCAAAAAGATCTACACAAAGGGCAGTGCGACAGATGCATGCTAGAGCATGCATTCGGTCTGATTCTGCTCTCAAGTTTCTCACCATAATAAGCAGCCTTTTGAATAGTGAAACCTGCACAAGTGAGTAATGCACGTACAGACCAGTTATCGTATCCTCAATATGATCAGAGATATAAGCCAATTTATCAAAAATGGGAGAACAATAAAGCTTTCACACAAAACTAATCCAGATCAAGGCATTGCTGTCTAGCAATTAAAAAGACTCTACACAGAAAGCCTGTACTCAGATAGCAAAAAGTTATGTATCTGCAGATATAAACATAACAAGATTCCTCCAGCAGCCTCAGATTTTAGAAGTTGAGGTCTTCTAATATAAATGATAAATTGAGTTTACTACAGCCAAGGAATTATGTTTCACAGTCTCATACAATGACACAAATAGAAACACAGATGAAATCTAACTTCCAGTATCAACAGCCATGCTGATCAAGTTATTCACAAGTTAAAAATTCCTCAAGGATAACAAAATTATACATTCATTAGAAGAAAACCCGAGTGCAACAGTTTACAGCACCGGTTTACATTATGAAACAATGTCCAATCTGACGTCAAGCAGGAAAAAGGAACGGAACTTAACTTACCTGCATACTTAGGTCAAGGAGATGCAAATTTGTCACTACAGCTTTAACTATGCTCTCACGGGCAGAGGTATACTCTTGTCTATCCCAAAGTGTAAGAATCGCAATTATGGATGTGGAAGCCCACTCAGGCTTCCCTCCAGGAACATCAGCCAAGTATAGCATATTAATGCCCACCTCAAATATCAATGCAGGATCCAACGATGATGCCAAAAAAGGTGCCAAATGCGATACCACATCAGACGCTCCCACAAACCTCTCTGCATTTCCAAAATCCAAAAGAGTACCATCACTCCTATTCTTTGATGACATTGATAGCTTCTTGATCACCTCAATTGAACCTGAAGCCACGGCCTTCACAGCATAAACTAGAGGATAAACAGTTGCTCTAAAACTCTCTACAGGGAGGACTAAGGATCGAGACATCAACGCATTTCTCTTCTTCCAAACAAAATCAACCTTTGATGAAATCCGATTTGACCGAATTGCCACGGAATCTTCAGTATCAACTAATTTATCTCCAGCTAGTCGACTCATCTTCTTTGATTCAAATTCTTGAAACAGTTTCCCAACGGACTCAAAAGCAATCTTGGAAACAGTATCTGATTTATCAAGCAAATTCTGAACAATACGATTCCACCAATTGGAGATGCGATCGAGCAAGTAGATATTGTTCTCACACAATGTCACGAGATCGTCACGCGCGAGGATGCAACCAAGAGTTTCGGTAATCGAAAACCGAAGATTGTCGCTAGTAGAATCGAAGCAAGCGGAAATTTGTTTGTGGCATTCATTAATGAGCTTGCCGAGGCGGTAGGAGGGAATGGCGGCGAGGATTGAGACGGCGGCGGCAGTGACGTCAGGATCGGGGAATTCAAGATCCTTATGAACGCCGACGCAAACTGTTTCCCATAGATCGGGAGTTAGGCGAGTGGAGCGAATGAGATCGAAGGCGAGCTTTTTAGAGACGGCGGAGGCAGGAGAGGCGACGATTTCTTCGACGGCGGATTTGGCGATGACAGAGATATCTTGTCCGGCGGCAGATTGTTGTAGTGCCAGGAGTAATGCACCAGATTGGCGGAGAGCGGAGGTCGGCTTGGATCTGAGCAAAAAGTATGTCCATTTGAGAAGTCGAAGAATGAATTCAACTGAAATATGTGAGATCGAGCTGAAGCCACATTAGAAATTTCAGATATTAAATCCCATCCCGGTAGAAGTGGTTGACGGTGGTTTTAGGCTTTTAGCTTTAGCAAACACTCCACGATTTATTTATTTATTTTAAAGAAAGAAAACGAAAAACGAAAACGAAGGGGGGGCGGGAGAGAATGAAGGCCCAACAACGTGTGTGGCCCAATGCAACTATTAGGCCCAACGTAATACGCTGATAATCTATTTCGTTAGCAAAAGGAAATAAAGATTTGGACGGGTGGTGGGGCCCTGAAGAATGCAATTCTGTATCTCTGGCCCGTAATGATGGGATGATTTAGCAAGGAATAATAGCTGCAAGAAAATTCGGTTTAGATTAGAAAGAATACTAGATAGTACTCCCTCGGTTCCACAACAAGCAGTGCATTTTATCATTTTCGTCCGTCTCAACACAATAGGTGCATTTTCTTTTTTAGTAAATGAGACCCACACAAAACAATTAATATATCCCAATGAGACCCACACACCATACTAATACACCTTCCCACTATACATTAAAATATTATTTCTCTCATCTCAACTATCCCCAACTACTCATTAAATATTATATCTCTTAATCTACGTCTCTTGTTGTGAGACGGAGGTATTAAAAAAACAAAGAAAGCAAGTTTGGTTTTGAAGGGAAAGGAAGAAAGTAGGATGTCAACTAGCCGAACTAGGGCGGGTAATTGGCTGCCAGGACCCAACACATTCTTAAAAGATTTGTTTCAGATTCGCTCCGTTATCCGTACAGGTTCTATATTGCTTTTTTTATTATTAATATTTTTTTAATAACAATCATCAATCACATAAATATTAATTTAGCATGCACTCACGTATAAACAACATCCATAAAATTAAAAAAATAAAAATAAATAATTTGTAAGCATATTAAATAAGTTCCATTAGACCAACATAAATGAAACTATAGTTATTATACACATTAAATAAATTAATAATAGTTATTATGCACAATAAATAATTTAATAACAGAAAATATAATTATAAGTTAATATAATAATTATTATACATATAACATATAGTTATAAACACGTTATATGTATAAAATATAAAATAATTGTAATAAAATAATATATACAATAAAATAATTTATTCTAACTTCCTAATAATACATACAATAAATAATTATATATAATTATATATATATATATAATTATATGTATAAAATATAAAATAATTTTAATTGTATTATTTTCGGGGTGGGCTAAACTTGTACCCATACCCACCCCGCTCTGCTACGGGCTAGGTCTAGATCGGTCCAAAACATACGTGCCAGAATAAGTACCCACGGGTCTGGTCGAATTTGGCATCCCAAGAAGAAAGATTTTTGAGATTTTGAAGGAAGAGTGCATGTAAAATCCCATAAGTTTACCCGTACATTCTATCATAGCCCAAATTCCTTAAAGCCCATACATTTTCAATCCACCGTAAGTTAAAAACAGAAGCAGAATAAGATTTCTTACTCTTTAAGAAATCAAATCGTGATCGTGGGAAACCAAAACTTGATTCTTGCTTTTCTTTTTCGCTTCTAACATTATTAATCTGCAACCTCACGTAATTCTGCAGATTTGTCATTTTTATGATAATTATATGATAGTACGTTAGTAACGATCGGTCATGTATCTATAGGTTTTAAAGGTGACTCTGATCGTGAAGTTAATACTCGAACTTAGACTTCACACGATAAAAGGTGGGGTTTTCTCATCTTAACGTTAGTACCCTAACATTATCACACAATACTCGCTTCACACTGCTCAAACAGTAGAGAGGTAACGTTCTCACTCTTTTCCTTCTCTTTTCTTTTTCTTTCCTTTTCTTTCCTTTTCCTTATGCGTTTCTTTCCTTCTTCTTCCTGTGTCATCGTGGGAAATCGAAACTTGATTCCTGCTTTTCTTTTTCACTTCTAACCATAAACCCTAACCCTAACATTATTAATCTGCAACCTCACGTAATTCTGCAGATTTGTCTTTTTTACGATAATTATATGATAGTACGTTAGTAACGATCGGTCATGTATTTATAGATTTTGAAGTTGACTCTGATCGTGACGTTAGTACTCGAACTTAGACTTCATATGTGATAGTTGAAATTAATTAGAATATTGTTATCACATTGTGATCGTATTTGAAGTATATGAAATTGTATATGCAGTATGGGTATGGACCGTAATGATGCCTTACTATTATACGGGTATGGACTGTAATGGTGTCTTACTATTATCACGGAACGAATCGCGATGTCGTATCATTATATGAATAATGGACCGACAGGTACCTTATAGACATGACAGGATTGTATTGTAAGTGAAATTAAATTCTCGCACATGATATACTTGACTTATGTAAGCATGATTAATTCTTCACTGAGCTTGTGGTTGCTCACCCCAATAATTATCTTATCTCAGGTTAAGCGTGGCGAAAGCGTACGAGCGTGGGCGTGTAGGCGAGGAGACTAAATAAAACGTTTAGAAAAACTGCAGTTTATAGGCTGCGTACTAGCTTTTAATTCGAGAATTTTACTAAACCTGAAGTGTGATGACTTGCATGTTTGAGCATCTGTCCTCGGCAGATTGTTCTGAAATTTATTTTGTTGATGTGGTTGGATGAATTTTATATTCGGGTTCGAATTCATTATGGAATTTGACCTTTTGAATTGAAAGTGTATTTATGTTATGTTGATTGTTTTATTTGGGGTGTCGATTAGCATGCATGTTAAGGTATAGACCTGCCATATGTAAATGTGATAAGTAATTGCCATGGTGCCTAGTGTGTGCCTATATTTTAATTTAAAATATAACAATACTTTTAGTAGATTCGGGTCATGCTTTAGAGTTGTCAGTGGGGGTATGAGTAAACAAATTTAAATTTTGTAAGTAGCTAGGTTAATCGGTGGCTTTAATAAAAGGAATGCAGTTGCTAAGGCATGTGTCTTGCAAGTTAGGATTTGTCATGGTTGAGTTGGCGTCTAATTAGCCACAGGTCATTACAGTAACTAATCTTATTTAGTGGATGGAGCATGGATTTATCAAAAGGAAGTTAAATTGGAGTAAAACACTTTGTTTTTAATCATTTTAAATTAGTAGTCAGAGGAGTTGCAAGTTAGATTTTAAACTGCAAGTTCCCACTTTCAAGTTGGATTTGAAGGTATGCATATCATATTAATTCACTTCATTGCATGTTGGGTATTGGTAAGTGGGTTATACAGGTGTGTAGTACAGTGGAGCTGGAGGTGGTGGATTCGTGTCAAGCATATGGGTGTTCGAGTTTGATTTGTTTTCTTTAACCTGCCACTTGGACAAAGCCTTGGAAATCTTTTGAAAAAACTTACAGGATCGACCCTTATTCAATACATCCTTGCTCTTTGCTAGGACTCTTTTTTATTTATTTAAAAAGGATTAGAAATTTGTTTCAGCATGTTTGGTTTATTTATTAAACTTTTGACATAAATTTGTAGAAACAAACTTACTGTTCTTTCCTCTAAGGTTCTGCAAATATTTCAAGTCCTCTTTTAAAATTTAATTTCTTTTTCATGAAACATTTGCTAAAACTTATGAGACTTGTCCCTTATTTGTTACCCCTTTATCTTTGCATTATTATTTATTTATTTATTTATTATAGTAAATTTTAGTCATGCCCCATTTAATATTCTACTTCTAAATATTATGAAAACTTCTCTTTATAAAATTTAAGGTGCGACAGTTCATTTTGATTGTATGTTTGTCAATCAAGAGAACTAGTTAAATATGCATGTAATGTGATTACACTAACTAATTAATGGTGTGTTCCATTCCATTTCCATCCATCATGTTAAGTTAAATACTTATACTAGTCCAGTCCAAGCAAGTGTGACTATTTTTGAGCAAAAAGATATATAGGAAGTAGGGTGACTATTTGTGATGGGGCATCTGCCACAGCTTGGGCGTGTGACGCAGCAGAATATCAAGGTAGGCAGCCTCCTGCTGCACATCTATACAATCCCGCGTCTTCAGAACCTGTTTCGTTTCAACTGCATTATGCTTGTGTTTATGGAACCTAAACTAAATTCACTACTTACCAGTGTCTCGTAGAAAAGCCGTGCACTCTCCTCCTTCCTTTTTCCTGCTAATAAATGCGACAGCTTCACCACTTCTTCCTCTCCCCTCCTCCTTTTCTCCACGAACATACTAATCAGATAACTTCCTGTCATTCTGCCAATGCCGCCATAACATCAACCAACTAATCATTAATCTATATCTCACTTTAATTTTAAATTACCTCGTCCTTCCCGAATACATCTCTGCAATCACAATATTTATGCACAAGTTAATCCATCAATTTCACATCAACTTTATCAACAATTCAACATTAATTAAATTCTATAATTACCATTCTCCAACTTCCACCCTTCAGAACTGCTTGTTTCCTGATTACAAACATTTCACACCCTAAGTTTTCTCTTCCAAAATGTCATTTTACCACACGTATCAACATAAACTGTTTCCATTTCAACCTAATATAAGATGCGACTGAAATAAAAAGATTCTGATACCTCCTCGAACAAAATGTCAAATCCCAATGCTTCACACCAAGATGGGCCCTTCCCTACATTTTCATAAGAGCTGGCAGGTTCCGAATCACCAACTGCTTCGGCTTCATGGGATCTTGATTTCTCAAAATGAACAACAGATGGTGTTCCAGGAGCAATAGGAGTTTGACTGGAGGACTCCTCAATAACAACACCTCGGACTTCTACTCTTTGTCTGGGCGACTTTCCCCTCACTAGAGATCTCACAGCTGGAATTCCTTCCTCAACCCCATATCTGACTGGAGAATTAACACCATCTTCTTCGCTAGATAATGCCACTGTCTTAAATGTTGGTCCATAACTCCTTTTAAATTCAAAATCAACTGAGATACCTGCAAACAAAATGATGTTTTATGTGGTGGAAAACTACACTCGTTAGAGGTAGCAAAATCTCAGGCGAAGAACGCATACTCACAGGGGATTGATGGCTCAATGAAACTCTGAGGGACATGGGCATGTTTAGTAACTTTCCAGACACCTAATGCAGTATGAGTAATTTCCCTCCTTTTACGCTTTAAATCAGTTGGATCATTTATCCATGTTTTAAATACCCTACACAAAACAAATAATTCACAATATCAACTTTTCTAAGAATTCTGACCTTTCAGAGTTTAGATTGTCAAAATCAAGACTCGGTACGAAGAGATCGCGTACAATCCATTAACATTTCGATGACATAGTGTCTAAAAGTACTGTTGCCCAAACCCAAAATCTAATCAATAAGTGGCTGATATACTTACTTGTTAGGCACAACCATAGTGGTCAAATCCAACAGTGTCTTTCGCTTCTCAAGGATCTTCGCACGCTCCTTTCTTCCTGGAGTCTGAACGGTTGCAACCTCTGAGGAACCAGCATCTGCCGCTACAGGGGGTCGATTAAAGTAAGATTAATACATGGAACAAAGTGCAACGTAAACCTTATCATGGAACTAAAAAGGTACGGGGATCAATATACAATGGAGATTCAACATAAGAATATGTTAGAGAAAGTGAAACATTTGGAAATTGGAACTAGTACTTTCCAAGCAATGTTTGAGTTTGTTTCTGGAATAGACATGTCTTCCCATAGACGTGTTTTTTATAGCCTTATCTGATATATAAAAGGAATGAACGGATGAGATGACACACATTATAGATATATAAAGACATATTTTGGGAGAAAAAAAAATTAATAAAAGCACACACACACACACACACACACACACACATATATATATATATATATATATATATATATATATATCAGACCAGTTATTAGATTTTTCCCTTGAATTGGGAGAAAAAAATTATTAATAAAAGCATACACAAAATTTAAAAATTACTATACAGTAAGACCAAAGTAGGTTTTTCCCTTAAATAATTACTAAGCAAAGATGCCTAAGGAGAGATATTGAAGTGTTTGATTGTCATTCCCCTAAAATAAGACCAAAAGAAGTGTTATATAGTAATTGATTTGATAAATAGCAAACTGGACAGAGTCCCAAGAAATTATGCAAGCTTTCCTTCTCGACAACAGTAGAAGCATAACTGACAACAAAACAAAACCAGGATACCTGTATCTTGTCAAATCATGTCAACACATCAATAATACACATAAAGAGGTATGGTGCATCAATTATATATATGTATGTGTGCATTATTTTTTCTATACCTAAAAAAATTGTAAATCTGCATGAGAATTATTACTTTTTCAAATTGGGATGCAACAGAAGAATAACCTGGAATCTTTGAATCTGGAGTTAAGTTGAACACATGAAATCCTTTTAACCTCTGGCATTTCATGCTCTCAGGGTTGATTACCTCCTGTGCTCTTGAATCCGCAGCATTATCAACTGATGCACTGATGTCATGGTGTTCACCCCCTTGAAAGTTGAAACACGTGCTTAGATGTTCCAAATGCTCTTCTTCGACTCTACACTCTTTATCAGGTTGCTTGTCATGGCCTTGCCCCTTTTCAGTCTCATTCAACTTGAAATTTTGATATGGTTCCACGAAGAAATCACTTCCATGAAGTAACCCCAAACTTGCAACAGAATCACTTCCATTAGAGGACTGATGATTGATAAAGTCAAGCCCCATCCCTTGAATTGGTTCATGTAAATTTGAAATTATATTGTGATGAGATGGCCTACCATCCAGTAGTTCCATTTCAGCTTCATCCAACACCATGGGTTCAAGCCGATCTTCTAAAGCAAACCCAGTTCCACAATGTATCTCCAAACTTGGTAGAAAGCGACTTCCATCATCACAAATACCCACATCAAAATCAAACTCCTTGTCATTAGATGGCTCTTGAAAATTCATCTTCGAATCCTCATCAGATTGCTTATAATGCATTCGTTCTTTTTCAGCCTTATCAAATTGATTTTGATCTATATGATCCTCTAAAGAAAAACATGTTCCCCTAAGTATCTCAATGCCTGGTAAAGAAATAATTCTATCACTACTTGATGGGGCCATGGACAAATTCTGACCTACACGGAGGTGCCCAAACACACTGCGTAATGTCAATAAAATGGTGTGAGATAAAATAAGGTGAATTATCACAGTTTTAGATATGCGTCAATAACAGATGCCATAAATGTAATACGTACTCTCTAGGCGGCGTAAAAGTTGTAGGGTAAGTTCCACAAATTCGGACGTTTTCCTGTGAATATCAACGAGTTATCAAGACAAAATTTTGCTGGAACACTTCAAGCGTAATTATTTAATCATGAACAATCACTGAAATAAATGACAAACTTCAGGAGCTAAAAATTACAAGCATAATTAATCACTTGAAATTTTCAATTTCTGTTACATCGCATAATGAGACTACTGCGTACTCTTTATTAAGGGAAACTAACCCCAATGAGCTTATATATTAAATAGCATTTTATAGGAAAAAACTGGACTTGACAGCATATAAATATTGTAGTAATGGAGAAAGGTTTCATCAACCTACTGTTGAGACACATAATTTCATCTTAAATTGTGACAATCAGGCAAAGATAAAGATGATAAGTTTTTTTGCTGAGATTTTTCAAGGATTAAAAATAATAAAAAGAAAAATAATCAACGCCCACAGTAACCACTACTGTTTCTCTGTTTGAGAACTTTGTTTTGTAGCTGTCCAATTTCTACATTTAACAATTATTAATCCTTATTAGCTGATTTCTTAAACGAATTATTACCTCCACATCATTTTTATTTGTGAAAAAAAACAATAACATAACCATTTCGTGAAAGCCAACTTTGGCGTGAATTAAAAAGAAAATAGTGCAGAATATAATGTGTACCTTCAAGCCAAATGTACCAGCTTCTTTAATGTGGCAATCTGACATAATAAATGACCAACTTAAGCCAAAATACATGCTAAATAAATTAATGGAAGCAACAGAAAAGCATTATACCTGCAACCTTATCTTTTTCAAGAGATGTCACATTTCCACTGCATATCAGTAATTACAAAGTAACAAAAGGAAATTAAAAGCACAGTTGCAAAATGCCCACATAAACAAACAACTTGTAGAGAACACAGCAAAACACAAGAATTGATTAAATGTATGAAACTCACACTGCTGCATCTTGAGTTTCCAAAAGATCCAGATCAAATCTGTCGAGTTCAAATCTCTTGGGGAAAGAGATGGAATAGACTCCAATCCCTGCGTGTTTTCTTTTCCTGGTCTTGACGCTGCATAGTCTGTCCAGTATTTCATGGCAATCATTAAATAAGTACTCTACTTTCCTAGAGTAAATCTTAACGATACCGAGTAGAAGGAATGCGAGGATTCTGTGCGTGACTACTTGAACTTCATCGTCCAGAATCTTATCTGAGAATCAGAAATCGAAAGCAAATGCGATTAAATGCATCAAATCTGGATTACATGAGGAAAAACCCCTTAAAACACTAGTAGAAACCATATAACCGTTTGTGAAAGCAGGGACAGAATACAATACTTCTCATATCCTTTTTGAGAACATAATACATCATTTCAAATAAACATAATCGCCACTCAGCCCGACCCAGTTTTGAATAGTAGGCATTGTTGAGTGCTTTTGACAGGAAAGCTGAGAAACTGGCACACAGCCATGTATGTGTAAGTGCAAGTAAATGCTCAGACATCCTTAGTAATAATTAGTCAAATGACAATTAGAAATACGAAAAAGTATTTCTGTATTTGTTGAGCATAACAACTTGGTGCAGCTGTTAACTCCCATCCCACTAACCTCCATATATATTTACTCACAATAGTTTCACCATAAAACTACCCAGATAAGTATTAAAGAGAAAGGAGGAAAAGGGTAAAACCTTAAGGTCAAAAGCGAAAACCTCGTTTGAATGCAATTAAAAAAAAAAATTGGAATGAGTAATTGGACTTCAGCCTGCTTATTCTAAACGGAGAAACTCCAAATAAAATAACCAAAAAGGAGTAAAAGGAAAGCAAAAGCAAGATGGCATGGAGAACCAAAAGACATAGAGAGTGATCAACTACAAGAAAACGCACAAATGAAATTTCAGGAAGAGATAGACAGACCCACAGAAGACGAAATGTCGGTTTGCTGTATTTGGACTTTCCCGAGCTTTTTGTGGCAATGAGCAGCCGTCCAAACGATTCCTAAGGCCCCCGTCTTCGAAAGAAGCAAGTGTGAGTAAAACATTGTTTCACGATTTCAACCTTCTCTCTTCTACATCTACATAAATGTAGTTAGACAGACAACGGCAACGGTCGAAACCTTGACGACTGGAGTCGAGGTTTTCACTATCACCGTCAACATGACGGAATCGCCAATTTACGCCGTAGTCCCTAGTTTTCCTCTTTATTACTTGGAACTCATTTAAAGCCTATCCATTTTATTTCTCCTCGGCCCATCCAATATAATATCATGCTTCCTCTTTAATAACTCTTTTCTTGCCCTATTTCTTTTATAAAAAACACATTTAAAAAATACTACCAATCATCTAAATTCAAAATCTTAAAAATATATTTTTTATTTTAAAACTATAATTACTTTACACACATAATACTTCAAAATAGTACCAATTTGTCCCAAAAATGTAAAGAACTTAGGCCAAGCAGGGAACAATAAACATAAAAGGGAGAGGCCAGAGGGGTATATTTCTTTCTCCTTTCTAAATAAAATTTAAAAGCGTACGTTTGTACAGGGGCATAATTGTCCCAGAAAATAAATTCAGCTAACATCGTTAGGGGCCCATGGCCCTGAGAATTGGTGGAGGAGATAAATCGCAGGATGTGCCTCAAGTGGCTTATAGAGAGGATTCACTGTTAAACTTGTGCTTGCAAGGGACTAAATCCATGTCAAAGGCAGAATTCGAACCCCCACCCTGCAGCAACCAAGCTAGGTCTTTCCACCCTCCCCTCTACCATTTGAGCAATACTGTAAGGATTCTAATGGGACTGCACGGTTTTTCATGTTTGAACTTATGTGCAACTTAACTGAGTAATTTATTTGAAATTCAAATCTTTTTCATTTAAATTAGGGGCAGGTTATTACTTATTCATATCCTAAATTTACTTGAAGTAACTCTAACTAAAATGAAAAGTTTTGTGTGAGATTATTTTAAATTTTTTTAATTAATTATTACTTTTATTATTACTTTTTATTTATACTATAATTGTTTATGAAATAAAATTATTAATTTTTTTTAATTGAGTATCACTTTTAATTATAGAAATTATCATTTTTTATTCGTTTCATGTAAACTTTTACGTGAGTCGGTCTCACACAAATCTTTATCTAACTAAAATATTTTTTTATTAAAAGGACAATTTCAATAAGTTTGGTTAGAGCATCTCCAACACACTCTTTAAAATTTAAAAAGGAATTTTGTAGAATAGGGAGGATGTTAATTTTACATAATCAAAAATTTTATAAGTCTTCAATAAACTCTTTATTTTATTTTTTTTAATGCACATTTATTGCTTGTTTTCTCTTAAAAAAATAGAAAACATACAGTGATATTGAATGTCATTCAATTATAAAAAGAGTGATTTTGATGAAGAGTGTAAACCATTATCTAAATCTAAATGTTAAATTAAAGAGAGTAGGGTAATTCTGGGCTGCACCGATGAACCTCCAAATTTATAACTTAAAATAGGTAGTGGGGTAGTTTTTTATTTTTAAAAAATTAATTATTTTATCTTTTTTAATGGTGTAGATTGAATTATATACTAAACTAATGGTTAAGATTGTTCATGTACACCGGTGCATCCTAGTTGGACTCTAAAGAATGTGTTGAAAATTATTTTTAAGCCATTATTCTTTAAAATAAAAAAACATATCTTGTTTAAAGAAGCTTTTGGAGATACTCTTAATATATCGAACACTCATAATTTATAAGTTCATTCTAACCAAACACAACTTAGGCTATATCTAGTTAATGTTTTGAAAACTATATTTGATTTAAGAACCTAATGAATAGTGATACTATATGTTTGTTTCTTATTTTTTTATATGATAAATTTTAATTTATAGCAAATCAAAGAAGATAAAAATAGAAAAATATTAAATGAGAAAAAATATATGGATGGTGGGTATATTGAGAATTCGAGTTTGTAAGTGTATACAGTGATGGGTTTGTATTAGTTGGTTTTCAAAAGCGAAACCAATCATATGGTCATTCTAACTGAACAAGAACCATGTGTTTACTTTACTAACTAGTAATACAGTCACACGTTGCGTGAAAAATATTATGTATAGAAATTATTGTATAAAAATTTATAATAATAATAATAATAATATATAAATATAATAAAAAAGTTTATTGAGAGAAGGTACTTATTTATATATATATATGGGATAGATTAAAGTGTTATTGTTATTATATAAATAAAGTATGTTTATTGATAATTAATGTATGACAAATGTTACATTAAAGTATGATTAAAGTATAATTTTATGTGGTTGGAACTAAGATAATTTTTTGTTTATTTATATTATAATGAGAGAAATAAAATTGCAAACATTGAGATCATAGTTTCTACTATAGTCTTCAAATATTAAAGAAGAGAATAAAGAATAAAAGGAAATTCTGTCATACACAAACAGTGTGATCATAGTCTCAGCTAGTCTTTCAAATGGAAGGTACCATTCCCAAAACGGAAGTGTAAATGATTAAATTAATATAAAAAAAAAAAAAAAAAAACTTCTTATACTCCTACAATTAATCATGAATGACACTGTTTAAGCCTTCTCTAGATAGAAAAAGCAACTGAAACTGTGAAACTAAGGGGAAAAGAGATGGTTTCCAAACTGTGCCGGCTACCATAATCTCCCAAAAATATTTATCAATATAGATAATAAGCATTACAAATCAGCATCATATTAAAGCAACGAAGCAAAAACGGTTCAAGTAGCCATAATATATATAACCTGCTTGTCATAGGGAATTGAAATATTACATTGAACGCTGCGTTTTGAGATTAATAAACACATAATGTTACAATAGAAAGCTGCTAATAGCCGTGGTAGATGAAGATATCATACAAAAAGAAATGAAACATAAGCCTCCGGAGCATTAGTTAGGCTATATTGAATACATAATGCCCAAAATAAGTTTGAAATTCAATATTTGGATGGTGCCCAACCTCAACATCTAGCTCGGTAAACCACCGTGCTCCATTCAAGCCACTTATGAATGGCAGGAATAAGGCACTCATTCGAAGAAATCCAAGATACTGCTCTAGGGTAAGGATGGCAGTTGGGCCACTCTCTCTTAAAACATGGCCAAGTAGTCTTCAACACAGTACGTTTAGGAATGTGAGACTGAGATCATAAGCATTGATATTCCAACTATCTCCAATACGAACGATCAGTTCCTGCAAAAGATGGCCTCAAGAGATGAAAGCAATACGGTGGAGAATCCATTAACATGGTCTAACATTATTTGGAATTGGACCCGATCACAAATTTGAATATGGTGTGTGAGATATTGCTCAGCCTAGGCAATCCAGGCAGTATTATGTCCTATCCAATTGATAAAGTTAAGTTATCATAAATCTAATATCACAGCATTAAAGAAGGCCATAGAAAACACAATCTCGGGCACATCAAAGTATAAAAGGAAAGTGTATTTCTAATAGGTTCAACAATCAATATAAACATTCAACTCAAGGCTCATGAACAACATATACTAATTAGTGAAACAATTAAAACTACTGATTAACAACTCTCACAAGTGGAATGCTATCAAGAGATAGAGGATTGTGGGGACAAATCAAAGATGTGAGAGAGCAAGTACATAACAAACATGTTGCATATACCAACAAAGGGTCTTAAGTGGCATAAACCCAGCCAGACCAATTAAGCAAGCAAGAAGATAACATTTAGAATTTTAGTTACATGGCAGCCGGATCAGTTCGTCTCCTTCTGAGAAGCTCTCCAGGCATATGGTGCACTCCCTTGATGCCGAATCTCCCACCCTAATAAAAAACAAAAACAAATAACGAAACACCAATTTGACCCAACTACAAAGAAACTCCAGATCTGAGATCTCATGCCCTAGAGATCGCTACCGCAAAATTAACGACTGAATGAATCGAGTGAGACGCACTCGAAGTGGGGGGGCCATGAATAAGTACCTGAAGTGATTGACAGGAATGAGGCTATGTCCGGCATCATTTCACATACAGCACAAAAGAAACATCTGAAGAGACATCAGTATATCATCACAATTCACATACATTACAAAAGAATAACATACACCACTAAAGAAACTTATCATGAATACACACATGAAAAAAGCTAGTCCACAAACATAGATTCTAAGTATATCCATATGTCCCAACAACCCATAAGCATAAAGCTCAATTTAGTTTCTAAATTCTAAGTAGATAAAAATGTAAGCTCAATTTTATTTTAAGAAACATTTGCTCTATTTAAGTTTATAAATGATGTGCATATGTAAACTACTTCAGTGTAAGTCCTCACCAGCATCAATAATAAGGACATTTAACACGGGTTCCACATTTCCACTTAACTGCAGTAATTAAATAATTGAATTAGACAAAAATGACTCAAAAAAAAAACCATGGGCAAGGCATTATAGTTCCACTTCTCTATCATATTCAATGTTTTTTCCGTATCTATTCATCCAATGGAAATAAGTCAAATATCATCAGGTACAAAACGGTTTTTCACAACTATATGTATGGATTCAGGTTAATCGAGCTTGCAACATTTTTACATCATCTTGATATTAATTAGAGTGTATAATTTCTAAGTAATATGGCAACAAAGGATTTGACCTGCCAATTATTTGTAGAAATCATCAAGAGTTGCCCAAAAGATAAGGTACATATTACACCAAATAGCACATTTACAAAATAAAATCCCACAAAGTGAGATACAAAACTCAACCATAAACTGGAGTATTACGTTACCAACCTAGACTTGGTAACAAAAATGGACATATACACGATTAATAATGCAGAAAAAATGCACTGCAATTTAAGGTAAACAAACTCTTCAATAGCTGGGATCTCACCTATCATCTTCAATGACTGCTTGCTTGGTTCCTCGTCAACTCCAATCGCCATCACATCATGCTTCATCGGGGCAATCTTTCCAACACTCATGAAGCCCCGTTCACATTCTCCTCTCCCAAAATAATTCTAACTTTTCCAATCATTTCAAGCTGATCAACTTGTCTACACAGGATTAGACTGCCTTCCTAGCTCAAATCCACTTCAAACGAATCTACATCTTTCACTCGCCCTTCCATGGTAATCTCACCAGAATCAAAGATGGCGCTGGCGGATTTTGATTCCACATTTGCTATTTGAACTTAAATCAGCTCCAATGGACTTTCAGTTTAACTACATTAGTTGTCAAACATTTGTTATTTAACTTTTTTTAAATATTAAAATATTATTGATAATAAATTACACATAGAAATACATATGAGATTAGGGAATAACTTTAATTAAGAAATAATGAATAGAAAATGAACAGAAAGCCAAAATCTCTCCCTCTCCATACAAATTAGTCGTCCTCAGTTCTTCATCCATATTTCTCAGTTGTTGCTGTACTGACGAAATTCTCTCCACCTGATTATTCAACATCACTACAATAAACACCTCAGGATTCTATACAATCTTACATACATACATTTCATCAAACACCAAATAGGCAATCATCCACACACACACTTTAATGGCAACTTTAGCAGCACTAAACATGAGTAGGAGTAAAAGGAGAAAGCATTTATTATTACTTGGCTGTGAAAATGAAGAAACATAAAATACAGAGCAGAGCAAGAATGTGACCTCCGATAGGTCACGGGAACAATTCTGGCACAGTATTTGGCGATCTTGAGGAACATAGGCATGACGAGGTGGAAATGAGTCCTCGGGGGTTGCACCAGCCGTCATTGTCGTTGGGGAGAGCGTAGTTGGGGAGGGAGCAGAAATTGGTAGACGTGATGAAGATGGAGGGGCTGCCAGCGTGGCACGATCGCTTATCGTTCGCGCACTTTATCTCGAAGCACGCGCCACAGCTCAACCCGTTGTTGAACAGCCGTGCTTAGCGCAGCCGTATTCACGCTGTATCCCTGGCTGTATAGAAACCCGGAACCGTAAGCTCCACCTGCAGATGAGAAATTAAATTATTGATTGGAATAATAAATTTATCATTTATCACATATTGTAGCTAGATTTTACAAACCCATGGTGCCGGAGGCGTCGCTGCCGCATAGAAGGTGGCGTGAGCGGTATGCCAGGCGCGTGGGATCCGGGCGGTCCGGGGGACCACCGCGGCTCCTCTCTTCTCGAGAATCCATACATCCCTTATCAGTGTATGGACAGCTATCTCTTGAGCACAGGTTTAAGTTCGGTTCGGCCTCAATAGAAAAAGAAAATGAAGCACCTAACAATGTATCTTCACAGACCAAGAACTACGAGATCACCCTTCATATCTCTTGAGCACAGGTTTAGGTTCGGTTCGGCCTCAATAGGAAAAGAAAATTGAGCACCTAACAACGTATCTTCACAGACCAAGAACTATGAGATCACCCCAGAATGAAGGGGGTGACGGAGGGATCGTACCATTCGAGCTGTTTTTTCATGTTTTTCCCGGAGGTCTGGAGAAAGGTGCATTTCCCTAACCCTCCCTTCCCGAAAGGAAGAGCGTGAAATTCTTTTTCCTTTCCGCAGGACCAGGAGATTGGATCTAGCCATAAGAAGAATGGTTGGTATAAATAACTCACTTCTTGGTCTTGACCCCCTCAGTCACTACGAACGCCCCCAATCGGTGTTGTTGGGTGGATGTGGTCGTCCTCGTCGTCTCGCCGGTTTTCATCGCCGGAGGTGGTGGCGTTGGGAGGTGCTCAGATTCCCGTTGAACTCACACAAGAATTCAAAATCTCGCCCACGCTCTACGTTGGGGCTCACGAATTGGGGATGAAAAAGGGATGAGGTGTAAAGCTATGGGTCAAACACATTTGGCCCAATACTTTGAGAAGTGAAGACCAACATTTGGGCCAACAGGCCCAACGGGCCCAACAAATCTCCACCTTGACCCAAATCATCCTCCATCGTGTTCATCTAGGAATTCATCGTTGCACATTTTCCTGGACACCTGCAAAAAGAAAAACACAAAGTTAGATGCAAGATTCAGAAAATTTGAGGTATCACAAAAGATACACAAATCTAAGTCGGAGCAAAGATCACGGACACACAGTCACAAATGTCTAAATTATCCCAAGGAAAAAATAAACAGATCACACAAGCCCAAGAAAACACAAGTTCACATGGTCATGCAATCACATAGATTAGAACTCACAGTTCTCATGACACACGAACAGTTCACATAGAACAAAAGTCATACAGACACTTCACACAAAAGCACACAGTCACACAGACATAAAAATCACACAGACACTTCACATAGAAGCACACACAGTCACACAGACATAAAAGTCACACAGACAATCAACAATCAAATGTTACACCACATTCGAATGCGCACAACATGCTCCACCTCACTAAGAGAAACAAATAAGCATGTAGACTAGGCACAAATATTCCACCTCACTAGGAGCAGCCTAAAACCAAGCAAGTTTAACACATAAACAAACACAAACGTAGAAAACACATTTCTAACAAGTTTTCACACAAGAAAACACAAATTCACAAAGAAGCACATAGATTCATAGTGAAACAAGATAGAAAAACAAATTTCCTAATCACATGCAGAATTAACTAGCCAATTAACACACACACAAGGTTTAAAAGGCACTAAATAATTCACACAAGAAATTATCTCTTAATCATAAGAGTCATTCACAGCTTTGAGAACCCTCTCATACTTCATTTTCTGTTTCAAACAGATATTGAAGTCTCCTTGCCCAAATGCATTAGGAGAAGCCATAGGTGCTTAAAGTTGAGTGAATCGACTTACACAGATTCAAGAAACAACACAAACACACACACACAGATGAGCAAATGCTATCTTAGGGCCTGGAAACGAACTCAATTCACACATATAGCAAAAAGAGCAAAAAATTCCAGAAAATCATATTAGCAGCGAAAGCAAACCAAGATATCACACAGATATACCCACGAGAGATTTCAAGCAAATAAAAATTAGAAATACCACAGAAATGGACCAATACGGGCCACAAATCACAAAAAAAACCCCAATTTTATAGCACAGAAATCACAAGCATAAATGAGGACCAGCCGCCTCAAAGCATCACAAAGCACAAAGGAGGACCAACCGCCTCAGGGTATCACAAAGATATAACATAACTGAACAAATCAGAAAAAACACAAAGTTTAAAGGAATGAAAACTCCCCTGAAGCGGTGGACGAACACCGTACCACCCCTACGAGCCACCGGTTTCCCTCAAAGGCTTGTTCAAGCGGCAACCGGACAAGCAACTCCCACCTTGGAGCCGCACCTTGCCCGCTACCAAGCTTAAACTCACCAAGTCCCTTCGAGTAGGACCCACTCGTGCCTTCTGTTCAACAAGGAGCCCTGCAAAAAATAAGTCGAACAAATCGACAACCCCATTGTCAAAAAATCAGTTCTGTAAAACACAAAGAACAGAATAAATAATTTAAAAATGGAACGATATTCCCTTATCACCAAGGACTGGACTGCTCTGGCCGGACGGACGACACACTGCGTCTGACGAACAGCGAACTCTAACGCAGACGGGATCTACTCATTCCTACCTGAATCTGGCCGGAACAGCAGGCCGGAACCACCGACGGATGGTGGACAGCTCCGGCGGATGAGCGGCTGGAGGCTGTGGCGCTTCCGGCGGAAGCTGGCGGCGACTGGCCCGGACAGCAGGCTGACGGCGGTGGATAGCTCCAGGCGACGAGTAGCTGCTCATTTCTGCAGCGTACAGTGGCAGCGTCAAGAAACCGTAGCGACGTGCAACTGCGTGGCGAGCGGATAGTTGGGTGGCAATCGAGATTACGTGCAGATCCAGCGGCGAACAGGTCACGAATCCGATGAGCAGATCTGCAACGACGGGCGTTGAAGTGGTGAACGACGATCTGAAGCGGTGGTCCAAACCCTCGTCGATCTCCTCCTTCAGATTAGCAACGTGTGGTGCTGCAGATTGGGCGACAGGCGTCGCGATTCCGGCGTAGGAGCCCTATCGGAAATGCGGTCGTGGTCCGGTCAGATCGCATCCATATCGGCGACAGGAATTGGCGGGTGACGGCAGATCTGCGGCTGTGGGCAGGAGCAGCGGCGCCTGGATGAAACCTTAGCGACCGGTGCTCACCCATCGTGATTCTGGTGGCTGCAAGTCCGACGACGACCGGACAACAGCAGTCTCCCAGATGGACGGACGATGAAACCCACTCTAACACTACTGTTGGGTGGATGCGGTCGTCCTCGTCGTCTCTCCGGTCTTCATTGCCAGAGCATCGTCGGAGGTGGTGACGTTGGGAGGTGCTCAGATTCCTGTTGAACTCACACAAGAATTCAAAATCCCGCGCCACACTCTACCTTGGGGCTCACGAATTGGTGATGAAAAAGGGATGGGGTGTAAGGCTATGGGCCAAACACATTTGGCCCAATACTTTGAAAAGTGAATATCAACATTTGGGCCAACAAGTCAAATGGGCCCAACAGGTGCAATGAGATGTATCTATTTATCTATCTCTTGATTGTTCCCACTGTTTCACATGACAATATTTAAATTATTTCCTTTTTTCTTAGGTGAAGAACCTGCTGCAATTCTTTTTCTACAATCGCACATGATAAGTGATAACAATAGGATTGGGAGAGGACGGCGTCGTCGTTTTTATTTGGCATACGCAGCGGCAAATCCGATTGGCTGAGGGTAGATGGGGAGGTGCAGACTGCAGAGGCTTAAAATTCAAATAAGTAATGCAAATGAAGCGGGCGGGATTAATATTTTCTGTATTTTAGTAACTGTTCATGTGATACGTTTTTTATTGGGCAAAGGATTATACAGACCCCTTATCTAATCTTACTGGATCGGATTAACCCCTGATCTTTTTTTATGTTCATCCAAGCCCTTTTAATTTCTAATCAAGAGCAATTTAACCCCTCATTCTTTTAGGATAAACAAATAGGCACTCTCCGTTAAAAAACTATCAATGGAGTTAAAAGATAGTACAAGGTATTAGACTCCATTCTATTTCCGTCTTCTTCCTCGATTGATCCCATGTCCATGTCCAATTAAGTTTAGTACATATTTTCTGATTCAATTGCATTAATTTTTCCCATGTACATTACCTTTTCTTGAACTTTCTTGAGCAGTCACCCCATCATTGCTCTCCAGCCTCTCCTCTTCTTGAACAATTTTCTTGATAATCTTCTTTTCCCTTGGACTATCACTACTATCATCGTGATTATTGATATTGCTCCTGCCGATTTTAAGCGATTCCATGCCGATTTTGACAGATTATTAGTCATCGTGACTATTCTCAATCTCCCACGATCTGGTGAATTCGTGGCGGACCACATAGATTAGATAATGCTTCATCAACAACCTGGATTCGTGCCTACTGGGACGGATCATGAATTTTACCATGTCGGGCTCTCCCTTCAATGCCGCTTTCACACGGAATTACGTCTCTCCGATTACATGGACTTCACCACCACGCATTACATGCTGCTAATGTGCCTGAGTGGGAGAAACGACACCGTTTAAGCTGTGAGCTCGCGGTGTCGGCGCAGCCACCGCCGACCTGCCTGAAAATCGAGGCCGTCGTTGTGCCGTTACTAGACGCCGATGGATTTGAAAGAAATGCGAGAAATGGAAGACGAGTATGAGCAACAAAGTTGAGATTTAATCTGCTTGAAGGAGAGCGACATGGGTGTGAATATGAAGCTTTTGAAGGAGTGAATTATGCAGCCATTAGTCGTCATTGAAATGAGCTTCATAAAAGTTACATGCTTCTAATTGCAATGTGTGGAGATGGAATGAAAAGAAAGAAGAAATGGAAATGGAAGGGTTCTGATGGATAAAGATAAGGGCAAAGGAGAGGGAAAGAGAACAGTCTGATAGCTTTTAACACCGTTCAGCAAATTTTAACAGAGGGTGCCTAATTGTTTTGTTTTTTAAAAAATAGGGGCTACATTGATCCTATAGAACAAAATTGAGGGTGTTGATGACCCTTGCCCTTTTTTTATTCAGCCTCATTAAAATAATTAAAGGATTGGCAGGAAATAATGATGTTTAAGTTTAAAAGAAAAATAAAAAGAACATGAAAAGTTGTATGGATGTAGGCTTTTCACATTTTCCTAAATTTCTCCTTATCATGCTGTTTAATTAACCCCCAAATTCTCTTATAATTATTTGATTAAAAATTCACTTTTTATAATTACTGAATAGTTTAGGCGGAAAAATGCTATAGCAGATTTTTTCTGCTTTTATATATATAGATTGAATACATCTACATATTAGGAACAAGGTAATGAATCAAATGTGACAATTACGAGATAAATTGAAAATGCACCTCACTCTGGTCAACAAGATTCCAATTTTATTTCTTCAAAATATACACACCTTCAAGTTGGCCCGATAGTATAACTTGCTTTTGTTATTTCTCTACTAGGAAGCCAACATAATGTTTTGTTCAAATAGAATGAGCTACAATTTGTAAATGTCTGATTATTTTGAGCGGACATCTATAAAGTTAAGTGGTATACCGTTGTAACTATGGTTTTTAGGCTATTTTTAAGGGTATGGTTTTTTTTTTTAATTTTAATTATTTTATTTTGATTCAAAAGTGGGTATTAACTAATTTCCTAATCTAACGGATAATATTAATTAATTGTATCATAGTTCAACTCTAAAATTAATTACTTTTTTCATCCCACATTAAATTGCAACACAATATCACATCAATTCCTAACCTTACATAAAAATACTATAATACTCTAAAAAAAATTTATTAAATTAGTCAAAAATTAATTTTTCCTAAACTTCGTATCTACGGGTGTAAGTAAATATTGCACGAACGCGAATTATATTTTTATAATTAGAAATGTTTTAATTATATGATACTTTTAGAAAATCTACAAATAGTCGGCCCTATTCCTTTAAATTAAACTCGTCACCCATTTAATTTTGTTGGCACTATGTCTTATCATAAGGCGTACACATTACTATTTTTAGAGTTTCATTCACATTTGACATTTCCTTTTAACCGTGAACTATATATTTACAGTTTGTTTGGTAGATAATATAAGATAAAGATATATTATTGAAGTATGTATTATATGAATTATACACTTATTATTTGTTTGGTAGATAAGATAAGATAAAGATGTATTATTGAGATAAGTATTATGTATGTTGATATAAGAAAGTAATATGAATAATTAAGTTTATTTAATAGAAAGTATAAAAAGTGTTAATAATATTATATAGTGTTTTATAGGTAATATTAGTGCTATGTATAGAAAAAATATAAATTACTTTAATACCCTTGATATATTTTTAATTATGTCCTCTTAAAGATGATAATGAATGTATTTTTAAATTTATTTTTATGCCATTAATTAGAAAATATATACAAACAAAATTAATAAATGTGTTTTATTATTATTGTTATTAATTAATTACTTACTTTGGGAAATACTCCATGATTTAATAAATCACAAAATTATGAACCAGTATTTGTCAAAATAAAGTTAATCATTCATAAAAAGCAAAATTAAATATCCAAAAATAAATTAAAGAAGACAATTCCCCTGTTCTGTGCTCCACTCATTCAGCTTCTTCTCACAAGGTAATTCCTCTGTCTTCTGATGCTTGGTAAATCTTCGATTTGGCAAATATATTCCCCTATTCGTCTATTATCTACAAGTTTCTGGTTCCAGTCAAAGTTTTCTTCTATCCTTCGATTATGGTGGACGACAGATGGCAACTCGGAGAAACAACGTTTAATTGTTTTCCACTCAACAATAGCATACAGATATGGCTATGCGATTTCATCATGGGAAGTATAAGTTGTGTCGGATTTGAGACATAAGAATTCTAGGGTTCTTCAAAATTTTAACCTGAAATTTTGGACTAATTTGGGAATTTGAGAGACGATAATTATAAGTTTCTTCAATTTTGAGAGAGAATGGGTGAACACCGGGCGACTTCTATGTGTAGATAAATTCTGCACATTGGACGAAGGAGCAGTATTGATTTTTACCGAAAAAGAAACAGGGAGAAGATCTAATAAGGGAGGAAGATGAAGGGTTTTTTCGTAATTGCCCTTTCTTATCTAGATTCATTATTGAAACCTTAATCTTTATACTACGCTCTTGGCCATACAAGTAATGTGAAAGCTACAGTTGCTTTCAACGGGCTTCCAATTTTCCACCGAGCTCCTCATTAATAAAATATGGGCTACCAAACATTATAAATGGTGATATAACTTGTGTGAATAGCCCATATTAAGGGCTATCAAGTGAGGCCTTGAAAAAATTAATTTTTTAAGTTTTACAATACACAGTTTATTACCCATTCAAATTAAAGTTGGCGGAAAAAAATTCTTAGGAGGCGCTTGGTTAGAGGTATTAAGGGATGGTAATGGGAATGAAAGGGTATTAATTTTAATTCCTCATGCTTGGTTAGAGGTAACATGAATTCAAATCTCTCAATCATTCCTCTACATTCGATGTATACCCCCACCCCTTCAATCACTTTCATTCTCATTACTATTACCCTCATGAATGATTCCTATTACCATTGTCATTCCAAAATTTGAACCAAGCAGCTCCTTATTATATATTAAAATATTATATTACTAAATTTACACGCAAAAAGCAAACATAAATGTTGAAGTGGAATGAAGAGTATAACATGGTGCGAGACATATGTGCTGATTCAAATGGTGCGAGACAGATGTGCTGATTCCACAAGCACTCGTGTGAGGCCGTAATACTTTCTCGTTTCCCTTGATACGTACCCATTTTGCCATTTTGGTCCGTCCCAATACAAAGTATTCATTTCCTTTTTTAGATTGATGTGACACACAAGGGGCCCACAATCAATACTAATACAACTACACGCTACACATTAAAATATTATTTCTCACCTTAATACATATTAAAATATTATACTCCTTAATCCACGTGAATAAAGTAAATGTATACATATTAGAGGGAAGGAGGGAGTAACATTTATTAATAAAAAATTATATTTCCTCTGTGTGCTATACATTTTTTTTACACGTAAATTAAAGAGTATGAAACATTATTTAAAGTGTAGTAAGTAGTTATATTGGTGAGGTGAGTGAGATCCATATATTAAATGTATTAGTGATGTGTATGGGTCCATGTGTTTAAAATATAAATGTACCTTTATTACGGAAGCTCAAATTAACAAAATGCATATATTTTCAGCGAATAGAGAGAATAATATTTTTTTTATAAAAATTAAGCTATTTAAAAAACGTAAAACACAGTGACCGGACACTTTCATGGTCGTTGACAATTGACATATGGTGACGATGAGTTGAAATTCCACGTATATGTGGAATTGACATATAGTGACGATGAGTAGAACCTGAATAGTCACTCCCATCCACCAAATTTTTTTTAACTTTTTATATTTGAATTAAATGGTATTATTATTTAATGTGTAGTAGATAGTTATATTAGTGGGAATGTGAACTCCATATTTTAATTGTATTAATGATTTTGTATATTTGAATTAAATAATATTATTATTCAATGTGTAGTAGGTAGTTGTATTAGTGGGAGCGTGGATCTCATATTTTAATTGTATTACTGAATTTGTGTGGGTTTTATATATGTAAAAAAATAAATGAAATTGTTCGAGTAGGATGCCTAAGATTGAAAAAAATATCATCTTTGAAAGGGACAAATACTACAAAAAAGTTATTTTTTTACCAACGGAAAATTTCGTTGGTAAATGCCCTAATTCTGTTGCTAAATGGTGTTACCAGACGATTAGCAACCAAACTTTGTAGTTGTTAAAGTGGTGGTTGGTAAATATTAGCAACCAAATTGAGGTCCGTTGATAATATTCCGCTAAAAATCTGTTGGTAAAATTTCTGTTGCTAAATTTATTCGGTTGCTAATCCATTTGTAAAAATTCCCTTACTAATCTATTGGTAATAATTTCGTTGCTAATCCGTTACCATCCATTTGTAATAATTTCTTTGCTAATCCGTTAACATTGCTAATTCATTGGTAAATTTACGAATAATAATTTTTATTTTAAATCAATTTGAATAGCTCATTACATAAATAATATATTGTTTTTTTTTTACTCTACCTTAAATAAAAATAAGTATTCTAAAAGTATAACATAACATATACTTACAACTGAATTTACCTAAATATTTTTAACATAAATATCAAGTATCGTTAGAATGAGAGAAAGAAGTGCCTACATATTTTATCAAGAGATCAGTGCTAACTGGACAACACTGGACTTACTACCAAATAACTTGAATACATCCACAGCATTGCCGCTGAGGGAAAAGAGAGTAGAAACAAATGCAAAAGAATTTTTTTAAAAAAAAATTGAATAGAATTAAGGGCAAAGGGTCAAATTGGATCCTAATCTTATTTCTTTGGATCAAGTTAGCTCCTTATCTGATTTTTTTGTTCATTTAAGCCCTCCATCTATTTTAATAGGATCAAAACTGCCATTTTCCAAAAACTTTAAATATAAAATAGCTAAATTTTCTCTATCCTAATTAACTTTCCTTAAAAAGGGATTAACCCCTTTTGATATTATTAACTTCCCTTAATTTTTTGTTCATTTAAGCCCTCTATCTATTTTAATAGGATCAAAACTGCAATTTTCCAAAAACTTTAAATATAAAATGAGCGAGGCTTGCGTGCGCCCGGGCGTACGCCGTGCGCTTTTAAAATTTAGTATTATGAATAAGAGTACATTATTTTGTTCTAAAGGGTATACACTTTAATTAACAAGGGTACACCATTTTGTTCTAAAGGGTATACATTTTTCATTAATATTTTTTATTTTTCTTCAGAAAATAAAGGGTACACATCTTTATACTAAATGATATACAATTTAACACAAAATTCTAAAGGAACACACAAATTTTTGCCATATAAAATAGCTATTTTTTCTCTATCCTAATTAACTTCCCTTAAAAAGGGATTAACCCCTTTTGATATTATTATTGCTTCTGTCAAATCTCTATCTAAACCCTACTACCAACCGCCGCCATAGTGGCCGCCCTGCTCGGCTCTAAAAACAAGCCCAAGCTTCCGATCATCGTCATCCGAGATACCCCCAATGCGCTTCGATTCCTCTTGAAATCTCCTCCAAAAACAACGTTTGGAGAGCATCTTCTTCTATGCGTGGAGGTAGGAGAGAGGGGTTTGCAGGGGCGGCAGCACTGTCCCAACGTCACTATATGCCAGCCAGGGGCCTAGGGGTCACGCTGCAAGTTTGCTTCTCCATTCCGACATGGTGTTGCCGCCACCCGCGCCGCTGGGTGCGATTGGGCTGCCAATATTTATGTCTTGTGGGCAGGGGTTGGCAGTGGGGTTGGGAGGGAGGGGGAGTGTGGTGGTGCCGTTGATGATTCTGGACTCCAAGGGCTAAACTGTGTTAAAAGGTTTAATGTGTGTTTTGATCCAAAATTAATTAGGAGAAAGAAAAATATAACTATTTTGATATTTAATTTTTTTTGAAAGAGGGGGCAGTTTGATCCCATTAAAATAGATGAAGGGTTTGCATGAACACATTTATTGAAAGAGTGGGCAGTTTGATCCCATTCAAATAGATGGAGGGTTGAATGAACAAAAAATTAGGTAAGGGGCCAACTTGATCTTATGGAATAAGATTAGGGGTCTTGGTTGACCCTTTGCCCTAGAATTAATAACTCATTATTTTGCATGACGTTGGCCATTGATTATCAATGGAATTCATTCCGTTGGAAAAAATGCGAAACTTTTTTTTTTGTAGTGGAATGAAGTATTACAAATGTCTATTAAAACATAAAGATTGATTACGCTCCGTTTATTTGTTTGAAAAGTGGTATCGCCCATCCCAGATGTCTTTATTTCTCAACCCGACAGAGTGGTGGAGAGATAAATTATACTGACTCAACTGATTAATAGAAGTTAAACCACTACTCACTGCACACATGGAATCCCTTGATGTTGAGAAGTTGCTTCCACATTTTAACTGTAAAATTCGATCCTTGATCACTTAATATAAGATGTCATCCCATCGATAATAGCCATTAACAAATCAATTAAATTAAATCTTTTTAATATGTAATCAAATTTCTCCCAACGTATGTCTCATTCTCTATGCGGCTCTATTTGACTTGGGAGTAAATATTAAAAGAGTTGTTATTAAAAATAGATGAGACTGTTTCATAAGAATTTTTTTTACACAAATAAAAAGTGATAATTACTCTTAGATACAATTTATACATGATTATTACTAGTAGATACATTATCTCAAAAAAATTACAAATCATTACATTAGTGATGAATAAAATGTCACTTTTAACTTTATTTTAATTGTATTCAAAAAGAATTTAAAAGGTAGAATAATTAATATAATATTAGAAAGAATTAAATTTCATAACTTACTCCTATAAAATCCGCTCGAGATAAACTCCAATACCAAATCCTACGTTTAATAAATTAAAATCTATGACATTTATTATTATTCAAAATATACATATTCAGAAATATTTATGTTCAATATATTAAAATCTGTTACGTTATAATGTTACGTATTATTCAAAAGTTATGTATTCAAAAATATTAATATTTAATATATTTGTATTCCGAAAGAATTATCTTCCAATATATATTATTAAAAATTTATATATTCAGAAATATTAATATTTAATATATTTGTATTCAGAAATAATTATCTTCCGTGATTTACTCCCTTAAATATAGCAATAAACCTCCTTTATTCACGGTCCAAAAAAATTTTAACATTTATTTTTATTCGAAATTTATGTATTCAAAATAAGTATCTTCCATGATTTACTCCCTTAAGCATCGCAACAAACCTTCTCTATTCACAGTTATTCAGAAATATTAATGTTCAATATTTTTGTATTCAGAAATATTAATTATTTTTCATGTGCAGCATTATATAGTAATCAAGTGATGGATACAACCTCCCACTAAATATTAATATTCAATATTTTTGTATTCAGAAATATTAATTATCTTCCATGTGCAGCATTATATAGTAATCAAGTGATGGATACAACCTCCCACTAAAGCTACTCCAACGTTCACCCCCTCAGAATCAAATCTGATTGTCCTTCGCTCCATATACCCTTCTGCAATCCCCACCATCTCTAGTTTCCCAAAATTTTCACTTTCACATACACAAGATCCCAACTCCATCTCCCTAAACGCCACTGCTACAGATGGTGTTTTTACCCCATCTCCTCCTCCGCAGACCTCCGTCACCGCCCCTATACCCAGCCCCTCTTCCGCCACCACTTCCCTGTACGTCGCTCCAAGATTTATATCCCAACCGCTTCCTTTGGGAGTCGTCGCTCTGATGGGCCTCGGGGTAGACATGCACCAAAAAACCAAAACCGGCGGTTCGAATTGGGGAACCGTCAGTTTTAACCGGAATCGGAACCCCCGATTCCGAAATCGTAAAAAAAACCGAAACCGGTAGGGGAAGGTTCGGTTCCGATTTCTCATATTTGGGAAAAAAATCGGCGGTTCCGGTTCTAACCGCCGGTTTTTTAATTTTTTAATTTTTTTTCTTTTTACGCTTAAAACCAAAAAAAATTTAAAACCGGAATCGGCGGTTCCGAACTGGAATCGGAACCGACGGTTTCGAAACTGAAACCTTCGTATCCCGGTTCGGTTCCGGTTTTTCCTACCTTGAAATCGAAATCGGCGGTTCCGAACCGGGGTGCATGTCTACCTCGGGGCATGGGTTCTGACGAAGATACTTAGGGGATGTTTGTTCTAAGTTTATAACCCCGAAATTGAAATTGAAATTCTACACCCAAATTTTAAAAATCATCCTTATATATACCTATATACATTCTCTCTCCTCAACTAATACACTTTTTCTCTTTATCTCTCATCTCTCATCTACTTTCTTACATAAATTAATATATTCTTATACATTAATTTGACATAAAGTTAAAACCTACCATATCAAATACCCAAAACAAACACTAACATCTCTATTCATGATTTTCAAACTCCCCCAAACCCCAAAACAAACATCACCTTACATTTGCAGTTTTGGCTATCCAATTCCTTGGCTAATTGTTGATTTTGGAGATGGAATTAATATTGTAAGGAAAGATGAGAGTTCTGAGAGAGAGCATAGAGAATAAGATTTTTTTTACATGATGTTCAATCTTATTTTGTGTGGTAGATGATTATATTGAATAAAAAGAAATATTGTTAGGTGAGGAAAGTTATAATGAGAATTTCACCCTAAGATATTGTATCTATTAGTAATATTTTAATGTAATGTATCTATTAGTAATATTAGGGCTCTCACCCTAAGATATTGTATCTATTAATAATATTTTAATGTAATGTTTCTATTAGTATATTAGGGTATATTTTGTATTGGATAGTAATATACAATTATTACAAAACACGTATACAAAATAGAATAATATGCATACAAAATAGAATAAAAAATCATACACATATGGGTGCACCCTTACACCCGGGTGCACCTAATATACACTCATAAAAGATTATACGTGAATTGATAAAAAATTGATAGCGACGTTGTTAATTATTTCATATAATTCATATAAAATTCGTTGTATAAATAAAAAATAATAATATTTTTAATAAAAATAATAATATATTCAATAAAAATGATAATTATTATTTAATACTAAAACTTTAAGATGTCACCGTACTACGATAGTTTTGCCTAAATTAGAGCAGAAAAATATAATTTTAAACTCTGTAGACTCTGATCCAAAGTGTTAATGATATCTCAGAAATTCTTCAAGTTTCATACAATAGAGTTTATCATTTTATGTAATTAAAGGTATTATCTCTTACCCTTATTATTAATAAAATATTATTTTTGTCCAAAAAAAAAATCATTAAAAAGGGAAAAAGATGGCGCAGGCTTTGACGGCAGATAGATTGGCATGTGTTTTTGTGGTAACTTGTTGAGTCATTATTAAATGGAGCATTAAGTAGTCCATTAATTAAGATTATGATGCCAACCCTATAAGATTATGATGCCAACCCTACCATTAGCGCCCTTACTGCCCTTACTCTGTGGATTGATAGAGGAGATAAATCGCACCTCAAGTGACTTATAAGGGGCTCACTGTTAAACTTGTGCTTGCAAGTGACCAAATCCATACCAAATGCGGATTCGAACTTCCACCCTACAGAATCAATGGAAGACCTTTCCATTATCCCCTCTATTAATTGAGTTATGGCTGAGGTCGCCAATACCATATTAATTGCATTTGTGGATGTTTTACTTTACTCCATTTTTTTAATTTTCTGAGGAGATACTCCTATTTTATTTTGGTTTGAGCATGTGTTAAGTGGACCCCACCTATATGATGTCTGTTAGGATTCCAATAAATGCACAACCACCTGGACAATTTATGTAGTCCTTTGACTGAAACATTGGAGTAATGAATTTTAATGATAAAGCATAAAAGAAATATATTAATTGCATTTGTGGATGTTTTACTTTACTCCATTTTTTTAATTTTCTGAGGAGATACTCCTATTTTATTTTGGTTTGAGCATGTGTTAAGTGGACCCCACCTATATGATGTCTGTTAGGATTCCAATAAATGCACAACCACCTGGACAATTTATGTAGTCCTTTGACTGAAACATTGGAGTAATGAATTTTAATGATAAAGCATAAAAGAAATGTGTGTTTAAAGTTGGATTAGTAGGCTAGGGTTGTGTAAGAGGAATAGGATATGTGTAAGAGGAATAGGATAAGAATGGAATGATTTCCAAGACATTAATGGGGAGAATTAGTATAAATGGTGTACCCCACCATTAGGGGCCCCCACCGCCCCTGCCCTGGGGATTGGTGGAGGAGGTAAATCGCAGGATGTGCCTCAAGTGGCTTATAGAGAGGGCTCACTGTTAAACTTGTGCTTGCAAGGGGCCAAATCCATGCCAAAGTCAGGATTCGAACCCCCACCCTGCAGCAACCAAGCTCAGCTGGAAGGCCTTTCCACCCTCCCCTCTACCACTTGAGCTATGCCCTGGGGGCGAGAATTAGTATAAATGATTTGATAATGAGTAATGAGAGTGCAAAGCAAATAAAGAGGGAGAGATGAGTAGCAGAGGTAATGACTTATGGCAAGAGCAGTAACAATTTCTCCCTTCCTTCCTAATCCAGTAAGTAATCCTGCCTCTCTCTCTATTGTAAGTGTAACCCAACAATCAATCATGCCCTGTTTCCTTTCTTCCACATCTTCTTATCTCTTCTATCTTTGTCCTTTCTTTGTTTTACAACTTCAACTTCACAGACACAACAATCTTTCTTTCTAGGGACTAGGGAGTGGGAGTGGGAGTGGGAGTGGGAGTGGGACGATATGAATATGAATATGAATATGAATCTGGGTATTCCTTTTCTTTTATGCCTCCTCTTGCTTTCTCCCACAAATCAATTGAATAGCTACGAAACGCAGGTTCTTCTTCAGCTGAGGAAGCACTTGGAGTACCCCCTTCCCCTTAACGTTTGGGAAATCAACAATGCTAATGCTGATTTCTGCACTTTGCCCTCACCTCCACAGATGAGCATCAAATGTGACAACGACTCTGTCACTGAGAATCATCGGAGATAAGCCTTCAAAGGTCGGTACTCAATTCAAGGGATTTTCAATTCTAAATCAAACGCTGTCCCAAAGATTCTCTATCGACTCTTTCGTCACAACGCTCGCCAGGTTATCCAACTTAAGGGTCCTCACCTTAGTATCCTTAGGCATTTGGGGGCCGCTACCCGATAAAATCCATCGCTTGTACTCACTCCAGGCTTTTGATATGAGTTCTAACTTCTTGTTTGGTTCTATTCCATCCCAAATCTCCAGATTGGTGAACCTTCAGACTCTCACCCTCGATGCCAACTTTTTCAACGACACCTTCCCTTACTGGTTGGATTCATTAACGAATCTCACCAGACTCAGCTTAAAGAACAACAGGTTGAAGGGACAGCTTCCTTCTACTGTTTCTAGAATTGCAACGCTATCTGAGCTTCTTCTGTCGCACAATTTGCTCTCTGCGAAATTGCCCCATCTCACCAGCCTTAATAATTTACAGTTGCTGGATTTGAGAGAAAACAATTTTGATTCTCAATTGCACCCTCTGCCAAACAGATTGGCTAATATATTTCTTGGGAACAACTCATTTTCCGGCACTATACCCCAACAGTTTGTTAATCTGAATCAACTTCAGCATCTTGATTTATCGCACAATCATCTCACTGGCCAACCTCCTGCTCTGCTTTTCTCTTTGACAAATATTACTTATCTCAACTTATCATCTAATTCTCTTAGTGGATCACTTCCCAAGCATCTCAAGTGTGTGGATGGACTTTCTCTGGTTGATCTTTCTGATAACAGATTGATAGGGCAACTTCCAAATTGCTTGAATGTTGAAGCAGATAACAGAATGGTTAAGATTGGCGGCAATTGCTTCTCCGTTGATGCCAGAAATCAGCATCCTGCTGCATATTGCAAAGACATTGATAAGGGTAAAACACAATCAAGAATGAAGGTAATAATCATTCTAATTGGGGTGGTTGGGAGTATTGTCATAATAACGGTAATCCTCCTCGTCATTGGTCTTTGCTTTTTCCGTGAAAGACGTTAGAGGAAGACGACCTTCATTCAGCATGTTGCACCTAAGGTTAAGCAAGATGAACCCCCATCTGGGATTTCCTCTGAGGTCCTTGCAAGTGCCAGTGAGTTTTATTTTCTATGTTAGCATAATATTTTTGTTTATTTTCGGTAAACAAGAGTACTTATTTAAGTAGCACAAGTTACCAGCATTAGAGGAATCTCCACTGTCCATCATCCTCCATTTATGTTTCTATGTTTTGGTGGAGGAAGCTCATCCTAATATTTCACATTTTGTTTTTGTGCTTCAGGGATCATTTCTCAAGCAGCAAAAGTTGGGCCCTATAGGGTGTTTTTGGCAAAAGAACTGGAAGAAGCCACAACAAACTTCGATAAGTCAACTCTTCTGGGCGAGGGATCTCTTGGAAAGGTCTCTAGAACCACAATCCATGTTTCCCTTTTCCATAGTCAATATTTATTTTGAGCATCGATCATGAGTTGTGTTAAATGAAAGCATAGAATTACTGTAAGGAGAAATAGCCAAACAGGTATTCAAGTGGAAAATCTTTTATTCTACTTCTGCAAGTGGGATCAGCATTGCCTACTTTAGGGAGAGGGGGTCCCATGCTTTATGGAATGTAGCACATTTTGCTATTTTTAAAGTATTAGCTTCTCTCATAGCCAAAAGATGCAGTTAACTAAACCACTGCCAGCAATATAATGTTATCATGCGTATGTTGCATTAGGAGAAATGTGATTCTTGTCGAAGAATCAAGAAGGCATCTAATCATAATGTGGGCTTAGCTAACTCTACGACAAAGGTTCAAAAGTTGGAAATAGTTCATTAAAATGCAATATAAATCCTGGGTTATGCTCTCGGAGGCACATTTTACATCCTTATCGCTGCCACTAGACTATTTACTAGAACATAAAAGATAGTATGATTCCAGGAACACCTTCATTCTTGGAATCTATTCTAGTTTGCGGTGACTTCATTTTAAATTCTGCAATTGTTTCTTCAGATTTATAAGGGAAAGTTAGAAGATGGCACCCTTGTTGCCATACGATCTTTGGCTTTACATATAAAATACTCAACTCGAAACCTCATGGTGCGGCTTGATTTGCTCTCGAAGATTCGTTATCCTCACCTGGTTGGTCTTCTCGGACACTGCATTGATGGAGGGGTTCAGGATGATTCAACTAGTAGATTGTTCCTTGTGCAAGAATTTGTTCCTAATGGAAACTATAGCTCTCATCTTGCAGGTACTAGAATGATACAAGTTGTTTGAATTGATTGTTGATCCCCAGATAAGATGATGGTTTGCTGGATGAATAAGCATCAAAATCTTAATAAAATGATTAACTGATTTATTCAATAGAAATTCAATGCAACTCCATCTTTGTTTTTGAAGTAAAATGGTGTGTATAACCTGCTGCTTTCAGAATCTTGTGCGATTTATTCTTTTAGTAATGTTAATCTACAGAGACATATCCAGAGAATGTTCTGAACTGGTCAGATAGATTGGGTATTCTAATTGGTGCGGCCAAGGGTGTCCATTATCTGCATACGGGGGTTATCCCCCCTTGTTTCAGCTATCCCCCCTTGTTTCAGCAATGGGCTAAAAACAAGGAGTATACTGATGGATGAAGATGGCATTGCAAAGCTGAGCGATTATGGAATGTCCATTATTGCGGATGAAACAGATGTATGTAGAGTAGTGTTGAGCTTATATAGGTAGCAATGGTATGGTTTTAGAGTTTAACAGTTGTGTGTGTGTTTTGTAGGCTAGGGGAGATGCAGCTAGAGCAGCATCAAGGTACAAATAAAGAAATTAGTTGTTACTCCATTAGTTATAATGCTTGATTATAGATAAAGATATTACTGTATATATGTTGTTGCAGGGATGATGTGTACGACTTCGGGTTGATATTACTGGAATCCCTTGTAGGTCCGGTTGCAAGCGAAAAAGGAGAAGCATTTGTACTGAATGAAATGGTATGGTGGGGTGGGTGGTGGGTTTGATGTGATAGATGAAATGAATAATAGAATAATGTTGATGTACACTGCAGACATCGTTTAGCAGCGAAGATGGTCGACGAAAAATAGTGGATCCAGTAGTGTTGACAAGTAGCTCGCAAGAGTCGTTGAGTATTGCGATATCCATCACAAATAAATGCATATCCCCAGAACCCTCGGGACGACCCTCGTTTGAAGATGTACTGTGGAACTTGCAGTATGCTGCTCAGCTTCAGGCGCACCACAAATCACAAACGCCCGACCTTTGGCTCACCAATGACTAACTAGTAACTACTACAGCCTACTTTGTTTATTAATCAGATTGTAAATGTAACTACTACTACTATTCTTTTATTCACATATGTATGTATATGCTCGCATCTTTTTGTGCTCACTATTCAAATCTGCTACTACACTCCACTCTGCTGAGTTTGATTTTTCAATCTTTTACTCTCTCCATCTCCACACGGCGGTTCGGCTCAGAATGAGACAGGTCTGGTCTGTTTGGGCGGGGGCATCTTGTCATCCTATCCCCATTCTAACAAAAAATATACATGTATCTGTTTATAAAGTGAATCATAACTCAGAGAGTGAAAGTGAGTGCTTGTCTCTTTAACTAATTTAATTCAATTAAAAAATTTCGCATTTGTACATGCAATTGTGTTTGTGGTGAGATGCGAACATCACAACTATCCTATTTCTTTCTACTTTTCTTAATAAATGGAGTAAATAGAAGGTCTAATGTCAAATCTCCATCTACCTCAATCTCTCTTGCTGTGTAACTTTGATTGCTTTCTTTTTAATTTTATTTTATGTACTATATGTACATGGTAAATTGTTATTCGTGTGATTCGTTGTGGGTGTATTTTATTAGGATCATAAAATTATTACTAGTATTATGATGTTTGAAGTAGTTTGCCTCTCGATTTTGTCTTGCAACTGTTTTTTTCTTCATCTTCAACTTGGTTATGTGCACTGATGACCGAGTTTTGATTACTGTTTCTCTTGTTTCTGTTAATTGTCCTTTGAGCAAGCATTTTATTGGTTGATGTTGTGTTGTATCCTATGATTTAGAAACCGAAGCAGATTGGAGTGTTACTTTATAATCATGCTTGTTCTGAAGTGAGATTATGAGGACCAAAACCAGGACACTTCAGTTTGAATACACAATCAATATCCAGGAGATCAACCATCGAGGATACTGATTCAATGGGAGCATGGTGATCACCAATCAAGTTGTGCCTGATGATGGAAGAATTCAATTCAGTCAAGGGTGGTGCTGCACTTCTGGATTTGGCTGCCTACGGCCTGGCCTTATTAAAGAAAGTTTTGAGTATTAACTGCTACAGGAACACTGTCCAACCACTTCTTTTCCTTGATATCCAGCCTGTTGATACCACCCACACATCAAGGAATGGTTCCATGAGACAACTTCCAGATGACAGGCATCATGGTGAATCTGTTTCAGCTACTACTGATGTTGAGGCTTCCTCCCACTCATCGCTAAGGTGCAGTGCTAGTGCTTCATTTACTTGAAGTGACATGTTATCTCTATTCAAAGTCTCACACGTCTTGCTTATGAATAGTCTTTTACCACCATGACATAAACATCTTCTTCTGGTATATGCATGATGTGCTTGATTTTGTAAAAGGTGAAGATAAATTGCAGAACGAGAGTGTTGCCGTGAATGGTTGTGGTGGTGAGGCAAACGTGACAAATCAGGAGAGGAGAAAACTACTGGATCTAGTCTGAGTTCATCTCATTCCTCATCTATGGATCAATCTTCTGACCTTGCTTGGATCTCCAAAAGAATTTCATCTCAAAGTCTGCAGTCATCTGCACTGAAAGAAGCAGAGAAATGTCACAACTTTGGCACAGAGTGCATTCAGGAATGCAAAAACTAAACCCAGCTCTGAGAAAGCCATATTCAGGAGTCCTATTTCCAAAGTTAATTCACCTGAGGGATAAACATTTGGGTTCTGGTGCTGAGGATCTGCTCATGGCTGGAGGAAGAACAAAGTGTCCTCTAAATGGATTCACAGATAATAAGGCCAAAGAAAAACATATAGTAAAAGAAAGAAGAATCATGTTAGAGGAAGGACAAAGGATTGAGAGTTTGATATCATTCATTGGGTCAACCAGAAAAAAAGTCATTCTTTTTTATTTGGTCGCAAAGATGGCAATGCAGAGACTAATACCTTTCAAATCGAGCGGTTGGATCAGAGAATAAAAACTCGAATTGAGGGAAGCAGCTGCTATGGAGGTCAGCCTTTACTCGGAACATGGATTTTCTATAGAAGGTCCATGCTCCAGCTCAGAGCCTCTCCAGGCTCTATTTTCATGCCAGCAGACGGAGAGGAAGTGCTGCCAAAAGCATCGTCTCTGGATTGGTTTTGGTTGCAAAAGCATGTGGCACTGATGTTCATAGGTATGTCTCCACACCTCTTCATACTGGGCAATGTTTTACCTTCGTCTTGGAAGCATCAAAGTGATAAAAGTAACAATCTTCTCCTGCCAAATGCATTCAATTTAATATAGGTAATCTCTTTGCAAGTTATAAATAAGGGTAAAGGCTTTAAAGGATGCATGTGAAAGTATATGTCCTGTTCGAGCGAAACTCGTACTTCCAAAACCCTTGGACCCTAGACTCACGTGAACCATTCTAGGTACGTGAGACAGAGTTGAGCAACTTCCTCTCTAGATCGTAATCTTTTTTTGATATACAGTATACTCCCACTAACTTATTAATGGATGGATGCTGTATTGGTAAGACATGGATACCAAAGGGGGTGGTGTTTTTTGTCAACCGGGAAAAGTAAACAATTATGCATGCTAGCCCTCAACTCTTTGCCTCAAGGGTTGTGCATATTTCTCACTTTTCTCCGTTGGGAAATTGGTCCAGATTGATGTGGATGATGAAAAGGATTCAACATCATTAAAACCTTTCCACCGAGTGACCTTATGATGCTGCCCAACAAAGATGTGCTATTGAACAGAAAAATCAGAGAAGAGCTCGTGTTTATTTCAAATTAATCGTATCTAGTGTTGGCTTAGGCTGTTGATCATTCGGTTGCTTCAGTTGCCAGTGTAATTGGCAGTTATTCTAAGCTACAAACGAGTGATGATGAACTGGAGTCACCTCGTCACCAGTTCGATATCGAATGGTGTGCTTCTACGAGTGACCAACAGTATTTCTGTGCATTGAGCTCGAATATCATGTTTCATAATTTATTTATTATCATAAAAATTAAACATAGAAAATGATACTGGTATTCTTTAAAATGCACAATATCCAGCCCCATTTATCTTAAAATTGATAGTTTTAGTTAAGCTACAAAATGGAAAGATGTTTTAGACGTTGCTTGTTTGTTTTTATGGCATGTACAGATAGATAGATGCGCAAGTCGAAAAACACATCTCAGTGCAAGCACAAAAAATAATGAAAATCCTCCATCATACAAAATTGCATGGATCTACCAATAGTCAAGCAGTCAATTTGTGCGATGAGTGGACAGCAGAGTTCATGTGTTGCAGCTGCAGTGCAGCCAAAAGACTTTCCCACGCATCCCTATCTCCATCTCCACCTCCACCTCCACCCAAACCCACACCAACTTGGAAGTCAAGAAGCTTCCCCTGTTTCCTGTAGTATTCTTCTACAGGCTTCCTCTGACAACACAAATACTACGGAGTAAACAACACATCATTGACATACAAACAAGTGAGAATTAAGGAGGTTCATACCTGCTCCACATACATTCGGAGTTTCTCCTTCCAAAATGTATCTGCATCGCCCCGAAAATGACCCCTCTGTGTCTGTGGCTCAACACTCAGATACCCTCCTGCCTGACAAGGAGAATACATTCCATCCTCCAAATATTTTTTCCTCACACATTCCTCCATGCACTTCAGATTCACCACCAAATCTATATCAGCAATTCCATCCAACACCTCCTGAAACAAAAACGTAAATCTTAAACACACAAACACCAACAAATCCACCAGATATTAAAAAAGGCCAAGAAGCACTAACAGCTTGAATCCTCGTTCGAGGGATTCCATCCAAAATGAACCCAGTTTCACCTCTAAAATATCCTTCCTCCAGCCTCTTGTTTAAAAGCCCAAATATTACGTCTTCTGGAACTAACTTTCCTTGGTTCACTGCACTGGCAATCTGGTTTAAACATCCAGCAGAAATAGGCACGCGTCAGTAGTGATTTTACATAATCAAGCAAGTTATGGCGTCACTTATGAGTTACGAGGATGAGTTAGGTCATCGAAAGATATTACAGGCTCCAAAGTTTTCATAATTACACCAAATAAGCCGTGCATCTAGGGATTCATTTCAAGAGCAACTCAATTAAAACGATGCATTTGACAATAAGCCAATAATATTTCATCGAGATGAATATTACCGTCTTATACAGAGGGGAACCAGGGTTGAGCTCCTGACGAACCAGAGAGCCCATAGAGATGTGGGGAATGTCCAGAAGTTTGGCAAGCCGCTCGGCGTACACGTGACGCCTCACCATTGGATCGCCCATGATCACCCATTGCACACCCCTCCCCATGGTTTCCCATCCATCCGATTCCTCCATTCCTCTTCCATGAGGTTCCGCTTCGTCATCGTAATCGTAGTCGATCTGAACGGCGGCAGCTGATCCGTAACCTCGGGAAATCCGCTTACGCAGCCGACAAGTGTGCCGCGCAGCCAAAACGAGACGGCTGAGCACAGTCATAATGGAGGCGCGTTGAGAAGACCAAGGGTTTCGAAAATAGTAAACGGAGAAAGAGAAGCTTCAGGAAGCGGGTGAGAGAGAGAGAATTTGCACGACGAGCACAACTTGCCCCTGAGAGGGTTTAGCTGCTTTTCTGATTTCTAATTGACACTGCTTCTTTCGGATATTACGTTTCCTACCGCTACCTATAATTTTATGGGTATTTTGCATTTTGGACCATTAACTTCAAAGTATTCCCTCTCAACCCCATTACCTCGATTTCCCCTACGCATTTTCCACATATAACTACTCCCCCCATCCCATAATACTTTTCTCACTTTCCTCATTTATTTGTCCCACAAAATCTTTTACCCAAAAAAAGGAAACACCACTTTATCCAACAACCTCAAAAGTTACTTTAATTTCAAATTTGTCACTCATTTTTCACACACATATCATTACTTTATACTTTTTTATTACTTAAAAATACTACAATACCCTCCAAAGTCAATAAAGTTGGTCAAAATGTACAACTTTTCGTAAAAAATATGGAACAGTAAAGGTGAAAAGTTTTCCGAGACGGATGGAGTATTTTTATTACTCTCTCTATCTGATTTGAACCACACAAAAGTTGACATATGTTCAGAAGTACAAATATACTTGGGAGCTATTACATATTTATTTTGGGTTTAGTAGAATATATTTAAATTTAGTCAGAATTAATTAATGGGGTTAATTGAAAAAAAACTACGAACTTTATTCATATTGCAAATTAATTCTTACGAGAAATTGCAAAAAAAAAAAAATTGCAACATTTAAGTATTGTTACAAAATGCACCAAAAAAGATCATACTTCTACTCATAAATTGGATTTTTTTTTTATTTTGAAAAATGACATTCCCATCGAAAACAATATACTCGTTCTGTTTCTTTGAAAGACATCAATTCTTCATTTTAGGTGTATCTCAAAAGGTATATGATTTTTACATTTGTTTTCTTACATAAATATTCAGAATATAATATTTCAATATATAGTGAATTGCTATAAGTAATATTTTAATATATAGTAAATAATTATTAGTATTTTAAGTAAATCCCATTGAAATATATCACATCTAAAAAAGCAGATGTAAATATAGAAGTGGGATGCCCAAATTAAAATATGTCAAAATTAAAATGGAGGGAGTACTTTTTTTAGTAAATAGCGTCTTATCAAAAAAATCATACTTTTAATCATAAATTAGTTTTTTTATTTTTAAATATGACATTCTCATTGAAAATAATATACTCGTTCCGTTTCTTTGAAAGACATCAATTCTTCATTTTAGGAGTATCCTAAAAATTCTTTACATTTGTTTTCTTGCACGGATATTAAGAAATATAATATTTTAATGACAATGACTAGGGTGGGAAGGGGTTACCAATTTTGAAATTTACAACCTCCTTCTTTCACTTTCAGTGTGTGTTTTTATTTTTTTCATTTTTTTAATTTGATGTTACTGTATTTTTTTTTTCGTTTTTTTTAAATTTTTTTGTTTATTTTTTGTTTTATTATTTATTTAATTTTAGGGATATAATTGTAATTTTACCTTTGTGGTTTAGGGTATAATTGTAATTTTATACTTGTGGTTTAGGGTATAATTTATCTCTGGGGTTTAGGGTATAATTGTAATTTTACCCTGTGGTTTAGAGTATAATTTATCCCTAGGGTTTAGGGTATAATAGTCATTTAAATATAATAATAATTTTAAAAATAAAATAAAATAAAAACATTAATGAAGGAGTAAAAATTAATTAAGAAGAGTGGGGACCAAGGGGACACCAATTCAATTGGTACCCCTGGTTGTACCCTAATCACTCTCTATTTTAATATATAGTGAGTTGCTATAAATAATATTTTAATATATACTCCCTCCGCCCCAGAGAACCCTTCATCTTTACTGTTCCACGTTGTTTAAGAAAAATTACTTTTTAACTTTTTAAACTCATTTTTTGGAGGGTAAATCTGTCAAACATTAAGGTTTAGGGTTTGGATTAACTTTATCATTAAAGTTAATCCAAACCCTAATTACCGAAAAATAAATAAAAATACCAAAAAATAAAAAAAATTAATTCCAGAAATTATTTTTTTTAAAAACTGCACCTTCAAAAAATCAGCAGAAATTACAATAAAATCTCACAAAAATTACAGATTTGATACATCATTATAATAAAATTACATAAATTACAGAAATTAAAAAAATTTTGTTACACTTCCATTAAATTACAGAAATTGCAGCATTACATAAAAAAAGAAAAATTACAGTTTTCTTCTCAATAGAAGAAGTTAGAGAAATCTTCATTTACCTGTTCATATATTACTGAAAAGACAAACAATGAAGTGAATTCATGTGAATATGACAACAATTATAGAAAATGACCTTTAGATAAATTGTTAGAATCAATATTCATACAAAGGTGAACCATCAGCCTATTTTTTCATCATTTGGAACTTGTTTCCCTCCTAAAACACCTTAAAAGTGATCTATTCCCTCTAAAATTGTCCTTTACTTTATTTTCCCACCAAATATTTCAACAAACCTCCATTTTCCCTCTAATTTTCTTTTGAAGCATTTTTCCCTCAAATTTTAGTTTCATCATTGGGATTTGTTTCCCACCAAACTGTCATTTGATCATTTTTTTGTCACCAAATGTGTCACTAACCCTCTAATTTTTTCCTCTAATTTTCTTATGAATCCTTTTTGAATTTTCTGAAAATTCCCTCCCAAGTTATCACAATAAATATGGTGGGACAAAGGATCAAACATTAATGCACTTAGTTAACATTAAATAGCACCCTCAAACCCAAACCTCAATCCACATACAAGAAATCTGATTGGGCAGTTCCTTTTAAGGCATAACAGCCATGGAAACATTCACCATGGGAAAGCTAGGGAGGCAGCACTGATATTTGGGGTTACTAAGAGAACAGTATTCAATGTTTGGGCAGCTGCTAAATTGCATATTGAAGAAGACAAGCCAGTCCACTTCATTTCTAACAAAAAAAGGTATTGCAAAGCCAAAAAGGGTTAACCTAGATCCTGATCAAATGAAAGAGATTGCTTTTGAAAATAGAGGTATAATTAGAGGTTTTGCTGGGCAGTTGAAGGTGTCCAAATCAACAGTGGGAAGATGGATAAAAAAGTGAGAGATCAAAGCTCATACAAACTCAATCAAGTCTGAGCTAACTCCGCAAGCTTCAAAGGCTCAACTTCTGTTTGTATTAGATTCATCATGACAGTAACGTAGAAAAATTGATGTTTGATGAAATGTACAATGTGGTCCATATTGATGAAAAATGGTTCTACATGACAAGGGTGAATGAGAGGTACTACATCATACCAGGAGAGGAAGAGCCACACCGCACATGCAAGTCAAAAAAATTCATAGCCAAAGTAATGTTCATGTGTGTCGTATCTAGGCCTATACTTGGAAGTGAGGGGCAGGTTTTGTTTGATGGAAAAATAGGCATCTTTCATTTTTCAAGGATTGAGCCAGCAAAAAGAAAGTCAAAGAATAGGGCAAGGGGGACATTGATTTCTAAACCATTTGACACCGTCAATAAAGAAGTGATAAGAGACTGCATAATCAATCAGGTAACTCATGGCCCTCTTTTTAGGATCATTTACCAGTTTGAAACAATTAGTGTCTTTACATGATTAGTTTCATAACTTAGGTATTGTCTTTATTAGTTTACTTTCATAAGTTTCTTTACCCAAATTGACAGATAATTCCAGCCATAAAGGCTAAATGGCCACCAAATATGAGTAAGGATATAATTATCCAACAGGATAATGCAAAACCACACATACTTGATACTGATGTGGACTTTGGAATGGCTGCAAGATCTGATGGATTCAACATCAGACTTCTTAACCAGCCTCCAAACTCTCAAGACACTAATATCAATGACTTAGGGTGGTTTAGGGCCATATAGTCACTATAGTGGGAAACAGCAAGCTACAATGTGGATGATTTGACCAAGAATGTGAGGATCTTCTATGACAACCTAACACCAGCTACCCTCAATAATGTGTTTCTTAGCCTACAAGCCTGCCTAATTGAAATAATGAAGGTAGAAGGGGGTAACAACTATAAAGTGTCACACCTGGGGAAAGATAAGATGATAATGAAGGGAACTTTGCCAATCAATCTTGAGATTGATGCGGAATTGGTAATAGGCTGCATATTGAAGCTGCTAGGGGAGGAGTCCAACTACAAGTTGGTTAATGACATTGCAGAACTTGTGCAATATTTTGGTGTTTGATCATCTACTATGGATAATCTTTTTGTTGTTTATGCTCTGAAACTGACCATTTTTTGTTGTTTACAGCATAAACACAGGAGTGAACAATGTCCTTTTGATGTTTATGTGTTGTTTAAGCTGTAAACAATCAACCTATAGTAATGGTATGACCTTTTTGTTGTTTACAGCATAAACAATAGGATTGTACACTGTCCTTTTGTTGTTTAGTTGTAAACAAACATCATGTATGGCCTTTTTGTTCACAATGCTCTCAGAAAGAATTTCATCACTGAGCATGGTCTCCTAAAAGGCTTCTTATACCAATTGATGACTGTTACGATATTAAAAAAATATCAAGCGCCTCCAAAATAGGTATGAAACTTAATGGTGACACTGAACACCTAATTTCAGGGACAAGAACAAGTTTATCTAAACTTTTTCTATCAAGAGAGGTACTTAACCCTCTGAATAACAACATCATTGGGTCATGGTCGCCTAAATAGGTATGTATATACCTATTGGTGACTCAAGTTCATATTGCATGATCACCACAACATTGAAACCTTAGCCCTCGGAATAGATTCGTCATTGGGCTAATTTAAAACCTACATTTAATCCAAAATTTAGTCTGACATCATCAATACAGTACTCATGGACAATTATTATTAGCCACCAAAAGCCTCACAGGGACAATTAAAGAGCAAATCAACCATAAATATCCACCAAAATGCATCACATAGCCACATAGAGGCCTCACAGGGACAATTAAACACATGTTGCATTCAAGTTTAAACATTTCAGTGTCTCAAAGGGCCTATTACTGTCCAAATATTCTCATCATCAACTAGCAAATGCCTCAAAGGCTCAAGAAGGAAGCAAATAGAGCCTCACAGGGCCAAAATAGATGCCTCACAGGGCCAATTAATCACTTGTTTCACACATATAAACAATTCAATGCCTCACAGGGCCACATAGATGCCTCACAGGGCCAAATAAACTCATGCTTCATCAATTCAGTGCCTCACAGGGCTAAATCAAGTGTAGTCAACATCACAGGGCCAAATAGAGCACATGAAGCACGTACCAAGCCTCACAGGGCATCCCAAGCTACAGAATTTAAAAAATGAGAGAAGATAGGGATGTACCGATAAGTTGGAAGAAACATACAGACCATCTCGTAGATGAACTGTTGATATCTAACAGATGCATCATTTTGGGGCAAGTTTTCCCCAACATTTGCAGCCCCGATGTTGGACTCCAGGACCACTGTTGGGTGGTCGGAATCTCGGCGACTGTGAGGGAATCTCCGAAACAGAGACTAACGGGGCAAACTTTTTGGCGACTCGTCCTCAACATCGGAGTCCTCAACCACATACGCAACATCCCCGAAATCGGAAAATAAAGAGTCGGGAATCACCAGATCATAAACTTTCCCAGCGAAAGAGGGGAGATCGACAACTGAATCCGATTGTAAGGAGTCGGGAACCACTGTGTCGCTGGTGGTTCCGGCAAGATCCATTGCGGTTTCAAGTCCATCGACGACCGACGGCATGGAGTCAACCCCAACCTCCATCTCGCTCCATCTATACTCGGATCCCGACCATAGATCTAGTATTTCAACCTCAGAAACATTAAGTGGTTGAAGATGAAGTGAATCGGACATCGAGGGTTTAGAAATCGAAGTCAAAAAATGGTAGGTCGTGCCCAGAGGAGCAGAGGAAGGGGCTAGGGTTCCTCTTTACGCTGCGGAAGCATGGATCGAAGGAGTAAGCGGTGTAAGATGAAGGGCTAGGGTTTAGTCGCAATGAAAAGGACGAGAGACGAAAGGAGAGGAATTAGAAATAAAGCAGATTGAAAGGGAAAGGAAAAGGGTGTGGTCCAAGTGTGGTTAGGCCCAACTAAAAGATTAGGGATGTTAATTATGTGGTTAAGAGGACCCAATTTCTTTTTTTTTTAATATTAGTATAGTTAATGAGATGACAAGGGTGTAATTGATAGTTAAGTAGGGGATATATGTCAAATTTTTTTGCCAAAAATGGGTGGTGAAGGGTATTGTGGGACGTCCAAATGTAGAAAGGGTGAAGGATATTGTGGGAGGAAGGGAGTAGTAAATAGTTGTATTAGTATTTTAAGCAAGTCACATTGAAATATAGAGGTGGATGCCCAAATTAAAATATGTCAACATTAAAATGGAGGGAGTATATTTTTCTTTATTAAATAGCGTCTTACACTAAAAATGTGCACCTAATACATGCACTCTAAGTTGATATGCTTAAAATAAGACGGACTATAGTTTATAGTTATTTTATATATAATTTTTTATATTTTATTTAAATTAACTTTCTTCATCCACGGTTAGTACATATATTTAATTTTGTATAAAAATTAAAAATATTATTATTTTTTGGATGGTAAATAATTACACTAGCGAGATATGCTAGATCATACTGTTTCAGAAAAATAAAAATAGATATATAAGAACAAATGCCTAAAATAGTAAAAATTCATACGATAACGTGATGGAAGGTCTTAGGCCCTTAAAATAAAAGTTACTAAAATTGTGGATGTTCACCCCAATTGGATTGTTAAGTTAATTATGAGGAAAATTGGTGGTTAAAATAAAAGATGCGATGATTTATGGGGGATGGAGAGAAAATGTGAGGAAGTTTTATTTTATTACTAGGTGACCGACACCTCACAGTGTGAGATGTTAGCCCATACTATTTTGTGATGTGAACTTGTATCAACTTGCCCTGAACCCGTATCTTACAATTTTAATTATCATACAAACTTTGCTTCTAAAACGGATGATTTAGCTTTTGAAATAATCATCTTTCTAGTTGAGCTGCAATCATTGTTGTTCAAAAGATCTTGATATGCTTAAAGATGTGCTAAAGAAGTTGAGCTATCATCTCTATTGTTCAAAAGATCATGAACAGTTTCAAATTGTGCTAAAGTGCTTGAAGGTCTGCTATGCTAAAGCTGTTGATCATATAAGCCACAATTTCCAAGTGAATGCCATTCCGTAGACATTTTTCCAGCTCTCGCAAGAATTGTATGGGAGTCGTCCCCGGAGGGACTTCCCGAATGACCGTACCGAGGAATTCGATCATATAAGCCACAATTTCCAAGTGAATGCCATTGATTCTCCATTCATTGGAACCTATGGAAAGAACAATTAGATTGAGTTAACAAAGAAGGCATGTGTTGTTTTGGTTCAAAAAATAAACACGGTAATTGGAGTTTGCCAAGGAACACAAACAAAGATAATTATATATGTCAACAAAGATAAAAAAAATGAGAGAGAGGAGTGACTCATGGTGGTGATATATGAGAATTTCTAAACGGAAAATAAGACCAATGCCATGTCCGACAAAATCCACCACCACTAAGAAGCCATATTTTTCAGCATGCTCATTGACAAGATTAACAACATGAATTGCAAGCTCATGGACAAAGAAACTCTATTTTCAATAAAATATAAATGTGCCCTTATAAATATTTGATAAAAATTTATGCAGAACCGAATATATAACAAGAATACATGAAATTCAGGACATTAAACTTTTGAGTCATTCCCCTAATTTAATTTTCAAAGAGATAAATCTCCCAAATTCAACATGAAGTTGAGTTGGATAAAGGAACCTGATACTCTTTCCAAATTTCCAGAACAGAGCGCTATCTCAGCGTCCACACTGAGGAATTCTTAAACCACATATATAGGAATTCATCACATGAACATCCTATACGTAAGCAACCGAATAAAATCATCGATAGAAAGACAAACAGGTAGCGTAACTAAGAGCAGAAGGTACCTTTATAATCAAAATAACCTTTTAATCTCCAAACACCAACTCTTTTTTAGTCTAATTTTGTTTAAATTACAGTCGACATTTAATATCGATATTCACACTGTCAACTATCAAGATAGATATTACTTATACAACATCACTTGATACCTTCATCACAATAAATAAATAAATAAATAAATAAAATCATAAATTATAAGTCGAATCAAACCACATATAAAATACTATTAAAACAAAAAAAAACCTTAAAATTACCTGAAGAGCTGATGAGCAAAGGCAAGAGTTGTAGTCGTTTTTCCAGTACCCGGAGGACCATAATACAGCATGTGTGCACACTAAAAGTTTAATCAAACCAAAAAAAAAAGAACAGGAACAGAAAATAAGAACTTTTCAAGCCTTACATCAGAAAAACAAAAAGAAAATAAATTGATGTTACATTTTTCATCTCAAGAGTGTTTGTGAGAACTCGAACGATCTCTTCTTAGCCTTCACGTGCTTCGGTGTGTTTGTTCTTTGCTAACTATACGAGTCATTTCTTGGAGCAAAAATATTTTTATTTTCTTTGAGTTGGCAAGGCTGAGGTGACAGTATGGGCTCATGATCAGCTTCTTAGTCTGATTTGATAGATTTTGCTATATTGATAAGAATTGATAATGAAGTAATGCAAAATTGTTTGCATACATCCTCGTGTGATGAAATCATATAAATGTATGTTTTTCTTATTTATGAGCCATGTGTGAAGTAGTTATTGAAATTTAGCTAGCATTTGCAAAGTCCATAGTGAGATAAAGAAATGCTTATACATGATCACTTGAACAGTGTGCTGTTGTAGAGTTTTAAAGCACGGTGCATATATTACTCTCTCATGAATTTTAAGTTTAGGAGTTGAAAATGTCATATTCTTCTTTGTTTTACGAAGATTACGACTCAGAAATTGCCATGTGCTACTTAATCTAAAAGAATCATGCGAAAAGATTATACTCAAAAGAGAAAAATCATTCCTTTAGCATGAAAGGATGTCTGTCGGCAGCCTAGGCGGCTGACTCAAGTGCCCCCCGAACCGCTCGAAATGGTCGTCTATTACACGGCTCACTAACTCTGCCTGGGGTGGGGGTACATATTATTCTATTCGTCGGCAGTCTGTTAATCCAAGTGAGTTTGAGTGCAAGAACTGATATTTGTTTCTTTAACTTGCCATCACGATATTCTAAAGTCCCTTCACTGCATCAGAGATATAGACTAATAGACTAACTAAAGTACAGACTAATTTTAACTATAAACATGTTTTGGACTCAGATACAGGTGTCAAATTCTAAGATGATGTCCATATTTTGTTATTATTCAGATAACTTTTGTCTTACATTTTATTAATCTCATTTCTTGATCTTATCGCAGTGTTTTTACGGCATGATTTAGAAATAATATAATGTACATTAAAACTCCTTGAGATAGAAGAAAAAAAGGGAAAAAAACTATGGTTGCAACGTATTTTTTCGCAAGCTATCAGAATAACCAACAATCTCTTTACAATAAGAAAACGTTATAATGTAGTCAAGTGTCATATATATCGCGTATGCAATTGGATCAATCAGAACTGTAACATTATTGCATTCAATTCACGAATACATCACACTTAACTTATTGAAGAGCTGTAGGTCCAATCCTACTCAACTATGAGAAATATGATAGCAAACTTTAAATTGCATATGCAACTACTCTGAAACAAGGGCAAGTATTAGGGTTCGGAATGGGCATAATTCTGCTCATTGTCTTCTGTACATATGAACTTGCAATTTGGTATGGAGTCATACTAAAAATAGATAGAGGTTGTTATAATGGAGGGAATGTCATCAATGTTATAATAGCCATGCATCATGATAGGGGTAATGCAAGTATGATTACATCATTATGCAGTTATCTTGAAGTTTATGTACTCTACTTTAGTGTTAACTTTAACATGCTTCACCAGAGCACTTGGCCAAACGTCTCCTCCTCTAAATGCATTCGCAGCAGGTCAAGCTGCGACTTACAAGATGTTTGAGACCATCAAACGTATGCCAAATAGTTTAATTAGCTAATGCATACTCAAAAGCTAAGAATTCATGTGTTCCATAAGGGGGAATAAATTTTGATGATTAGACAGAATGCAGCAGCAAAAGACAATGTATATGTTGATCAGCCTAGAATAAAATAGCATCCTGAGGACTACTCAGTGCGTTGTTTGAAACGTATCAATCTACATAAAGATAAATACTCAGCAAATGGAAAATACGATATAAAAATAGGATTTTTAAATTCATAAACAATTTTATAACAGAAACTTCCCAGAACATCCTTACTTAAAACATGAAAGAACAATGAAGCAGATTACTAATATACCTTCAAAGGATGAGAAGATGCTCCCTCGCTGATAAGTGGGAAAAAGTCTAAATCATCATTATCATCAAAATCTTCATCATCAATCCTTTGCACAAAAGTGGCATCTGTTCTTCCTTGAGTTTATTAGAGTGCATAAAAGCCTGTCAGTGGAAACTCTGGAAAAACAGACATATAAAATTAGGAGAAAGTATCAGAGCGAGAGAAACATAGAGAGATGGAATATCTATCCCTCACCTCTTCTTCCAACTTTTTCTCCATGTCAATAAATGCACAATTTATTCAGCAGTACAGAACAATCATGACATGAAGCCAAGAGGAAGTCTATGTTGTCAATATAGCAAGGCAAAACTTATTACACCTTCATATGATAAAAATTATCTCAGAAATTAAAAAAGCAATGCAAAATCTTACCACTTTCTTTGTAAAAGGGGAAAATAAAATCAAACTATGAGAAATTTGATCGCAATTGAATTCAGATATATGTTGAATACTATATGGGTTGTAAAATTGCAAAGCACTATAGTAGTTCCTAATGTAAGGAGATGAACAAGTGTATATATATAAAAAAGAAGTCCTTAAATCTCTCTCCCTTCTCTTAGTGCTTCTGACTTTTCTGCTAATTTGACACCATCACTGATCTCTGTTCATGTTGTTGCTCAAGAGAGAGAACAATGCAGTATCTCAAATGATTTTCAACCTCCGATCATTTTTTGTATCAATTTTAGTAATGTATATCATACTAATATATGGGTGTCTTTTGAATTAGATTATAAACTCAGATAAGAACCCTAGAAATCAGATTCTGATGCAATTTTGGCAAATCAATCAAGGGCACGAATATACGACGATCATCATGGAAACCCATATCAGAGATACAGAAAATCAGGGAGAATAAAGAGTTTACCTGTGGGAAATATTCAACAGCGAGCACGAAGAAACCACAACTACCCTGACTTTGATTCTTCAGCGCTGGCGACAGCGAGAGTGCAGTGAAAAAGAAGAGAACGGCGCGACGGCGAGTGTGAGGCGGGGAAGAAGAGAACGACGCGAAAACCATAAATGATCGAGCAAACAGAGAGCTTTAGTAGATGGGGAGACTCCCAATCAAGGACAGAAAGCAAAAGAAACAAGCACACAATCCTGGCTATGACGGCGCTAACAAAGCCCAACACGCAAGCAATATTATCTATTCAGTTACGCAAAATCACAATACCGAACACTGTACAGAAGGGGTGGAAAATTAGGGTTTCCGTTCACCGGTAGGATTCCAACTGACATGTAGTGGAATCGAAAACGTATATTGCAGACGAACAGAGCTGAAGGAAGGGAGAGGGGATATTACCTGTGCGTTGAAGCACGATGAATAAAAAGGTGGGGAGAACAAAATGAATACAGCAGCGTCTAGAAGAGTGAAATTAGATGGGAAACCCAAATTGAAACAGCGACCGGCCGGAGTGAAATCAAAGGAGGAAAACCAAATTGAGGAAGGAGTTGAAATGTGAAGCGGAGGAGATGATTTTCGTATAATCACAGAGAAAACCGACGGAAACCGACACGTGAAATGTGGAGAGGCGGACAGCAGGAGCAAGCGCCATCTCTCTCCTTTGTCGTGAAATAGGGTGACCGGCTACGGTACAGAAACTGGCCAATTCTTGGCTAAAATCTCTTTATATATAAGTATAGATGTGAGGGGTAATTTGGGTGATGAAGGAAAAGATTGTGATGAGGTAATGTAAGGTAGAGGTGGCAGTAGTAGGGTTGTGGCTGAGTGAGCGACACGTGTTGGAGGGAGAACCGCATTCCTTCCGCGGTGGTGGTGACTAATTGAATCCTAATGGCCTTGCAATTGCGTTTGTGAGTTACTTAGCTTGCTTGGGTTTATCATTTTCACCGTTACATTATATTCTTTCAATCTTAACTATTAAAAATTTTAAATATGAGTGGATATCTACCTAACAAGTTATTAAAAAAGTGAGAAAATAAATAGATTCTCTCTCATTCTAACCCATAGTTTAATTGCTATTAAACTTTATCTTCTTAATAAATTTACTTTTTATTAAAATTTTCAAATATTTATAATTCTCATATTATATATTTATTATTAATAAATATTATATCAAATTATTCGTCACTTTAAAATCTTTAATTTGATATTCATATAAGCTATATAATAAATATTTGAAATATAATATTAAATTAAATTAAAGTACATTTAATTACATTTAATAATTAAAATTTATTACTATTGGTTAAAAATATCAATAAATTTAGGGGATTATGCGGTGCATATGTGCACTTATATTTTAAATTTTTAATTATTTTATTTTATTTAATAGTAGAGATCGAATTAAACTATAATCTAATTATTAAAATGGTTCAAATACATAGCAGTTAGACTCATAAATTTAAGGGTGATTTTAGGCATCCCATTATTTATAGCTTTAAAATAGATTAATGGGTAGTTATTAAAAAAGAAAATTAATAATATTATTTTATTTAATGGTGACGATTAAACTAAAAATAATTCAAATGGTTAAGATCGTTTAATTGCACTAGTGCACCACATTTGAACTCTAAATGTAAACATACATTTATGTTTAACTATTTCACGAATATAATTCTATAAGGACTTGATCTCTTGTGTCCTCAAATACACAATATGTGTAAGGATACAATATTTTGATCTAAAGGGGGTGTACACTTTAATTAATAAGAGTACAACATTTTGTTCTAAAGAGTATACACTTTAATTATTATTATTTTTTCAAGAAATAAAGGGTACACATATTTATAATAAAGGATGTAGTACTACTTAATACTAAAGAGTATCTGGACGCACGACCGTACACACAAATTTTAGCCTTCTCTAAATAAGCCCGCGATCTTAACTCACATCTTAACTTAAATATATGAAGAATATTTATTATATTTAGATTATTAATATTATTATTATTATTATTATTATTATGCATATATTCAATCTATTTTTTTATTTCAATTATAATTTTATAACAATAATTCATTTTTAAATTTTGAATTTTTAAAATTGTAATTAATATTTAATTAGTTCGAATTATAATTTTATAAAATTAATTCATTTTTAAATTTTTGAAATTTTAAAATTGTAATTAATATTTAATTCATCTGAATTAATTTTTTTATGGGAAGTTTTTGGTGAGATTGGGCAAGACCATTTTACATTTTTTAATTAATTATTACTTTTTCTTAAAAATATTATCAAATTTTCTATAAAATGTTACACTTTTTATTTATACTATAAATAATTAATGAAATAATTTACTATATAATTATCACTTTTTATCAATTAAAATATACTTTCATTAAAATGTTATCACTTTTTATCTGTGTCCTACGGAATGGCTACTTGACATGATCTCACACAAATATTTGCCTTTTTTTTTCTTTTTTAATGTTTAATTATATGATGAATAAAAAGTTATAATATTTTTAAAAAATGATATCTGATTAAAGAAAACAGATATCAGTTGCGAGTGAAATTTGTATGATGAATAAAAAATTATAATCTTTTTAATCAAAAGTGATATTCGTCAATTTTTACTATTTCATGAACAATTAACAGTACAAATAAAAATAATATATTTAAAAGAAATGATACATGTAAAAAAAAAGAAGAAGCTATAACTGATTAGTTGAACTATTGCAAAATAATTAACTGAACGATTAAAATGTGATACAAATTTTTAATAAAAAGTTTTATCTAATTAATAAAAAGTGATTGTCGTTTAATTGAACTATTTTATTAATAATAATTAGAACATATAAATAGTAATAAAGTTTTTAACAAAAAACTTATAGCTAAGTATATGTCCAATTAAATTATGGTTAAAACTTGTGTGCATTTGGGAACACTGTGCCTCTAAATTACGCATTTTATTTAAAAAATTATAACATTTAGTATCGAGTGGTATACCCTTTATTTAGTATAAGAATATATACGTACCCTTTATTTCATGAAAAAAATATTTTTTTAATCAAATATTTATACTCCTAGTATTCATAAAATTACATTGACAAATTCTCTTGTGAGACATTATGTATGTGAGACGGGCTTGTGAGACGTGTTAAAGTATTCATATTATATAGATAAAGTATGCTTAAGGGTTGTTAAAGTATGTTTTCTAAAATATGATAAATGATGAATTAAAGTATGATGTTAGGGTGTTATAATATGATTCATTATTAACATACTTTAATTATAAATAAACATATTTTACCTATGTAATAAGCATACTTTAGTAATGAGTTAACCCATCTCACAAAAAACTCGTCTCACAAGAGAATTTCTCAATTACATGTCATTCCCGTTTAACTTTCCAACTAAATTAAAATTATCGATTTGTTTTTATCTATTTTTAAAACAATATACTACGACGTATAAATATTTATTTTTAAATATTAAAGAAAAAGAAAATAAAATATTTGATGTGTGAAATCGTATCCTACATAAGAATTGGGAAGGGCGTATAGTAGGAATTAATGAAGAGAGAGATAAAATATTATAAAATTAAAATAAATATATTTAACAGTATATAAATGGGTGGTGGACCCCACATTACCTATAACCTGCTGCAGATTTGGATCACCATGAACCTGGGTCAGTTAGCATATTTACGGTTCATTCTCCTTCCAAAATAAAATTTGTATAGACAAGTTGCATCAAGTAATATCTATTAACCATCGTGATTTTGGTAATGGAATAGCCAACTAACAAAAATGAAACGCCATTTCCAAGAGGCGAGTTTTAATGGTTGAGGCCCATCTCTATTAAACTTCATAGGGCCGGCCCATATGTAAAATTACACTCAACTGAGTTACACCAGAAATAGAGGTGAAGAAAAGTTCGGTTCGGAATGCCTCCTCTGTTTAAGTAGACACCAAAGGGGATGTAAGAAATTAACACATTTCTTCCATTCTAAGAAATCTAATGTAATAAGCGCTATGCACCATCTTTCTATGGGAAGTAATGAAGCAAAGCTCTCAGTAAGAATTTAAAAAGTTTGCAGGGCATTATTGCAATTCTCCCTTGTTTTGGGCATTGTTAATAGATATACATACTCTATATGTCTCACTAAAAGAGTATTTTTATAATATGGTGCGCAACAAATTAATAGAAATAGTGCCAATATCCAAATGTGTTCAAAATTATGAGTGTAAAATTAATACCAACATTCATCTAACTTTTATATCTTTTATATTTAATAGACACATTTTGAACTTAAACACCCCTCGTTTCATCTTATTAATTTTGCCACCTGGACGGCGGGCGATAGAGCGACTTTTCGGTGGAGACTAGAGGTGGTGGTATGGCTTACGGCGGCAATAGTGGAGGGGCGACCGGTGGTGATACGGATGGGGCTGGCGATAGCAGTAGATTGGTGGCGGCTGCCCGCGATCGCCGGCAGCTGGGTGGAGGGGAGAGGATTTGGGGTGGGAGTGGTAATTGAATCCAAAAATTAACTATTGGGAATAATTAATAACCTTTTTAATGAAAGTGTTGATAATGATTTTTAACTTTAAAATTTAGGCGGTGTTTGGTTGAATGGCTATGAAAATAGTGTTTTGATTCTCACATTTGTAGGAATCAAAGTAATCAAAAATGGGATGAATCAAAATAATTCCTATCTACTAATAAAGTAAAACTCATTCCTATACCCACATTTTAACCAAACACCCTCTTATATTCTTTCCATTCTGCACTAATGTTTGTGTTATTCATTTTAATTTGTTTTAAGTTAAGATTTATATTTCAATTTTTATTAAATGGGCCCACACAAAACAATTAATTGTTTCATAAAGGGTCCACACACAATATTAATAAAACTACACACTTCATATTAAATATAATTCCTCTAACATCATTATACATTAAAATATTATATCTTTTAGCATATCGGTAAAAAGCAAACGTAGGGAGTATATTTTAAAAATTCTCCCATAAAGATATACTCCCTCTTTTGAGCTTTACATATTTATATTTTGAGCTTTACATATTTATATTTTGAGCGTCTCATTTAAATCTTTATATTTTTCTTTTTGATATATGAGACTCACCTAAAACTATTAATATATCACTATGGAATCCATATTCAACACTAATACACATACATATAAATATTGAAATGAGACGGAGAGAGTATGCAATCAAGAAAAATGAATAGTATGCGGAGTATAATACTCCCTCCGCCCCGCACCAAGGGTGCATTTTGCTTTTTTGCACTTAGATTAAGGAGTTATTATTTAACATGTAGTGGGTAATTGTATTAGTGGAGTGTGAACCCCATGTTTTAATTATATTAGTGAGTGAGTGTGAGACCCATGTGTATAAAAAGAAAATGAAACCCTTTGGGTGAAACGATTAAAATGGAAAAAAAGAAACCCTTGGTGCAGGACAATGAAGTATACAGTGTTACTTTTCTTTTTCCTTCTAAAAAGCGTGGGGGAGGGGCAAAATAGGAAAAAGGTGTAAATAGGCGGAGGATGAAGATAGTTTACTAAAAAGGGTAGGCGCCGCAGCCGCATAGGTGTGGATGGACGCTGGGTGTCTGCCTGCGCAGCTGTCTTCTCTATCAATTGGTTAAACGACCTTCACCGACCAACTCTATTTTCATCATGTCTTTCTCTCTCATCCCTCTCTCTTCTCTCACCTCCAAATTCACACATGTGCCCGAACTTTCTTCCTTATCCTCCACTGCTAAGGCCTACTGTTCTGCCCTTTTTAACCGCTCGCCTATTCATTCTCATCATCGCCCCACATGCTCTCTTCCAATCAATTCCATTTCCAACTTTTCTTCTATGTCTAGTGGCAGGGATGCCAGCTATACCGATGCTTGGGTGGATCCTTGTGCCTCTGCAAATGACGACCTAGGAGTTTCTGATTCTGATGACGATGACCTGCATCAACTCCTAGAATGTAATGACAACCAACCTTTTTCCTCTTTGCCAGATAGATGGCATGTATTGGGCCTCGGCCAAGCTATGGTACTACCATCACTTATTCTTTCTTTTTTCCCATTTACATCAGCGTTGTTAGGTTTCAGAAAAGTATTGTCATTTCCCAACGACAACTGATTCTTTTGAATTATGATTGTATGAGAATTTAAGTTATAAAGAAGTTTAATTTCGCCATTCTAGGTGGATTTTTCTGGCATGGTGGATGATGAATTTCTTAATAGACTCGTATTAGAAAAGGGCACAAGGAAAGTAGTTAATCATGAAGAACGGGGTATAGTTTTACGGGCCATGGACGGATGTACCTACAAAGCTGCTGCTGGTGGGTCCCTTTCCAACACCTTGGTAGCCTTGGCAAGGCTTGGTGGCCAAACCGTTGGAGGACCTTCATTGAATGTTGCCATGGCTGGCAGTGTTGGGAGTGATCCATTAGGTGGATTCTATAGGTAACCTTTCTTGTTCTTGTTTTCATATCCTTGCAACTTTTAGTATTTATTATTCCTTTCGTAAATTCATCATGATAGACTTTTTTTTCAATGTTTCCTCATACTTTCTTCCATTTCATTTCTGTAACAACTTAATGCTCCCAGTCTTCTGCAAGTGATCTGTGGAATGCGTTATGATTATTTTTCTTGTTTAAACATTTTGTATTTTTCTCTATGAAATCTGCAATTTTTTTTTTAATTTTATTTTTGCATAGATCCAAGCTTCAGCAAGCCAATGTGAATTTCCTTTCAGCACCAGTGAAGGACGGAACTACAGGGACAGTTATTGTTCTCACAACTCCGGATGCTCAAAGAACAATGCTTGCGTATCAGGTCAGTAGCACTGTTCACAGTGAATTTTATTTATATTTTATGGTGTACCCCACCATTAGGGGCCCGCATTGGTGGAGGAGGTAAATCGCAGGATGTGCCTCAAGTGGCTTATAGAGAGGGCTCACTGTTAAACTTGTGTTTAAAAGGTGCCAAATCCATGCCAAAGGCAGGATTCGAACCCCCACCCTGCAGCAACCAAGTTCAGTTGGAAAGGCCTTTCCACCCTCCCCTTTACCATTTGAGCTATGCCCTGGGGGCTTTATTTATATTTTATGTACAGAGGCTGTGACGAGATACTATATGAACAAGCTCTTGGATACACAGTTACTGTATAAGATTTTCTCTATTTTGGGTTCTTTCAAGCTCCCATGTTCATGAGTTTTTCAAATTAGTTGCATTCATGTTTAGTTCCTGAGAAGACTATCTTCAAGCTAGCGACTTTTCCTCCTTAATGACCTGAGGAAAATAATTTCAAGCAAGTAATTCTTGTGTTTATTTTCTCTCCTTGAAAAGTCTATAAATCTTTATGCAGCAATTCACCAAGTGGAAGGAGGATATGCTATAAACCTAGTGTAAAGTACGATTGATTCATGATAATACTATGAAGATTTTTCATCAATCAAGTTTGCAGGGCTTGTTGTAGACTTGTAGTCAGCATTCATTTACTGCCAACAATAAAAAACTAATATAGAGAGCTTCTTACTATGAACCAAAAAATGCAGAGTTTAAGGATAGAAAGCATGTTCCTTGGGGCAGAAGCCGCATAACACGAGCATAAAATTCGACATTGTCTAGATATTGTGTATTAAGAATTTCTGACTCATGGTTAAAAGCACAACTAATCATATATCACTTGACTCTTGAGGCATGTATCATACTTTGTGAGCAGCTCTTGTCATGCGCATCTCATTTAGCAAATGCTGCATTGGATTACCAATAGATAGGGTCTGTGATTCTACTGTTTACCCCTTAAAGAATAGGTCTGTAAGTTCAATATCCATATCATGTGAAGTTAGGTTATTTATCTCATAAAAAGTCCATATCTATCCTCTTGGCTGAAGAATTGTGGTAAAGTCATTGTAGTTTAATGCCCATTAACAGTCACATGTAATATTACCGTGGTTGCAAAATTCATTATTTGTCTTCTTTTGTCCCTTAAGGAGATTGGCTGTGATTTCCAGACTGTTCTTATACATTCTTTTAAAAAAAATAATAGATGAAGTAGATAGTTCTATGATACACTATTACACCCACAAATTGATTTTGCTGATAATTTCAAGAAATGCTCAGGAAATGCGTTATTTGATGAAATCAGGGCACCTCGTCAAGGGTAAATTATGATCCGTGCTTGCCCAGCTTGATACCCAAAACAAGTATTTTAGTTGTTGAAGGATATTTATTTGAATTTCCTGACACAATCAAAACAATTGCCATGGCATGTGAGGAGGCCTGCAGGTGTGGTGCTTTGGTTGCCATCACAGCATCAGATGTTAGCTGCATTGAGAGACATTATGATGATTTCTGGTAAATACCTTGTAATATGCTTAATTCCTTATTATTTCTTCAACAGCTAGTTGGAATTGCTTAGGATAAATTGTATTATTGTAATTCTTTTTTATTCTTGTCAGGGATATCATGGCAAATTATGCAGATATTGTCTTTGCAAACAGCAATGAAGCCAGAACCTTTTGTCATTTTACCTCGGAGGAAAGCCCGGTTTGTGCAACAAGGTACCTTAGTCATTTTGTTCCATTTGTTTCAGTGACAGATGGGCCAAATGGGTCTTATATCGGTGTAAAGGGAGAGGCTGTATACATTCCCCCAACACCTTGTGTGCCAGTAGATACTTGTGGAGCTGGGGATGCGTATGCATCTGGCATATTGTATGGTTTGCTACGTGGGGTATCTGATTTGAGAAGTATGGGTTCATTAGCTTCTAAGGTTGCTTCGATAGTTGTTGCTCATCAAGGAACGCGGTTGAGGGTTCAAGATGCTGTTAAGGTAGCTGAATCATTCACATTCCATCATGAAAGCTCGGGTATGTGGTCAGATGTAGGTTCAGATCAAATCTCGAGCTTGTAATATGACTACAGGAAATCTATTTTTGAGGGAATAGAAAAGTAAAAGGAAACCATCGAACTTGCTTTGTTGTTAATAGAATTGTGTATATTCAAACTAGCTGATTCAAATTATTGTTAGCCTATTCTTCAATTGTAAGTTTGTAACAGAAAAAGATATTGAAAAGGTACATGTATTTTTTTCGCGATGGTGTTTTTGCTTCTTTGGACGACGCTTGTGTTTTGTGGATAGTAATATTCAATGCTTTTGATAGAATAGGGAAAAAGAACTGGATGTTGACTTTACCTCACATTCATGGTTGTTTGTTGACTCTTTATTAATATGTTGTTGAAAGGAGGAAAGATGGGTTAGACTAGATTCAGTGTTTTCTTGTGTTATTAAAAGAGGGTTAGAGCTATTGTCAGCTGAATCTTTACTGAGAGCATCCGAACATTAAAAAAATAATGCAATAAAAGTATTAAATTACCCCACACCCTTGATAAAAATATACATTTAAGATTTTAAAATATTCACAATTAGTTTTGCTTTTACCACCCAAACTCCATGTTATATCCAAATGGAAGGATAACTAGTGCAGCAATATCAATGTTATTACAAGAAAAGAAAAATCAGTCGAAACATGGCGATGCATGAACAATCGATGCCACCCTTCAACAACAATGGTTGCAATGAAATGACGCCATTCTGCGTTGTCTATAAATCTCCTCCTTTTTTTTCCATCTCTCCATCACCGCCAACCTTTCCTATTTTTCCCCCTATCCTGTTTTAATCAACAATGACTAACGGAATCAACGATGGCAACGAGGGTTCATCCAAACCCCCAGCCACCCCACCACGAGCCGGCGGCAATGCTCCTCATTCCAGCCCTCGTGGCATCCCGTCTTGAAGACTCAGGGGTCCTAATCTGCCTATAGGCGTTCCTGGCCACTCCTCATTACGGTAGGCCGCTGCCGCACTGATTGTTGCAGGGATCCGGTGGTTGGTAAAAGGTAGACCGATCGGATTTAAGTTATGTTGGATGTGTAAAGCAATATTAGGTAGAATGTATTAATTTAAATTGAATTTAAATAAGGGTTATAATGGTCTTTTCATTATCTATATTTTTAGTTATTGGGTGTCCTTAGTAAAGATTTGGATGGTAATAGCGCAACACATTACTTCAATCCTCTGGGCTCTTACTGGGCTTGCGAAGGGGAAGGCCCAACAAGGGCGGGGGAGGAATTATTGGCCCCCAAAACCATTTTCACCCCAGGCAGCTTCCGTGTTTCCATTCAACTAACTCCCCTTAATTCAGGCTCTCCAAAATCAATCAATTACTACCATATCTTCCTACTCTTTTGCAAAACGCCCGGACAGATGATGCCCATTCAATTGATCCATAAGTTGAGAAGAGAAGGTACTAAAAAGGATAGTTAGGATTCAACCAAAACAACAATATCTTCCCGAGTTTTTTACTCAAAAGTAAGTTTCTAGAGTTGGAAAAAATTAGAGTACTATATCAGAGAGCAATGAGCCAAACGAATCATGAAGCATTAAAAAATTATAAATTGTACCACTTGTGTGTATTGTACAACATTATTTGCCAATTAGTTACGAGATAGATGAAAAAGCGCTAGATCTAAAGAAGAATGAATGTAGCCATGAATTAGGATATACAAGAATCACAACATTACTGTATCAGGCCAATATGATCTACAACAGGTGTTTTTCACTGCGTTTCACACGCTAAAATGCATGCAGCAATATTATACAAACATTTGGCCAATCATTCAAGAATTATATTCAGAGGTGAAGAAATAAAATGATTCCGAACCTCAATTTTCTTTTAAATCATTATTATGTTCCATAAGTGGCTGCGACCTGCATAAGCACAAAATATATAAGGCAACCAGGCTGTGGGAAATTTTATAATAGTTACTTATCTTGATAATAAAGAATATATATATATATATATATATATATATATATATATATATATATATATATATATATATATATATATATATATATATATATATATATATATCCATATTTATTATAAAATGATAATTTATACTAAACAATAGTATTAATTAGTATAATATTAACATTAACAGATTTATAATAACCACAAGTCAATAAAACCACCAATCTGCTTATTCTCATTCTGGTTGTTATTGTGATAAATATTACGCCATGTTTTAAATATTACCTTATCCTTTTACTTCCAGTTATATTTCACTGCTCAATATATATGGGATAAAGGACAAAATACTAGGCAATCTAATGCACCAATATACAGTTAAAACCATATGGAATTATCAGTGCACAAAAGGTACAGATCTTTGTAAGATGTGGAAATCACATTTCAGTATATCTAGAGTAGAGAATTAAAACATCATTCACAAGTACACATGGTAGGTAACGGACACTTGATTTCTCTCGAGTTAAATGTATACACAAACAGCATAGCTAACAAAATCTAGCTCAGACAAACCATGTGGGAAACCCTATAATACATAGTTGTTAAAAAACCAGTAAACAATGGGCCCAGCCTGATTAACCCTAAAAAAATTAGGGTTAGGGCCAAGAAATTTGGTCCCATTTAACATCCGGTCTTTTTGGTCCGAACCGATTAGCTTGTGGGCTAATAGGGTTGGTCCGCAGGCCAACCGCGTCGGCTGGGAGTTATTATTATTATTATTTAATTTACCTAAACACCCATAACTTATACATCAATCAATGTATGAATTAATTTTGAATTTGTTATATTATTTATAACAAATTTAAATTTATAATTTTTTAAATATTTTTTATTTAAGGTTATGTTCACGTTTTAGTTCCCGTTTACGTTTAAACAGGCCGGATTAACTCGAAGCCCGTTAGGGCTGGCCTGTTTAACATTTTTGCATGCTGGTACATACAAAAGTGATTTACTTATGCAACGTAATAATATAAGTCGGAACCAGAAGGCCGTACTCACCAAATTGATGCATGACTAATACCGAGCCCATTACATGTAAGTATCATTCCTTTAAATCTTGATAAATATTCCTGGATGGGCGGGATCAAGAAAGGAGTCAAAGATTCATCCATGAAGCTGAAATCACTCAGAAGAATAAATCCTCAACAGGAGTAACATTATAAAATAGTATGCAGAAAATACTAACCCGCAGAGTATATTTGTCAATCTCATAATTACCATTCAAATCATACTCAAGCCTCTTATCTGGATCACTTAAAACTACAAAAAATTCAAAGGAATGGTGGTAAACAACGTAGCTCCAAAGAGATATGAATGTTCCATAAAATTACATATGCAGGAGTCCTATTAGGACAACAGGGTCTGAAGAAATGAGACAAGTTATTTCCACAAACCCTGTCATGTCCAAAGGACATAATTATCTCTATGCAGAGCTTTTCAGGTTCCAATCATTTAAAAAATTTCAGCTTCAGATATCAATGATGAAAGTAGCACACAGAAAATAAACCCAACTTGCAAATGTACACATCACACTTCTTGCTTTCAATACATGTCATGGTTGTCCTGAATGATCTTGTTTTTAATTACAACTCCACTTTCTTCAATTAGATATTTCAATTAAACTTACAGCACTACCTAATTTCTGTAGTAATATAACATACAGCAAGTGCTGAATACTGATGGAAGCAACTAAATATCATCCAGGATCATGATAGCTTAAGATAATTAATAAACTACATGGAAAATCCAATTGAAGCTCACACATTTGGTTACCTAATAAAATTAAATAAGAAACATTAGGCATTCAAGACGAAAGAGGGAATGCAAGAATTGTGAGCTTAGATAAGCCATCACCAGAGTAAGCTTCATTAATTTCTTGAAACTTTGCAGTAACAGCAATATCACCCTTATGTTTGTCAGGATGCCACTTCTGCACATCGACAGAAGGAAATTGAATCACTTATCAGTACCAATCATCCATATCACACATATGAACACTGATGGGGACGGGGTTTGATCCATTAAGTATAGATGCTTCAGAGAAGATAAACTATCAACCAATGCCAGCTTTCGGTAATTAAATCGTATCTTCTCATCAGTTGCATCATAATCTACTTCCAAGACCTTGTAGTAATCCTAAAACAATTATAAAAGGTAATCCATTAGTCATACTGCATGCTAATGACTAGATCTTCTAACAGATTTGTAATGTTTTTCTTAGAAATACTAATAAATTAATTAATTAATTTAACTAAGAAACTGATCGCAAGCGTCTCGTGCACTAATTGAGCCTTGAGTACATCCAGGGTGCACAGCACAGATCTGTTGAAGCTTTTAATTTTAATGAAAAGACAATAATGCCCTAAAGACAAAGAACTGAATTTTAGGGCAAAGCTTAAATCTAGGTGAAAAAAGGAGCACGCAAGTCTCTGCCTTGCTCCCTAATACTCCACGAGACCTTGCAGATTAAATAAGCTCAACACATGGTGCAACTGGATTTCTTGATTTTTTTTTTAATTATTTCTTTTATTTTTTTTTTTTGGCTCCTTAACAAGAATTTTTATCGCGGTACAAAATAAAATTGAAATTTAACATTTTGGCAGCTTAACTGCAGAGAATTCACAGAAGCAAGTTGAGGTAAAGAAAAAGTAGAAAAGAGGGTGTAAGCAAGTGAAATTTGAAGCAGAAAGTAAGTACCTTAAAAGTGGTGGTGGGTTTGTAGTCCATAAGCTGTTAAGAGAAAAATTCATTTCATGGAGGAATTGAGTGCGTGAGAGATAAGAGAGAGAAAGAGATGATTGTTGATTATTCTCAGGGGAGAGGAGAGGAGAGATGGGATTGGAAGTGTTCCTTGATACTGGGCTGGGTTTCCTTGTCCATTAGTACAAAATGGGCTTCGGCCCGTTGTGATATATTTTCCAATTTTCATTACCACAGACCAAAAAGACACCAGATTATCATTTAATTTTGGAGGGTGATTGCATTGGTATTCAAAGAAGGAACGAAGGTTGCTTAGGAACCATATAACTTGATATATATTTTTTTTTTGGCAAAAGCTTCTGCGCTCCCGGGGACACAGGAACACGGTCCATGTCCCCATGTGAACACAATTCTTTCTCTCTCTATTCTATTTAAACATATGTATTGTAGGGAGTTTAAATTGTAAAGGAGTATGAAAATTACAAAGGGGCACGGATTTAAATCCGTGTGTCGGGCGCACAAGAGACTCACTCATTTTTTTTTATGGTGAAACTCTTGTTTTTCCATCACCATTCAACGAAGTAATACAAATATATTAATCCAAAAGTTTTACAGGTTAGTTAATTTTATTTGATAACTTTCACATGCCAAACGTCAATTAGTTTCATCATTTTCTAATTTATACAAAATTTTGCTTCCAACTATTAAAATAAAATGAATTCTTATTTAAAATAAAATAAGTGGTAGTTAAAAAATTAAGTGGGTCAACAGTTATGTCAGTAGAAACGATAATACGAGTTGAAATTGAAGTTGTTGAGTGAGAGTAAATGGATTGAAATTGAATACAGTTATTTTCATTTTTTATCTCTATTTTTTTTTTCTTCCGGTGGCTGTTTTAATTTTATAGGTATTTTATGAGTTTTTTTTTTAAATTTCGAGTTGCATTGGATTTACGAATAGGACCCTATAGGTGCATTGGATAAGTCGGGGATATTTTAGACTTCTGCTTAGCGAAGTCTAAAATATTGGGAAATTTTATTAGTAGAAATGCGACCTCTCTGAGATATACGATTTATGCCGAAAAGGTACTAAGTTGGACTAATTTGAAAACATTGGGAAATTTACTTTATACCTACTATTTGGTCTGATTTTTTGTTCCTAAAAGGTTTATACTTTAATTTATAATGGTTTTATTACTTAATACTTTCAATTTTATTTAGAAATCAAATCGTCCAATACAAATCCAAAATGGAAAACAACGACTCAACAATAAACTCTAAAACAACGAGCAATAATTTAAAATAAATAACTAAGTCTAATGACATTCAACTTAAAGCTATCTGCAAGCTGCATTATAGATAGTGTTGGTTTTGTCAAAGATAAAAGAAGAGATCCTTTTTTGTTTCTTTTGTCCCATATCAGATGAAGAATAAAAGAGAATGAATCCTTAGTGCTATTTAAGGAGACTATAATCTTTGTATTTTATTCTTCTAAATTTCTTTATTGTATTCGCTATTTTGAAAGTTGGAGAAAAAAATGTGAATTAGTTAAAAATTTGTAATAGTGTGGTGATTGGGGTCAAAATAGAGAAAATTATGTATAATTGTAAAAATTTCACATAGTGGTATTGAATTTGGTTTCAATTTTGGTTAAATCGATTAGAGCGAACGTACTCTATCGCGTAATAGAGCGTAGTGACCAAGTGCAAAATTTAGAATATCGAACCTAAGGGCGAATGTGTGTATTCGTATTTGAAAGATGTTTGACTCTAAAAGAACTAATCAATAAAAGGATGGGGTTGATTAACACTAATAACTAACAACTAGGAAAACAATTAAAAGATAGAACATGTACATATGTGATGAAGATGGATGAAGGTGAGCAACCTAAGAAGTATGTAAGACAAATAACATCATGAAAAAGGCTTACGTAGACTTACACACACATGCATTGAAGTCATCATGTTATGATATTAAGGGCACTCAAAGAGTGTCTCCAATCCTCACTATTCCCATAGGTATTTACGGATATTAATATATCAATGTAGAGATATTATCGCGAAGAATTTTTCCTAGTAGGCATGGACATTTTCCTATGTTCCCTTTCAAAGGTCAAATGAATCTTGGCTTAGATCCCCTCATCATATCAAACACTTTTACAAGTAATTATCAATAATGTCCTATTATGAGATTCTAAGCACATAAAGGTTATGGTCAAACTCCCCACATACTAATATAGTCATCTCATGCAATCAATGATTCACTTAAACCACTAAGCATAATATTGGAATGGTCATCATAACACTATGAATAGAGAATTTAATCACACAAATCATACATAAAATTAGAATAAGCATTCATGATAGAAAACATTCATAACAATTATACATAAAATGAGAATAAACATTCATGATAGAAAATATTCATAACAATCATTTCATCAAATATGTGGTGTGTAAAATCTACATAATCCCTAACCAATCATATTGTTAGTCTCACATGAGAACTAACCACTACATATCATTACAAATTCAACATAATCCATGGCTTGCTCCAATTGAGCCAAATTATGAAGAAAATAACAAAATAAAGGTAAGTCGGCTCCCCTTTGATGATGAACTTTCTCCTCTTTGATCATACTATAATTTTCAACCAATGATAAATTTCTCTTCTTATATTGGTGGATTGATGGAATGGTGGATGGATTTGAGGAGATCAAGTGGATTGGATGGATGAAGGGTATGAAGATGGATGGAATGGAGTTAGTGTGTGAAATTATGGTGTAAAATGTGTGTGGAACTGATCCAAAATGATTCCTCCCGTATTTTGTGATTAAAACATGTATTTATACCCACTGGAAGCTTCTAGAAGGCTGCTAATATTTTCTCAAATTTCTGCAGGGACACGGCTCGTGTGCGTGCACACTGGTCGTGTTTGTGCTGCCCCTGTTCTTCTTCTTTCGTTTCAGCTTCGTTTCAACTCCGAATTGAGATCCATTTTTCTCATGTCTTCCTTGTTGCGTCTAGAATCTATTTTTACCTAAAAATCATACAAATTACACCAAAGTACCAATCTTCTAAATATTTACAAATATCACGCAATTAAGACACTTATTCATGAAAATCATACATTTATCATTTCAAAGCACAAATCTGCATATCTTCATATAACACCACCAAATGATATACAAAATGAATAAAACACACAAAAATACATAATAAAAAGACACTAATATCTAGGTGAAAATGACACCGATCGTGTATTTTCTTGATCCGTATTTTTTTCTCCAATTTTGGGTGTCGGGTACAGACAATTCTTGTGTTGTTCTTTTATGCGTATTTTTCTCGGTTATATATGTTTGTCCCTAGGAATGAACTCCGATTTTGAGTGTCGGGTACAGACAATCCTTGTGTTATTATTTTTTGCGTATTTTTCTTGGTTATATTATGTTTCTCACTAGGAATAAATCGGAATCTACTTATACCAACAAATAGCTTCACGCCCTCGAAAAGTCGAACATTTTTGCATCACCACATCTTTGGTGGCAGCGTCCTAAGCTTTTTAACCTCCAACGAGATCCTTTTTCTTGTTGATTCACTTGAACACTGCATTGATTGTCTGTACCCGACACTCAACCAAATGCTGACTAACTTCCAAACTGTCTCCACCAAAGGGCGCTTGAAGAACAAATGCTAACTTCCAAACTGTCTCCACCAAAAGGCACTTGAAGAACAAATGTTGTTTGGACTCCACCTCACCTATACAAATCCCTTGAATAAGAAGTTTTTATTTATTTTTTCAATAAATGAAAGATATAAGTTTTTATACTAAATATTACAACATTTAATATTAAAAAGGTACCCCCTCTGTCCCACATTATATTGTCTGTATTTTTATGCGTGGAGTTTAAGAAACTTTTTTTTAATATACTCCCTCCATCCGCTTCTAAGGTATTTATTTTACTATTTTTGGCGTCCGCTTCAAAGGTATCCATTTTTCCTATTTAGTAAAAAAGTACACAATATGTCCACCACTTCCCTCTAATACAACTACCCACTTTACATATAATAATAATACTCCTTAATGCACGTGCAAAAAATAAATGAATACCTTAGAATCGGACGGAGGGAGTATAAAGTAAGAAAGAAAATAAATATTTTAGTTAATTTAATGAAAAACGTATGTAAGTTATTTGAATGTGTGAAAAAGTGAGTATTATGTAATTTATATTGAAATATGTGTAAAAAGTACTCCCTCCGTCCTGTCTTACGTTTACTTTTTGCACGTGGATTAAGTAATACTCTTTCCATCCCCTTTAAAGATGGTCTTTTTCCATTTTGGGTGTCACACCCAAAGAGTCCTCTTTTCTTTTTTACACACATGAGACCCTCATTCACTCACTAATACAATTAAAATATGGGACCCCACACCCCTACTAATACAACTACCCACTACATATTAAATAATAATACTCCTTAATCCACGTGCCAAAAAGCAAAAGACCCTCTTAGTGAGGGGCGGATGGAGTATAGTATTTTAATATGTATTGAGGTGAGAAAAATAATATTTTAACGTATAGTGTGTAGTTTATTAGTGTGATGTGTGAGTCCATGGAGATAGAAGTACTCCCTCCGTCCCAAGAATACATTCGCACTTTCCATTTTGGTCCGTCCTAAGAATACATTCACCCCTTAAAAATGGAAACAATACACAATATCAATAGTCTTACAATACTACAATATTACAAAAATGTCAATTTCTTTTTACACACAATCTAGTCAAAGTCAGGTATATCATACACTTTATTTTACTCAATTACCCAAAATACTCATTCTCTTTCTTACATCACACCGCCAAAAAGTTATTTTTCTTAAACTCCGTGCCAGAGAATACGCAAATGTATTCCTGGGACGGAGGGAGTAATTAATTTGTGTGGGTCTCATATACTAAAAAGAGAAATGTAACCATTAGAATGAGACACTCAAAAGAAAATATTTAACAATTATGATTGGACTAATGGAGTAAATATTATTATAATGTGTTTTTTACTCCTTAATAAAATTAAAGTGTGGAATATTTTGAGGGATGAGTTATAAAGAAAAATATGTAATACAATGGGAACGGAGAATTCAATTTTCTTAGATAGTTGAATCTAGAGACATATTACGCCTCGAAAATGCAGGATTTACTCGATTTCAAATGACATTAGGACAAAATTAAACAAACTTTTAATTCAAGTTGTTGCAATCTAAATTTAAAAAACCCCCAAAACAAAGAAGCAACTAGTCAATGAACCCAATCGGATTTAATAAATTACTTTTTTAACCTACTTTTAAGTTTATATCTTTTTATGCTTGAATTGACGAAAATACTCTCTACTCGAATACATTCGAGTAATGTATTCAAGTAAAGTGAAAAATAATTTTGAAGTCAAAATTCGTGTAAAATTTTTTCGAGTAATGTATTTGGTAATTAAATGTATTCGAGTTAATTTAATAGTGTGAACGAGCGGTGTGAGTAATGTGAGTGATGCCGAGTAATGTATGTAAGTAGTATGAGTAGTATAAGTGAGTGATGTGAGTAATAAATTTGGGTAAAATAATAAATTCAAATAATAAGTTTGAATCAAATAATAAATTCGAGTTAAATAATGTATTCGAGTAATGTTTTTCAATGATTTGTTTTTATACTTTACTCAAAAACTTTAATACATTACTTGAACTTGAATATACTACTAAAGAGTATTTTTTTTATTTTTAATTTTTTCTCCAAAACAAAAGGGTTAGGTCGTAGCTAGGGATAGATGTGAATGAAATATGAAGCGAGTGCGTGTGCAGTGACGACCGATGAGAAAGAAAGTAGTAGAGGGACACGACACGAGGAGAAAAAATACCACGCGGACGGCTCCCAGTGCTAGACCGACTAACCAGAGATTTTGTATTTAATTTAAATCAAATGAGAGCATTGCTTTTCTTCATCTTCTCCCTGTTCTTCTCCTCATTCGTGGTTCCCGATCACAACCTAGGGTTTTGCACTGATCAACACATGTCTACCCTCGGAGGCCTCCGCGACTCCAATCCTGAGATCGACTCCCTTGCCCGATTCGCTGTCGAACGCCACAACTCCAATCAGGTTTGTATCTGCTTCTTTTATCAAAATTTTGGGGGTTTTCTGCTACTCTCTAGTTTTAATTGAATAACTTGCTTAATTTTTGGATAAATAACCGACTCTTCTCATCCTGGGGGTTTTGGGACTTGTATCTTTTTCCACATCACCTGTTGCTGCGATGCAAAAATATTCAATTACATCATGTTGCCGTCTTCTTTTCTATTTTGAACTCTAAAGCTTAGCTAGTCGTCTGGCTTGCGCACCGACTTCCCATCATAATTGATAGACCTCACATTCCATTTTCAGAATGCATCCTTTGAGCTGGTTAGGGTTGTCAAGGCTCAAGAACAAGTGGTCTCAGGTACACTTCACCACCTTACACTAGAGGTGGTTGATACTGGGAAGAAGAAACTTTATGAGGCTAAGATTTGGGTTAAACCATGGATGAATTTCAAGGAACTTCAAGAATTCAAACACGTTGGAGATGTTCCTTGCTTTACTTCATCAGACTTGGGTGTTAAGAAGGGTACACTACGCATTATTATTTTTCTCCAAGTAGTTGTTTCAATTTATTTCTGGCTCAGTTTTGAATTTATGAAACTAGATTATGCAGCAGGGTGACTCATTATGTGTTTTTGGTATATACTTTCTCTCTCTACTAGATGGCCCTCCATTTCATCATTTTGGCCTCTCTAAGTACAATGTGTACAAATTATTTCATTGTTTTGTCTTGTGGTTATTGTTCTGATTCCTTTTTCTATTGAATTGTGATACTCCACGACTCAGATGAACGTGGATCTGGATGGCAATCAGTGCCGGTGCATGATCCTCTTGTTCAAGATGCTGCTCAACACGCTGTCAGTACAATTCAGGCTAGATCAAACTCATTATTTCCTTATGAACTTGCTGAGATAATCCATGCCAACGCAGAGGTGGGTTGAGGGTTTGAATGTTTAAGTATGATATTCGATGTTATTTCAGATTAGATGTAATTCGACATATTCATGAATAAATCTAATGATATCCTGACTACCTTATAAGATGTGAAGAGAAACACGAATTAACTGCAAGGCTGAGTAATTTACTTAACCAGTGATACTTGCGTAATTTTTGTGGGATCTTTCTGCATGGTGAATATAAGGCACAGTTGTTGGTATATACTGTGAGGCAAGAAGAGAGTGGGTTTAGAGTGCAATTGGCTTCGTGTATATTTTTTTTCCATGGTGAAGGTGTTCTTGATGACACTTAAGAGCTTGATATTTATCAATTTCAGATGTGTGATGAAGTTAAACATATTCTTGAAATGTGTATTGTGTTTATTCTTGCTCCTGTCAACCAATAGTTGGTATTGATAAGTCTCTCCTGAGGACTAATGTGATATCTTTCCTTGAATAGGTTGCTGAGACATCAGCTAAATTTGACATCCTTCTCAAGGTCAAAAGAGGAGAAAAAGAAGAGAAATTCAAGGTTGAGGTGCATAGGAATAATGAAGGTGGTTTCCAGTTGAATAAGATGGATGTTCATCACTGATGCCTGTGAAACTGATGTGACACCACTTTATGGTTATTCACCAACAGCAACCCATATAACCACTCTTGTGTACGTTTTTGTTTCTAATCGATACTGATCAATGAGCTAGAGCAAAACTATGTAACTACTGTTATGTCTCTTGTTACTACCAGAACTCGCTTTCATTGGTGAGTTGTTTCCTGTGGGCTTTTTTTGTTTCTGCGGTTCACGAAAGTGTTCTCAGTTTGCCAATACCGGACAACAAAACTTGATATCGGCTGAAACTCTAATTATTAGTTTTGGCAATATCAACTCTAGATACTGGTTGAAACTTTTAATTTTAGTTTTGGAAATCTCACTATCAGATTTTGTGCTGTGAAGTCGTAAATTACACCGTGTATTATTTGATAGTCTAAAGGTTTCTTCACGGACCTAGGCAAAAGGATGTTAAAACTTACTCCCTCTGTCCCACTCAAATAGCACTATTTTATTATATTGGGCTAGACATGCACGACGGTTTGGTCGGTTCCGGTTCCGAATCACCGGTTCCGGTTTGGGAAAATATGGAATCGGAACCGAATCGAGGGTAGGCCGGTTCCGGTTCTCTCTCTCTTTTTTTTTTTAAATTTTAGCCTTGAAACGTAAAAAAAAAAATTGAAAAAACTTTCGGTTCGGAACCGTCGGTTCTAGTTTCACAAAATGAGGAATCGGAACCGAATCGGAATATATCCGATTTCGGTTCCGTTTAGGCCGGTTCCGGAATCGCCGATTCTGGTTAAAATGTGCATGTCTATATTGGGTGTTCCATCCAAATTGCACAATTTTCCTTTTTTAGTAAAAATGGCCCAACAATGACTTGGGCGTTCCGTTCAAATTGCACAATTTTCCTCATTTAGTAAAAATGGTCCACCAATGCCCACCACATCTCTCTAATATACCTACCCACTTTACATAAAATAACAATACTCCTTAATCTACGTGCAAAAAGCAAACGGTGTTGTTTGACCGGGATGGAGGGAGTAAATGTTATGCACTCAGCTGCCATACTAATACAAATACAATAACGAGTTATGGAAAGTTTCCTTGTTGCATTTGCAGAATGCGCCTATAGCTAACACTTAACAGGAAGCAAAGTTCACATTCTGACCGATAAATAATCGTCTCAACCTTCGGCGGACATAATCAACAAGAAGCATTTCATTATTACCAAGTGCATGCTTACAAATAATCTCATAGTTTCTATCCAACAGCGTACAAATTTCTCTTTGTGGAGAAGGAACAGAGATGCCTTTGTGACATCAACCATCTCTTTGTAGAGAAGGATATACCAGAGATACACCTTCACAACACCACCATAAACCTGGAGTATTTGCTTCACCTTGCATTCAGATCTAACTCACCTCCTCCTGGCCACTCACTCTGCAATGCTGCATCTCCATTTTCTGTTTCATCATCATTCAGAAAGTCCTCAGATGGCTCCTTCTCATCCTTCTGTGTATTGGCGCCCCACCCATTTATCATGTCATCCTGCTGGAAATCACGCTCCTGCTCACCCATTTCAGGTATTGTACTACTACCTCGAGAACCAAGTGCATTTGCTCTTATGGGGGCTCGTGCCATCATCTCAGTATGGGCTTGTGATTCTGCATGAGCTTGATCCACATGAGCCATGGCTGCCATACGCATATTTGCTTCATGAGTTTCTCTGCTAGCTTTCTGCCTCGAATCCAATTCAGCTCTCAATTCAATCAGTGTTCGCTTGTCTTCTTGTAGCAGCAATTGCTCCATCATCAACTTTTCCTCAGTACGAAACTCCCCAAGTCCTCTTTTACGGGAAATAATATTGAAAGCAAGGACTTGTTTCTCGAATGTGGCTGTGAATTCTGCAACTTTAGCAGCAATATTATTGTCCCACTGCTGAGAGCGAGAAAGGACTTGGCCTGTAGTGGCTGAATCAAGAATCTTGTCATCTTCTTCTGCTTCATAGTCCGCCACCACATGGTAAGGTAATAGCCTACACAGAATTCATCAAGAAGCATAGCTACGTAGTTGGGCATTCAAGATTACAAATCAAACACAAAATTACAAACAAAAACACGACCCAGTAAATCTTTGAGGATGATAATGTTAATGTGCCACATTCAATAAAATATTTAGCCAGAATTTATAACTAAGCACTGAAACGTCCCCAATACTTCTCTTTAAGCTATCATCCATCCAATATCATTCACAGCCAAAAGGCTCTTAAGCTGCCTTTAAATTTCCCCCGTGTAGACACCCATAACGAAGAGCATGATTATATTCACCAAACAGGTGCACGAAACATGAAACGTGAAACAAAACAGGACTGCCTTTATACTAAGTCAAATTATCAATCCATAGAGTGTCCTACCCATGATCACATTAGCAATTAGCTATACACTCTAAATCATGTATTCATATGTCCAAAGTATACAAGTTATATTTATAAGAACATACAAGTTATATTTATAAGAACATGCCGGCAAAAACAAGAATATGAAATATCCACTGCATGTTCATATATGGTCTCTCACGAAAAAAGAAAGGAAATTTTATTTTCATAATAATAGGGTTAGTTGAAACAACACAGCTTTAGCTATGGAACAACGGACATCAACAACAAGAAATTCTTCCCTGGAACTTCCACCAAGAGCAAAATTATGCCAAATGAACAGTTCCTGAGAGAAAGTAGAGACATTTTAAAAAAGAAGAAAAAACAAAATAAATGGCAGATGATGACAGACATTTGCAAGACATACAAAGATTTTAAAACGCCAAAGAATACTGAACATGTATATGCAGATTATTCATGAGGAAACGGTCCGGATAAAAAATAAGTAATTTTTTTAAAGAAAACTTACAGTAATGTTTAGCATCAAAATGCATTGCTCGATGTGGTAGACAGAAAATGAATTTGAACAGAATTGGTTGGTCATGTAATGAGAAGACAAATCCACAAGAAGACGATAAAATTTTTCTCGACCCATTAGTTACATAAAAGAATCCAACAAATGTATTTTCCCTTTTCAAGACGGAATTAAAAAAAAAATGGAGTAATTAGCAAACCTCTCGCAAGCGTCTTCGAGGGAAGAGAAGGGGCGCTTGAAGTCAGGGTGACAGACCCGCCAGGCGTCCTGATAAGCCAGCTGGAGAGAGGCTTTGTGCTGCTGCTGCGGTGGGTTATTGTTGGTTAGTGTTACAGAAGAATTAAGATTGGGATTGGGATGAAGCTGATTAGGGATAATTTGTTGTTGGGAAGTGGGATTAGGGTTAATAGGACGTTGCTGAAAGATATGATGCTGTGGGCGGAGATGAGCATCGATGTTGGAGGGGAAACGTGAAATAGCGTCTTTCTGTCTTTGGATCTGCTGCATCATATGCTGCTGCATCATATGCTGCTGCTGCTGCGCCATGGCCGCCGCCGCCGCCGCCGCCTTTCCCTCTTCCATTACCTCGCGTTTCCTTTCTTTTACGCTACCACCAAACACTCTTTATTTTACTTTCTTTCATATTTTATTTTTCACTAATTCTGTGCTGTGTTTGATAAGGTATAAACTAATATTAATTAAATCCACACCTAAATTTAAATATATATAAGAGAAAAAAAATATTCCATATAATATTCTGTCACATCCCACCAACTTTTTAAATTATTCATTCCAAATGCATATATTCGATTTTTAAATTATTCATTCCAAATGCATATATTCGATTTTTAAGAGGAATAAAATATTTCTTCAAGTTCCTCTATATAATTGATTTATAAAAAATATAAAAATTTATTTTGATGGAGCGAGATTCGATTCACTTTTAAATAATTGAATTTCATACACCTCTAAAGAATCAATTCAAGTATTCTTCAAGATGAAAATAATCAATTCAAGTATTCTCTAAAATGAATAAAAGAATCGATTCAAGTATTCTTCAAGAGGAATAAGATAATCGATCGATTCAAGTATTCTTGAATCATTCAAGTATTTTTTGGAATCTATTTACCTCTTCAAGTATATAGTCTCAAGTATTCTTTCTTCAAGAGGAATAAGAGGATCAATTCAAGTATTCTTGAATCATTCAAGTATTTTTGGAATCGGTTTACCTCTTCTAGTATATAATCTCAATTATTCTTTAAGAAGAGAAATAAGAGGATCGATTCAAGTATTTTTTAAATCGATTTATCTCTTCAAGTAGATAATCGATTCAAGTATATGTTCTTTAAGATGAATAAGATGTTAAAAAACTTATTAATGTAGATCATTCAAGTATTTTTTGAATCGATTTACCTCTTCTAGATAATCTATTAAAATATTTGTTAAGATGTATTATTTAAGATGAATAAAAGGTTAAAAAACTAATTCATGTAGATCATTCAAGTATTTTTGAAATTGATTTACCTCTTCAAGTAGATAATCGATTAAAGTATTCATTGAGATGAATAAGAGGTTAAAAGACTGATTCATGTAAAGAATCGAAAGCTTTCTTCAAGTTATTTAAGTTTAATCATTATTTTATATTATATTTTTTAATATATTACTTGATATTGACAAATGATATTGGAATTGAGTTTTAAAATAATTGTTGATTTATTAATTTTAGCATATTAATTTTATTTAATTATTCATGTGCATTTCAATTATTCAATTATGACATGTGAATTATAAAATTTATTTTCTTTAATTATTAATATAATCTGAAACTAAGAAAATTAACTATATATATAATAAATTCATTACAATTTTATAAATATTTTAAAAATACTTATTATTAACATAATTTGAAACCTAAAAAATTAGGCAAAAACTTGTGTGAAAACCGTTTCACGTAAGGGTTTACATGAGACGAATAAAAAATGATAACTTTTATTATGAAAAGTGATACTTAATTAATGAAAAATTATAATGCTATTTCATGAACCATTTATAATATAAATGAAAAGTGATAACATTTTATAGCGAAAATGATTACTATTTTAAAAAGTGTAAAATGGTCTCACGCAAGACTTACCCAAAAAATTTAGTTAAGAAAATAAAATAAAATAAATTCATTACAAATTTATAAATATTTAAAAATATATTATATATAAATTTAATTTTATTTATATTTTCATATTAATTTTTTTTAAATAATTAATTGAAATAGAATTACTATTATATAGCTGATTAAGAAATACTTAACTTTTATCATAAATAATATTAAATATTATATATATATATATATATATATATTGAATCACATAGCATGGGAGTGTTTGAAAATAATAAAAATTAATTAAAATTACATAACTCACAAAAATTAATAAAGTTAGTATATATCAACTTTTACATATGATTTAGCTATACATCATATTATCAAAAGTAAAAAATGTGCACATTGTTATAAATTCTTTATATTAATAAAAAAAGTTGAATAGCAATAAAGAAAATCTCAATAATTAATGTTGAATAATTATATGATACTGATTATTCAATTATAAAAAATAAGAGTAATAACTAAATGATCTCGCGTATTACGCGGGTTTCATACTAGTATATATATATATATATATATATATATATATATATATATATATATATATATATATATATATATATATATATATATATATATATATATTTATACTCCCTCCATCCAATGAAGTATTTCACGTACTGGTGTGCGCGGAGTTTAAGAAATTTTATTTTTTAATGTATAAAGTAAGAGATAGAATATATATTTTGGTTAATTTAATGAAAAAGATGTGCAAAGTTGTTAGAAGATGTGAAAAAGTGAGTATTATATTGGGATGTGTGTAAAAAGTGAATATTATAATAATTTATTTTTTTACCAATTTTAGTAAAAATGAAGTGTGAAATACTTTGAGGAACAGATAGAAAAGGAGAATGTGAAATACTTTGGGGGACAGAGGGAGTATATAACATGTCAATTATTATTAAAAGAAAGTAGGTATATTATAAATTATTTATACATGATTAATAATTGAAGTTTATAAACAAAATCGCTTGTGAACCTTTGATTATATGAGATGGATTGTGCGTTAAAATATGTCTATTGTAAATAAAGTATGATTAATAATGGTTAAAATATTTTCTTTTGAAATATGATAAATAATGTAGGCAAAGACTCGTGTGAGACCGTCTCACATAAGAGCTTACGTGAAACGGTCAGAAAGTGACAACTTTTATAAAGAAAAGTGATAATAAATTAAGGGGGGGCCTATTTGCACTCCCAATTCTACTAAATGAACCCAAATTTAAAATGTGTTGATGTGAGAAGACATAAATACCTTTTTATAAATAATAAAATACTAATTAGTTAACAACCCCAATCAAATTTCTAAATGCACCCAATTAAATTTCTAAATGCACCCCAAATCCAATGCATTTTCTTCTTCTTCCTAAATCCAACGCCTCTCATTCGGCGTGAAAATCCAGCGATTAGTCGCCTCTCCTTCGGCGTGAAAATCCAGCTATTAGGCAAAAGTATGAATACACTTGTGATTTTGGAATTGTAACTTTAAATCGGTTTAGAGCTTGAATCGTCAAGTTCAAATTTTATGACCTTCAATTCACAGTCTTTGCAGGATCGTTTGGTAGTTGAAATTTGTGTATGCGTAACATGCATTGTTGCAGACAGTTTCATTCTTAATTATCACTTGATTAAATGCTAGTTAATTGTTCCTGAACCTAAGAGGCGGTTATGCAGAAAATGGCGTTGGACAACGCCGGGAGAGGCCCGAAAACCCGGCCTGGAACAATGATTAACTCCCCAGATTTGACAACTTTCTGATCGCCGGGTCAAGTGATTAACCATTTTGTAGTAGGGATGACCAATTAAAATAATTTATCGAACCACAGGGAGGTAGATACTAGTGCTTAAGCGATCTCACGTTTCTTGTAATTTTATAGAGACGAATCATCATGGATATGTGTTCAAACAAGTAATAAAATCAATCAAAGCAAGCAAGCAAACAATAATCAACAAACAAGATAGATAAATGGATGAGTGGTTTTCCAAGTTAAGTAAAAGTGAGATTAACAACGATTAAGAAGTGGAAATCCTAGGATAATTGCATCAAATTCAAATGATCATGGGTATAAGACTAAGGGTCAACACTAAATTCACCTAAGTTCCCTCTCGAGATGGATATGATATGAATCTCAATTAGCTCAACGGATTAGTTCTCACTCAAACAATTCCAACTAGGTATTAAATTTGAAATGAGAGTCCCTTCACACAATTAATCAACCTCTCGATCAAACCAATCACATGTTCTATCAAAGGGTTCTAAATTCTAAAGGATTTCTCAATCTCTTTACAATTTATAATGCACATGAAGTGTTTGATGAAATGATTCACTCAATTATCCTAAGTATATAATTAATTTCTCAATCTAATCACATATTTAGAACAACTAATCACACAAATCATCATAAACCTCAAGATCTTAAACATCAATGATAGAAAATCCATTTACCCCATCAACATATGAATTCAAATACACAAATCCCAAAAATTATTCAACAACTCTCATGTTGCTAATCTCACAAGGGAGATTAGCCTACCATATTCAAAAGAAAATCAACATAGACATTAAGATCCTTACAAAACATGATAAACAATAAGGTTTCACTACAAAGTATGGATGAAAACTCCCTTGAAGTGCTTCAATGATGATCTCCTTCCTTCCCTTACAATTCTCCTCTCTTCATTGTTTCTTTTCCTCAATTGGATGAAGGTTTTGATGGTGGGATGATGGTAGATGGTATGGATGAAGAATGGATGAAGATGATGGTGTAAAATTAAGGAAATGGTGTATGATGTGTGTGTGCAGGGCAAAATCATCGAAATCTGATCAAATATTGAAGCATTGGATATTTATACCCCTTGGAAAGCTTCTATAAGGGTTATGATATGTTTCTGATAAGCAACATGGGTCGTGTACTGCAACACGGCCACAGGGTGGCCGTGTAGGCATTTCTGATGTCAGAAAAAAGCCAAGGCTTATATGACCGTGTTGCGTAACACGGGTCATGTGCTGCAACACGGCCGACCATGTTGGGCAACCCCTGTTTTCACAATTTTGTTTCGGCTCGTTCTCCCTCGTTTCAACTCCGAATTGAGATCCGCTTTTTTATACGTCTTCCTTTTCGCGTCTAGGGTCTATTTTTACCTGAAAATCATACGTTTAAGCTCATTCACACACATCTTCATAAAAACACAAAATACAACCAAATAGAACATAAATATGGATAAAAATATACGAAAACACATAAAAAGACACTAAAATTTAGGTAAAAATGTCACTCATCGTCAAGCCTTCCTGAGAGGCCTGGCGGGCCGGCACGAGAATCGTCGAGATTGATCGCAACCACTTTATCTCCATCGCAGTAAACGCCGGCAAAATTACTGGGGTCGGAGTGAAATCCAAGAAGCGAAGTAATTGGAGCCTGGCAAGTCGTTCAAGCTCTTTCTAATGGACTGCAATGCGAGGAAGTCAATGGGGTTCAACATTGCATTGGCAAAGATCAAATGGGAAAGAAAAACTAAGCCATAGATGACACATATTATCCTCAACATTTTAGACAATGCCGCCCATCAAATTGCAGAAGAAAGGTTGATTATAAAGGGTTTGCGAAAGTGCTTTTCCATGAAGGCTTAATGGAGACATCATCAAAAGTTGCAGGAAGTTGTAAATAAGCAATAGTAGCTTAACATGAAAGTAATCTAAGAGGGAGAGAGAGAAGAGCCATTGGATTTAGACACAGACGCTGAAGAAGAAGTGTTGAATTTAGACGAAGGAGAAAGACGTCAGATTTGGGGTGCATTTAGAAATTTAATTAGTGTTTGTTAACTAATCTTATTTTATTATTTATAAAAGGGTATTTACGTCTTTTCACATCAACACATTTTAAATCTGGGGTTCATTTAGTAGATTCGGGGGTGCAAATAGTCGCTCCCATAAATTAATGAAAAGTGATGATGCTATTTCATGAATTATTTATAGTATATATAAAGAGGACGACTATTTACACCCTCAAATTTACTAAATGTACCCTATTACTAAATGTAGCCCATTAAAATTAAAAGGAACTTATATAAATTATTAGATATACCCCATTTTGAACTCTTTTATCCTTTTAATTAATTAAACCTTGACCCTTTAAATAAAACTAAAGTTTTATATCGCCACTCAACTTCAATTACAGTTCATTATCAGATCAGTCATGGAGTTTGCAGAAAATCATATCCCAACATTAATTAAAAAAAATACAATGTTCCACGTTTTCAGTTTATCATTGCAAAGCTTCCCTCAAACCAAAACAAAAAAGAAAGGCAAATGGAGTAAGAGGGGGAAAACAAACTATATTAATTCATCTGTGGTGTAATGACACAATCTTCAGGTTTTGGAAAAAAATAAAATTGGTAAATAATCCGATGATTATCAGCTTATTCATTTCAAGATCTACAGGGTGAACACATTGCAGGATCTCCAATAGAAACAGGGTGCATCATTGACATCATTCTAGAAATGCGTCTGTTGATTTTGTTGGCTTATTATTTTCACGTAAGGTCTCTGTTTCACTGAACAACATCTAATTCTTGAGCCGCATAGACTCATCTTCGAATTTGAATACAGGAAAGAATAAAAGACGGTGAAGTTCATCGTTGGTTCTGAATCTGATGTATATAAATGTGAAGCTATTGATTGCTTTGGCAACATTTATCCAGTCCTAAACTTTCTTATTGAACATACATCGGCTCTTGATATGGCATATAATTCACATTCAAATTATTCAAGTGGTGGTTTTATACAACCTTGTTTGTGTTAGGGATGCAGTACTGTATTAATTTATCAGTAGTACCACATATTCAAAAATCCGATGACGTGGCTCTACTGCAGTCCTGTCGCGTCATCATCTCGACGATGCTTCCTGTAGAGGTGGCTAAGTGGTTTCACTAGCATGCGTTCGCAGAAAACCTGATCGTCACCATCACCGGTGGACTGTTGGATATCATTTTTTCTTCCTTAATCTTTATCGTTCGATCATAGTAGTCGAACAATTCAACTATTATACCAACCGAACATGTTGAATTTTCAGTTTCAAGACACAAATCGCGTTCTTTTAATCTTAATCAACGTCCTCCTCCATGATTATGGGCGGTTGCTAATCTTCATCATTCTCCTTTTTCATGATTATTGTTGTTTTAATACATTATGATGTCAAATTAATAGGGTTTATAGTTTTATGAAATTAGGGTACATATAGAAATTTTATTGGGGTACATATAGAAATGGAGAAAGATTAAATAAAAAAATTAGTTAATAATTAATATAAGGGTATTTATGTCTTAACATATAAAATTATTTAGTCTTATAGATTTATGGGGTATGTTCAATAAAATTGAGGTGTTAATAGTCGCGCCCATAAATAAAAAATGATAACATTTTATAGCGAAAGTGATAACGTTTTATAGCGAAAGTGATAACTATTTTAAAAAGTGAAAAATGGTCTCACGTGAAACGGTCTCACGCAAGACCTACCCAATAATATATTAAAGTATAATTTTAAAATGTTATAATATAATTTATTATTGACATATTTTAATTATACTTAGGCATATCTTACCTATGTAATAAGTATACTGCAATAATGGATCGACCAATATCACAAAAATCTAATATTATAAAAACATATTTTAATGAATAAAATAATTCCAAGTTTCATCGGGAAGAAGTGTGATTGGCTTTCATTTCTTTATCAAGGAGAAAATGGGAGTTGTCATTCTCAAGAGAAAGAATTTTCCGTCTCATGTGTGACCATCTCGCAATGGAACATTTTATACTTTTGTAATTAATTAAGAATAGGTCTAGTATGAATAGAGTTCACTTGTTAATCATATTTTTATAAAATTACATTTTAGTATATAAAATTATTCTTTGATGAGTAATTTTTTTAAGTTAAAAAATAATAATTTATCTCCTGAGTAATTTTTCATATACTAAACATTAATCAATAAATTGCAAAATTTTGAAGAGTGTTTTTTTTTTCATTTTAAAGATTAAGGAGTAGTTTATTTTTCTAAAAAATAAATTTTCATATAATAAAAATTAATTGACAAAAATATAATTCACATGTGAACCTGATTCATACAAGTATTTACCATTAATTATTATCCCCTCGGTCTCAATTGATGTGATATTTCATTTTTTATGGTGAAATTTAACGTGGGACGTACGAAAATGAAAAGTGAATTTTATAAAAGAAATGTTATCATTTTTTTTCTAAATATTACCACTTTTCATTTATAAAATGTTATGTTATCACTTTTTTCTAGATGATACTCTCTCCGTCCCATAAAAATTGTAACACTTTCCTTTCTCGGTTGTCCCACAAAAATTATCACATTTCCTTTTTAGGTATACAGGACCCACACAAAATAATTAATATATTCATATGGACCCACACACATAACACACCACTAATACAACTACCCACCACACATTAAAATATGAGTTGTTCTACTATCCATGTATGGTATATTAAAAAATACCATAATAATAAAAACGGGTCGCATATCTAATCCCAAAAAAATCCAATTAACTCAATTAGATAATTTTTTATTCACATATAGGTCAAAATTCTCTCAATTGCTTGCGCCGCCTCATCTCTCAAGCCACTCTGATTCTATTCATTCACCTTCCCTTCGCTCTACTGGTCGTTCGTCTGCTGCTTTCGTCCCCTCCCCTCTGCTCCACTGGCCATTTTGGATCAGCATCACTCCGTTTCTGTCTATCCACCTCTTCTCAATTGGTCTCGGCTTTGGCAATAACTGTCGGCGAATCAGATCTGGCGGGGAAAGCAAATCCGACGATAGTGGTTTGAACAAAGTTGACGAGCTGCAGCGATGTCGATTCATCCTCCAACACGGAGTTTCCTCCGTCATGATGGGCAGTGGACTTCCGAATGGGTGCGGTCTTCCTCGTAAAAAATTCTGAGAAATTTTGACTAAAAAAATTTTGGAGCTCAAAATTTGTGCGCATATCTTGCCAAAAAGCTCAAGACGATCCCTGTTCGCAAAGTATCATTTGTTTACTATGCTTTATATCTGTATCTGTATCATCGGATGCTTATCTTTTTAAGGCTTCAAATCTTCGTTATCACATATGGTATCTTTTGTAATTCCATAGTGTATAAGTTTTTTTAATAAGTATATCACGGTTTTTATATTTTTTATTTTATACATTACTTTAAAAAAAGTAATACAATTATTAATACAATCATATACAGTTATTTTAAAAGTCAACTAATATCAATTTAAATTGAATAAAGTAAAATAAAATTAATTCTAAAATATTTGAATATTAGGAGAAAGTGAAAAAATTAAGAAAGAGAGAGTGAAGAAAATAAGGGGGGAGAGAAATTTAGGAGAGAAAAATAAGAGAGGAATCAGAAGAAAAGGAAAAAAATGAAATATAAATCAAAATTATTTATATATAATAAATCAATAAATTGTTATCACTTGATATCAATTTACCACTACCCCAATTGATGACCCAAATGGAGGGTTGTCATATAAGACAAAAAGAGTTGAAAAAAAAATGAAAAGAAATTAAGCAACCGATTGCAAAATTGTTCAGTGACCAACCCAACCTTTAACCCCTACAACTCACTCATAATGCGACACTTGTGATTTTGTGATTGGTTTCTATTAATTTATTTTACATATAATTTTGATTTTTAATAAATGATATAAATTATTATTTCCAAAAAATAAAAAACATCAAAATTCATAATTATATTTTTTTTATAAATAAAATATAATATTGACATATTTTGGATTACAATAAAAAAAATCTATTTCTTTTTTCAATCTCAATTTATATATTTTTCTTCGCTTTTTCATTTTATTTTTACTTTATTTTTTTAAATATAATATTATTTTAATTTTAAATATAATTATTAAAAAATTAAAAAATACTAAAATATAATCATTATTATTATATATAGAGTATATAAGTGAGAGAGAAATGAATATTTTATTTAAGATAAGTTGAGTTAGGTTGGTGGTGGAGTATAAAAAAATTAAAGTTAAATTAAATTGTATGTTTTATATATAAATGAGATAGAAATTAATATTATGTTGTTGGGTTGGACAGGTGGCCCCAACATTGACTTACCAATAATTTCCTAACCTCTCACTCGTAAAGCCCAGTTGCCGTGCGTACATTCTTTTATGTTTAACAAAATTAAACGAAAAATATCCTCCTCATCATCTTTTGTTCGAGAAATCATGTAGTTTGTGCGTTCATTGTGATCCACAAATTAACTGCCTTTCGTGGATTGCTGCTGGCTACATGTGGTTCAACAATTAATCGAATTACTTCAATTCCACTTTTAATCGGGTGGATGATGGAAGCGTCGTGCATTTTCTGCGGTGGCGTTTCCACCTCCATACTAAAGTCTTCCACGGACATACGCCGGCAATCGGTTTCTCTGTACCGCCGGAAGAGCCATCCTGTTTATCAGGCCAGTTCGAGCATTCGAAGCAGCAAGAGAAGAATCCACAGGAACAGAGAAGGTGATGCCATCGGCGCTGCTACCGAACCTAATCATGGGCCCACGAGCGTGCGCTCTCTGCATCAGAATGGAGATCCCATGGGGCGGAGGGATCTGGGCAAAGCTGTGGTGAAATGGATCTCCCAAGGAATGAAAGCCATGGCTGTGGATTTCGCAATGGCGGAGAGGGAGGGTGATTTTGCGGAATTGAAACAGCGTATGGGGCCTGGACTCACGTTTGTTATTCAGGCTCAGCCTTACTTAAATGCCATTCCCATGCCCCTAGGCATGGAGGCCATATGCCTCAAAGCTTGCACTCATTATCCCACTCTCTTCGACCACTTCCAGAGGGAGCTCAGGGACGTTCTCCAGCAACTTCAGGGTAAGTCTCTCATCGACAACTGGCGCGACACTCAGTCATGGACGCTACTTAAGGAACTTGCTAATTCAGGTTCCTTCACTCTCGCTCTTCAAATATTCATTGAGTCGCTACCTCACAACATAGAGAGTCAGTTTCTTAAGTTAACCGTGAGAAACTCGGTTCACGTCCCACCCGTGATATTTAATCTGAAGCGATTTTATGCATTTTCTGCAGTTCAGCACAGGGCCATTGCCAGGAAGGCTTCACTGCCCAAGTCCGCTCATGGTGTTCTGGGATTGGAACTCCACAAGGTCAGAGACATTCAGTGCAGGATTGACGAATTCACCAAGTTCATGTCTGATTTGCTTCGCATAGAAAGGGATGCTGAATTGGAGTTTACTCAGGAGGAGTTGAATGCTATTCCAACCCCCGAAGAGCATACCACCACGGCAAAGCCGATTGAATTCTTGGTCAGCCATTCCCAGACAGAGCAAGAACTCTGTGATACAATATGCAACCTGAACGCCATCAGCACATCTACCGGTTAAATTTCTTGGATTACATATACCATCTTCTTCGCATGTATCAAACTGCCGCCCCTTTGAAACTCACAGAATTAACTTGTACATGCAGGATTGGGAGGAATGCATTTGGTTATGTTCAAAGTAGAGGGGAACCACAGATTGCCACCTACTAACCTTTCACCTGGAGACATGGTTTGCGTGAGGATATGTGATAGTAGGGGGGCTGGCGCAACTTCTTGCATGCAAGGGTTTGTTAATAATCTGGGAGATGATGGATGTAGCATTAGTGTGGCTCTTGAATCTCGTCATGGTGATCCTACCTTTTCTAAACTTTTTGGCAAAAATATCCGCATAGATCGCATCCAAGGATTGGCTGATGCACTTACATATGAGGTACTATATAGAGTACTGATCTTTTGCTCTCTTAATCTTATGACATGAAGTGGCTAAAGCAGAGATGGAAAGCTCTGTAGCTTTTACTTGGAATAATATAATTCTTTGAAGGTACAACAATGCCGACTTGGAATTTAGTCTCGTATGTTCATAACATATAATGTGCTAGCTTTAAGATGTGAAAATTAGTTGTACCCCTTACTTTCACTTGCATCTAATTACTGTGCAGCGCAATTGTGAAGCTCTAATGATGCTTCAGAAGAAAGGTATGCAGAAAAAGAATTCTTCAATAGCTGTTGTGTCTACAATATTTGGAGATAATGAAGATATTGCGTTGCTCGAGGACAATAACTTGTTAGATATGTCGGAAGCAGAATTGAATGGGTTGTTCGATACTGGATTCTATGACAAGTCCCAGCAAAGAGCAATTGCATTAGGTCTGAACAAGAAGCGTCCTGTCCTAATAATTCAAGGCCCGCCAGGAACTGGAAAGACTGTTGTGTTGAAGCAACTAATTTCACTTATTGTTAAACAGGGTGAAAGGGTACTTGTTACAGCACCTACTAATGCAGCTGTGGACAACATGGTTGAGAAGCTGTCTGATATTGGAGCTAATGTTGTGCGCATTGGTAATCCTGCGCGAATATCACCTACTGTCTCTTCCAAATCATTGGTTGAAATAGTCAATAGTAGACTTTCAGATTTTAAATTAGAGTTCGAGAGGAAGAAATCTGATTTGAGGAAGGATCTTAGCCATTGTTTAAAAGATGATTCTTTAGCTGCTGGGATACGTCAGCTTCTGAAACAGTTGGGAAAGACGATGAAGAAAAAAGAGAGGGAAACTGTGAGAGAAATTCTTTCAGGTGCTCAAGTGGTGCTTGCAACAAATATTGGAGCAGCTGATCCCATGGTTAGATGGCTCAACTCATTTGACCTGGTGGTCATCGATGAAGCAGGTCAAGCCATTGAACCTTCTTGCTGGATACCAATATTGCTTGGAAAGCGTTGTATACTTGCAGGTGATCAATGCCAACTTGCTCCAGTGATACTGTCTAGAAAAGCCTTGGAAGGTGGTCTTGGAGTATCTTTATTGGAAAGAGCTTCAACATTGCATGAAGGGGTTCTTGCAACAAAGTTAACAACACAATATAGGATGAATGATGCTATAGCCAGTTGGGCTTCAAAGGAAATGTACAATGGATTACTGAAGTCCTCTGCCAGTGTTACGTCTCATCTGCTCTCTGATTCTCCATTGGTCAAGGTGAGACTTCGTTTTGACGAATGTCCAATTATTTTTCATTTGTCAATTTGCATAACCAGAATGCTCAATTCATCTCCCTTTGTTTAATTTTTTTGCATTTCAAGTTTTTTAAATAATTTTCTTAAAACCCTATGGACTGCTGTTGCCTGAGCTTTCAGGTCATTAGTTCTGACACAGGCAGAAGTGTAAAGGACAAAAATTACAACGCCTAATCTATTGTTTTTCTCAGACTATCAGAATAGCAATGAAATGTAATTAAAATTGATAATCTGTTGATTTGAATTGCAGTCTACATTTTTTTTTTGTATATTTTGTAACTACACTGAGTTTTATTGTGTTCATTCCTCTGCAAAATAATGAATCCTTGTATCTTTTTATCAACAACATTCCAACTTATTGCAGCTGACATGGATTACGCAATGCCCTTTGCTATTGCTTGACACAAGAATGCCATATGGAAGTTTGTTCATCGGCTGTGAGGAACAACTAGATCCAGCTGGCACAGGTTCCTTCTACAATGAAGGTGAAGCAGATATCGTTGTGCAGCATGTTATTGCCTTGATTTATGCTGGTATTCCCTTGCACCTGTTTCAAGTTCAATTAAATAATCTTTCTACTTGCCACAAAACAACGGGTAAGCTTCTAAATGTTTTGTGTCTGCTTGAACCACTGACATACTTAAACATGCAAAAGAATTTGCATTGTTATGTCCTATCTTGTACAATTTGGTTTTGTCAATCATCATTTTAAGGGTACTGTTTGGATTGATTACAAAAAGCTTGTAAAGTTTTAGTGGCATAAGAGGTGGCATGATTCTTGAAAATCTCGTTTAGGTTGTGGAACATGATAAAGGCTTGTGAGTTTCTAGTTATTTGATTTAGTTTATACTTTCATAGAAGCTATTGGGATAATGGATTTTGTATGACAAGTAATTTTTTCTTTTAACGCAGGTTTTTCAATTTTGTTATGTTTCCTTATAAACAGGTCATGAAGGCAGGAATCTATCAATCATTGGAGCATGTTAATGAAGAAGAATGATAGTTGAAATATAAAAATTGTGAAAATTTTTGGAGCTGCATCTTTAACTTTTTTGTTAGATCTTCAGAAAATGTTAAACTCCTCATTTCTTTTTATATTGACAACTATTGTAGGTGTTAGCCCAGCATCCATAGTAGTACAATCTCCTTATGTTGCTCAAGTGCAACTTCTAAGAGACAGACTAGAAGATATTCCTCTTGCCACAGGTGTTGAGGTTGCAACTGTTGATAGCTTTCAAGGCCGTGAAGCGGATGCTGTAATTATATCAATGGTAAGTGAAGATGTTCCATTCAAAATATGTGTTAAATTGTTGCTGTATTGCCAGCCAAAACAAATTAACAGATGAAGTTCCTCTGTTAGCTAAGGAAATAAAGTAAGGAATAATAATTAGACAAGGTCTTGGGATATTACATTCCCCTCAGCATAATACTAAATATTTAAAGAATAAAATCCCTATGATTACTTTTAATCTATATTTATATAAGTGGTTGAATGCTGTGCATTTCATTTTGTCTTGGTCTTTATTTTAAGTACGGCAAACATGCCATTGAATTGCTGCAACACAGTAGCACTAATTCACATTTCTTAGATCCGTAGTGTGCCCTTCTGACGACGGAGGGTATATAGTTTTCTTATTTAGTTCCACATTCTCTGCTGCTGAGCAACTAGCCTGGATAAAATATTATTCTGTAATTATGGTCAAAGAGGAAGTGGATGGGGTTACTCCATGGTTAAAAGATGCTGATGCCATTTTATTCTTCTTCATATTGAAGCCAGGATTATTGTCAGCATAATATTAACCGACTGAACATGGTTGGATACTCCGTTTAACCTCCTAAGCTGTTTGGTCCAAGTGGATAAAGTTGCTTTATCTTGTAATGTTTGACTAACCAGCCAACTCATCAAATCAAGTGGTGAAATGTAGAGTTTTTCTGTTTCCCATAAATATCAATATTGGATTGTAGAAGTGAAAAGCAAGTCTTACTGCCTCTTTTATGTTGACATTGAACCTCCATATATTATAAATTAAGTCAACTGGTTTATTGTGCGGGAAGAGAGCTATACATGCATATATTTATGTGCATAGGCAGATGTATTGAAGTACTTGAATTAGAGAAATTCATAGTTTGTGTGTCATTTCAGGTTCGCTCAAACAACATGGGAGCTGTTGGGTTTTTAGGAGATAGCAGACGAATGAACGTAGCCATAACTAGAGCACGTAAGCATGTGGCAATTGTTTGTGATAGCTCCACAATATGCCACAATACATTCCTGGCTAGGTTGTTACGCCATATCAGATATTTTGGTCGGGTGAAGCATGCCGAGCCTGGTGGTTCTGGAGGATCAGGCCTAAGCATGAATCCTATGCTGCCATCAGTCAATTAACATTCCTGTATCAGTCTTTTAGATGCTATGCACTGTGAACGCAGGAGATGGTTTATCCTCCAATACAAGTGAGTGTATGTGCTCGGTGAGCTATTGAAATTTGTGTCCTTATGAATGGTAGATAAATTAGGTGTAGCATCGAATATACCAAATTCCTGAGAATATTCAGCTATGCAAGGCCAAGTCCTGTGATCTAATGGACATGGTGCTGGGCAGCTGGGTGCATGCATAAATGTATATAGATTATTCATTTCCAAATGGATATAGGTTCATCTGTTATACTCAGCAATATTTGTTTTGACAAAAGAAACTGCATATAGTATACTAATTGTGATGATTACATGCAGTACTTGACCTTCGCTTACTGTTTGATCTCAGCTGATGTACAACCAATAGCTATTGTTTTAAAAGCTGTGTAAGGGTTTACTGCAGAACATTATGCGTCAGATATAATTATTCCAATTAGATGAACAAGTCTCAGGTCATTTGGCATACTGCACTCATCTTTTGGGTGATATCCAGGATTTAAGGTGCTTTAAAAGGAAATACTAACTTCATTCAATCGTAATGTTTGCATATTTCTATTTTTGGCGTATCATAATAAAGTTTACATTTTCATTTACAACTGCCTATTTCTATTTTGGACGTATCATAATAAAGTTTACATTTTCATTCACAGTAAATGAGACCTGTACAAAACAATTAATATATCTCTGTGGGTCCAAACACAATACTAATATAATTATCTATTATACATTTAATATTATATTCTTTTATTTCACTACACATTTAAAAACTATATTTCTTAATTCTCATGCAAAAAGCAAATGTACCTTTCGAACAGTATGGAGGGAGTATTCATATGTCGGGGTGAAAGTACATTTTGTTTTTGAGATTACTTTTATACAATTGGTTGTACATATATTCTTGTAGTACGCTGTGTAAATCACATTCACGTGTATGTTGATTTATCAATTATTCTTTAATACATGAAAATTTATTTTTTAAAAAGATTAATTATTATTATTTTAAATAAAAAATATCATTGCTCCTATGATTTACTGATTACTCTGTAGAACAAGTGTTATGGGTATAATATCCACATGCTAATGGGCCGGAGTCCCATTACAAGAAGGCCCAATAATATTGGAGCCCACATGTCAAAGGATTAGCGGGCCCAAAAGAGGAATAGGCCACGAGTGTTGATGGCGGCCCTAAGTAGAGGCCCATTAAAGAAATGATCTTATAATCGGGAAGAGGCACAAAAGGGCAGCCCATAACGCGGGAAAGGCTAGGTCGAAGGCCCATTTGGGAGATGAGGTCGAAAGGTCATGTGGAAAAGCAAGGCCTAAACCTCTCTCTCGATTTGGCCTTAAGCCACAGGACATCGAAAAGCACTCCATGGAACAGAAGGGTAGAGCCCCATCTGACCTAGTCTTATATGGAAAGGGATTCGGCATCCCATCACACCAGATAGGGCCTCAAAACGTCAGAAGGCGACAACCTTTTTTTAGAGTGTGTGGGATATATAAGGACAAGTTATAATAAAATTATTTAAGCTTGGAGTAGCGATTTGTAAGCACTAAGAACGAACACATCTAACACGAGAAATGGGAGAAGATGGATCCAAGAAACACATTCTGAATATTATTAATATTCCACCAAGAACAACAACACTCACACAACAACTATTTTCTCTCTAAATGTAATGAAGACTTGTTCTAAAAATGAGTAACCTGTTTCATCCAACAAAGGAGAAGCCTTTTATATGTTCCTCCCACAACAATCCTAATCGTGGACTAATGAGAATCTGCCATCTAGCTAATAGATCAATTGTTTGGGTAGTGGAAGCACGTAAAGCTGCTTCTGTTGGGGTTGCTGCAGGTGGTGGCAGACATCTTTTTTCCTGACTACTATTTTAAAAGAAAAAAGTACTAGTTTTTTTTAAATGATAATGAATTAATTGAGTTTAGAAAATGAATTAAATATAATTTTTCATATTTATCCAAATAAATAAAAATAGGAAGAATTTCATATTAAGACTCAATTTTAAGATAATATCTCAAAATAAGTTCTAATTTTAAATTCATCTCAAATCAAGGTCTCATTTTTCACATTTTCTCAAATTAAGATATACATTAATATTTGAGAATCTCAACTCAAGCACAACTAATGCGATTCTCCAAATGCGTTAAATATTTCTTTTCTTCATTCTTAATATGTTTAATATAAACCCTAAATAAAACAAACAAAGATTTCAACCCATCAAATTGCACTTCATTTCGTTTGAGTTATAGAAATTAATTGCGTCTCCAATCATCTCAAATAAAGGTAATTATTAATTTACAGCAACCACTTTTTTTCTTTTTTTTTTTTTTTAATGTTGTAACATACTCTGCATAATTGAAGAATCAATGATTGTGTAAAAGCTTAATTAATCATCATTTATTTCTTGTTCCGTATTTATTTATCTTTCATATCTAATTGACAATAAATATTTTCTAATCATCATTTAGGGTTTATGTTAAACATATTAAGAATGAAGAAAAGAAATATATAATGGCGTTCAGAGAACCACGTTAGTTATTCTTGAGTTACGATTCTCAAATATTAATGTATACCTTAATTTGAGAAAATGTGAAAAATGAGGTCTTAATTTGAAATAGATGTAAAATTGGAACTTATTTTGAGACATTATCTTAAATTTAAGTCTTAGTATGAAATTCTTCCATAAAAATATCACTCACTTTTTCATATATTATCCAATTTTAATTATTTAATTATTATACATAAACTAAATAAAAATCAAAAGTAAATAAATAAATAAATAAAAACTTTATTAAATATAAAATTTAAAATGATTTATATTGTATATAGTTTTACACTTTTATTATTTATCTCATTTAACTTTTTTTTTCAACTCTTTAATTAAATGTACTGTATTTATTTCAAGCTAATACACGCTCATACATTGCGTAGTTAACTTTCCCGTTCATTGTAAAGTTAACCTTTTGTAAATCGCATAGTTAACTTAAACACACCGTGTTTAACATATTTATTTATAAATTTAAATAATACATTAAAAAATATTTATTTTTAAATTAATATATACTTATTAAATTTTAATAATTAAAAATATATTTAAGTTTTAAATTTATATAAACGAGTGATAATAATTTTTATATTTTGTAGAAAAAATTATTCAGTAATATCTTATCTACAATTAAGTAGTGAATGATTATACTAAAAAACATATTGGAAACAATTACATATAATTAAATGATGTATTTTCAATTTATTAAATGATTTGATTAATAATCTAAATTAATCATAAGAAAAGTTTTAATATATAGACTAGTAATAAAAATAGTCAATAATTGATGATGGTAAATTAATTTTTAGATATTGAAATTAAATTAATAAAAACTTATCATCAAGCAACATTTTTTATTAAAAAAGAAAAAGGGAATGTGGTCATTATTTTAGAAAAAATATTTTTGAAATCTACTAACATTTTATTTATTAAGATGGCTAAAATAGTACTTTATAATAATTTTTTATTAATTTTAATTGATTAATTTTTTTTAAAGAATTGATAAATTAATTTTGTATTTATCATGTTATGCATCACTAGCTCCGTCCCAAAGAAGTTGTGACACTTTTCTTTTGGGTTGTCTAACAAAAATTGACACATTTACTTTTTAGGTATATGAGACCCACACAAAACAAGTAACATATTTATATGTGACCCACACGCCTCTTAAAACCACTAATACAACTATCCACTGCACATTAAAATATCATATTCTCAACCTACTATCCATTAAATTTTTGTACTCCTTAATCAATGTGCTAAAAAAAATATTACAACTTTAATGGAATAGAGGGAGTATTACTTTAAATTTGAAATTTATTTTCATAACTTTAAATAATTTTTATTGTATAGCCTGTAGATTTAGTCCGTTTAGCCCAAAACCCCTTTTGATTTAAGATTTAGGATTTAATAAACAATTAATAATATTATTACATTGTTATTTTGAATCAAATACTAATTAATATGAGAGAAATTATGAAAGAAAACAGAGAATAAGGAAAAGTAAGAAAAAATATTAATTGAGATGAAATAATCTACTATTAATATATGTGCAAAACCCGAAGTTTAGATGTAAAAAAAAAAAAAGTATCAATGTATTGTTCTACCATGTCTCAGCCCCAGTTCTAACTTCTTACTCCTTGTGGAATGTATAAACCTGGTTTAGTGCTGTGTTGACTGTTGTACGATACTAATTTAGTATAATTATAAATATAATAGTTGTGTAATTATTATTTACTGCTTTTGTTAACAGCGATTAGTTACTTGGGAAAAATACGCATTTGACAATTGAGAGCGTCTCACCCGTGGCCGCGTAAGAATTCTCGACAACAGAGGCTTCTACAAATCTCAATCAAAATTATTATACTTTGTAATTTCAATACTTCTCTAGTTTCAGGACTCAGCTGGATCCATTAATATTCCATCCTCCTACTCCCCCTCTCTCTGTTGTTCATTGATGCTGTTTCGTTTCTGATGGGTCTAATTCTGAAGATTCTCCCTTGACTTATTGGCGTGAATGAGGATGGGATTACAATCTTCTGGTAAATTCCTTGAATTTGCTGGAGGATAAAACCATCCCACTGGTCGTTTCCCCTCATCCTATTTCTGACTTTTGCAACTCCTTCTCCTACATCTTTACTAACACATAGAGCACCGGTGGGGGGGTTTTCGGAGAGGGTAATGGAGAAGTCCTTTACTGGTAGTAGGGAAGAGGAATCTCCACCATTTGAATCGGAAGCAAGTGAGAGCTCAACATCTACTTCATCTGCATCGAGAATAGTTTCTTGGCGCCCTAGAACCCTTGCCTTCCGCCCTTATCTATCAACTTCGATTAACAATGCAAAGCCCCAACCTTTGCGAGTGGTTGTCAGAAGACCGGTAGGTGATTTCTGTTTGTCGTTTTATTCGGAAACAAAAATTCCATGTGTCTGTCCTATCATATAGTCTTTCTCGTGGCAATTGTAGATCATTACGATTTTTCTTCACCCGATACGTGTAAACTCTCTGGCTACAATCACTATTTATACAAAGTGCGCACTTTGTGTTGATGTCTCCTGATGGTGAAAAAATTAATCTCCATTTATGGAGAAATACATATGCCACTGCAAATTTTAAGCTAGGAAGAGGTGAATGCCTCTGGTCCAAGAATGTGCGCTTTTATAAGCTGATTTGAATATAAGGCAAGATATGAGAAGAAAGTAGGCACCAAGAACTGAAAATATCTTCAGTTTGATTGTTTAAGACTTAAGATACAGAAGTAAAAAAGAGAATGGTGCTGAGGTTGGTATTTGATGTTATTGGAAGCTTTTGCGAATCTATTATAATGCCTGATATTTTTTGCAAAGTTTCATTGTCTTCACCGATGGCCATGTAATAATTGAATCTCATTACTAATCTTGGTATTAGGAGTTGACATATTAAGTGGATGAAAAATCTAATGATCATGATGCATAGAGTCAATTTGTCTTTGGAATAGATGAAAAAAAGAACTTGGATTGATGTTATTTTAAGGTTAACAGCTTCATGAAGCTTCAATCATTTGAATCCTCCTCTGGCATTTATAGTATCACTTGTAATGAGGTCAGGAGATTAAGATGATGCAGTGGACTTTGCCTACGAAATCTCTAGTCTGTGTAACGTTGAGGAGCGTGTAATGCTAGTTTGATACACATCCTGTTGTAACTTGTAAGAACTTCAAAGAGGTTGATGAAGATTGTTTTATTATATTATTCAGTTTGGCTTTGAGAACTCATAATCACTAATCTTGTACATTTTATTGAGTGATATTGTGATGTGGTCAAGCATGTCTAGAGTTCTAGTTAGGTGCATAATTTGTACATTTTACAATAGATTTGCTAGATCGTATATGGTTTTATTAGCATATGGACTCAACAGGCATTTTGTGAGGAGTTGTTTTGCCTTTTGTAATCTTTGTTTAATGCTTGACACAGATTCTTTTATGTTGCAGTTGGTTGCCCGTTTGACGAAGGATATCGTAGAGATATATCAAATATGCAACCCTCAGTTCAGTTATTCCGAAGAATTGAATCCAAAGAGGTTCTTAACATCACCATCTGCCGGACTTCTGAATGATGGTTGTGATAATGCAAAGTCGGACCTAATTCTCACTGTAAATTATTCCCTGGTTAATTCAGAGACAAAGCGAAGGTATGCATCTTAGTTCTGTCTATGATTGCCCTTTTGTTGGTCACTATATTCTGAACATTTTTCTTAATGATTCAAGGGAACATGTGTCTATCTTATCCCTCTGAGGCCTGAGCATTTCGCTCTGATTCAATTATTTGGTATTGATATTAGTATGGGAATATTCCGAACTGAAGTGGTCGATAGTTAGTCATTATTACTCGTCTAAAGATCTAGATTGTCAAACAGATCAACATGATTGTTTGAACAAGTCTACTTCATGTTATTTTGTGGCAATATTTTTGGGTTGACTTATTTGCAAATAAGACGCGTCAAGAACAATTTAATGTCGTGGTAATGACTCTGTAATAGTGACATATAATTCCTAACTCACTGATTTTTAACTAGTGTATTTGTTTTGGCTTTGTCGATGTTATGCTGGTAGCTTTTATTTCACTATATCTCATTGGTGGTTATATAGTGGGCTTATGAAAATTGTTTCAACCATTCACCATAACTTTTCAATTTATTTTCTCTCACTAAATTAAATTGATATTCACATCACAAGACATCCATAATGATGGTTTCTTGTAGATGTTTATATGCATAACTATTCACTTTGTGCTATAAAGTTATGGTAATTGGGTGAAATACAATGACTAATTGGTGCCTATCAGGTTATTCAATGATATAACTCCTATTATTTGGAGAAAATGATTTTTTTTTACTGTATAATGAAACAAAGTATGATTACTTATCCCTCATTTATAGTGAAGAAAATTGTGAATTAGAAAATCTACAAGCATTTTATGTAATCTGTAGCCTTTTATAACAAGTCAGGAAAGCTATGAAAAGATTCATGAAATAATCTCTGCTCTATTCCCATATGTATTGGATTTTTTTTTATAAAGAAAATATAACGCCTTGTCACTGTATTTTTTAGTATTTCTTTCATTCTACTGGTCTTCTGTCTATGAATGGACTCAGCATCTTCTCCTGTATTCAGGTATATTGTCAAGGACGTTCTTGGTCATGGAACATTTGGGCAGGTTGCCAAGTGCTGGGTGGCAGAAACAAATAGTTTTGTTGCCGTTAAGATAATAAAAAATTTACCTGCTTATTACCAACAGGCACTTGTTGAAGTTTCTATTCTGACAACAGTAAATCTGCCTATAACTTGATTTTCTGTCTCTTCTAATTCATCTACATAATTTTACAGAAAAAACTTCAGTTATTTCTTTTCTCCCCTCATAGTTAAATAAGAAGTTTGATCCTGAGGATAAGCACCACATTGTTCGGATATACGATTATTTTGTGTATCAACGTCATCTGTGCATTGCCTTTGAGCTGCTTGATACTAATCTGTGAGTATCCAGTTGCAGTTCATTCTGAAAAAAAAAAATATATATATATATATTCTTAATTACACCTGGAAGTGGGAACTTAGTCGCATTTCCTTGAGATGTTGTGTCAGGTATGAGCTTATCAAGTTGAATCGTTTTAGGGGACTGTCATTGAGTATTGTGCAGCTGTTCTCGAAACAGGTGCATTTCTTAGCTTAGAATTGATGTTGATTTGAGATAGTTCATCCATGGGATGGCAGTGGATTTCGTAATGTGTTACAAGATTTTATTTATTTATTTTTTATTTTATATCATTGCAGATATTGCGAGGCTTAGGTCTTATGAAAGATGCTGGTATAATTCATTGCGATCTAAAGCCAGAAAATATTCTATTATGTACAAGGTCCATTAGTCCTTCATGATATTGAACTGCTTAATTTTATTTGTGTCATATTTATCTTAAATATCTGAAGTATGAAGTCGTGAAATTGACAGTGTCAAGCCAGCAGAAATCAAGATCATAGACTTTGGCTCAGCCTGTATGGAAGATCGTACTGTCTATTCTTATATCCAGGTAAGCATTTTTCATTTGTTGAATGCATTTATATATGATATAAATTTAGTTGATGAACTTCAATTATTCTTTTTTATTTCTTTTGCAGAGTAGGTACTACAGATCACCTGAAGTTCTTCTTGGATATCAGTATCCTACCCCCCCAAGGAAATTTTGTAGTCCTATATTTAATTAACCAACATGTAGCAAATAAAAATTCCCGATAAGCCCACTACCTCTCATTTTGAGGAGATACATCCTTGGTTGCCTCTGTGAACCTTTCTTTTTCTCCTCTTCTTTTATGGCAGCGTCTACTTGTTGAACATATTCTTTTTGATGCAAAAAGTTTTGCTTGGAGACTTTAACCTGGCATAGGTACACTACAGCAATTGACATGTGGTCATTTGGGTGCATTGTTGCTGAACTATTTCTAGGGCTGCCATTGTTTCCAGGAGCTTCAGAGTTTGACCTTCTGAGGAGGATGATTAAAATTCTAGGGTATGGTCTTTCGGAATATTTATTGACTCAGACCTCTGTGACTCAAATGAATTTCTATAATTGAGGCATTTTCTTCACCAAGAATCTTTGTTTATCTGTAGAATGTAATGTTTTAGATGGAAGCAAACTTTTTGGTTTTATGCTTTTGGAGATCAGGTGTAACATCTTGTCTAGAGTGCATATTTAGATATACTCATCAATTCATTAAAAGTTAAAACCCCTTTGCATGAACAAGTAATTCTCATTACCTTATTTGGGGTCTTTTATGCATGCATCCTTGACCTCTCTGCACCCATATAATCCTTTCTACTTTATCACCTTAGCCAGCTGAACAACATTGTAGTTATTGTTTCTGCTCCATGTTATATTCTTGTAAGTAGACAGCTTCTCTGCTGCTTGCCAATATTGAGATGGATATGTGGACGCTCTAGATTAGATATTTTTGAGAAACATGATTAAGATTGTTTGGACGTGTGCATCGGAGACCTGATGCATTAGTTCTACAGTTCGGAATTAGAATTTTTTTAGCTCGAACTAAAGAAGAAGGGAAGACCTGAAAAGAGTTAAAACATATTTATGAGGACATGTGCTTAGACCATACATGTGGAGATGTATGATCCATTATACTTATTGCTGTATCTATAGGAACCGGATTTCTGAAACTTTGATCTGTCAATATATTTCCTGCAAATTAGCTTAATCTTCTCAAATTTTTAGGGGACAACCTCCTGATTATATTTTACGGAAGGCCAAAAATACTAGCAAGTTCTTTAAATTCTGTGGGAGCATCAACTACGAAGAAAGGGATCAGAATCATAGAAGCAATTGTAGTTTGTATCAAGTTTTGACTGAAGAAGAATATGCAGCTGTGAGTGCCTATTTAAACTTTTATGGTATAGCTTCGTGATTTCATATGATTTGAATTAGTGATTCTAATACATATGCATACATGCATGTCTAGCGTTTATATGCGTATTTAACTTCTTAAGTTCATATACGCTTAAGTGTGAGCTTGCTCTCCATTAAGGCACCTTTCAAAGAATACTTCCACTCAATGTCTTCAAAGCTTTTTTGAATCTTATCTCTTTATATATTTACTATAGTGCATGCTGAGTATTTCTTGAAGTCTCCTTTTTATTTTCTTCTGGTTGCATTTTAATGGAAGGGTTTGATTTGAGGAATGAGTTTCACATAAGTCCATATATTTGAATGCAAATCCGTCAAAATCACTCAAATATATCACCAAAAAGGAAGTGAAGAATTTGAAATCTTTCTTAAAATGAAACTGTCAAAAATTTGGTTTAGGGGTTTCTTATAATGGATTTGAAAACTATATAAAATCTCGTCAATACAAACATAACAATAATTAATAGTCTGACCTAACTGTATTTACTGAACATGTTAATCTACTAGTGAATGGTGCTGGTGCCCAAAACACATGATCCACTTAATCCGCAGTGATTGTTTGGCCACTCTTTAACTCATTCCATGAAATATAATGATGTGTATGCTACTTAGGGTTTAGTTATGCCAGTACAATTGTGCAAACTTCCTAGTTGAGTTTTCTATTGATTCCGTATTAGTTTTTGTGTTGTTGCCTTTTGTTTTGGGCTTTAATTTTTTATTTAATTATTTTTTCTATTTATCCTGACGTTTCTTTAAATTTCAGAAGGAATCAAAAAAACCATCAGTTGGGAAGGAGTACTTTAATCATATGAACCTTGAAGCAATTATCACAAAGTACCCTTATAGGAAGGATTTGCTAGAGCAAGATATCGTTAAAGGTTATGATCATGCTCTTTCAATGAAACGCCCCTTGAACATTAGATTTTAGTTTTGCACTTATTTTGAAATATGTAATTAAATTATTTATTTTACAGAAAGTCAAATACGCTTGGCATTGATTGATTTTTTAAGGGGGCTTGTGGAATTTGATCCAGCAAAAAGATGGTCGCCTTTGCAGGTGCTTAATTCAACTTGTCCATAAATGCAATACTCTTTAAGTGGTCTTTTAGTGTCTTCGGAGGTGGGAGGTCCTTTTGATTTTTACGTTGCGAACCTGTTCTCTTTTCTTTTACGCTGCAAAATATTTTTTTTTCTCAATAATACCTTTATCATCATTAACAATGATGTTGAGCTATGAGATGATTCTTGTCACGAGTGAATCTAGTCGGAATTAGATTGCTGCCAATGTGTTGATTCAGAACTTACATTTCCTGCAATAAACTGCACTTGTTATAACATCACTCAAAAATAAAGATTTGATCCATTCCCAAATACAGAGACTCTGGTAGACATGGGTTCGTATAAGAAATGAAAATATTGTGATATCAAAGTTTCTTGAAAACACTAAGCTAATTGATAAATATGGACGTTATAAATGGTTTTGCAGTAATATCAAGTGTTTTCAGTATATAGTTTGTGTGTTACCTGAATATTCAATGGTGAACTCTTTTTTTTTTTTGGTTGCTGCTGCTAGTGTTAACTTGCATTCTTTAAAAGTTTGATTCCATTTGCTGTATAGGGATCATTAATGTTCTATAGGCTTCAAAGCATTCTTTTGTTTTCAGTATATAGTTTGTGTGTTACCTGAATATTCAAATGGTGAACTCTTTTTTTTTTTTTTGGTTGCTGCTGCTAGTGTTAACTTGCATTCTTTAAAAGTTTGATTCCATATGCTGTATAGTGATCATTAATGTTCTATAGGCTTCAAAGCATCCTTTTGTGACTGGGGAACCTTTCACGTGTCATTATAAACCTGCTCCAGAGACCCCTCATATGGTATGTATCGGTGAACTGCCTTCTCTTTGTTCTTCTTTCTTACTTTTTGGTTCAAACCAGATATCTTCGCCTATTAGCCAAAAGGAAAATGGATCAGTTTTTTGGTTGTAAGAGTGGACCGTTGCCAACATTTTTACTAATTATGAAATCGTTTATTATTGTACATCTCTATCTTAAAATCAATGCTCATGAATAATGATTCATGTGTAATCGTCTTGACATGCAATGTGTGACATTTTTGTTACTCTATGTTATTCCTCTCATTAGCAACATTTTGATCTCTGGAGGATCTACATGGCCACTTTTGTGCATACAAAATAAAGTTAGAAAGGAACACCTAAATGAAGAAAACTTATAATGTGATGCTATAATATGATGATCTCACATATTGCTTCCAAAAAATGAAGACTCAAAGAATTCCATTGTAACTTTTTGTAAAACTTGTATAATATATATATTTTTTTCATATTTTGAATCTACATTATAAAATTATAAAACAATATTTAAGCATGATTTTTCTATATAAAACTCGGTACTCCCATTAATAAAATCCTAGATCTGTCACTGATTGTGTTTTGGTTTTATTGATTTTTTATTTTTCTTTGGTCCTACGTTTCTTTTCAGCCTGTTTCTCAAAATGTTAAGGTGGACCATCATCCAGCAGGTGGGCACTGGTTTGCTGCTGGTCTATCCCCTAATGTGAGCAATTTCACTGTTTAGATTATACTGTTCTGTTTATTTATGTCATGGGTGCAAATTACCTAGGGGGCCTTTTCATGTAGATCTCAGGTCGGAACAAAGCTTTGATGCCGAAAAGCCCACATTACCAATTTATGTCGTATGTGCATCCAGGTAGCTATGGTAGCTTGGGAAGCCATGGGAGCTACAATGATGGCCTGGGGCTTGGTAGCAGTTATGGAAGTTATGGAGACAGTGGCAATTTCCATGCATTTTGTTCTCCAGCAGGTCCATCTGGAATGAATGTCTATGCCCATAGTGGTATGTCAATACTTGGGAATAGTCCTGATGCTAGGCGCACTGTGCAACTACCGCATGGGAGTGGAATCGGTTTTAGCCCTGGAAATTTTGCACCGATGTCCCTTGGTTCTAGTCCTTCACAATTTACTCCTCCAAGCTCCTATAGTCAGATTTCAACAGGATCACCAGGGCATTATGGTCCTCCTTCTCCTGTAAGAGGCAATTGTCATGGATCTCCTCTGGGAAAGATGGCCTCTGGAAGCCATTACAACAGAAGAAAAAATTGGGCCTATCATGGAAATTTTCAGTCCCAGGAGTCTGTATCCTCCTCTAACTGTCATGGAAATATTGCTGATATTAACACCTTCAGCCAATCTGAGGGGAACTCATCTGTATTTGTTGGTTCTCCATCCTATCGACATCCCACCTTAAGTGCACCAACATGGAGACCACAGCATGGAGGGAGGAGTGTAACCACTGGTTACTCCTCATCACATATGCAAACTGTCCATAGTAGCGGATATGAAAAGTCGGAAGCTAGTAACTCGCTGCCTGATCCTGGAGATTGGGATCCCAATTATAGGTACACATGTATATTTCTCTTAATATTAATGTGTGATTTTTTCGGAAGTTTTAACTTTTTCCATACAGACATACTGTATTTGTTTTGACAGACATATAACAACAGTGGATTTTTGGGGTAAAACTCTAAATATGATAAAATTATAAGCAATATAGTTTTGTGGTTGCTTATATGATTTTTGAAAGTCCCAAAGTGAATAGATTTGCTTTGCAACATTCTTCAAAATCTGGAAATCTTGTTACAGCACTGCATAAAAAGATGAGGTGAGGTAGTTTCGAGCAATGCATATAGTGTTTACATAACTGTTACTTGTCTTATAGATTCTACATGCTGGTTTGTGTTTATTGTTAGAGGAGATGGATGTGTTATCTTATAAGGCCCCCCCTAATGAGTTTTTGGCTGCGGACAACCAAACTCCTCTTCATCTAATCAGTTCAATGTTGACATTGAATTTAGCAATGTTAGGAACTTGGTAGACTCTGATTTCTTACCTTTTCAGCACCTTATTGCTAGATGGAACTTAAAAAAGTGTTTACATACCATCACATGCTGCATCATGATTATATGAAAATGGGTTTGTCTCATATCCAATATCACCCAACATGCCACCTGAACATTGATCATCCATTTTATACACTTGTAAATATTGGTAAAATTGGACCAGGAGATGGAACGTCATTTGGATCCTTTCAGTGCCTATTTTGCATATATATTGTCTAAACAGATCACATGAAATGGGTACATTGTTTTATATTGCATTTTTTATGTCTCTTTCAGTGAAGAACTTCTTTTGCAAGAGGATTGTTCGGATGTAAACAACATGATATTTATCCAGGGGATGCACTTGAGTCAACCTTTTATCTCCACTGAACCATTCAGTCGCCTCCCCAATGCCACCTCTTCTATGCAAAGGTGGGCTTTATATACTCAAATTTGTTTACATAGTATAAAAGCAGTGTCTGTATTTTATATTCATTTTTCTATAAAGTCATTTGATCATTTTTCCTGAGATCATGTTCTCCAGTGTATGTCCAGCAGAGCACAGTGGTATTCTGCACTAATCCTAAAATGAGTGAATTACTTAATTGGTTTCTTGGAAAATAATTTAATGCACAAAGGTAGCCTTTAGGCATAGCTAATGTTGAGGATATTTTAGTAATTAATATTTATGTCATTCTTATATTTATTATTTACTTATAAAACAAGTGTGTCATTAAGATAGTTTGAAAGCTTCCAACTGCGGGCAATTTTAAATTTCTTCAGTAGATCTTAGTGACATTAACCTAAGTGTTCTATAAAACAATGTACTCCTATTTATTATAATTTTGATTTTATTATACTAAAAAGAGTGTAAGGATTCCCTTACATGAACTATAAACAATAGTTACAGAGCATAGCACCAAGCACACTAAATCCAAAATGTGAAGAAATTTATATATTTATCCTACCCAGGTCACATGCAATCCTGGGGCACAGTAATTGAAATATTTAATTATTCAGAGAAAAAGAAATTTCGAATTAACAGGAAATTTGATAAATTTGTTCCATGTGTTTTATTACTAAATAGCATGCGATCAATGATACCATTATCAATATTATAAAATTTAAATCTTACTTAAAGAGAGATGCCAAGATGATTTTAAATCTTAAGCTATAAAAACACTAAATTTGTTGTTCACCTTGAAATTCTAGCTATATTGAATCAGCTGGTCTGGCATCACATAAATTAAGTTCAAGATGATTGATGACTAGTATACACTTTTCTTTCATATTATTAGCCGACATATGTATTATAAAGTGGAGTGTACTCATCAAATGTAAAATTAATGTTCATAGATTGCTAACATTAACTTTAAATTTGATTCATCTAGTTCAAAATATGTTTAATGATACATAACTCTGAAGTGTCTGGTGAATAATTTTGTTGTTTAATCTTATTATAATATTCTTTGTCAAAATTTAAAAGAAAAGGCGCTAAGTTCTTCAGAGCACTATTTTCAATGAAGCATGCAAATTAGATTATTGTTATAGCATGCTATGATAGGAAGTTCTCATTATTCATGTCAATTAACAAGATGAAACTATGAATTCTATGTTCAGAGAACTGTATTCTATGATCATTATGTAAGAGATTAAAAACAATAATAGTTGATTGGTCATTGTATCTGATGTGAGATTATGTTCTTTGTTGGTGATGCTTTCTCTTGATTTACTGAAAATGTATATTCTGTTGATTACCACTAGTGGAATGTCCTTATTAAATGTATAAATTTGTGTAAAATCTTATGTTTAACTATACATTAATTTTACTCTAATAGTTTAATGTAAATTACTAAATTTATAAAATGGCTGACACTTTTGAATATATTTGGCAATTCATTTTTGTGTGCATTGCCCAGTTTTTCTCAATGTATCATGACTGGATGGACCCCTCCCCTTCTTTTTAAGGATACAGCTACTTTGAACTATGATTGCGAAACTCTAACTTAAAACTGCCTCATTCCTCATCTAATGTGCTGAACTTTTTTTTAATTGAACAAAAGTATATTAAGCTCGTCTTGGGGAGATTTAATTGGTAACTTGTCCATGTTATTATATTAATATCACTTGAAATGCTCTCTTTGGTCCCTTTGGTTTCTGATAAAGAGTTACTTCTGTCTGTCATTGGATCACAATGTAGGCATGATGGGCCTATTCAGTCCTTATCTCTTGGCGAATCAGGAAGCAATCCTGCAATTCATGGCTACGCCCACATGATGAATCAATCATATTTCACGCCTCAACAGGCACAAGGATCTCCCAGCCGTTTGGGACTGCAGCCAATTCAACGGCATAACATGGGTAGATCTGCACCATTTCGTGATGGTGAGTGGAGTTATATGAATATCCAGGCTAAATCTCATGGAAATAAGGTCTAGTGTCTCCTTTGACATGAGTTACCTCTGTTTCAACAAATCTTGGTTTGTCTATTTACAGGACGGAGAGGTAATTACTCAGTCTCCAATACTCCTCCGGCTTTCCCTGGAAGAAAAGATTACAGAAGGAATACCTAATGGATTTGAGTAGATTGCTGTCAAGTGCAATGGTATGTTACATTGGAAGTAAATGCCATTTCGCTGCAATTCTGATCTCCTTTTGGGATCCGAAATTGTTATCTTTTGTTCAGGGAAACATCATTATTTATACTAGCATTACTAACATTTCTTGCATGTTGCACTCTTGTGATATTTACCTTTTTATTTCTTTTGTTTCATCCCTTTTTTTTTTTTGGTGAGGGGAGGTGGTCATCTAATATGTTACATATTATTTACTGTTTCTTTGTTTCTTAAAGGCTTAAAATAACTTTGTTTTCAGGGTTGATCTTGAATGTCCTTCTCACCTTTGTAATTGAAAAGTTCAATACTGTTTCTTTGTTTCTTAAAGGCTTAAAAATAACTTCGTTCTCAGGGTTGATCTTGATTGTCTGTCTCACCTTTGTAATTGAAAAGTTTAACTATGAGGGCTTTACGCAATGGTCTCAGCTAAAGTAGCTGATGCCTTCTTGTTTATACTCATTCATGTCACTCTGTTTCGTGTACATCTTGGTACTTTCATGGATGATAAGAAAAATTGTGTGTGTGTGTTTTAAATCTAATTAATAAATTATAAAGTTATAATGAGAATCATCAATGAGGGTTACCATAATTGAGAATGTGAGGTAGTCATTGAATCAATAAAAATAATTAAAGAATTTGAATTTTTATTGCTTAGTAAGAAGTATAGAGGATGAGAATAATACTCTTTTATTTCAATTTATCTCTCCCAATACGTCTTACAAGCACCAATTAAAGTCTATTGAGAGTTGAGAGATACGTTTTTCGTTCTCTTAATACGTATTAATTTACTTTTTCATGTAGATCTCTTGTTATGTACTCCCTTCATACCACCCAAAGAATTTTTTTTTTTTTTTCATTTTGGGCGTTCCACTCAAAGAATCTTACTATTTCCTTTTTTATACACATGAAACCCACACACACCCACTAATACAATTAAAATATGGAGCCCACACTCCCACTAATACAACTATCCACTATACATTAAATAATAATACTTCTCCTTTGTTCCACCCAAAGAGCTTATTGTTTTTTCATTTTGGGTGTTTCACCTAAAGAATCTCATTTCATTTTTTATACACATGAGACTCACACATACCCATTAATATAATTAATATATGAGATCACACTCCCATTAATACAACTATCCATTACACATTAAATAATAATACTTCTTAATTCATGTGCAAAAAGAAAAAAAAAGTTGAAAGACATAACACTCCCATTAATCACGATTCTAAAGGAATGTGTATTCCCTTACATGTTGGAATGTGCATTCCTCCTATCCCATGATATTGCCTATTCTATTCCCTCGTTCCCCCCACCCCACCCTACCCTACCCTACCCTACCCTCACACACACACACATATTTAATTATAAATAATATTCTTTTAATTTATACAACATTTATTTATAAATTATAAATATGTTACTAATTTTCTATTTAACATATAATATTTATTAAAATCATTTGTATTAAATTATTTAATAAAAAATGAAAAAAAATTATTTAAAATATAAATAAAATATTAAATATTTTTATATACTCAAATTAGTAAAAAATATATAATTAAATTAAATTCTTAAAATTTTTAAATATAAATGTATATAATTATTTTAATATTTATTTAAAATAAAAATTAGTAAATTATATATAAAAATTAATATTATTAATTAAATTGAATATATACATGTAATATAAATATAAATATAATTTTTTGTACATAGTTTAATATTTTTTAATATATATAAATTTTTTATTTGTATTTTAAAATTTATTTATATTTTAAAAATATTAATAATTTTTTTTATAATTTAATATTTTTCTATAATTATAAAATATATAAAATCTTCATTAAAATTTTAATTAGTTTAATATTTTGAATAAATTAAATTTAAATGTAATATTATAAAAATACTATTAATGAGATTGAAATTATTAAAGAATACAAATTTTATTACTTGAGTTATTCCTAAATCATACCAATCATGATAAAAATAATTTTTAATCATTCCATTCTCATTACTATTCTATTAATAAGTTCATTCAATTCTCCTGTTATTCTATTATACACTTTCCATTTTGAGTTGTCCCACAAAAGTTTGCACCTTCCTAAAAAAGCAAAAAGTCAAACATAATCACTCTTCCACATGCACTTTATTTACAAAAAAAAAACTACCCATACCAAACACACCTAACATGCTTTATCATTTATTTATTACCAAAATGTACCATAATACCCATAAAAGTTACCACTTTCTTAATTTTCGTGCCGAAAAGAGGGGTGCAGACTTTCTTGGGACGGAAGGAGTATATATTTATGGGATTAAAACACATACTCCTTCCGTCCCGTCAAACGAGAGTCTTTTACTTTTTTGCACGTAGATTAAGGAGTATTATTATTTATTGTGTAGTGGGTAGTTGTATTAGTGGGAGTGTGAATCCCATATTTTAATTACTTCCTCCATCCCATAGAAGTTGACAAACTTTCCTTTTTGGTTTGTCCCACTAAAGTTGACACATTTCCTTTTTAATACGTGGGACCCACACCAAAACAATTAATTTATTCACATGGAGCCCACATACCACCTCTAATACAACTACCCACTACAGATTAAATATTATTTCTCTCACTCACTTTACTTCACTTTACATTAAATTATTATACTCCTTAATCTCCGTGCCCCAAAAAAATGTGCTAACTTCTCCGGGACGGAGGGAGTATATTAAAGAGGGTGTGTGGGTCCCATGTATGTAAAAAATGAAAGGGGACCCTTTGGATGAGACGACCAAAATGGAAAAAAGATCATCTTTAACTAGGATGAAGGGAGTATTACATTGTTGTTCTTTTAAATTATAATTATTGCATTTTATTAAAAATATTATCATTTATTGTACTATCATGACCTTTTATTAATTTGATTATATTTTTTATTAAAAAATTGACATTTCTTATTCACAATACTTTTCATTAGACTTTGCCCATTATTATACTCCCCATCCCACGTATTTTTACTCGTTTTCTATTTTAAACTGTTTCATGTATTTTTATCCGTTTTATTAATGGTAAAAATAAAATATACATCTTACCTACTTTTTATACTTTATTATTCATTAATCCCAACAAATTCATTTACTTTATTTACACTTTATTCATTATTTTCAATAACTTAATTTATTTTTTCTCTCAAAATCATCAATTTATCCCTATTTTTTCTTACATTATATGTTAAAGAAATAATCCTTTTTAATTTTTGTGCCCTTAAAAATATGTAAAAATATCCTGGACAGAGGGAGCAATAGAAGTGACCACGTGTACTCGATTTTTTCAAGATGAAAATATGACCTCATATTTTCGTTATTGTCATATACTACTGTTAAATATGAAATATATGTGTTTGTAGCGCATGAGTAAAATTAGGAGTAAAGGAGAGGAACGAGGGATTGGGCAAACATGGAAGGATACAGACCACCCAAAGCAGGAATAAAAATCTAAAGCAGCCAATAGCTATTAGCCGCTTCCTCTCCCCATATCCCCAATTAATCAAAATCATCACCCACATAACGAGGATAATAAATAATTAGATTATTAGTTACACAAGAAAACCGACCGATTGAGTTCATCTCTGCTCTCCTCCGGCTCCGCTCTCAGAGAGGTATGTACGTATTTTAAAATTTCCATCTTGTTTTTGCCAAAATCATGGATCTTATCGAACTACTGCACCCGTATAAAAGAATAGCAGGATCGAAGCATTTGTTAGCTAACGATCATTAATCAGGTTAAAAGAATCCGCGGATCGATCTCGTAGTTATTTTTTTTTAAAAAAATTGAGGAACGTCTGATGGTCCAAACCATTTGGACGGAGGAATATCAGTTTTGAGGAGCTCATGATCATGGCCACTGCTGCTGTTTTCGGACTCAGCACTGGTAAAAGGCTTCTCCTGGGTTCTACCTTCTACTACTCTGATCATCTTCTCGAGAAGCTTTCTTCGGCAACCGATCAAATTGCTCCGACTAAGAACAACGCCATCACCGCTAAAAAATCATCGTCTAATATCCTCACAAATCGACGCCCATTATCAGTCAAACACGCGGACGCTGCAGCTTCCTCCAATCATTGTACCCTGGAGCCGTGGCCAATTCACGATACAAGCTTCTTGAGCGACGAAGCCTCTGACCCTGACTATTTGGTGGATGCTGTGCTTCTATTGCAAAAATCTATGCTTGAGAAGCAGTGGAATCTATCAGCTAAAACTATTCCTTTCCGCAAAGAGAGGGAGAGGGAGAGGGAGAGGCAGAGGGAGAGGGGTCCCAGGGTTACTTGCTCTGGAACCTCTGCTCGACGCCGAAGGCTGGATTTTAGAAGAAAAGTTATGGGCCGCAAAATTCATTTGTGCTCCCAAATGAATAATACGAACAAGCAGTGGAGGTCCATCATCAGCCCAGAACTTCTTCGCAACAGCTTGAGAGGCTATGTAAAGGGTGTTGTTAGTGAACAGTTGCTCACTCATGCTGAAGTTGTTCAGCTGTCACAGAAGATTAAAGCAGGAATTTTGTTGGAGGACAGAAGGTTCAGGTACATTTCGTATTACAGATGATATGCTTTAATCCATATTATGTGTGTATATATGTATATCAATTACTTCTCAAAGTGTCATCTTTATACTGGCATTCTGTTTTCTTTTAAGTTTGACAAATTTGTTTGACATGCATATATATGTACCCCAAATATGGATGCATGGCTTGATAACTTCAGATTGAAAGAAAGATTGGGATGTGAGCCTTCAGATGAGCAACTTGCTTCTTCCCTTAGGATTAGTCGTTCTAATTTGCAATCGAGGCTGATAGAGTGCTCGCTGGCAAGAGAGAAGCTGGCAATGAGCAATGTCCGTCTTGTCATGTCCATCGCTCAAAGATATGACAACATGGGTGCTGAAATGGCTGACCTTATTCAGGTGAATTTATCTTCACTAGCATCCACCACAAATTCTTTACCTACTTGCTTTTGTTCAGCTGGAAAATGTGAATTTCTATGGTTTTATGTAGGGTGGTCTTATTGGACTACTCAGAGGAATTGAGAAATTTGATTCTACCAAGGGCTTTAAGATATCAACTTATGTGTATTGGTGGATCCGACAGGTGAGTCACTGACGCTATTCTTAAAGAGAATGTTAAATCCAAATTAATTTGAATATTATTAGTAGGAGGAGTTATAAACGATCTATAAAGAAGCAAAGTATAACAGAGTTTTCATGTTTTTTTCCTTTTTTTTGGAAAAAAGGAAATTTTCTTTATTTTTGGGTATGAGATTTTTCCTTTATATATTACACCCCAACTCCCAAGCAAGAAAGATCTGTTATATATTTAGGCCTGATATTCATATTTGTATCATCAAAACCAGGGTGTTTCTAGAGCTTTAGTGGAGAACTCCAGGACCCTAAGATTACCCACTCATCTGCACGAAAGGTTAAGTTTGATTAGAAATGCAAAGGCTAGACTGGAAGAGAGAGGAATAACTCCATCAATAGATGTAAGTCTGGATCCATTACTATTGTTTATTAAGATGATTACCAAGTGGAAATTTTCATTCGCCACCTTGGTTTATTGGAATCAATTTGGCTGCAGAGAATAGCTGAAAGTCTCAACATATCACAGAAAAAAGTCAGGAATGCCACTGAGGTACTAGAGGATTTTGTAAGAATTGAGGTGATTGTTTTATCCTTAACAGTTTTTCTTTCCAGGCAATCAGCAAAGTGTTCTCCCTTGACAGAGAAGCATTCCCCTCATTGAATGGTCTTCCAGGAGAGACTCTTCATAGTGTAAGGAAAATAATTGTATTATAATATTCTACTCTTAAAGAAAAACAAATGCTGCTTGTCTTTGTTCAATTCTAAGTTCTAATCTAATTCCTTGATTTCACATTTTGCAGTACATTGCTGATAATCGCCCTGAGAATAACCCATGGAATGGTATCGGTGAATGGGCGCTAAAGGTATTACGATAGGAAGCTGTTGTAGTGTAATTAGGATGGGATATATTACATTAAACCGTCTTTGGGATAGTAAACACCAAACTTCCTAATCATTTCGAATTTGCATGACAATTGAGATACTTCACACTATTTATTTTTTTAAAAAAAAACCCCTAAAGGTAATTTTTTTAAATCTATGTGCACAAAACATATGTCAACTCCTCCGGAAAGGAGAGAGTAGATAAAATATGAATGGAACTACATCCTCGAGAAAGCAATGTTTGATTTCCCTATAGTTCCTCTATCTTCAAGCTATTGATATTTGCATTTATCACAAAGTGTCCAGATTCTTGTTTTTGAATGTCTTTTTGTTTCCTATCTACAACTAGATTCTATTGTACTAAAGAAATACTGAAACCCCATATTGTCTTTGCAGGATGAAGTAGCTAAACTAATAAATGTGACTTTAAGCGAACGGGAGAGAGAGATTATCCGTTTATACTATGGCCTAGACAATGAATGTCTCACTTGGGAAGATATCAGCAGAAGGTGCGTTTCACTGCGACAAATGTAGTTCTACCTTATGTGAATGAGACTTTTCAGCGTCACTTAAAAAACTACTTACTACTGGAAGACTTGAAGAATCTTCACCATTCATATCTTTATTATGGAGTTATTCAAATCATTCTAATTTTCAACATCATTCATGAAAATAATTTCAAAAATGTAAAATTTCAGGATTGGGTTGTCTAGAGAGAGAGTGAGGCAGGTGGGACTAGTTGCACTCGAGAAATTAAAAAATGCTGCAAGGAGGAGAAGATTAGATGCAATGTTGGTACAACATTGATTTGGACGGAAAGTGATCATTTGTATATAAACAGGAAGCCAAGTCGCACTTTCCTAGATAGCATTTTTACAACATATGCCACTTTTTTTTATTTATGGCGCAAAGAATATTTAACCTGTTAAAAAAAGTTATAGTTTTGGTCCTAGATGGAGTAGCATTTTTATAATATATGCCATTTTTTTTCATTTATGGCGCAAAGAATATTAACTTGTTAAAAAAAGTTATAGTTTTGGTTCCTAGCATTTTTAGAATATTAACCTGAGAGATTGATTATTATGTACAACAAATGGTCAACAAAACAAAAGGCTCCATCTACCGTACTAAAAATTTGATTGATCCTAAGGAGTTTCAATTTAGAACTTGAAAAATAGGTTAATTAATAATCAAGGATCCGAATGATTTGATTCAGAACTCGAAATGTATAAAACTATCAACTCAGACTTAAAATCATAAAATTGTTAAAAATTATATAATATTATCGTATAAATTCATCAATAATTAATACTCCCTCTATCCCACATTAACATTAATATTTTAATGTGTAGCGAAATAAGAGAAATAATATTTAATGTGAAATGGATAGTTGTATTAGCATTGTTATGTACTGATCATTTCATATTCCGGGTCCCTGATTGATAATTTACTTATCTTTCAAAATCCTGTATTTAACAATTAGTTAACCTATCTTTCAGAATTGCAAAAAAAAAAAAAGCTCTTCTCCCCCAACTCTTTTGAGTAAACAATAAAGTAACTTCCCATACAACTAGATTAGACAAAGGAAAAGGAACGCCAGCATAGGCCACACAGCTTCACCTAGAAAATCCAGCATAAAATTGAATCAGCATTAGTTAAGATTTCCTTTTAGAAGTTGCAGCAAACAACACTTGGTGGACATGACTACACACGATTAAAACCTTATGTTTAGGATGCCATAATAATTCACGTTTCAAATAAAGATCATAAGGTAGTTTATATTCACTTACATAGGTTAGAATATACTCCCTCCGTCCCAAAATTAATTGCACACTTTTCGCATTTATCCATCCTAAAATAGATTGCACCTTTCCAAAAAAGGAAATATCACATCAATACCCACTTCTAAAAGTTCATCTTAATTACAATTTTACCACACTCACCTAACACACATAACATACTTTATAATTTATTTATTACCTAAAAATACCACAATACCCTTAAAAAGTCAACATTTCTTAAACTCTGTATCTACAGTAACAGTGCAATCAATTTTGGGACAGAGGGAGTAATAATCTTTTAAAATTAAAAAAAGAATAAAAAGAAGAGAAAAAAGGGGAGATTAAGGGAAGTACTCCCTCCATCCCGCCCAAATAACAACATTTTACTATTTGGGCTTCCCGTCCAAATTGCTCCGCTTCCATTTAAGGCAAGCAAGGGCCCCACAATTGACAAAAATACCCCTTCAAATTAAAATTAATAACAATCATGCCATCCCTTTATTAAAAGAATTTAAAATCATAATACACCTTAATATTGTTTAATGAACTCATTAAACCTCTTAATGGTCCCATTAACTTATCAAAATAAACATCAAAACCCCAAAATTATTATAACCCTTCGTGTGGTGGGCGAACAAGAACTGCTAACCCTAAAACCCGCTTTCTCTCTTCCTGTACTTGTTCGCCTTCTCAAGAGATGATTAAACCAACTCATGTTCCACTTCCAAATCAGTTAGAAGTTGACCTGATCTAAGTAATGCTTCCTTACCCATGTGAGGAACCTTGTAATTATTTGATCCCTTGCAGACTAGAATTTCCCTTAAGCAACCTTGTAGGGTTAAGAAAACTGAATTGAGTTTAATGTGGCACAACTTTTCAAATGATTTGTTCACTGCTTCTAACAAATACCTGCTTCTCTATTTTTGCTTTTCCTCTGAATTGGTACTTGTTCCGTAAAGGGAAAAATACCTATTTTCCCATCAAATGTTCAGTCCCCATTAGAATCATAAGTTGGTCTTGCCACTGCACATAGAAACATCACCTTTTCAATGAAATTTTTACTTTCACATATCCTATGTGGTTCTGTTTCATCACTTAGGATGTAGTATCTCTCTGTTGATCTGGTAAGATTGAACCATTTTTCATCTATGTGAACTATTTGTGACATGCTCTTAAATTTGATAAATTTCTGGACACTGTCAACTTCCAAGGTTTTAAGGCTGAACTTAATCCTGCTTATCTTATGTTGATGTGTGAGAAATGGTTTTATAGCACTAGTATGAGCTCTAATAAGCTCTTGTTTAATCTACATACCCACTGTGCTCTTAGTGAAATTGGTAAATATTATTTTACTGAATACGGTTACATCAAGTACTTACAGACGATGCAAATACAAAGTCTAACCAATTTATCCAACCTACTTAAGAAAAATGCTTAAGGTGAATAAAGAAAATACATCAAGGATTCATATACAAAGATGATATCTGAATTTTGATTCTGTCTGCAACGTGAGTCGGGGACAACATCCTCGTGCCAAAATGAAGAGCGTTCCTTTCCATCCAAATATAGTAGATCATGGTAGCAAAGGTGATGAAAAGAAGTCTTCTTGCCTTTTGTTGTTTCTGGTATCCTGCAAAATCTTACAGAAGGCGTCTGTGACTGATGATAGCCTTCGTCTTCTCCATCCAATCCATCCTCTCACTTCATTCCAAATGCGAATGATATAAGGGCAATTAAAGAAGAGATGCGATGTAGTCTCCTGATCGAAGCAAAAACCACATCGTTTGTCTTCTCCCGTGTACCATACCCTGTCCTTCGTAGCCACTCTATCCCTATGCACTAACCAAAGTCTGAAGCTGTACTTCATCACAATCCACTTGTGCCAAACCTGTTCATAGATAAAGCTTGAGTCCACTGTGTATCTACTCCTCAGAAAATCATACATACGGCTGGCTTTGAATACTCCATTCTCACAACACTTCTCCATAATTTTAATCACTTCTTCATCCCATTCTGATTCATTCTATATAACATTCCTAATGGCAATGAGAACTCTCCATAAGTATGTAGAATTGTTACCAAGAGAGGTCTCTGTCCATTGAGAAGCCAAGAGGTAGACAGAATAGATCCATTTTACCTAGAGAGATGAGGCTTCCCTGTGCACATCCCACAATGCTCCTGCTAAAAATGCCTTGTTCCATGTAGTAATGTCCTTCAACCCTAGCCCCCCTGCATTCTTAGGTTGAAGGATGTCGTTCCAGCTCACCGGACTCACCTTGGTTCCCCACAAGAACCTGCGAATAATGGTCTCCACCTTTTTGACCACTACAATTGGGATTTTGATAATGCCGTACCAAAAGGATAGAATTCCATAAATCCCAGAAGTGATAAGTTCCAATCTACCCGCGAATGACAACAGCTTAGACGACCAAGTTTGTCTCATATTGTTAATGTCATTCAGAAGGGGTGTAAAATTATCCACTCAAATTCTCTTGCTACAAATAGGGATGCCGAAGTATTTGAAAGGAATAATACCTGTATTGAAAGGGAGAATCTGAGCAACCCTGCGTCGAGCACAAGTTGAGACTCCCGAGATAATGAGATTTGATTTTTGAGGATTTGCAGTTAGCCTAGAGACGTCAGAGAAATCTTTCAAAATCCTTCCAATACACCTTGCAGTTGCTACATCTCCATATCCTACAATCAGAAGATCATCCACAAAAATCAGATGTGAAATGTTTACATGCTTACAGATTCTAGAGTAGAACTTGTACTCGTGAAGAACTACTGCTCTACTCATCAATCTACTAAAATACTCTATGCAAATAACAAAGAGGAGCGAAGAAATTGGATCACCTTGTCGAAGACCCCTCTTGCCTTTGAAAAAACCCTCCGGTTTGCCATTGATGAGTAGGGAGTAGGAAGTAGTAGTAACACACTGCTCAATCCAAGTACAAAAAGTGGAGGGAAAACCTAATCCCGTAAGCAATTCAAAGAGATATTTCCAGCTAACTGAGTCATAAGCTTTGGAAATGTATACTTTGACTGCCATCCTAGGGGAGATAGTCCCTACTCTCCGACCATAACCCCTGAAGATCTCCTCTCCTAGCATCACACAGTCTCTCATTTTCCTTCCTTTAATAAATCCAAACTGGGATTGATTTATTAAAGAAGGAAGGCAAATTCTGAGTCGAGCGGCTACGATTTTAGAGATAATTTTGTACACAGTGTTGCAACATGAAATGGGTCTAAAATCTTGGACTCTCGGCTCATGGCTCTTTTTAGGGATCAAAGAGACAAATGTAGCATTCAACTTTCTGAGAAACTTTCTTTTCTGAAAGAATTCCTTGACTGCTGCCACGACATCTGCACCAACCACATTCCAAGCACTCTGAAAGAAAGCCGATGTGTAACCATCAGGACCCGGAGATTTTTTTTGTTGATAGACCACAATGCTTCCTTAATCTCTGCCTCATCTACCGGTGCTTCTAGAATACTAGCGTCCTCTGAAGAAAGCTTCGGTCCTCTATCCAACACCTCCTATTCCACTGACTGAGTGGTCAAACCCTCCTCACCAAGTATTGATTGATAATAAGAGAGAAAAGTATCGATCAATTCTTGGTATGAAGAAGTGGGTCCACTATCAGTGTGTAGAGAATGAATGCCATTCCTCGCGCCATTACTTCGAATAAGAGAATAGAAGTACTTAGTAGCGTGATCCTGGTTCTTTATGTGCTTGTGTTTGAGAACCTGCATAAGAAAATTAGTCTCACAATCCTCGAAGTGTTTTTGTTTCTATAGCTCCTCACCGATCTCCTGGTGTAGTTCATGATTATTCGAGCTCGACATAAAGAGAGTCTGGAGATGGTGTAAGTGTTATTTTCCTCTAGCTACTCTTTCAGAGATGTGGTAGTAGTTCTGTTTGTGCAACTCCTTAAGTGGTTTTTTCAGATTTTTTAACTTCTGGCAAAGGATGATCTGTTTTATACTTGCTACATGTACCTGCCAATAAGAAGAAACAAGAGCAATAAAATTATTATGGTTAGTCCAGAAGTTACAAAATATGAAGGGTCTTATATAGTGGGGGCTCGAATTTTGGAAGGAAGTGATGGAAGGACAATGATCAGAATGAGTGCCCTGTGGAAGAAAAGAGGTTTGAAGTACCCAACTCATACTCCTCCAAATCTTGCACGTCATAACTCTATCAATTTTTAAACACAAAGTTCCATTCGTCCAAGTATAGAAGCAACCTGTCGAGTAAGTATCCTCCACTCCCAATATAGAACACGTGTCATGCATTTCTCTAGTCCCCATACTCTGTGTAACACTATTTCTTTCCCTTTCAAATCTAACACAGTTGAAATCTCCTCCTAGGATCCAAGGCAATGAATTGGAATGAAAGATGGAGATGAGATGTTGCCACAAATGTCTTCTAGCAACATAACGATTATGTGCATAGATGACTGTGAAGGCAAACTCTTTTTGGGTAATAAGACATCGAGCATTCATGAAAATGGATTGATCACTCAAGATAAAGTTTTCCAATTCTAGACGCATTGGGTTCCAAACAACCACAATCCTACCACCATTACAAAGTTCAAAATTATGAATATGATTCCAACCAGGGAGCACTTTCTTAACAACTTCATCAACAGTTTGTAGAGATAGCTTAGTTTCCACTAAACCTGCAATAGCCACGTCATGATCACGCATCAATTTTTTTAGTGCATTGTGAGTTGGCGTGCGCTCCATCCCACGCACATTCTAAATCAGGAGACTCATGAGGAATATTCAGGGGAAGTAAAACTCTCCTCTGCAATATTCCTGCTGATCCAGTCTCCATGGTCTACAAGGTCTTCGATCCCTTTGTCTTCAGTTGCTTCATTACTCCCCAAGGATTTAGTTTTCCTATGCTTGTAATTCCTAGCAGTGGAAGACGACGATTCGCCACTGTAAATGGGCACCCATGCCTTTTTATAATTGCCACCAGCTTGCTTACCTTGGGCGAATCGTGGAGCCTCCTCTACTCGATGTTGGGGTGAACGAAGATGAAGAGAGATGTCTTCTGGAGAGGTAATGGATTGTAGTTGAGAATGACAAATTGATTGGAATTGTCGGGCTGAGAAAGGGCAGTGGATGGATTGGGCTGGGGGCTAGAGTAAGGATAGGTGGATTGGGTTTTTGATTAAAATTGGGATTGGGCCGGTGGTTATTTAGAATATTGGCAGTAGGCCTGGTGTTATTGGAATAAGTGGAATTGGGCTGGGGGTTTTGATTGAGATTTGGGTTTTGAATGGGAGTGGGCCTGGGGTTATAGGAATTAATGGGATTGGGCTCGGTGTTTGGATTGGAATTTGGGTTTGGTTTCGGAACAATAGAATGATGGGCCTGGGTAGATTTTTTGATCAGATTAAAAGGGTTGGGCCTACTGCCCTTATTCCTATTCCATTTTCGTTTACCCGGTT